>CAIIXF020000001.1:42190865-43390865 GCA_903813345.2 Owenia fusiformis
TACTAAGATAATTTTACTAGAAAATATTACTTTGAATATTCAAGATGGGCAGAATTGTGTGTTACTTATGACTGAGTTCAACTTTAAACGCTATCCTATACATCTCCTCAAGCATTTTAGCAGCTATGCTGAATTTACATGTGATACGGAAGAATAACAAGATCAATGGAAGTATGCAAATAACACATTCAAGTCTGACCAACTAGAAAGTACATGTGTTAATATAAGCTATGTTAGAATTTTGGAAAAAATATCATTTATTTTAATAAACCAGTTTCTTTCAATGTTGTTAATCCAACATCTCTTTAATATGAATATTCTATCATTCCTTCATGAGAGCTGTGTGAAGAGTGGCAGTTGATAAAAGAGATCTGATTCCTTATGATTGCTTATTTAAAAGCATATTTGCCCAAATGATTAAGTCCATAGGACTCTGTATGGTAGTTCCAGTTAAGAAAGTAGCGCCCTCTATTGTTAGTAGCAAACTTGCAGTATACAATGCTTGCCTCTACACGTTTGGTAGCTGATGGTAGCTGTATGCAGCTGTAAAACGCTGTATGGAGCTGTAGGTTGTGCTGTTTACTATAATTTATGCTAAATAACTATAGGTGTCTTTCTGTCCATCAACTCTCTCTAAATACTCTTTTTCTATAAGAATGTCTATACATTTCTGAAAAAACAAAATAAATATATATTTATTAATTGTATAGCATATAAATTGTAAGAGCTCATGAACGTTTGATATATAAAAAAAGTTCGGGTGAATTAAGTTTTTGCTATATTTGAAAACTCACTTAAATGTCAAATGGGATTTTGAGAGATTTGCATATTTAACCACGTAGGACTTCCCTTGAATTTTATCTTAAGACATATTTGAATTCTGTACATAATTTTTTAATAACTAGAAGGACTTTGAAGTTATTTCATTATATTCAATTTCTAGGGTTTTTAACTTTTCCGAAAAAAGGCTGAGCTAAATCTCCATTGATAGAATGTAAAAAATATTTAACATGTTGATTTTTTCTTTTAAGAATCACATTCTAAAGGTTAAAATCCACTATCTAAACGTCAACACGATTAACATTAATCCATTTGGAAATATTCAATATATCAAGAAATTAAGTAACTTTCCGTCAATTTTTCCAATTTTAAATGCTGGAATCTAGGCCTACCTTAACACATGCTGACATCTAATTGTCTGTCTATATAGTAAAATGGTCAATTGGAAAACAAAAGGAAAAAAAATTGGGAAGGTCAGCTTGAGAGAAACTATAAAAGTTGCTTTGTTGCAATATTTAAAGTAACTGTAAACTTTTCAGTGAAATAGCAAACTAAAGACTTCGTTTTCAATGCCCTAGTATTTCCAATGGATTAATACTACTTGTACTCCTGTACTCAGTCTTTCTTTCGATACAAAAGCCAGGTCAAAGCTTCAAAAAAATTATTAAAATATTTTCCAATATAAAAAAAGGTGGCGAATATATCTCATTTCACATGATTCATTCATTTTTTCTCAGTGTCAACCATGCACGCTATCTATTCATTCAAAAGTAATTCAAAAACATGTTGATAAGAATGCATACAATGTTAATGATCTTTGAACTTCTACAACATCTTCTCCATAAGTCATTTATTTCATTTTTCGCTTCAAAAGAAGCTTTTATAAGTATTCAATTGAAGTAAAACCTCAATTTTTCTATTCTATTTTCTTCTTGAATGTGCATAGTGGCTCTTTAACCTTACATTTACCCGGTATAAAACTTGTATTTGAACAGGACTTATAAGCAGAACCTTTGAAGAATAACCTTTATTTAGAACAGAAACTCAATGTCTGAAACTTACTTGTACAACAAGAATGCTAAGATTAAAACTTACCTTTATAACAGGAACTCTAGGTTTGAAACGTGATGAGAGCTGGTTCAGAACCTCTCCCAGTAACTGCTGATGCTTCAACATTTTACGCATCTTCATTATTCGCACTATGGCAGCCTAGAAAATAAAGGATTGTCTTACATTATACAATACTGGGAGTGAGAGAAGGGGTGTGAAAGGGTAAGCCAGATCTTCATAGAAGCAAAAAATGTAAATATTTGGTTCTGATCACTAAAATTTGAGTGTTCTGAGGAGGTATTTAAAGACACCATATCATTTGACTATGTAGTAATCGTAGATATCGTTATTTGGTATTACTGACCTGTATTAACAATTTTCTGTCTTCTTCTATATGTTTATGTGTCACCTCTTGTTCATTCTTCACTTCAGTTTTCATGGGAACATTAATGTTCACTCGAAGCTTTTTGCTGGAAAAAGGAGTATGTCAGTGAAAAACACAAATATATTAACCTGAACGCATCCATAAAAGAAAGTAAACATGTATATAATAGTTTGCACAAAGGTAGATTTAGTACTTCAGCTCTTTCAAGATAATGAGATTGTTTCTATGAGTACATGAGCTATACTTTTGTTAATTAAAACCTGTGTAAAACCTGACCCCTCTGAGCATACTAAATGTGAAAACTAGCTTAACATTCCCTATATTCTATATGTTTCTCAAAACAACTAGATCCCCCTCTAATGAAACCCCTGCTTACTTTTTGTATCCCGTGTAAAGCTTGATGACTGAATTGGGTGAGATATCTGTATCTTCCTCTTCAGTGGTCAGCAGTTTGGACTTGAGCAGTATTTGCAACACCTGGCTGAGAATGTCATCCTTCACCTAGAGAAATGCACATCATAAAGGCTACAGTAAGGACAACATGTGCTATTCATCCAATTGTTCATCAGTATAATCTAATGATGATTTACATCACAGTTCATTCGCTAGAATCACTTCACAAAAAATGCTTTGCTTGCAGGATTTTTCAAATTTATTTAAAGTGATATCTGTGAAATAATTGTTTGAATGCATGTAGTGCCAGTCATAGTTTTTTTTATTAAATGTCTCTAACTTTAGATTTTGTTCAAGTTGGGAGCAAACTATAATGATTTTTTGTCATTTAAAAATTCTCAAATGATGTTTGCTTCAATGCTAGAGAATAGAACACTACATATATGTTTAGATGTTCTTATGATGAGAGTATCTCCAAACCTGTGTGCTTTCCTGCAATTGTTGGTATGTATAACTGGTAGATTGATTGTACATAAGGAGGACTGCCATCTGAAATGTCGATGCCTGAAACAGAAATAACCAATAAAGTAAAACCAAATTATTTAACTTATATGTATATTCTAATATTTCACTCATGTATACATTGATGTATAACTGTAATTAATTTATATTAATATTAGAAATAAATTGATAATATAAAAAACACTCACACTCAAACTGGATTGAGTGTGAGTAGAAAGAGGGTAAGCCTTGTTGAAACAGGGCAATATAATTCAAAATTTAGCGATTATAGGAAAACAATGTAATGATGTTTTATTCAAACTACAAGTGAAAACTGCCTCTGACCTGTAAAGTATATCTATTTTTGAAGCAGTTGGTGACCACCTCCCCCTTGGACATATGATAGAGCCAGTTCAGTTTCCTTCCACTGTGCTGACTGCTATAGAACACAGTAAATCTCTGGAAACTGCGCTCCAACTAAAAATAATGTAAAACATTCATAATATCAAATAAAAATCTACAATGCAGCAGCTCAAAAAAATCAAAAAGTTGTGTTCAATATATTATCACACACGGCTGAAAATGATTTGAGTAGAGTGAGCACATCTAGTTAGGAAACAGAATTAATCAAATGTTGATGAAAAACTGGGTGATATTTTTATCAGTAGAGAATGGTGACATACCTCAGATGGTAGGGCAAATGTACATGACTGCTGAAATGGCCAGGACCCAGAGCTCAGCACTTGGATACTGAAGTCAACTGAAAAGAGGAACATAGTTGTTTGCCAAGCTGAACACATAAACTTTACATACCTTATAATGCATAAGACTTGTTCTAGGTCTGATTACTATTTTTCAAAACATTCCTATTAGGGAAACCATGACTTAATCCATTTTTGTATTTTTCGGCCATATTACTGGAATGCCTTTATTTGGATTTATAATTGTACAACAGTGACACCATTTTACAATGGATAGTTTTCAACAGTCTAAGCTACAGTGTTGATTTCACTTAACTTTCCTGTAATATAAATAACGCTTTCTCAATACAAGGAGTACAAAGTTTACTCACTGTCCAAGGGGTCTGGTGATTTTTGAAGGTCCCGTTTAAAATGTTCGTTTAAGTCTTTACTGACACCAATATCTTGGAACATGCGCTGCAACTTGCTGGTGTACTCAAACCCACATGATTGCTGCAAGAAAGAGCCAATTATTGCAATATATTGGGACACAATGTTGTGATGGGAACTTCAGTTAAAGTAATTCAATGGGAGCCACTGTACTCAATAACTGCTGCAAATAATACTGTTAGGAACCAGAATTCCACAACAGAATTATTACAAAAGTGACTAAAATACTGTTTTGGATCAACAATCAGAAACAATTATAAATACCTTAAGTTTTGAGATCATGCTTGCCTCTGCATCATCACTAGCGGACATATGTTGAACCAAACGCTTCGCTAGCATCTTGCTGTAGAACTTCTGGAACACGTCTTTATCCTCTATGTACTTGAATACTACCATCTGGAAATGTATACAACGAAGAATATATACACACATTTAAGGCTTGTAATTGCTAATTATATAATTTGCAGTAATTGACTCAATGATTCTAATAATTTTTAGGAAGATGACAACAAATGTCGGACATGCTAAGATGATAGAAAAGTTGAACAAACAGTACCAGTCAAGTTTGACAGGCAAAACTTGAGTTTCTTGAGCATGAGTAACTCACGCATAATTATCTGCATGTGAGAAAGGTCAAAGGTTATATTCTATATGAGACAAAGACTCACCACTTGATTCAAAGTGTCCTCCAGTTCAGCTTCTTCTGGGTTCTTAGAACTGAAAAACATCAATGCCAGCATAAGTTCCCATATATGTTTACATAATCGCCAGTGTTACGGAATTGTTCATTTATATACTAATTTATCTTTATATGTATTCAGTATTATACCCATCTTTGTATTTGTATCATAACATACTATCCTCAGGGTCACACAAACACAAAATTGAGTTAAAATATTTGAGTAAAAGTAGCACTACAAGGGATACTGTATTGCTTATAATGAAAATGGATTGACCAATTTTTACTTATCAATGATAGGCTGTAAAATGGGATCTAGAAACAAATATGAATTGCTTTAAATATAAAGGTACCTTTTCTTAAGTAGTAGATCGCAATATCTGGCGAGTAATTCTGGTGATTTACTGGATGAGTTAGCCATCTTGGTTACACTGTTGGTGTTGATGAACCTACCGCAGGCCTACAAACAACCCAAAATTATCAAGTGTAGGTTTCATTAGATGTTGTATAGGAGAGCTGGTTCCATTTTTCATTTTGACGAGTCACAATTTTGTGAATAATCCTGTCAAGTCTGTTAATGATTCAGTTCGATTTACTAATGATACCAACGAGTGTCAACATAAATGATACATATATGATCAGAATCATATAAAGGACTATTGAATATAATAGGTGTTTACTCACTTTATCTAGTGCCGCTACAAAGCCAGCATCATTGTTGAAGGCTACCATAACTAAAGCATTGTATTTCTTGTGGACATCTAGGATGGTTTGCACATAAACTTTAGGGTCCTGTAATTAAAGAACAAAGTAGCTTAAAGGCTGAATCACCAATAAAAAATAGTTGGTTAATGTTTTTCATGTTCTGACATAATAACCTAAATCATCAATTTTATTTCTGAAATAATTCCAACAAATGAGTACATTTATAAACAAAACTGATATACAGTCAAAGTTTTGGTGAATATTTATGTTACATCACTTACATTAAGGGCCGCTTCCCCACACTTTTCTATGGCTGCCAGTCCTTGGTTGTAAATGTGGGACTCGAGCAATGTCTTAAGCTCCCATAGACCATCTGTGATACGAGACACCAATTGGTACATACGTCCTAGGTCTGAAAAGTGTTAATTATAAATAAGACACAACATAAAACCTAGATTCAAAATCAACAGCCACCTGTTAACCAAATTATCATTAACAATGTTTCTGAGTACAGAATTCACGTATGAACAAAATCGCTCCACTACTTTTCCAGTTATAGCAAAAATATTACACATAAAAATGGCTGCCTATGATTAGCCAAATTGTCATTAGACTGAGTGAGTGTATTCACATATAAAATTTGAAGAAAATCACTCTACGACTACTTCAGCAACTGATTAACAAGGCATTGTCAAGCAAAATGTCACCACCTGTCATTTTTTACAGAGGCTAAATGCCAAACACCAACCGCTGAACACCATCCACGAATATGTCACCACTTGTGGTGGTGACATAAAACCCCTCCATTTGGTTTTAGGCTTTAAGCTACTCACCTCCATTCTTATCATCATTTAAAAGATTCTGAAATTCTGCGTGGAATATTTCTAAATGTTTCTCAATGAGAACCTTTTCACAGACTCTAGCAAGGAAGTCATGTGTGCTTTCATGTAGGTACACCTGTACTCTACGCTGTTCTTCCAATAAACGAGACTCTGCCTGGAAACATACAATATGCCCATTCATTGAAGAGACAAAATAATGTGTTATAGCCACTAGTGATTGCCAATTATTAATAGGCTTTTACTAAGACTAGCACCAGCATTTCATTATGCTAAGGAAAACCTTTGATTCACTTATTGTTCATTTAGTTTGGAATTTTACTTCTGATTCACCTTGTGCTTCAAAGTTATCCAAGGATTACCATGTTCTTCAACATGACCTTATTTCATTGAAATATTTTTTGATCACTTCACCCAAAGGTGCTTTGCGTAATTATTACACCTCACTTAAAATTTGATGGCACAAAAATTCAAACTAACTTTAATAATAAATTAACATAGAGAACCCATATTCAAACAAACTGGGTTCACTGCATACCTTTTTCATGTATTCAGTAACCGGGTTCTGTCGGAGGAACTCAGAGCTCTCTCTTGTGTAGTAGCGAGTTGTGTCACTCAAGAAATGGTTTTCAAAGCTCTCTTTATAAACACTTAGTGTTGGACCTTTTGCTGATGGGTCATCTTCATTCAGTCCTAGTTCAACTGCAACACAGAAATCATTTTAATGCAACTTGGATTTTAAGAGGCAAAGTCGAGTCAATTATGGGTAGTTCAAAGTACCCTTTACCAAATCATGCCTTTATGAACATCTGAGGTTTCAGTCCATTTTGCCAATTATGAAAATAGTAAGAGACACATATACTTAATCTTATAAATTGTGGCAGTTGCATTTATTCTAGATGTCTTATCATGATTAATAATGCTTATAATTATATTTGTATAGAGACGTACCATAACAGTTGATGACACCACTGACCAGGCGTGTATTAATAGTTTCTCCATTGCGTTCTTTCTCAATGAGTTTGAGAACTGCATTGGTTACTTGTTTGTTGAGTGGGTGGAACAGGTTGTCCCGCCATGTCACAAGTGCTAACTGAAACAACAATACAAAATTCACATTATTGCTATAATACTTTTACTTCCCACTGGAAACAAAGAGATTTAACAGTACATGTACTTTTTTCAAGTGTATTCATAATTATTAAGATTTTTGCATTTTATGAATTCAATATAAAACAAGACAACTGAGCACAAATAGCTGCCAAAAAGTTTGTTAAAAGAGTGATAAAACAGGCCGCTCAATAAATCAAGTTTTTCTCTTCAACACCGAATTTTTCCAAATTGATAGATTTATCATAATTCATCCACACGGACATTCGATAAGTGCTTGTACTCACAGAGTATATTTCATATATTCCTTTCCTTCCCTCATCACACTCACGCCTCACCCAATGTCGGTTTAGGTAGGCACATACACCATTAAGGACCTTACTGGAGAACTGGTAGTCTTCCCATTGTTTAGTGTAGAACTTGAGCACATTTTCATCCATCAAATCTTGACCATCCTGTTACAAAAAGAAATAAAATTATATGATGTTTAAATTCTATCACTGTTCAGTTATATATCTGATTTAAATGGGCTGATTAACATTTTGCAGATTATTGACATAGATAAAAACACTTAAAGGCTAGACTTAATTTAAGTCACTCGACCCCAAAATATGGATATCCCAGCCTTGGATTGAAGAGTGGGGGAGAGGCATAGTAGCCTTATAACACATGCCTCCAAAAAGGAAAACACTAGTAAAAATAACAATAACGTCCACTCCTGACTCCAACTGAATAACATGATGACTTCTTTGAGGCACATTCAAAATATATTTAGAAATCTCATAATACTTCCAGCTTTTCCATTACAAATTTATTTCAGTGGATGAAGCGAGCAACAAATTATAATTTTTTACTGATAGTGTTATGTAAAGCAATTATTCACAAGACACTAAACTTACCTTCAATAAATCTACTAAGTAATTTTTGAGGAATTCTTTAAGACGCTTATATAGTTCTAGACCAACAAACTGTGCTCCACCAGTAGGTTGACCTTTCTTGGACTTAGCCGAACCTCTTTGTTGACTACTTTGATTTGACTGGTGTACACTTGTGCAATAATTATATACATGACTGGGAAAAAATTAAGGAAATGCATTTCAATATACAGTATATTGGATTAATGGATAAATGATGATTTGGTTTAAATCATATTCTAAATCACAGGCTGGTATAGAAAAAATTGTCCGCTGTGACGGAGCGTGCTATTTTGCATAGAAACACTAGGAAATCCACACAATTTATTTTTTTACTCATATTTTTTGCTATATCAAAGAAAATTACTGACTCCATACAATGAATATATCATTTGCAGGTAACTTTAACTTCTGTTTGAAGTCCAACAACGCAAAGAGTAAAAGCTATTGAAAACGGCGTCGGAGTATCATACTCCAAAATGTACCATTTCTTTTATTTCTTTTTAATGGTACAATATAGCGACACTATAATATTTACATATGTTTTCAGCATAACTCTGAAGGTATTAATGAGATCTGTATGTATTGGATATTTTTTATTTTTTTTTATAAAAAATAATGTTTAAATTTTTTGTCCGCTGTGACGGAGCAGTTTCAAATCTGAAATACATTAAGACTTTAGATTTATAGATTTATAATATATCTCTTTATAACTACACGTTAGAGGAGGGAGCGTGTTAAATCTCTTTCGTAAAGTATTCTGAAAAATAAAACGGAATAAAAGTACATAATTCAAATTCTGAGATGGATATACGACCACTCTTCAAGCTCCTTTTCTCAGTTTGTACTGTAATCCAAGTTATGCATGGTAACTCATTAAAAATGATAGTCAACTTTATTTCAGTATAGGGTATTTGCCTTTCGTTGTGCCTACTGTGGATCCATCAACTGACATGGTCATTTTTTATGGCAACTTATATTCAGTAATATTATGTGGTAAAAGGTTATACATCTGTTGGAATGCAGGATGTCTTTGCGCTATTTCGAATAAATTCATATTAGCGCTATTTACACTACACGTGACATTCCAAGACGTCTTGGCGAAAACGTATTAGAAATATTATGTTGAGTTTATACCATGTTGATTCATGTTGATTTTAGTACAAACCTCCGAAAAATGCTAAGAGTCGTCGTTTTTACATCTCAGATTTACATTACCCCAGATCTCCCAGAGGCTACTTGTCATAATTTAGGAAAGTGATTTGTGACGTTCTCTCTTCTAAGGGTACTTTTAAAAGGTATAATTTGAATCTTAAATTCTTAATGTAGTTCACAGTTAAAACTGCTCCGTCACAGCTGACAAAAAATATAAACATTATTTTTTATAAAAAATATTAAAAATACCCAATACATCAAGATATCATTAATACCTTCAGAGTTATGCTGAAAACATATGTAAATATTATAGTGTCACTCTATTGTACCATTAAAAAGAAATGGTACATTTTGGAGCATGATACCCCGGCGCCGTTTTCAATAGCTTTTACTCTTAGCGTTGTTGGACTTCAAACAAAAGTTAAAGTTACCCGCAAATGATATACCCATTGCATGGAGTAAGAAACTTTCTTTGGTATAGCGAAACATATGAGTAAAAAAATAAATCGTGTGGGTTTCTTAGTGTATCTATGCAAAATAGCACGCTCCGTCACAGCGGACAAATTTTTCGATACCAGCCTGTGTAAATTGAAATGTTAAATTCTTCAAGCATATTGCATTTCATGCATGCACATGAGGATGGATTCTGATGATTTACTAAAATATTTGAATGCTATTTAAACACTTCATGTATTAGTTTGTAACTACATGTCACTACACATGCACCCACTAATATTAGAAAGGATACGTATAAAGTGATATATATCTCGGCTTGGCCATGGTTTGCTTGTTATATACATCTTCTACTCCAGATCTCAGATCATCCCAAATCTGATCAAGTCCAATTTGTTTTAATCCATGTGGATTAGATTTTGTGGATGGCCCTGCCATACTAGTTTTTTGAGTCCTTGTCTCTAACGAAAATCACTCAATTAATTTCCCTTACTACACAGTGCTGAAGTTACTCAAGGCATTTTGTGATGGCAGAATTTTGGCTCAGTGATACCTGAAATATAGTTTTAATAAAAATAACAGATGAGAAATATAATTCATCATTTACTGATTGATCAGAGATTTTTTTTTAGACTTTACCACTTAAGTCAAGCCATATGAAATAAAACGTTTCCATATTAGAGGTTTCGCAACTCACTTATAGCATGTTTAATTGTTTATTATTCCCGCATAACTTATGAAGCATTTGATTACATCATTAATTATTGCGCAGCCCTATATGCCCATAAAAGTGTGATATTCTTATAAATCGTTGTCTATAAGTAAGAATATCATATTTATGGACGTTGCTCAATAAATGATGACATAATCAAATACTTCAAGTGAGTTGCGAATTATATTAACTTCACCGTAAGTCTGAAAAGCAAATTTGTGAGACACTACAATTATCGCACAGTCCTAATTGTTGCACGATTGTCCTGAATGGCTTAAATATGCACTCACCTCTTTTAACCAGTGTTACTTATACCAGCTCAACACCATTATCTCCCAATTTTAATGATTTATCCATATATCTTTTAAATATCTCTTCATTTTTTTAAAAACTATGCCATTGTCCTAAATGTGCATGCCCAGTCAGACGACAGAAGTGAAAGTAGTCTGTCAAAATTTGACCCCCTCCAAATAAAGACAGAAACGGAAGTGAACAAAGAATATTATATTAACCTGCACATCGCTCCAAAAGGCAATCTTGGGTTGTTTCGGGTTGGAACTTTATCATTTTGAGTTTAATGAAAGATTATAGAATGATGAACAATTGGGCCAAATCTTGTGTACAAATACTCACGATAAATGTGTCATTTCAAAGATTGTTTATTGAATTGCTTTGATTGTCGACGACAATATGATTTTTGGAAGGTTTCTAAATTAAGAACGTGACATCACTTCCGAATTATAGCATTCAACATAAGTAGCGTTTAATTACCCTTTCGATCATAATAGGATGAATAGCGCTGCGGTAGAATGCTCGCCTAGCACGCAGGCGGCCCGGGTTCGAATCTCGCTCTCATTTTTTATTTTTTAAACTAATTGATTGTTCTTTGATTTTACGCAGAAAAAACAATTTTTATTTACAGAAACATTATATAAGAGCTTGAAAATGTAAAAACAATATATGTCAACATATTGCGTTTTGGAGCGATGTGCAGGTTTAATATTTCAAAAGTAAACTGATAGAACACTTCACATGCAAAATGTCACTGGAATTGGATAAAGAAAAATAAACACCTCTCATTTGTTACAGACACCAAATACCTAGCACCAACGGCTAATCACAATCCTCAAAAAATATATGATATTGTCAGTAGTTTTGCCAAGTACCTGTGCAATATCCGAATGCTAACCCTTTAAAACCCTGGAGACTCACATGTGTGGTCGACCTAATTACCTCACGAGTCATCCTAATTATCCCAGGGGTGTTTTTTTTATCGTCATTTTATGGTACTTTGTACATTTCGATGTTTATAATAGACCTTGGAAAAGGCTACATCCGCTAAATGAGAACTTGTATTTTTAAACAAAATGAGATTGTAATTACATATTTAGCCGTTTTTGGCTTTTATCTTTTTAAATGATTTATAAAAAAAATCATCTTATTGAAAATTTGTTAGGTTAATGTTTTATTTATCATCCAAAGTCAGAATCATCACTGTCCCAAGTGATATTGTATCCTTACACACTTCCCTGAAAATAGGAAGAAAATTGTGTGAAGGAATCATCGAAATGTAACCAAAATATTTAAAATCGGAGACAACTTGGAGATGTTACATCTTATATAGAGGTTATATAGAGGTTTTAATAAAACCACTTCATCTTACACGATCGATAGGGATTTCACTTTGCAAAACCAATTGAGTTTTCGTTCCAAATCAGAAATGGTTGGGCGATAATAAATTCATAGATATCGTGCCACAAAATTAAACTTTCAATTATTTATAAACTACCATTTAAATTATGATTTCTCAAATCGTTTGTTGTTCCTGACATATCTATAGATCATTGTGGTGTATCAATTATTCATTTCTGATATGTTCTCGGCAGTATTCCTGGAAAAAGGATACTGACAATTTGATAGCAGTTTCTTATATTGCTGATATCACACTCATGTGGTTATCCTTAGATAAACTCTTACTCAAAATGTTGTCTTCACATGTTGAATCAAATTATCTGGAACATTTTCGCTTGAAACGTTGCGCTTTATCTTACTCAAATGAGTCATATTTCATCTTTTTTTCATATCTCCATATTTTTTTCAAATTTCAGTCAAGTTAGAGGTGGGTGTATTGACTGTATTCTTTCGCAGAAGTATTTACAGATGAGGACACTGAGAATATACCAGTCATAGACTACATATATATAGGGTCTTATATTACCAACTGGCAGATTAGCGAAGGAGAAGTGACCCTTGAACTAAAAAATCTGAAAACCAACAAATCACCAGGACAGGACAAAATCAAAGGAATTATCCTCAAGGAACTAGCAGACACTATAGCCCATCCCCTCTATTTAATCTACAAGAAATCACTAGATGAAGGATACCTACCACAAGACTGGAGACGAGCTAACATAACCCCTCTACATAAGAGCGGTTCAAAGTCAAGTCCTAACAACTACCGCCCAATAAGTCTCACATGTATTACCTGCAAAATACTTGAAAGCATCATCAGAAGGCAACTGATTGAACACCTGTACAAAAACAATCTCCTAAATACAGCCCAACATGGTTTCCTGCAAAATAGGTCTTGTACAACTAATCTTCTGGAAATAGTTGAAGCATGGTCAAATCTACTAGATACAGGGGGCGCTACTGATGCTATTTATCTTGATTATGCCAAGGCGTTTGATTCCGTGCCCCACCAAAGACTCCTACTCAAACTGGAAAGAAATTTTGGAATTAGGGGTAAATCTCTGATGTGGCTCTCGCACTTCATCCAACATAGAGAACAACGAGTAGTTATAAATGACATATCAGCACCATGGACCCCTGTACGGTCAGGAATAGCTCAGGGATCTGTAATTGGACCTTTGATCTACCTACTGTATGTCAACGACATGCCAAACGTTGTTAAACACAGTAATATAAGCCTGTTCGCTGACGATACTAAACTCCATAGAAAAGTTAACTCCATAGATGATCAAACTTTACTACAGAGGGATATTGACAATGTTCAAAAATGGACTCAAGATTGGCAATTAAAATTCAATACTAAAAAATGTGGCGTACTACATATTGGAAGAAGTAACAGGAATTTCGACTACCTGATGAAAGACAACAACTCAGACCAGAAATCTACAATTAGACATAGTAACTGTGAAAGAGATCTTGGAGTTTATATGGACACAAATCTCAAATTCAGTAACCATGTCAAAACCATAGCAAACAATGCAAACAAAGTGCTTGGAATGGTAAAAAGATCTTTTATATACTGGGACACTGATACATTTAAATTACTATTCAATGGCTTAGTCAGACCCAAACTTGAGTTTGCACAATCAGTGTGGAATCCCTACATGAAGAAGGATATAGAAGCCCTAGAGAAAATACAAAGAAGAGCAACGCGTATAGTTCCAACACTTAAAGCTCTACCCTACCCCCAGAGACTAAAGGCACTAGACCTTACAACACTTGCCTACAGACGACTACGTGGTGATATGATAGAGACGTTCAAATACATCAACTCATACTATGATGTCAACACAACAGCAACATTACCTAATTTCCAAGCAAGAGAAACACACAATAGAAGAGGAAATTCCCAACCACTCCTAAAAGCCCACTGCAAAACCTCAATGAGACAAAACACTTTCAGCCACAGGGTAACAAACAATTGGAACAGTCTCCCAGAGTACGTAGTGCAGTCAGTCCATGTCAACCAGTTCAAGAACCGCCTAGATGCACATTGGTATCACCATCCTTTAAAATTCAATTACGAAATTGCTGGCGTACAAGTAGCCCCCAAGCTACGTTAGTTTCAAAAAGTATCAGAACTGTCATACAGGCAATGTCTGCCTAGGACGGAAAATTACTTATAAACTTTAGCTATTTAAGACAATTGTGCAATAATTAGGACAGTGCGATAATATTAGGACCACTTCCTCTCAGCTGTAATTGAAGAACCAGGATGCAAAACTTAGCAAAGAATAAGAAATCACTCAGTTCAAGTAAAACATAGGTACCAACAATCCAAGGAATCTACCCACCGATTAATTCAAATCATTTCACCTCCAAGGAAGTAATAAAAAAGAAAATAATTTCAAAAGACAAGAAATAAAGAAAAATGGCCGCTGATTATTGACCGGGTAAACTTTCAGGACTATATTTGTTACGATAAATTGATATTATAGCAGTTTTCTGGTATCTTACCTTGTGATATGTACAACTTCTATAAAAAAAAGATATTTTGATATTACTCCTTGGTCTCAAGAGAGCGAATATGTCAATAACAATATCGCAATCACAAAAATTTGACTTCAATAATTTTCAACTCTCGAGAAATCTCGCGTGATTTAACCTGACGTACAGTAACACATTAAATATTATACATTATTTACCAATTGACAGATTATCAAAATAACAAATAAATACAGATTCAAATCATTTAATATTATTCTATAGTGTGGGAGCTATCAATATAAAATAAAATATTAGATATGTACACATAAAATATTTCCTTTTTACAGAACGATGCTTGTTTTGAGTGACGTCAGAGAAAAACAGAGTGAACATATTGAAAACAACTTGTAAAATAACCAGCGCAAGATGCCTCTTTTTGGTAAGAAGAAGGAAAGTAAAAAAGGTAAGAGTGTTAAATATGTGTAGAATAATATTTGAACACTATGCTATCAATAATTGTCAGTGTTGAAGCGATTTCTAAATGGTGAACTTTGGTCGGGTTTCTTATCAAATTTACTCAAAATAATCCATTGGGTAAACATTGATTGCAATTGAAAAGTCACTTTTCAAGTCCATGGGTTTATGAATCATTAATGACTGTACTTATACAAGAGTACTTATACAACAAATTAGTAATATCAAATCGTAAAGATTCATAGTCTACACTTATTCGATCACTAGAAGAATAGTCAACATCTATTCGATCACTGTAGAGTCTATATAGTTTGAGTTGTACCTCATAAAAAAGATGTCAGGAAACAAAGGTTTGTGCATTACAATTTTAACTAGATCTATGTATGGATAAATTGTGCTTATATAAATTAGTTTACCCATGAATAATGTCTTCATATTCATATTCACAGTTCACATTTATTGGATTTAGACTCTGTAGATACATTTTCTGTAAAGTTGTGTCATAAAAAGTCAGGAAACAAAGGTTTGTACATGTAGATTACAATTTACATGTTAGTTTAAAAACATCTATCATCGGGTAATTAATAATTTGCATTTTCTTATATTTTATGAAGTTTGAACTTGAACGATAAATTGAAGAAGGTCCATGGTGCATAGTTTGAAAGTGGACAAGTTAATGTTCCACAATACCACAGGAACATGCTAGTTACATATTAGTACTTTTCTGACTGAAGCCTGTATTATTTAGAAAGTATATACTTTCTACATAATACAGACTTCAGTCATGCACTATACTTGGACTTCTACCACAGAATGCAACATTTGCTCAGTATGAACACATTTCCAATATGGTGAACTTTTTGTTGGCCCTAAAGTCGTTCAAATAAAATTTGAAGGATAAAAGTGATAAAATCAAGAAAACAAAAAGGGAAATTCTTCTACCGTAAAAAGAGCGACCTTGAAATGAAGACAAACTGTCATAATTTCCAGTTGATCCCCAGTGTATATGAAATTATATTTTTTAGCACCACAACCCGCCTCAGGATATCCCGCACAGAGTTATCCTTCACAGAGTTACCCTGCTCAACCACAACAGGGTTACCCTCAACAACAACAAGGTAATTTAACTTAATGATTAGTCCCTGGACTATCCATCAGAAAATATACATAAATAATGAAGAATACATACAATATATTTGTGTTATATATTTTGCACTTCTGTTTGTCCTCCAGGTTTCTTTTAATTCAGTTCTCACTTTATGTGTATTATTCAACAGGTTAGAACAGTGGATATTTACAACTACTACAAGTACAGAGTGACACAAAAATACCACTCACTAATTTTGAAATAACTTTCTCAATAATTAAAAATTAAGTCTTCATGATTTTCTAATAAATTACATTTTTGAGTGGTTTTGAATCAGAGCATGGTTCCGCAGAAAATGAGATATCTCTCAATTTCCAAGTTGTTGATGCTCTGCAAGCATACTTATCTTTCCTCCACTGAACACTCTGTCTAGACATAAAAAAATCATGAAGATTCCTTAATTATTTTGAATTTTTGTGTCACCCTGTACCACATGGTGCCAACTTTGACCATTAATTTGAATTTTAGACCTACCAGGTATTTTGTTTTCCTTTGAATGGAACAACTTAAAAGAAAAACAGTGCAGTATGAGACTTTCAATTCAAATTAATGGTCATAGTTGAGACCCTGTGTGTACATTGCCACAATATATAATTGTACTTTCTTACTTCCTGGTATGGTTTTCCAAAAGTTGATTTAAAAAACTATCGGTAATTAATGATGGAAATGGGTAAAGTTTGGATAATATTTCAAATGTAACAGTTTAAAGGCTACAGGGTGAGCCTAAAAAGGTAACTCAAACACAAGTGTTAATAACCCAGTTATCCAGCATGGATATAAAGTCATATTAATCACAATTGAACCTTTTTCAATGTCTATTTTAAATTGTCACAATTTGATAGCCATTTTCCAAAGTGTGCTTTAGATTCTGAAATGTGCCAAAATCATCCAATGTGAACCAGTTTAAAGTAAATAATAGAACATGAAGGCCGCTAGCAAAAAGAAAAAAATATCAGAGGTTTACATTTGCTCAGTATCTAAAGTGCTCAGCTAGCACTTTTGCTCATAGAACATAAACGGGAGCGTATAGGTTTACATTTGCTGTTCAGGTCATAAAAAATTGTCTTGTTTAATTTCTCTATTGTCTACAATGACAGCCCTAGAGGCACCAGAGAGTGGAAACAAGAGATTAGAAGGAAGATGAGAGCCATCACATAAGACATCCTTGAGCGTGTCAGAACAACTTCACCCAATGCATTCAATTTTCCTCCAGAGAAGAGACAGGCATTTTGAGCATTTTTTGCAAAATGGCCTAAGAATCATGAGCATTTGGAATAGAGCAAGGAAACCTATAGTAGAAAGTACATTGAACAAGGTTTAATTGTGCCAAATGTTACCTTACACCCATGCTGAATGACTGACTTTGTTTGGGTTAATTTTTTGGCTCCCTATGTATTTCAGATTTTTATTTATGTACTTTTAATCCATCAATTTAAAATTAAAATGTTCATATTCATTGACTTGGCATTTCATTTAATTATCATAAATACAAGTTAAAAACAATTATTGACAGCGTTTGTTTGTGATTGCAGGTTACCCTGGAGCCCCTCCACCATACGCAGCAGTACCAGTAAGTTGAACCTTAGACTATAAGCATAGTGTATTGAAAGTTTGGTTCATTTGATTGATTTTCTTAAAAGTAAATTAAAAGGTAATTTTTATGATGACTGAGTGTCATGTCCCATGAACCTCTGTAACTAAAATACTATTGAGAAACATTTGTGAAACTTAGTTGAATTCTGGGTTAAGAAATAGGTGACTAACAACGAATTGTACAATGGGAGAAGATTAAATGGACTTCACTCTTTATATTATTGGATTATATTGTGGATTGCTGACTGTGGATTGCACCCACCTTTTTCGTTTCATTCTCATTGTCACATGTCTTCAGCTGTTGTCCAAATAGAACTTCTTTAGATTTCTGTTTCTTCTTTTAGCCACAAGCTCAATATGTCCCACCACCAGGAGGTGCACCTGCACAACAAGGCATCCCTCCTGCACAGTATGGTGCCCCTCCCGCTCAGTACAACCCCAACCAGACTGTTGTAGTGCAAGGGGGCTTTGATGCAGGAGCCAGGTTTGGACCAGGCACTGGAGCATCTGCTAATATCCCAGTAAGTGCATTTTATTATTCATCTACGATCAATCCAATGGTTTTACAAATTGTTTTTGATATATATTTGAAAATGCATTGATTTCCTCTGAATCATTTCCAGCCGGTTGCTAAGTGATAATTTTACCTGTAGCCTATATATTATGTATGTCAAAATATACCAATATTTTGACAGGATTCCAAAATATATTCAGCAGGGGTCATGTTATTTTCAATTTCAAACAAATTACATTACCCGTTTGTTCTTATAAATCACTGAATTATTATATTCACTTAAAACCTTATTTGCCAAGCTCAAACATGAAATCCAGTCAATGTTTTGTTCCTTCAATTGTTCAATTGTTGTATTATTCATTTCAGCCACCACCCCCTGGTGTTGCACCCAATGCTGCCCAAATGGCTCAGGGACAAGGAGCTAATGTTGTGATGACTCAGAGACCTGACAACTTTTGGGCAGGTGGATCAGATGGAGGCTACACTGTGTGGTAGAGAGGCATAACAACACAGAAAACACATATAACTTGAAGTTACAGGATAAAAAGTTTTCTTTCAACTCAGATAAGGACATACTGTGTGATTTTGAAACACTATGATGCAACAGGAACTGACCAAAATCAATTTCAGTATTGAGGAAAACACTAGAAGGACTTAATGTATGACCTCCATTGTTCACCATTAGCTTTGTGGAATGCTCTGCTCCTGGCATTAGTGTATACAATTCATGTAAAATTCATGTTGAATGATTTTAGTGGAACTTTAACATTAATTAGGAACCTGAGTTTTTGTAACTTTTGATACTGTGATTTTGATTTCAAAGAAACTTTAAACTTTGTACAAATTAATATATACTCTATATTGTATATATTATTATCAGTGATGCAAGAACACGTTGTATATAGATGTAGATATATGATGAAGACTTAATAGATATTGATCATTTAGCTGTGATGCTCATATTAAAGTAAACATACTCTATATTTTCATATTATCCAAGATTACTTTTAACTTGAATTATGTGATTTACTTGTGTATTAATTCCAATGATTTAAGTAATGTATTCTGTGTTATCTCTTTCATTATGTGTATGTGTTAGGTGATAATATTTTAATCAATTTCAGACCGGAGGGTTTTTATCAGTACATAATGTGTATAGAGGCTTTGTAAGATGTTTTCAATACATTTACAATATCATCCTAACGGCCTTCTTGTATCTAATTTTTGTAGTAAAACTCTGAAATGATATATCAATGCAAGTTATGGTGGTGGTAATATTGTTCAAGTTTGAAATCCATTCTGTATTCAACTATTCAATTTGTACCTCCAGAATGTGCAGTAATATTACAGTGATTGTTAAGATTTAATGAAATAAATATAAATATGTTAGTATGTGCAATCTTTCTATTGTGTTTCTAAAAAAACTTGTTTGAAGGACCTACAAGGTGTTTGTTTTTGTCAATATGATTAATGTTGAGACGAATCATACATCCAATTCTCAGCAACTAGAAGACTCAGAAATTCTTCTTCTAAGAAGTGGCTTAGTCCACAGGCCCACAGCAGTATGACAAAGCAGTAGTATGCCAAAGCAGTAGTATGCCAAATGACAAAGGATGAGTTCTGGGGATCAATTGTCATGGAGATAAGATGTAAAGGGGTTGAGTTGTCCGGTTACTGATTCAAATATAATTAGATCATCATTTTCTGGCCTACGTGACATATCCTAAAATGTTCAAACTTTAATATAGAACCTTTCCAATGTGGCATTTGCTTCCGTGTTCTGTATACCCCTCTACCTGCGAAAACCTCAGCGAAGTAGATTAGAGTCTCTGGAACACTTTATTTGTAAATAGTTTTCACAAGCAATTTTGTTTGTGTATCTCAAGTTTTGTCCTCGATTTCAGTCATAAATTGCGCCAATATAGCGTGCAAATCTTGGGTAGACGTTGCCATTCCCGGATGCCCAAACGTGTCAAGAACACGTAGCTATAGGTACTCGATGATCTTGATTGACCATCATGGTGCAGAGAGTGGCTCCACGAAAACAAACATCGTATATAGGCCAAGCAAATGGGCTCATAAAAGGCCCAAACATCCCAAAAATTGCAACAGTTTTTAAATTAGTCTTATATTATGTATTAATATCAGTTGAAAAACATATCAAAGATATAGAAAAATATATGCAGTGGACAAATATGAAATTTCACTTCCTAGGTACCCCCTACAACCCTACCCCAAAATTGAGTATTGGTAGGAAACAATTTTTTCTTCCCAAATGGAATACTTTAGTCAAGTATTCAAGCTTTATTATGATAGATCACATATTCACAAATAATTAAAATATCATTTTAATCAATTTTGAGACCAGTAATTGGTCATTTGACCCCAAAGTTTAACAAAATAGGCCACAAAACAGGCATGTTATCACATATCATTATTCTATTTAGATATTTTAGGATCCGTTTGTCAGAAAAGCATGAAAAAAATCATGGTGTTACATATTCATATGAACTTCATATTTGGTGAGTGTCAGAATTCTAAGATGTATACTTAGGAAGAAAAAAAAAATTTCATTTTCATAGTTTTGCCCCGCCCACTATAGGGGAGACAATAGTTTTGATGATTAACTCCCACAATGGATCACATTTGTATTAGAGTTGACATCTAAATCATTTATATAGGCTTGTCATCATCTAAAATACAAGTTTTGTGAAGGTTTATACCTTATTAGTATGAAAAATAGGAATTATTAGTTGCACCAGGTGAAATGTTAAGGTGACCTCACTTTTATTTGATGAATAATTACATATCACCACTCTGATATTAGAGTATTTGATAACTGCTCTATACTAGGCTTATCTAAATAATGTATGTTGTAGTTTTTGTGGAATTTAATATTGTTTAAAGTATTAATTACAATCCGCAATTGCAAAATTTGCATATATTTAAATTCATCTGATAAATAAATCATTACATAAGAGTACATTACTATGGAACTATCAATTGGATGTATAATGCTGTAGAAACGAATTTATGGTTATTAAACGGAATTTAAATTAAACTGACAGAGAACATTAAAATCTCAGATATCTGGGGAGTCTTTCATTTATATAATTTCAGTGCATAGGAATGATGGTAATTCTGTCTGTCAGGTTGGAAAACATTGAGTGTACATGTGCTGCATTCAGAATCGGATGCAGATATTGTGATTGTGAAAACTGCAATCCAAAGTGTCCAAATCTCAAATACAGTACTCATACAGATCTCCTTGTGCTTCTCATTTATCATGCACAAAACACAAACTTCAACATTTTCTTCAAACCTGAACCAAAAGCAGCAACCCAAGAAACAAAATGTTGGAATATAAATGTGTAGTATTGATGCCAAGGTGATAACTGGACTTGCAGATTGAAATTGATGCTTTGCCAACTTGACCCTTGCAAAATGTTTCATTGAAATATATTCTTTTAGTGATTTTGTATCTTTTGGGTGATTTTGTAGAAAATATCTTGAAATGTGTGAAAAGAATTTAAAGATTCTCGCAATCTTTACATTATCCAATCAGCGTTTGCGATGTGTATCGGCTCAAGTATAAAAGGCGAATCCAACTCAAATCCATGCAGGGGTGTATTAGGTACTCGAATAGGAAAGAGCTCGTGAAATCCGAATTTATATGCACATGGTCAATGTTTACACATGTTTGGAGTTATTGAAGAAAATATGGGTCTGGTTCCGGATTTGAAGTCATTGCTGGAAAATATGATTTTAATACGTGAAATTATATCTATAAATACAGCACTAAAAATAACAGTACACATGAAGTACATGTATGATTGTGTCCAAAAATGTTTGAAACCCTTACGGAAAATTCTGTCTGCATTTTGCCACCATTGCTCTTTCTTCCCGCATTCTAGTGCTGTTTGAATGAATATATTAATTAATGTATTTCTAATTAAAATATATCGCATTTTTTTATAAACCACAAACATTTAGATCATAATAAAAAATTATTCAATACTTGAGTGAGCACGATATGCAAGGGTTACTAAGTTGACACAGTAAATGACCACTGATATTGTGTTAGTCAATGCACACAGCGTATTCTGCTAATAATACACATTAGCTAACACCCCCCACTTTCATAGTGAAGTGACTAATTGGTTTATCTTTACGTTTTGATGTGTTTTGGGTTCCTTGTTACAGCAAGGGGGGCCAGTAAAGTAGACTAACATGTTTGCATGGCAAATTTTGATCGAACATGTGAGACACTTTAAGCTCAAGACTCAATGCAACGCGGCTGCTTCATTCCACCCAGGCGGTGTTTCCCAGTTTCCTGAACAAAGATTTGGAAACAACACCTTCAATGGAACGATTCAGCAACAATGAGTCCAAGGCTTACATCCTTAAATATTTGGCAAACATTACTTCATAGTTTATTCAAGTACTTAAGGCCTGTTGAAAAACTATATGGATTTATGAACTGTACAGAGACTTAAATACGGTTTATTGATTATATTTGGTCAGACTCGGAGGTAACTACATAAGAAATCCGTATGAAATAAGAAAGCTTCATCTTAAACATTTAACATTTTTGTTCACTATAAAAGGGATGTCTGGAAACAAAGGTAAGTTCTAATGATGATCTTCAGCTACATGTATAGTATACAAATAGTGACTACCATTGAGGGCAATAGTGTAAATTATTTCCCCGAGGGAATATCCTCTACAATGTACTATTCCCGAAGCCGCAGGCTGAGGGAATAGTACATTGTAGAGGATATTCCCAAGGGGAAATCATTTACACTATTGCTCGAAATTAGGCAGTCACTATTTGTTTTATTATATACCCTATACTGACTCTTGTCCCGTTTCCTCTGCGAAGGCCAAAAAGGCTTAGAAAGCCCCCTTCCCGGGTCCATTGTTAGCATTATAAGCTGTGACGTCATCAGATGCTCAACAGAAATTTTTGCCTCTGAGACTCTCACTTGACAAATTCAATCGCGTTTAACACGCGGAATAGATTATCATGAAATTACACAGACGTATTGAGCTTAGGGAACTTTATACACGTTGCTTATACTGTATCGTTCACGCACGTCTGTCATGGTGAGCGGAGTTGATTTGTGTTTGTGCTCATCCTCCATTTTTCTGTTTTTCGTTTGCGAAGTGATGATGCGCAGACGTTTCCAAGGGTAATAGAAGTTGCAATCGTGACGTCAGCGGGCAATAGTTCAAATGCATATTCCCGCTGACGTCACATTTGAGGGAATATAACTTTCCGAGGGAAATAGTAAATCTATTTCGGAACACGTGACTAGGTATTGACCAATCAGGATTAGTGTTACATATTGGGTATATAATAATATGCCATACTTTACATGTACAGGTCATCTTCGTCGTCCAAGGTGGTTATAACATGGGGTTGGGGCAACTAAAACCTTATGCAGATGTCTTAAGATAAGTTCATTACAGGTACATGTAGCATTGTCCAGTGATAAATGAGTTAAGTCGTCTATGTGTTGGAGTATCTAGCATATTCGCTTGGCAACCAATATTTCCTGGGGTCAAACTGTGTTTGGCAAATGATGGGAAACCATGTAAATTGAAAAGACATGGTCTCATGATGAGACATTTGTACATAATGTTTATGAAAAAGATCGATAGCAGGATAGCTATCAAGTAAACTATTTATTTTAGTCAGTTGGATTATCTCTAGAAGTTGTATATAATATTTGTCGCCTTATCACTACAATGTTAAATATAATCTGGTGGTTGTGTTTAACTATATTTATTTCGACGTTAGTCGCCAAAATCAATGATAAGGTAGAATCGTATGTTTGTTTTTCGGTTAATAGATTTAATCCACGAATTATTTATTTATGTTTGTTTTTTGCAGGTTATAGTAGGGAAGCACCACCACCATATTCAGCAGTACCAGTAAGTGAAAACCTGAAAAAGCACCACTGGTGTCCTATCCCGGGGGGTTCACTCTAAATAATTTGGGTAAGCATGTGCAGCAGGGGCAATTTTGGCTTAGGACATAAAACATGGAAGCTGGCCAATCTGAGAGGAAAAAAACATGGAAAATTTGTCGAAGAGAGAGCCTTTTTAAGTCAAAAAACAGTTTTTCTACAAATAATGGTAATAAATCGGTAAAATCAGTTGGTGAGGTCTGGGATAAATCACCTAAAAAGTGGATTTCATAGTTATTCACCAATATTTCAGGAAATTCACTCCCTTTCATAAGTCCGAGAGGAAGTATACATTGAAACTTTCAATCTTGAGAGGAAATTGACCTGAAAAAAAAGCTAAAAAAGGGGGTCTTTGGCGCGGCACATAGGTATAAAGAGGTATATTGGAGTGAACCCCCCAGGGTGTCCTATGCATTTGAGAATCATGTAGTAAAGTAAATCTTCATCCTAGAGTAAATATAGTGAAACTAAATTCTAGGTTAGGGTTTTAAACAGAAGTAATAAAATCGCATGCACAATACGCACTCGGAATATCTGTTTACTTGTAGCAACAAGCACAATATGTCCCACCACCAGGAAATGCACAAGCACAGTATGGTGCCCCTCCAACACAATACAAAGCAAACGAGACTGTCGTAGTGAAGGGGGTATTTGATGCAGGAGCTAGATTTGGACCAGGCTCTGGTGCCAGCATTCCAGTAAGGAGATTTAATAAATAATTAATTATTAGGATAAGGAAATCAGAAATACTTCTAATTGAATACACCTAGCTTTCTAATGACAATAACGGATAAAGGTGTGTGTGTGTGGGGGGGGGGGTTCATTCCCAGGCTAATTGTACATCAAAACATCAAATATTCTATAGAGTATATCATGTGCTTTGTCACTCAAACACCTCATGGACCTGGTTAAAAAGGGGCGTTAAGTTTAGGACGAATCAAAACAGGTTCTTTTTACTGGATTGAAAAGTGCTATGGCATTTTCTGCTTTTGAATAAATGTTTAGACGTTTGTGCAGATATATTTATGTTTTATATGTCTCCGGTTTGTGGATGGTTTGCTTGCCATCGAGATTAGATTGTTTCACATGGATTTTTTGCAGAGGCGAAACAAGCTAACTTCGGGTTAGCTAATTAATTTAAATACAATGTATTCATCACTGCTTGTCTAAGTTGTCTTGCTTTTATTTATTTAAGCCGCCACCCCCGGGTGTAAAGCCCAATGCTGCCCAAATGGCCCAGTCCCAAGGAGCAAATGTTGTGGCAACACAGAAACCCCAAAAGAAATGGGAAGGAGGATCGGATGGAGGCTACTGCTTGATGTAGACATATATATAGTGTCATAAATCTACTAGTGTCTTTAATGTGCATATAACTTTTTATACTAGTAAAGATCTAATATATTTGGTCGATTTAATCACAATGAAAAGATGTAGCATTGAATATCACTGATACATATGTTCATCCTATTGATGATAGACGAAGAAGCATACATGAATAGGACTAGAGTAGAACATGAAATACATTACATTGTATGATTGTTTTTAATGTATTGCATTTAACATTGTATTTTAGAACGGTCGATGTCTTAATTAGCTATGTAGAATCTATGAAATAAAGTAATGAATTCGAAAAGGCATACGCCTCGTTTTACATTAACCTCTTTACGTTTCAAAAGGAGTATCGTCGGCTATTGAAACATCGACAAAATCACTTGTATCAATACAGGGTGATCTGACAAAAATGTACAGGGTGTTCAGGAAATAAAGATAATGATGTCATAACTTTTTTATTTGTTCATGGATTGCATTGAAAGTTTCAGAGATTATAGTTACATATTTTAAGTTATTGTTGGAGTTTCAGCCTCAGGCGATTTGATTGGTTGATTCTGCGGTTGTCATAGCAACGCAAGTAGCGCTAAGGCGGGGCAGGTGGAATAACTGCAGTATATTAGCATGTTTTAAATGTTTTTAAAAGAGATTCTATCCGTGTTTATGACTAAAATGGATGCTTAAACATAGTTTTAACTATAAACCTGAAACTCTTTGCCAATTCATCAATTTATTAATCTCCTCCATTCTAGACACAAACTCTTTGCCAGGCTCTTGAACCTTCTTCAAATACTTCACAGAATTCTTCTTGACTCATTTTCTGAAGTCTGTTCAACACATGTGAACGCATGACATTAGTATTCTCTAATGCATGTCCTCTTAAGTCCCGTTTTGATTCAGCAAAGAAGTATAGATCATTTGGCACTAGGTTGGGTGAATAAGGTGGATGCTTGAGTTGCTCTAATCTCGGATGCTCAATTTTTTAGTGATTATGGCAGCAGTATGAGAGGGGGAAATGTCCAAGTGGAAGAGAAATTGCATCCCAGGTTGCTTTCTATGTAATGCCTGCATTAAAACATGAAAGTCCCATTGAATATCATTAAAAAAGCATTTATTTGACTTTTATATCATAAAACAAAACAATAGAAGAATTTTATCATGGAGTTGCACTAAGAAAGCTTTAAATATGGAGTCAAAATCGGTTTGCCATGCTAAATGTTACACAGAAACTACTGCAGTTATTCCATGTGCCCCACCTTAGCGCTACTCGTGTTGCTATGCCAACCACAGAAATGACAAATCATGGGCTCTATCAGTAGAGCCCATGGACAAATCAAATCGCTTGAAGCTGAAACTCCAAAAGCAAATTCAAATATGTTCAAACTATAATCCCTGCAAATTCTATTGAAATCCATGAATAAATAAAAAAGTTATGACAGTATTATCTTTATTTCCTGAACACCCTGTAACCTTCTAGTTTTGGAATAACAATTTGAATAATGATGGTCATTTTGCCAAGTCCTTCAATGATACAATAATGAATGAAGATTTAATGCAGTTCTCCCTGTAGTTTTCACAATTCAATTTTTGTGGGTCATCCAGGTAAGGAATTGTAATATATATGTACTCCGCTTCATTTATCATACCAAATATAAAGCCAGTATTGTGTATGCATGGTTTGTGGTGAAGATCCATTAGGGGCAGTATCAAACTCACAAATGTACAATGCAAATAAAATCAATGAAACACTACATGAACTACTTAAATGTAAATAAACATTATAAGCTGCTAATGAAGCTGAAACCAACAAAGGCAACATCCTTGATAACAAGACCAGGTGTAAGTGATATTACAACAATACACGTTACTAGATATATAACAAGCGCACCATGATCAGTCATAGCAAAACACGTTAATACAAAATATGAGATATAAAAAAATATAGAAATACACGTATAAATATAAATGGTTAAACCCATTGTCCACTGCAATGGTTCATATGTAAGTTCTCGAATGATGCATAGCCATTTTGCTGGGTTGATTCACAGATCCGGAGCCAGATCCAGCCCCTATTGGTAGTAGGCTCAAAGGATATTTATTGAGCCTAGACACAGACATGACAGAGGAGGTAATCTGGCAAAGGTCCGTGGGTTGATTAGTGATTGCTCCACTTGCTTGTTGTTCCACCTAATTGTGACGCATTGGTCAAAGGATATATCCATGGCCATGGTTGCCTATCAATTCTTCTTTTAATATTGTCTTTCTGATTCTGCCATCGTAGATGAGGGCTTGTGTTAGATCATGGGCTTTCAAGAGAGGTTAGATATTGTTTATCGGTTGTTGTCTGAATTTGATGAGTTAGTGTATGGTATTTAATGTTGATGCAAATAGGACACATGCTATCTATTGCAAGTCTGATCGCGACTTTAGCTCAATTCTATCAACTAGGCAGTTTCAATACATGTACATATTGTATGTCTCTCACAGTGTTCAACTGCTATATATATCTCGTCATTTTCGCTTCTTCTCTGCAACTTATCTCGCTGGCTCACCATTTATTTGTCTCGTGGTTTATTTGGTAATAACAAGCCTGAAGATCAATAAATACATGAAACGGTAGGTCTGTTTTTTACTATACAATTACAATGCTTAAAAGTTTAGTAACTGTAATTTTGCTTCTTATAAACTCTAAAATATTTCCATTCATATGATATCTAACTTTCACAATCATTAAACTAAAGCATGAATCTTCTTTTCTGTGATTATTGGAGCTTGAAAAATAGTTCACGTAAGTAAAACCCGAAAAAATGAGATTTTTCAATTTTCAATTTCTGAATTTGTCATACTGGTTAGTAGTTGATTTCTTTTCAATCTTTGATACTTTTAGAACAGCTTTATGTCAGGTTAATTCATTGTGTAGGTTTCAATTATCACCGTGAATTGAAAAAATATTAGTCTTATCAAGGAGCAAAATTACAGCTATTGTCCCCTAAGGAATACCGAATATCGTCTATTTCTAAGTAATGTTATGTTTAACTGTAACCTTCTTTTTGATTATCCGAACTGTTTGGCCGAAGCATTGTTATTCAAGGTACACACTCATAGCGTGTGAATCTTGTACTGGAAGCAAACGAATGCAACTTAATACACGTACCTTCAGCGTCGTGAGCGTGTAACCCATTTTTCCTAAGGAATGATAGGATTCCAGAAATTGCTCTATCCATTGAATATGTGCCCCAAGTCGACGAACTCGAGCTCGTACCACAACGTAGTAAAAAAGTGGAATTAAATCATCCGCTGACATCACAGCTTGGGTACTCTATGTAAAATAAAAAATCTCAATCGTCTTAGTCAGAAGACACATTGGACAACTCAAGGATAATCAAACAAACACTATTAACTTAATTATCAGAAACACAACTTTGATATTCTCAAAGATCTATGCAACCAGCATCCCCGATTGACAATCCTTAACAGAAAACCCAATAGGTCAATGGAGCCACGTTAGAAAACTTTCGCTGAAAATTCCCCATCACTTGGACACATCACTGGCATTCTGTTAAACTGCAAATTTTAATAGCTAGAAAATTACAAATGAATTCTAGCGATCGTCTACACCATATCCGTAACGCGTATATATTAGTGCAGAAAGTACAATTTTAGCAAGAGATCCATTATAACTAGACATGTAAATTGAACAAGTTCAATTTAAGACTCCAGATTTCAGACTTTTTTTAAGCTGAGTCATCCAAATACTTGTAAGCTGTCTCATTCAGAATAAGCTGAGTCAGCTAGAATATAGACATTTAGACAACTCTTAAGAATGTTATCTTCGACTCCATTGGCTTAACATGAGACTTCAAACCGCTATAACTATCTAATCAGAAGTTGGATCGAAATTTGGTTTAAAGATTCTGATTCCTGAAAAAATTCTACCCTTAATTCTTAACTCATACGTTAAATTTGGAGAACTTTTTATTTTGACCTACTTTTCGGACACCATATCTCAAAAGTGGGTCAAAATACTTTCTGACGGCAGAAGGCTAACACTATTAGCACACTCTTTGCTACCTGTATACAAAATTTCGAAGCAAATCATTAAAGTGTAATGTCAGAATCGCAAAAATAAGGAAAATCTATGAATTTGACCTAAATTTTGACCTAGGCATTTTGGTGTCCAAATTTTAAAGCTAGATAGCCTTCGAGGTCCCCTTCTTTTATAGGCTTTCAGAATGTTAAGCTGTACTCAGTTTATATCTGGTATTTTACACTTCAAAAAAATCTTTTTCTCATTGACATAACATGGGGCACCAAATTTAGCGATTTTTGAGCTTTCAAAACGCCATAACTTCCGAACCGAAAGTCGGATTGAAATTTGGTTTGCAGATTCAGATTCCTCAGAAAATTCTACCCTTAATTCATAGCTCATATGTTAAATTTGGAGAACTTTTTATTTTGACCTACTTTTCGGACACCATATCTCAAAAGTGGGTCAAAATACTTTCTGACGGCAAAAAGCTAACACTATAAGCACACACTTTGCTACCTGTATACAAAATTTTGAAGTAAATTATTGAAGTGTAGTGTCAGAATCGTAAAAATAAGGAAAAACTATGAATTTGACCTAGATTTTGACCTAGGCATTTTGGTGTCCAAATTTTGAAGCTATGTAGCTTTTGAGGTCCCCTTCTTTTATAAGCATTCATTATGTTAAGATGTACTCAGTCTATATCTTGTATTTTACACTTCGAAAAAGTCTTTTTTCCCATTGACTTAACATAGGCACCAAATTTAGCGATTTTTGAGCTTTTAAAACGCCATAACTTCCGAACCGGAAGTTCGATCCAAATTTGGTTTGCAGATTCGGATTCCTGAGATCATTCTACACTTATTTCAAAACTCACATGTTGAATTTGGAGAACTTTTTGTTCTGACCTACTTTCCAGACGCCATATCTCAAAATCGGTAAGAGTAATCAAAATTCTGATGTCATATCTTTAATTTGCCTTTTTCTAAGCTACACGATGAAAAAAAGATGAATGAGTTACGAAGAATATTGACGAAGATATGATGAAGAATGTTGAAAATGTAAGATTTGACCTAGTTCTTGACCTTTGACCTAGATAAAAATTTGACCTAATTTCCCAGAAAGCCGGATACAGTCTTTAGTTAACCATGTAAGTTGAATTAAGTAAGATGTTATAGTTGGAGAGAAAATCTGTTAGGAGGAAGAAAAAGAATAACTAGACATGTAAATTGAACAAGTTCAATTTAAGACTCCAGATTTCAGACTTTTTTTAAGCTGAGTCATCCAAATACTTGTAAGCTGAGTCATTCAGAATAAGCTGAGTCAGCTAGAATATAGACATTTAGACAACTCTTAAGAATGTTATCTTCGACTCAATTGGCTTAACATGGGGATATCATCATATCGACTTTTCGAGACTTCAAACCGCTATAACTATCTAATCAGAAGTTGGCTCGAAATTTGATTTAAAGATTCTGATTCTTGAGAAAATTCTACCCTTAATTCATAACTCATACGTTAAATTTGGAGAACTTTTTATTTTGACCTACTTTTCAGACACCATATCTCAAAAGTGGGTCAAAATACTTTATGACGGCAGAAGGCTAACACTATAAGCACACTCTTTGCTACCAGTATACAAAATTTCGAAGCAAATCATTAAAGTGTAATGTCAGAATCGCAAAAATAAGGAAAAACTATGAATTTGATCTAGATTTTGACCTAGGCATTTTGGTGTCCAAATTTTAAAGCGAGATAACCTTCGAGGTCCCCTTCTTTTATAGGCTTTCAGAATGTAAAGCTGTACTCAGTTTATATCTGGTATTTTACACTTCAAAAAATATTTTTTCTCATTGACATAACACGGGGCACCAAATTTAGCGATTCTTGAGCTTTAAAAACGCCATAACTTCCGAACCGAAAGTCGGATTGAAATTTGGTTTGCAGATTCGGATTCCTGGGAAAATTCTTCCCTTAATTTATAGCTCATATGTTAAATTTGGAGAACTTTTTATTTTGACCTACTTTTCGGACACCATATCTCAAAAGTGGGTCAAAATACTTTCTGACGGCAAAAGGCTTTCACTATTAGCACACTCTTTGCTACCTGTATACAAAATTTGGAAGCAAATCATTAAAGTGTAGTGTCAGAATCGCAAAAATAAGTTAAAACTATAAATTTGACCTAGATTTTGACCTAGGCATTTTGGTGTCCAAATCTTAAAGCTAGGTAGCTTTTGAGGTCCCCTTCTTTTACAGGCGTTCATTATGTTAAGCTGTATTCAGTCTATATTAAGTATTTTACACTTCAAAAAAAATCTTTTTTCCCATTGACTTAACATGGGGCACCAAATTTAGCGTTTTTTAGCTTTCAAAATGCCATAACTTCCGAATTGGAAGTCAGATCGAAATTTGGTTTGCAGATTTGGATTCCTGAGAAAATTCTACATCTTTTACATAGCTCACATATTCAATTTGGAGGATGTTCAGTCGTGACCTACATTTCGGACGCCATATCTCAAAATCGGTAAGAGTAATCAAAATTCTGATGTCATATCTTTGATTCGCCTTTTTCTAAGCTACATGATGAAAAAAAGATGAAGGAGTTACGATGAATATTGACGAAGATATTATGAAGAATGTTGAAAATGTAAGATTTGACCTAGTTCTTGACCTTTGACCTAGATAAAAATTTGACCTAATTTCCCAGAAAGCCAGAAACATTCCTTAGTTAACCATGTAAGTTGGTTTAAGTAAGATGTTATAGTTGGAGAGAAAATGTGTTAGGAGGAAGAAAGAAAGAAAGAAAAAGAGGAATAATAAGAAAACAGGCAAAAACAATAGACTCCAGATTTCATCTGGAGTCTAATAATAAGAAAACAGGCAAAAACAATAGACTCCAGATTTCATCTGGAGTCTAATTAGAATCGGTGAGTTTTTGTGAGATATAAACATACCTTGTTTATTTCCTCAATTGCTTGATTCACAACCTTGAGTTTGCCAAGTGGAAGGGATTCTTCACTGAAATAAAGTATCCATAAATAAGTAATCCATACACATTCACACATAACTGAACAAGTTTCCTTGTGTTTTTCACGCAAATAATACCTTATTTTCCTGAATATTTCTACAGCTTGTACGCAACACTGATCCTTACACACGATCCAAAAATTGTTGCCATGATTACGTTGCAACTCTTCTACTGCCTCTGTGTCCATCATCAACGGCCAAAATTGACTAAAACAGAAGCTCGTTAGTTAGTTTATATGGGAAAGCTCAAGGAGCGCGACATATAAGAAGGGGTAAACTTCAGAGTTGAAAATATATTTAATGCCAACCTCGACCGGACTTGAAAAAAACATGTAAAATTCCCATCTAAGTTTTCATTGTTTCATACTCGTCATCAGATTTAAAGTTAAAGCATTAGTATCTTTACTGCAGCTAATAAATCCAAACTATCTTCATGAAGCATACACAGATGGGATGAGACAACTTCATTATGAGGTCCCCGAACAAGGGTCATTCACGACCATACTGCATTTTAGCCACTCTACATACCGCTGGTCCTTTTGTTAAACTCACTCTTTTACTTTAAGCTGTGCCAACAAAGCTATATCTCCATAAGCATTCCAGTTTTCTATTCGGTCCCAATACAGTTTATCGTCGTTCTCATTGCATAGTACACACAGTTGCAAGGTAGATGGATAGAGCTTGGGAAGTAAGAAGGGATGCAACAACATGGCAGCTGAAAGATACCTATAATGTAACACATTCTTTTGATTTAGGATGCATGAAAAACATTATGTCGATTCCAATGTATGCTGATCATCGTGAGGTAAATTAAATGATCAGGCAAAATTACCACTTATACAGTATCTTCCTTAACTTCGAGCCAAATTATTATCCACAACGTGACTTATAAGTAGGTGTAAATCGGGAAATAAAAAAATCTTACCAAAACCTAGTCCCGGAAGTAGTTCCGCCATGATACACTGACGATACGTCTGTGTATGAACTAGGTGGGTAGCAGTGAATATGGACTTCCTTGGGATTTGAGGTAGCGTCGTTATTTTGAACTAACAAACAATGGATGTTTCAAATACAATAGAACGAGAAGTTACCTTTCGTTATCGCTCATTATTGCTTCCTCGTCTGTCCCATCTTCTAGTTCAATACATCCCGACTCTTCTGGGAGATATGGAAAGAGAACCCTAGAAACAATCTAACCTTTCAAGGACGATATACATTTTCCCATACTCACCCCTTCTTTTGAATACTGAGTAGATCATAAAAGTATTGTAGTGTGGGCCGTGTTGCATTATGTGTAAAGGTGATGAGAGTACATAGAAATATATAACATGTATAACCCTAGTATCACACCAAACAAGTTCTCACTACGTTCTCGAAAACGGGTTTCAACAGAACCCACTAAGAACCGTTTGGGATCTGTTTACAAACTTCATGAAACCACTAGAACGAGTAGGTCCTCCAGAACTTAGAGCATGCTCAAAATTTCCTGGTGGTCGTCAAAACGTTGCCGAATCGGTTTTAAACTGTGTGCGAACTGAATGAACGTAGCTACAACGTTCTACGGTCTGTTTACGAACTTCATGGACTTTCCCGGACGGGGAATGTGATTTAGAATTTTTAATCGCCAAAATTTGATGGCGACCATACCGTTCTGTAATCAGGTCATAATGACCTTCTAGACTAAGGGACGCGTTATACGACGTTGCACACCGACGTGGTGCGACCTGAACGAACTGCGAACGAGATGGACGTATTGAAGACTGTTTATGAATTTCATAAATCTCACATAAAACATTATATTTAATTAATCTCAAGTTCCAAACTTTATAAATATGACAACTAAGGTGAAATACTTACAAAATACTCACTAATGCACAAAATTGCGAAAACATAAAGATATAGAAAGCTACAGAGTATATAAATATGCTCCAAACGGCGATTAAAAAGATCAATAACCCCTGAAATGGCGCCGAATTATTTCTGAATGGAAACGAAGGTTAGTGAAGGAAAGAAATGTAGCTGCGATGTTAAAATAAATAATAAATTCCCGCAAATGCTACAGTATGTTTATGGTTACCAACTATACAGTGTGTTTCATATGTATGCACCCCCCTCTAAAATCATACATGTAGCATTGCCTGCTTATCATGTTATATATCATTTGTTCATTATGGGGCGTTTCATAAGATTCCACATTTCAGAATAAATGTACAATGTATGTCGCTGAAAAAGATACAATGTATCAAAGTATGCGGGTACGGGTCGTTTAGACCGCAATTTCTGGTGTTTTTGAGGACAATTTAAAGGACAACTTTAGTCTCCGTATTGCACATTTCTAGCTATTGTCACCATGGCAGAGCTCAGTCCACATGTCTGTGGCAGTTATGCACAAAGATATAAAGACAGGATTGGCTTATATGGAGGTCAGGGACCATAGTACCACCTTTATTACTAAAAATGGGTAGCAGACTGGGTAGCAGACTAAGTGAACATATCGCTGGACTGGCTTAAAAATCCATACAAAACTGCTTATAAATGACCCCCTACCCACATATTTTGAGGGATATTATCTTTCTCTTGATTCTGAAACTTTCTAATCCTATGTAACGTTTCAGGAACAAAATGATATATAATGATAGGATGGCAAGGCTACATGTATGAGTTTAGAGGGATGCATATAACATATGAAACACCCTATATATTTTTCTAAATGTAGGGATTAATCTAACGAGCTACATGTATAACATTATCAACCATTCTCAATCCATATTCCAAAATACGTACCTAACAATATGGTAAATTCTAACAACATAAGAGTTCACTTCCTCAACACCATGTTGCATAAGTCGGGGGTGTGCCCCTACTCCATCGTAGAGCGATGTAAAGTCCTCCAATATATCTCCCAGGAGTTGAGCGAGTGGGTGATTGGGACAAGTAAAAGCCTAAAAATTGTTGTCATTAATGCACTGTTATAACAAATTCAAAATAAGGGTACAAAGAGATGATAAACAACATTATATCTACCTCTATAATATCATATTTTTTGTACCTCAGAAAGATATTTCTGTATCGCTAGAATATCTGTGTATGTTTTAATTCCAATCCCATCACTGCGAGGTCTCTGAGGGTAACAAGCGTCTTTACCATCAGCTAATATGCTGTCTATGTTTTCCCAAACCTTTTCATTGTCCACAGCTTCATCTTCAGTGTAACCGAGACGACTTCGACAGTGTTGAAAATGTTCTTGACATTTGTAATCAGTCTTGTCCGAGAAAATTCCAAAACACCTGAAAGACAGCTTAATGTTGTATTATGAACATTTTCAGTATCGAAGAAAATATGCATGGCCAGCAGTCAAGGTTTTGATTTAGTTGATTCCCAATTGATGAATATAATTCTCTCACCATTTTAATGTTGAACAGAAGGTGGAACATATATACCTCTCAACAATCATTTGCTTCAACGTATCATCAGATGCATCATTTGGAATATCTCTACGTAAATCATTAATGATATGATCGAGAGCTGTCTTGTCATCGACCACTTCATCAAATCTTAGTTTGGTTGTCGTTATCAATGTTGAAATTCCACCGCTCATGGATTCTAATCCTAGTATACCACCTCCTGTGTGGAAGAACTTTCCTGTAAGTTTCTTTTCCAGGGCTTCAAAATTACATCTGTCCGCATCAAGACACTCGTTGATTTTTCTTTCAAGTTGTTTGGATAGAACAAGTTGACATTCATCGTTGCAATCTATCTCCGCCAAAGATTTGATGGTTTTTTCACGGGAAGCTTTACATCTTTCGAGAGCTGTGTTATCGGTTTCGTCATTCCTTTAAAAAGATAAGCAAGCAAATCAACCATATAAGCTATACCGCACAGATGTGTTATCAATAAACTGGAAAGTGAAGAGGAAGTTATATTCCATGATATTGTAATAAAATAAAATCAAATCAAAACAATTCGAATTCAATAACAACTCATTGCTTACATCTCATGGATCACTGTCTCTATCAGTTCACAATCAGAGAAGTTGATGGCGGACTTCCAAGTGTCAAGAACAAATTGTAGGCTGTTTTTGTCTGGGATGGTTACAGCAAGACAAAGAGGGGCGGGAGGTAATATGTCATTCGAAATGGAGTCTGCTTTTAGGATAAGAGGCGTACGTGTGTCGACGTTCGTGAGATTTTTCAATCGTGGCCCCATTATCATTTTCTTCAAAGCCTCGCTCGCTTTCCAGTCATCTTTAAATCGTTTATTCATAGATTGTTTTTGTTTCCTTGAAATGGTTATTGATGCTTCAGTTTCATTATCGGATTCTGGTCTTGAAATAATGTCTTCCAAGCATGATATGGTGCGCCCTCTATAATAACGCCACGTGACCATCATATCAGTTATGTCAAGTTCCTTCCTAGGTATAATACACATTTGTAATTAGGCATGATCAACGATCACGAGACAGGAAATATTTTGCAGTAAAAACAATAGCGAAAATGAAAGTGCTTTGATTAGTTTATTTGGATTATCAGTGGCTATATACATACGTTTGGTTAATGACTTTCAAAAGTCGTGTGATGTCTTCATCTGGTAGTTGCATTACAGTCTCCCAACTTTCAACCACTTTACCAATTGCCTTGTAAGGTGAAGTCTTTATCAACTCTCGTGTTTCTGCCAATATCTTTTTCATGACTTCAGGTATTTTACCAGATTTTGAGATAAGTGTTGATGCAACAACAAGTTCGCTTACATCGCTTGCCAATCCTTCAACTGATAGTCCGTTGCTGCCCCAATCCTGAACTCTACCATTGATTCTCTTCTCAAGCGTCTTCAATGCAGTGTTGTCTTTTTTTAAACACGAATTCACTTTATTCTCAAAGTCTTTTTTCAATCGGATCTCCTCTGAATTCTTTTGTTTGACGACTTCTTTCAACACACGAATCGTTTCGCGTCGACAATATTTCCATTCTGTCAACACTGTTTGCATTTCTGCTTCATTTCTAAAATGCGCCAAAATAATGGGGTATATAATAATCTTAAAACATGACCTTATATTGTCAAGCGTTCTAATATAAAAACAATACACATTATTGGTCATTGGCAATCACAAATGATATTATTAGCAATAAATCTAGATCTCACCTTTCGTTTTTAATCTTCTCTATTATCTCAGCATCGGTAAGTGCTAATGTGCGTAGCCATTGGACAATAGTTTCTTCTATAATTGTTTTAATAGTTTCATTATCCTGGTAACGTACCAAGTCCTCCATAATGTCAAGTCCGGTTGCTATCCCCTGGGCACTTCGTTTAAGATCACATTCGTGTAGGTCCATTTGCATAACGAGATTTTCCAACTTATCGAATGCGTCACAATCACTTCTTATATGTCCTTTGAGCTCTGTATTAGATTTGAAGTCAAAATCTGTAGAATCATTTGCACAAAGCTCTTTCAATGAATTTAACGTACTAAGTCTACATTCTTTCCAGGTGTCCAAAGCCTTCTTCACATCAGCGTCTCTGTAAAATAGTATAGTTGACAGATTAACTGCATAATTATCTAATATACGCATACTATTAGAGTACATAAAATAAAAACTATCAGTCAAGTTTGATTTTTTTCAAAACGGATTACATCTTTCATATTTTAATTTTGTTTGCTTTAAATATCATACCTTTTATTTGCAGTAGCAACAATGGCCAGAATATCCTGATCTGTTGATCGGAGGATTTGTTCCATCTCACCGATAATAGTTTCAAGAGCCTCTGAATTTGATGCAACATTTTTGAGCCGTTTAACCGCATCAACGAGGGAATAAATATCCCAAGCTAAAGCCAGTGTGCCTAAAACACCTCCACCGATATGAAAAGCCCTACCAGCGGTGCCCATCACTTTGAATCCAATTTCAGTGCCCGATACTACCCCCGCCCTAATTGCTCTTGCTGCGTATATACTATGGACAGTGATATCACTGATCTTTGCAGGGAGTACCGTTACAGTCTGGGCAACCATCGCAGGTACACTGACGCGCTTTTGTTCTAGAGACGTTTTGGGGATTATGTTGGTATGCGTAACGTTATCTCCTTCATCACCAGAATCAATAACAGCCGATTGAGCTTTAATCTTAGTCTTTAGTTCGTCAAACGCCTCCTTTTGTTTCTCAAGAAGTGAATTAATTTTATCCTCTTCACCTTTTGATAATATTAGTGCCCCGATCTCCTTAGCAATAAATGACGATATGGCCACGCCTGCACCTATGGCTATGGGTAATAAGACGGGCAAACCAGCAAACACAAATGCAAGACCAACTCCTACCAGTCCTGTTATACCACCAGCCATACCGATAGTGATTGTACTGATATCCGTGATAGCTTTGTGTTTATGTCGTTTCTTCTCATTCTCAGCAATTTCACGTAAGCATTGCACGGTTTCCCTTCGAGAAGCTCTCCATCCCTCTAATAACAGTACCGTTTCCCCGTTCTCGTTTTCACTTTCTTCTTCATTAACGTCATAGTGTGTCTCGACACATCCGGATTCAGCTAAAGTCAAGATAACTAGAAATTTGAAATTGAACAAGTTCAAAACTCATGACACTAGAGAGGTTAAGCTACACGTATAAATGCAAACCGTGAACCTGAACGCGTAAGTCCACGCTCAAGTGCACGTTTAAGAAAATTTTCTGTTAAGCTACACGTCTGAAACCATGTCAGTGGACGTGGAGATATATTTATGTGGTGACGGTGTCTAAAGATCATGTCTCTATGGTCACACTGATGGTATAATGGATAGCACTTCGGACTCGTGTCCGTTTGGCCTGGGTTCGAATCTAGTCGCATTAAAACATTTTGTTTTTTATTTTTGCTTTATTTCATATTCAACCACAATTAAAGGGTCTAGTGCACTCCTTTATGATTTCCCCATGAACAAAATGAATCATTTTAGAGGTTTAACATAAAGAATACAATGTCGCACAATAATTTGGAAAATATTAAGCGTTTGGACCCACATGGGCTTAGGTTGAGGTCATTACGTTCAGCAAGGGTATATATATACAGGGCGTTCATAAAGTTCTTGCAAAAGTACTTTAATTTCTTTGTTTCTCAATCAATCTGGCTGAAATTTTCACTCAGTATACCTACACTATTCATACATTTGATACTTGAATTATAATGAATAGGTTTTTGAAGAAAAAAAGTTATGATTGCTATAGTAACATGATTCGGGGGTAGGCGGAGCAGCATAGAAAAAAGAATAATTTAGATAAAAAATATGGGTAAGAGGTAACTTTAACATACTTTAAAGTATCCTTGAAAATACAAAACAAGCTAATGTTGCCATGTCAACACTAGATGATGTCTCATGATGACATCAGAGTTGAAATTTCATTGATTCATGACATTACTCAAGGTATCATAGTAACCTATATTGGTTGATGACATCTGACTTTGTGAAAGGCAGCGTTAATTTCATTTTTGTGACAATGGCTGCAAAATCAGCAAAAGATGATGATTTGCTATTACAAATATCCACTTGCATCGTTATGTATGTTTACTGGGAAATTCAAAGAAAACAAACGCTTGAAGATATTCATAAGGTGTATGGGAAGGAGGCTATGGTCAAAAAGAACCATTTACAAAACAGACTAAGACATTAACTGATGGTAAAACAAATGGTAAGGACAATGCTAGATCAGGCCATCCAAGAACGAAATCCAGTGAGGATCAGATGATGTTGCCATCCATACAAAGATCAATCGCAATAAATTTTCCAAATGGGTTCTCCCATCTGTTTGAGGAATGGTAAGTAAGACAGCAGAGGTGTATAGACCATGATGAACACTATTTAGAACACCTATACTCTTGAGATACTGTCATTAAAGTAAATAGGACAAGTTAAAAACATTTTGAACATTCAAACAAAACAGATCCTTTTTTACTTGCTCCGCCTACCCCTGACTCATGTAACTATAGCAACCATAACTTTTTTTCCTCAAAGACCCATTAATTAAGACTTCGGATCTCAATGTATGAATAGTGTAGGTATACTGAGTGAAAATTTCAGCCAGATTTACGAAGATACAAAAATTTTAGAGTACTTTTGCAAGAACTTTATGAACGCCCTGTATATATTTTTTATTTATTTATTAAAATCAATGTGACATATTTACAGGTTTTAGTGGCTATGACCCCCAAGAGGGAGTTTTAGGTGCCACATAATAGATAACTTTCTCAGATAATTGGTTTTCTATGCAGTGATCTCACAACTGGAACCTTATACTGTTTGCAATCCAGACATTTTTCTTTTAGCTAAAATCGACGGTAGACATTTTGTCTACCATTTTGGATGAGACTGATTCCGGTTAGTTAGAAAATACTAATCCAATATTAATTGTGTTCATCTTTTTGGGAAAGAAAGAAGAGACTGTGCATGTACAGACCCTGTTGTTAGTTAGTTGTAAAACATTATGCGCCCTGGACACCTGCTCAAAAGACATTAGTATTAGAAACATACGAAAAACGCAGTCAGAGGTGACTGTCACAGCAATAAAACAGAATAACTGTCTAATCATAGTGCTTTGGCACTTCAGATTTGGCACAAATTATCCTCATTCAATGTGTGGTGAATTTTTGAAGTTTCATAAAAATCACTCCAGGGACTTTACAGTCATGGTCAAAATGCCTTCTTAAGTCTGCCTGAACCAGGGCGTTTTGCTGCATTTTGAAAGCATTTCGACCATAACTGTAAAGTCCCTTGAGTGATTTTGATTTCACTCGACAGATTTACCATACATTGAATGAAGATGATTTGTGCCTTTGAAGAGCCAAAACACTATCATTAGGAAGTTATTTAGTTTTTTTGCGGTTGCAGTCACCCCTGACTGCGTTTTTCGTATGTTTCTAATACTAATGTCTTTTGAGCAAGTGTCCAATGCATCATGTTTTACAATTAACCAACTACAGGAGCTACATGTACATACACGGTCTCTTCTTTCTTTCCTGGAAAAATGAGTATAATTGAATTAGTATTTTCCAAGATATAGAGATTTCTTTGGGTTGCGTTTTTTGAACACCCTGTTCCTGCTGTGGACCATTGCTCTTGCTGCAGGAGAATGACTCTTACTTAAATTATTTCATAATAAAAGAGTGCCAACTCAAGAAAGCTCAGGTATGGTACAGTGACCACAATGATGATTGGCTGATCATGATCAAAAGTAAGAAAAGATAGATGTGTTGTTCGAGTAAAATATCAAATCAATAAACATTTATTAAAATAGTAAAATTATGATGAATGATAATCTTTCAGTATAGAAACATTTGGTGAATAAAAAAGTGAATCAAACCGTTGCTAGTATATTTGAACTCTTTGTTATCGGTTGAGATAGTAAAAAACTTGAAATGATTAAAATAGTATATCCAATTAGACAAAGGTTGCCAGAAAGGTTACACATTTATCTCTATGTGTTTGTGAACCAATAAATCACACAAAACAAAAAAATAAGATAACACAGGTTTTAACTATTTAAATAACCTGTCGATGATATATGTTTTTCTAAACTACACAATTTAAGACGGTTGAGGATTTAATAAATATTCATGTATTTGGTATAATTTAAAAAATCAAAAATGTACGTTGTCATCTCCAATGTACGTTGTCCCGGTAATTGAAATGCATGAGATTATTATTATTTATTAAACAATGCAATATGATTTAATTTCAAAACGCATTAAGGGTTTTATGAGTAACAAGTGGTGTTCAACATACATGTTCATGTATCCCTGGTACAGATTAACAGCTAAGAGTGATTTTTTACCCCTTGTTGAATGCTATTTTATTTTATGAAAGTGTTGATATGGTGATTAATATTTGACCATGTATTCAAACCCTGTTTTGAGGCTACCAGTGGAAAACACCGACCGGTCAGTGGTCGGTGGGGTCGGTCGCTTTTCGTAAACCCCTTTTATTCTATTGATAATATCCCATCTTCCCAGACTCTCATTGCGTTGCAGTATTAGTATAGGTGTTTCAAATCGTGAAATGTCTTTGCATCTATCATTTGTGAAAATGACGCACTTAGAACAATCGATTTATCTCCTCTTGGTATCTTTGGTTGTATTGGACTAAAGCATTGACTCTTAAAATATACTAAAATATAGCATAAAGTTCCACAATGCGTATAAAAGATTGTGGTGTGTACTTGCATGTCATTGTCTTTGTATGAGTGCACGTAGTTTCTGGGTCTGTCTCTCAGGATTTATTACGTAAATTACGGCCGTAAACCCAAGAGGTATTGATCACCTTCACTGTTGGTTAAAATACAATACAATAACCAGTCAACAGTTTGAAATTACTTGTACTTTTTAAATTATAGTTGTCCCAATGTTTTTGTAATAGAATTACTTAAGGGTATAACAAAATAACAAAATCGTTGTTTCTTTCAATTTAACGGTATCTTTCTGTATTTTGACCATTACATCAAATATGATGGTGTTAAAATGCAATCAAGTAATGCAGTAATTATAATCCAAGTAATAAACTCTCTGTATCAGCATAATATAAGTGCAATATTTAAAAAAATGTAATAATCGGGTCATAATCGGGTCATTCATTTCTGACTTGCTTCTTTATTACTTGACTTTAATAATCAGTTTTAGGAGTAGGCCCCCCATATATGATTTTTGCTAGAAATTATTCCTATATCCATAGGAGCAGCTACATGAAAATTCAGACAAAACTAACGCTTACCTCAAAAGTCAGAATAGGAACTTGAGTTAAAGACCATATTTGATGGAATGTCACCCTCTTTTAAATAAACCATCGGATGAATATGAATGAATATGATATGAATATACGAATGATTATCACAAATCAATTTCAATGAGTGGATAAAAATATGATATATCATTCCAAAATACCAAGAGATTAATTACAAAGTACCATTTTCATGGTATTCTTTTTTATTCCATAGTTAGCATGATATTCATAGGATAACATGTGAAAATAAAAACGGTATTTTTGTAATCAGTGGTAAAATATGATATTTTTGACAAATTTTCACTTAACCATAGCATACGGTTTTTTAGCCATGACATACGGCGCCGTATGCGATGGTTTATGGATTTTTGCTACTTCAGACTCAAAACGAGGCTAATTAGTGTCAACATCGCCGGATCGTTTGGAAAATTCGAATTAAATAACTTAATTCCCGACGATTCTGATGATGACTTTAACTATGGAATAAAAAGAAGATCCTATGATTTACTCGTGATTGGATTTTAATCCGCTCATGGATATTGATATCTGCACTCTCTCGCTACGCTCACTCGTGCAGATATCATATCCATTCGTGGATAAAAATCATATCACTCATTAATCATAGGATATCCTCTATTTATTCCATAATACTACTGTTTTCCCAGGGAAATATGAAGGAATAAAAATTGTATTGAATTGTATTACATGAAAAAATCGTATTGTCCCCGGGAAAAAATCGTATTGGAGCGTATTACATGAAAAAATCGTATTGTCCCCGGGAAAAATCGTATTGGAGCATATTAACCTATTTTCGGTCCCCCGGTTATTTTTCCCCAGTTATCTGAATTATCTAAATGAAGCATTTTAGTGGGGTGTTTTATGGAATAAATAGGTTATTTCTGGTCAGGATTGAATATGGGTTTTATTCCTCGGAAAATATGATATTGACCTTGGGCACCCTCGGTCAATATCATATTGTCCCTCGGAATAAAACCCATATTCAATCCCTCCCAGTAAATAACCTATATGTATCATACCATATGGTCAAAGCAATATCAGGTATGTAACGGCAAATGAACACTGACTCCCAAAATGACTTCCAGTATTATTTTTATTTCTGTACCAATGTTATTTCTCATTGTTGTTTTTTTTGGTAGACATTGCTTTTGACCAAAGTAAAGTGTTTATATTCACCTATCAGGATGATATAATAATTCACCTGTCGGGGTGATATAGGTAATACCTCTTGGATGATATGAATATCATCCTTGTGATATTCCCTACTACATGCGTAAATAACTACTGACCCCCACCCCCTGGGTATTATGGGTATTGAAAAATGGTGTGATATTGGAAACACACATTTAACTCCCTGTCAGGTTTAGGGTCAATATTTGAATTTAATTTTAAATGAGCTAAATACACGAATAATGACTAAAAGGCTCTTATTCAATCACAATTCACAATGTTTAAAGTTATGTACTAGATGTTTTTGATATATATATTTTAGAAAGGAATGAATGACAAGCATGCAGCTGGTACATTTATCATTAAGATCCAATAGAAAATAACAATTCTATACCTTAACATAAATTACATAGATTTGACTACTCTGACATTTTTGTGTCAATTATCTCAGTAATGGCGTCACGAAACGTTAATGAGCTATTTTGCATAAATTATACTTCATCATTTGATACCAAACATTAAATTATCTGACGAAAAAACGAAAGCGATACCTCAAGATAAAACATACCCCGAGCCTTCTTTTTGATATTTCTTTCAAAGAGGATCAGTTTCAAAACAATTTTTTGATTGTGCATGTTACCCTTTTGGAGCTCAATAAAGAAAATTATTAGACCGAAATGGCATATTTTATACATCATTTTAAAGCTGGTATCGTACTCTTTCAAATGAATATGAAAAACAGAAAAATACATCGTAATTTTAAATAACGGGACCTTTATATAGGTACACAGCTAAGTTTTATGTTAAAAACCTTTAAAAATTGTCAGTTATGACGTCACAATAGTTATGTAAATGAGCTAATTTACATAATCTATACCTCATTGTAAAGATGTCATCATGAGCTTTCATTTGATACCCATATTATAATTATCTGCTAGAAAATAAAAAGATATATGGGTATACATATTTTATCGTATTAACACTCATTAAAAGTGGAAGTTATTTATAGCGCCCGTTTCCATGGTAACGGCCCGAGTCAAAATTCTGTTAAACCTCAAATTTGCAATGCATGATATCAGAGCTTTCCAATGGTACCAAGATCTTGCTGGGGGTCATTAAAATATTAAACTCCTTTATTTTAAGGCTTTGGAGGATTTTCCTACTCGTCTAGATGTGTTCTATTGACTAAACATGTGGATACCATCAGATTCCAATGGAGGCAATTGGATTCTATTGATTTTCACAAAAATACCTAAAATACACTATGACCTGAATCAATTGCAAATTAAATGATTTTCACGTTAGATCATGGTTTTGGGCTATATGGGGTTTGTTTTTCTTGACTGGTATGCACTTAGAGTTTGCTTTTTCTTGCTAAGTTCCATTACAACTTTAGGTTCATTCCCTTTGGCACAAGTGCTTATATATTCACAATATGACACAAATGGTATATCACATCAGATGTGCAAATACAAAGTTTGCAATCGATTCAGGTCATACTTCAAATTAAAAGATTATGCATTTTTTCATCATTTTCTCCTACAAAATTGCTATAGAAAAACTTTTCAAAAGCAACTTTTACACTTATGAAATCCCATACAACTTTGTAAATCCAAAGTAGACTAATCTGACGTCATTTTTGTAAATCCAAAGTAGACTAATCTGACGTCATTTTCCTGCGCGCGCATAGAAGTACACGTTAATGCTTTGTTGAATACGCGTCGCGTCTGTAAATTGCACGAATATGATAATCTCATATAAAAACCTGAAAACTTAACACTGGCCCACAGGAAATATACAAATCTGACGTCATTTATCTGCGCGCGTATTGAAGTTCACGTTCAAGTTTTGTTAATACGTGTAGCTTAACCTCTCTACCGAGGGAAATTAACGCCATTACAGATGATCAGGCATGATGTGAATTATAGTTGAACGTATTGTGCTACTGCCTTCAAATATTGAAAACGCTAACTTTTCATGGGAACGCATGTTATTATGATGGCAATATACTTAAAAAGGCAATTCCGGGTATTTAAGCACCCTAATGCGGGGGATGTGCTACAATGTAGATCTTAAAATGTATTTTGATTGATGTGATACAGTTTTCACAACTTATAGATAATTGGTTTATCTTCATATGTACCTTTCATACAAATTGGGTGAGAGTTAGCATGCCTATAACATTTTGTCCATTACTTTTGAATCACCTCTCGTAGATATAAGGCATGCCATGATTGATCAATATACACGTATGCTTAGATCAATAGATGAATCGTTTGATAGACCTATCAATAGACAGATCAATAGTTAGATTGATATATCAAGATCAATAGATTAATAAATCGATAGATAGATCAATACACTGAAAACGGCTTAAAGTGTGCGCCAAAGTTTAAAACTGCGCAGGCGCAGCGCTCTCGCTAACCTATATAAAGAGATTACAGGGTACAGGCTTCAGAGGTAAGCCAGGAAGGTGAACAACTATCGTCCCGTGTTGATTTCCCGTATAATCGTAACCAGGCAGGTTTCACCATTGGAATTGAAAATAACTATTAGATATACTCTGTAGATGTTTATATATGAAGGTTATAAGTGTATGCATCAATCAAATGGCTCATTTTGAACATATAAAAAGTATTTGTGTTTTGTTTCCCAGGGAATTGTATTCCATGTAGTACACACATAAATAGTGTACATTATGTTGTACTTGAATAGCCTGGCTTATATAATATTGAAGGGCATGCTGATTGTACACACGAGTACATGCATGAAGGCCTAATATTGATATTGCTTGCATACCTAAGTAAAAAATAAACTCTTCTAATCCCCTAATGTAAACACGGCGGTATACGTAGCCCGATTTATCGGGGGCTTTAAGTGTGAAACAAATTTTGTTAAAAATTCAAAAAAGCATTAAAATTATTTTTTCAAATAGACATGTAGTATGTATCTATATACATTTATACACACGTTACCCAAAGCATTGAAGTAAACTCCGAGGAACAATAGGTGGAAATTCAAATTGAAATTAGGGCCCGTCTCAAACGTGACGATTTTCACATTTTCAGTCCGTGATTAATATGCCAAAATATTCACATTAGAATGCAGCATTTTCAAAAAGCCAATGGCTTTCCTTATGCTACTCTACTGTCCTTTAAAATCATAAATGAATTTGGACTATAAGTATTTCCCTTTTGATGTGCATCACTTGTCAACATGAAACATCCAAATCCATCATTTTTCTCGATTTTTTTCATACGTTTTGTTTTTTGTCTGAGTAAAATTAAAAGGGGTCAACCCTATTGGAACATGAATCGATTCGATCATGAAAAATGATGCTTTAGACGAATAGAAAATGATAAAAAATTTATTTGGGGAGCATTGATCATTAGGCTGGTTCACCTTTTTTCCGCGTGTCGATTTTCACAAGAAAATTGGAAACAAATGAAAATGAGTTATATGTTCACTTAAGAGAAGTCTTAATTCACGAATGGGCATTTTTGATGACTATAGCTAGCTGAATTGAGAAACAAGTTTGTATTTGTGTCTTATATTATCACATTTATGTTTAATTTTCCGTCAAAACTCGACATAAACCATGAATCAGTGAATAGCAGAATCGTGCCGTGTTTCACTATCTCCAAGGAAAAAGCAGTTACGTACATGTGACATATGTGGACTCATATGCAATCATGGTTTACATGTACTGAGCACATCTTTTCTACTTTCAATAACTATGTGCACACCACATTATCTTTTTCAAATCAACTTAACCAAAACCTTGAACTGATTCAAGAAACCAGCACTTTACATTTTATATCGATGGTGCAAATGCCATGTCGTCAAGCACCCAATTGCAATCACCCTAGTTCTCTTTTAATCTCTAATAGTATATGAGGCAAGACACTTTGATTTCGATTTGTTTTTACAATTTGAGAAACTTTTACTATGGGTGTAGACCAGCTGCAGGGTGACGTAGTGAAGTCTTTCCTGCATGCAACACAAACAGCAGGGCAACCATACATGTTCATCCCAAATGACATTAACGGCATTCAATCATGCATCAGAAATGTCCTTTTTAAAGATTTCAAATTTCAAGAGAGACTTTTTCATTTAAAATCTGTTACATCTACTTGATTGTACGTTATCATTTGAAAGAAATAAGAATGGTATTGCTGACTTTTTTAAGTCTGACGTAGCCAAAGCATGAAAATTATCTGAACTGCATCCTCCTAAGCAGGTATCCAGAACCGTAAGAAAGAATATATTCTGGATTTTGAAGCCCTGTGATCGGAGGATGCTGGACTGTGAATATGAAATTTTCTTTTGGTCTGCGTAGCGCTTCCTCGATGCCCCGATCTCATCACAAGGACATTTTTATGGCAACTGAAAGCGTTCTTATTGTTGTTTTTTGCTTCATTCGAGCTGAGTTAAGTCGGCAGTCCGAGAACGAATTTCTTTGGCAGACTCGATACTTTTTCAACGGTTTCTGATATCACATCACATAACTCTAAGCATAAACTCAATTCTTTCCTGTGATTTTCAGTTTTCTTTGAAGTTCTGGAAGTTTAATGTTCAGTGCAATGCGTTACCCCGGTTTTGTTTTAGAGAAAGAGAACATTGAAAGAATTAATCTCGCTTTGTTGCCTACATTCTCGAAGCGTGCATTTTGTGTTTCCTATTTCTTTTTGTTGTCGGTTGGCGATATATTTCAAAGAGGAGTGTATTTTTGCATTGCTTGCCTTACATTTTCTTTATTGTTCTCGGGCATTGCTTAGTTTTTGCTTTTCTCTGTTTCTTTTCCAACGAATTGCGTTTCGCGAAGGCATATTGAATATTACAGATCATATGTACAGATCGTGCAAATGGAATTGAAATAAAAATTAATTATAACACAAAAACATCGTTAAAAAGCTGTAATCGTTCATATTACTTAACTAGGGGTTTCGGTTTATGCTGTTCTCCATTAATAATAATTGCATCCATTGAAAAGAAATCAGAATGCAAACATTGAGGGACTTTATGATTGAATTCAGCGATCCCCGGGAATACACTGAACGAAACGTTATTTACTGAGGGTCAACTATTTTGGGCTTTAATGGTCTTCATATTACATTTTTTGTTATGACTTTTCCGATAAATTATGCTTACGGAATTCCCAAATAACTTGTCATTTGCTTTCATGTTACATATTATTGTAAAGACGTTTAAAATATAAAAAGCACATTTACAAAAGGGCAAATTCGTTAGCCGTTATCGTTTCCTTGTCTATGAGTTGAGCTTTATGCGTAATTACTAAATAACTGTTAAACATGTGTTTTAAGAATATGGGTCATCATATAAAATTAAACCAATCCATCTGGGATTTATAAAAATGGCTAATTACTGCTTTGAGTTCAATGCTATAATCGTGACGTTTTTCACGCGTGACGTTTGTCACAGTTTCGCACAATATCAGTTCATAGATGTGGTAATGCTGGCTATTTCGAAAATCCTTTTATGTTATGATGGAGTGGACACATTGTTTTTCTTGAAATGTGTCCCATTTCCAACAAGACTACTGCCAATATATGAGTAATATCATGGTCGTTTTTCACAAGCAAAACGGTGATTTTGAGAATTTTTCAGATCATGCTCATTATCATTCAATCACAACTATTATCACGATTTGTAACACAATGGTCTGATAAACTGAACTGAAGACTTGATAACCACGGACAATTTATTTATCTCGAGTTTCCCTTCTGCCGTCTTGGCCTGTTTTAACGACCGTGACGTTTTTCACAGAATAAATTTTACATTTACTATAATGGGTACATATAATCGGTAGTCGGTGAGAAGCAAATACACTGCTGTCATCACACTCTGACTGAATGTTTTCTATGCCAACAGAACCAAAATGAAAAGATGCGACCATTTATAAGTGAGATATGACATGTTTTCACGGGTGTGTTGTCCTGTTACATCAACAAAATTCACGAAATTCACAACTTATTCGCGAGTTATCAAAGTTATTTACAACCGGAATGATCAATAAGTATGCTGACCGAATCTAGATAAAGGCATTTTATTTTAAAATACATAAAACAATGAGAAAAAATCATTTTAGTTGTAGCTATTTTCAATTACATGAAAAATACTCATTTTTAACATTTATTGGTTTTGAATGAATAGATATATCGTTAGATAAGTCAAAAGATATATTGAAAGATAGAACGATAGATTTGCCGAAAGGTAGATCGATCGAAAGATCGATCGATAAATAGATCTAAAGATTGAAAGAAATTGATAAATAGATCTAAACATACTTTAATAGACACATTTCAAATATTTTCTTTACTTCTTGTTGACTTTCTTTCAGGATTTCATTATATCGATTTTTTTCGAAATTTCAAAATGGCGTAGCATCTAAATCTAATTTCAAATCGGATCACAGATTCAAAATCTTGAGAAAATTTTCTATAATTTTGATACCTCAAACGGTGATGTTTTGTTGACCTACTTTCTGGACACTATTTCTCAAAACTGGGTCAAAATACCTTGTGAAGGCAAAAGGCTAACACCGCTAACACTGCTAACACAGTGATTTAGCATACTCTTGGCTATCTGTATACTAAATTTCAAAAATATGTAAGTTGTCAGAATCGTAAAAATAAGAAAAATCAAAGATTTGACCTGGATTTTGACTTTGGCATCTTAATGTCCAAATTTCAAAGGAGTGGTATCGATATGGAGAACTGAATTAAACAATGTTTTTCTCTTAAACCAATCATTGAAAACATTCCGTAAAAAACACGGTATTTTATGTAATATTGACTGATTGACAACAATTTAATGCGAAAATTATTTAGAAATATTTTATATTACTGTTTTTGTTAAAATTTTTGTTTTCTTAGTGCAATTGTTTTTGCTCCTTTCTACCAATTCTTGAGAATGAAATAAAATGTCTTTCCGAACCTTGTTGGAACAAAATAGCATATACCGCATGTTTTTAGACCTCTCAATATTAAAGTTATACAAAGTAATGTTTGGTTGATTTTAAAAAAGTATTCAAAAAATTAAAACAAAAATCCCCCCAAAATAGATGAAAATAAAGATAAACCTTTTATTTCATTAACAAGATATTTTTTTAAAATCAACCAAAATTTCCTTTGTACAATTACAATATTGTATACAAAGTAATGTTTGGTTGATTTTAAAAAAGTATTCAAAAAATTAAAACAAAAATCCCCCCAAAATAGATGAAAATAAAGATAAACCTTTTATTTCATTAACAAGATATTTTTTTAAAATCAACCAAAATTTCCTTTGTACAATTACAATATTGTTGTGTTTATGTCGTTTGTTCCAATGAGGTTAGGAAAGATGTTTCATTTCACTCTGGAAACATGATACCGAGAACAAAACAAGTGTTTGATGTGTTTTCTAAAACAATATAGATGAAAGTATATATTTTTTTTCTAATTATATTGTTACCATTCAAAAGATGACCATTAAATTGACGATGTTATGTGTCAATTTTAGATTCTTTTTATGACTGCTTTAAGAGAAACGTGTGTTCAAAAAGTTCTCCATATCGATACCACTCCTTTAGCTATTATATCAGATGCTGACACCGTTTTGCCGGAAGGTAGAGATAAATAATTTTTGACCATGCATCATGTTAGCCTAACCTGGTAGGTCTAAGAAAATATAAGGTGTTCGGCTTTAAAGTGGTAAAAACAAATTTCGTGGCAAAATTGGACCTAAATGTCTAAGATTTCAAGGGTACTATAATATTATTTCATAACATAAAATATATTTGCTATTGTTCTGATTTCTACAGGATATGTTGCAAGTACAGAGATGAAATATATCCTCAAGTTTTAGGCTCATAGCTGTAGTCTCAGAAAAATTACAATTAATAGGAAAAATATGCAATTTTAGTCATTTTTTAGTCTCGCCTATTTTGTATTTGTAGCTTCAGGCAAAACATGAAAGATTTAATAGCTCAATGTAATATTATAAAACCATTTCAAGGTATGTGTGATATTGCATATCAACAATGGACGCGTATCACAATCACCATTCATGTGCTTATCCATGATGCATATTTATTTGTTCATTTATTTACTTATTTATTTATTATGAAGTGTTAATTTTGTGTGTTGTTATATATACTGTTTTCTGTTGTATTGATATATTGTAAAATTAGTGTTTACTTTGTGTACACTTAACCTTTTATGGGTATGAATGTGTAATAAAGTTCATAAATCTAAATCTATCATCAAAAATGTGTATCAAAAGAAAGCAAATCAATGCATTTGAAACATCTCCAAATGTTATTCGACATTGTAATTCATTTAGAACTAGAATATAGGACTCAACATATTTCATATGCTTGTTTTCAATTTAGTACATGTTATCAATTGAAATCTTATAGTAGTACTAAAGGAATTGAATTTTTTTAATTACTTCCTCCCGTTGAAACACCACTGTTTTAAATGGATCTTATTGGTAGATGTAATATCACTGAACATAGTATTGCTCGTTGAGCTCATTTTTCAAGAGAGTTTTTTTGTATTTAAAGTTTTCTTTTAGATAATAAATAAGCAAAAATATCATGAACTTTAATAGCAATCACATTTTATATGATTTCAACTGAAAAATAATATCAAAATGGACTCCAGGTGGTTGGTATAACTCGTTAAAGACTGTTCAATTTTTCTTAAAGTTTATTGTTACAGTCTAACAATTTAAATTAGTGTATATTTGTTATGATATCATCATTGAGTGTTTCTAAAGTTGTTGAGCATCACACAACATTACAGATTTTTTTATTAATCTGAGATTTCAGCAGGGGTCTAATTTACAAAATAATCAATCATAAAAAATATTTCAAAAATGTGAAAATGTTATTAGTGAACAATGGCTATTTGATTATTTCTTGACACTTTTTGTTTTTGATACAATAAAAATCTAAAACTATCTAATTTCACTGTTTTCTGGTAGGAGGTTCCTAGGGGTACAATGCTATTCAGTGATTTCTATCCACTTCCAAAGTGTTTGAGTCAACTAGAAAAATGATAAAAAGTTTCCATTTCAATTTCAGTGAGGGGTGCCATAGGGGATGAAGTCGCACCCATCACACCTCCGTTCCCCATCTGATGGGCCTGTACATTAATGTATGTTCATAGATTCAACTTTATTGCCAATAAGATCATGATAAGATCATGATGATTCAAAAGAAAAGAAGATTATGAATCAAAACAGGTTTGACATGAAAAGTGCAATCCCGGGAAACCCCTATGACAAAGATAATTAAAAACCATAGATTACACAACAAATAAATAGTATTCTTTTACTTGTCAAATCATGAAGAGCAATATTGATATGCAATGAAGGTGAAATAAATGCGACAATTATATTTTCTAAAATGAACTAAAAAGTACAGACAAACAGACGGTCTCATTTTCAATATAGCAAGAAGAATAAATATGTCATGCTAATTACCTTTCAAGCAACCTATTCAATAATAGATCATCAGTCATTTAGTTCAAGAATATCAATATTTAATATTTTAAAATTTTTAAAGACCCCTGTTGGAGCCTTCATTAATAAGTAAACGGTAATGTTGACAGTTGCTCAACAGATGTAGGAATATGAATGTATGTACGAATATGTGCTTTAGCATTTAAACGTATCAAAAAGGGTGGTGAATCAACGGGAGGAAACAGCTTAACTAAGGCTTATCCTAACATTTCCTTGAGCTCTATAGAACCATTTCTAGTCATTCCTGAAATTTTAGATTTCTAAGACATCAACTCTTTTTGGGTCACATTTGATATAATATCCATAAAATATATAAGATGACCTTTCTTATTAGCCATAATACATTCATTTATAACATCTAAACCCTGAGATAATGAACTATTTGTGTCATACACAGTAAAACCGCGGTGGAAATTAGGCGTGTCATGATCTAATTTCCAGACGAAACGGACGGCCATGACAAAACAATGTCTGAACACCGAGACAAATTCGTGTTGTCCTATTTTAGTGACGGGTTTACGTACAAGGAGATTACTCATCTTCTTGGCTTTCGTCATGATTTATACCGAATGGCTGAGCATATGTTTCTCCAATTTTGAAGAGCTCTATAATTAGGTCATGACACACCCAATTTCCACCGCGGTGAAAATAATTTCCACCGCGGTGGAAATCATTTTTTACGCGTAGTAAATAGTTTCTACCGAGGTGGAAATAATTTTCACCAAGCTGTAAATTCATGTAAAATTTTTAAATAAAAAATTAAAAAAAAATTATTCGAGGAAATTTTTTAATTAAAACTAAAATTCTTAATTCCGAAAAAATGCATGTCCCTTATAAGGCTTCGTACAGTCGAAATATTGCTTTTGTGTACAGAGTCCCTCGTTTTAGCGGCGTTTTGGTCCCTTTAAACGCAGCAATTTTGAAAAGTCCTATGCAACTGTTCGAAATTTACCAAAACGCCCCGTTGTCTTCCAAAACGCCCCGCCGAGTCTATGACCACAAACGTACGTCTTCAAGTTTAGAATACATCGATTACAGCATGTCATGCTAAATTCATGCATTTTCAACATAAATGTATTATAAATTATCGGAACAGAGCGGACCAATTAATGTAATGATGTACGGTCATGTTACCAGAGGCATATACACTCCCCTCGATAAGTTTGGCAACCTTAGCTCCCCATTGAACTACGTGTTAAAGCCTCTTTACGTTTGAATTTTTATTTACTCAACCGGCGATGAAATAACTTATAATATTGATGGAAACGTAACTTGACTTTATTTCCAATACCTCCAAATTTTCCAATTTTTTCCCTCAATTACAATAGGTCGAAAATTGATGATAGATTTGATGAATTTTTGAAACTCGTCATTCCCATGTAATCCAATGGGAAAGGGAGGGCCCGGGGCAAATCAGAAATCAGGATATCTTTTCAGTAAAAGATTCAGCAAAAATATTTTTATATAGAAAATTGAATTGTCTCACTTTTGTACACTAAGTGTTTAGTTTATTTCATGAATATTAAAGTTACATCGCTTCAAAGTCATTTTTGAAAATAAATTTTCGCCTCCTGTGTTCTTTCAAATGGAGAGGTTTTTTGAAAAACAATTTTGACTTTAAAGCCCTATAACTTTGTTAAATAAAATTAGCAAATTCAATTGCCTGCCCAACTCGTATTTTTTGCAAGGACTCGGATGGATGGATATTTTGTCATATGACTTGCGGCAAACCTACCATTTCCCATTGGTTAACATGGGAATGTCGATTTTCAAAAATTCATCAAAATCATCAATTTTCGACTTATTGTAATTGAGGAAAAAAATTGAGAAAATTTGGAGGTATTGGAAATAAAGTCAAATTACGTTTCCATCAATAGTAAGTACTTTCATCGCAGGTTAAGTAAATAAAAATTCAAAGGTAAAGAGGCATTAACACGTAGTTCAAGGGGGAGCTAAGGTTGCCAAACTTATGGAGGGGAGTGTAAAACATAAAACATGTTTAATTTGATGAAAAATGCCAAGTTTCACCAGCCTTGTTTTAAAATTCGAGAAGTTATGACGCATTGAATAAACAGTATGCTGTAACACACATTCAATTAATGAACCTAATTTATGGGACACCTCTAAATGCTAAAATGACAAATATTGTACATCACGTACTTATTTCCTTGGTTGCATATCGATCTCATGGTCCTAACAATTAAATTGATATATAAAAATCTAAGTTAATTTTCATATTTTCAAAAAGCGTGTGTCCCGTAAATTAATCTCGTTAATTAATTTAGGATTTCAACTAATTATAACACACAATTATATCTGTTGTAATAGATTTGTCATAATATGTCTACATGTTCTTTTAAAATGGCAGTCCCGTAAATTAGGGCCAACATCCACAAGTTGGACTAGAATTTCTGATAACATGGACCCTTTGTCATAAAAAGCCTCGTTTTATATTGGATCGGGTATCAATATGAGATTAGTTTGCGATCAATAACTTGTTGATAAGAAGCTTACATACGAGACCAGGTTGAAGTGTCATAGTCTGACTCGTAAATTAGATACAACTCAGTGACAGAATTTAAAGTTAAATTTTTGAAAGACTATAAGATGGATCGTGAGGTTACTAGGTATTTTTTTTATGAAAGTAGATATACTGAAGATACGTTATATGTTACATAGCGACTGTATGCCATTTGCACGGGTAGTATCTAAAGCCCCGCTATGATTTAGAAGTCGCGAGCAAATACCCGCTGAAATCGCGAGCAATTAAAAGAAAAGAAGGGTTTTCTTTTGTTTACTTAAATTGTATGTTGTAAAAAGCGTTTTCATTTAATTTTACTCAATTATTACATGGTATTGATACTAAAAAGCAACTTCTGCAAAAAAGGATCACGAGCTGATGTTCTGAGTTTTGTTATTTGATAATTGGAGAGAGAATGTATCATCTTGAATCTTTATCTATATATTTCTATATTTTATAGCTGAAGAAGGTCATTGCCCTTCAGTTGAAATGGTCATAGTAATATGAAATGAAGGTATTGTGAGTTTCACTTCCTAAAGTTTCACAAAAAATTATATATTTCAAATTTAGCATATCCCTTGAGGCCCCGCTTCTACAATGAGCAATAAACTAAAGATCCCGCTGAAAACATGAGGAGGCCCCGCTGAAAACATGAGGAGGTCCCGCTGAAATCAGGAGCAAGTGGCTCTCTAAAATGGAGTGAAGACCGATTTGACTTTGCAAATCTGCCACGACTGTAGCCAACGTCATAAATATATTAATTATTGATACTCTACAGAGCACATATATATCATATATCATTGTCATTGTTATTATCGGTTCGAGCAACCCCCCCTTACCAAAAGCTGGCTACGAGCATGATTCCAATAAAACCATTTCACTTAATGTATTTCGACCTGACTCAATCGAGAAATTTACCAAGAGAAGATTTAAATCCATTCCACGACTTTTGACAAGTTTCAAACAACTCGTTCTTCTTTGTATGCAATATATATTTATATTTCACTGAAGTTACATTATACTGTAGTTCAGTATATTACTACCTTAGAGGATTCAGCACCAATGGCGCACACGTTTGAAAAGGCAATTTATGGATCAACTGCTAGATGTAAGTAACAAAGGAGTACATCATCCGATTATGAGTCCGAAATAATAATAATCAAATAATTTCATCATTAACAATTAATCGTAGGTTATGTGAAACGCACGTGTTACGCGGAAAACATGATGCAAATATGTGTCATATTCTGCAATAAATATGGCATATTCACTTATGTTATGTGTATGACAGATTCAGCTGCAGTATATTGCATACCCACTAAGCAATGAGAACACGATACGGAAGTACGCAATTGTCAATTGCATTGATTGAACAAACGGGTAATCATTGTGTCATTTTCACCTGCGGTATATGACATATTCGGCAAGTGAGTATGACATATTCTGCAGGTGACTATCAGGTATTCACTGAAATCAGTGTATCGCATATTCACGGCGGAATATCGCATACTCACCTGTGGAATATGCCATAAACTGCAGGTGAGTATGGCATATACTGTATACCCGTATCACAACTACCACGCAACCATAAATGTATGCCATACTCCGCGTAACATCGTATGTGTTACGCGGAGTATGGCATATATTCATGGTTGCGTGGTATTTGTGATACGGGTGTATATGCCATATTCAGCTGTGGTATATGGCGTATTCCGCAGGTGAGTATGGCATATTCCGTATTGAATATGTGATGCATTGATTTCAGTAAATACCCCATGCTCGCAGAATATGTCATACTCACTTGCAGAATATGCCTTACACCGCAGGTGAGTATGCCATATACCGCAGGTGAATCTGTCATACTCCACAAGTGAATATGCCATATTCATTGTGGAATATGACATATATTTGTATCGTGTTTACGTAACAATATGTCCAGGAAAATGGCTTATGCAGGACATACGATTTATATGTCCCGGATCCACGTTTGAGCGGGACATACGAAAAATATTTGCCCGGATATGGAATATATTCCTGGTTGATATGTCCCTGAAAATTATCAGGTATGGAATACAAATCATCATTATTTTAATAAATATATATTTAAAAACAAAAACTTGAATGTTATTGTTAAATGTTATTGTTAAATTATAAAAGTAGAACCTGAATTATCATGGAGACTTTGTGGTTCTCCTTTCTCTCTAAATTTCATCTTCTTGCAACTTGGGGTGTCTTTGTTTAATACAAGACTCATTACCCTGAACCTCAGGCTTCAATTAAGTTCATTCTTGAAATGATATCCACCTTTCTCCTATACATTTTGATATGGATGCAACTCTATAAAATGTTTGACGAAATCTCTGGTGGCTTGAAGTTGGAATGGAAACATTAGAAACCTGGCCCTAGAATGAGACAGTATATATACAGTAATTATTAGAAGTACTTAACTTGGTCTTTCGAGTACGTTTATTTGAAGAACCTCAATATTTTATGTAATAGTAATGAGCTTTCCTCGTAATCGAAGCGGGTACTCGTGATATCTGCTCCTGTTTTCAGCGGGACCTCCTCATGTTTTCAGCGGGGCTTCCTCATAATTTCAGCGGGGCCACTGGCACACCTTCAATGATGTATTTCACCCCCCACAGTGGATGTTTTTGAAAACAAACTTATCAATACATACAATGTTGGTCCAATATTCATAATGAGGTATGTATATCGTAGTTCGTGTCTCTATTTTAACCATAAAAGTAATATGTTAACAGTAAATTATGCAAACGTGCATATTGACGCCCGTTTCTTCCATGCCAGTAAAAATAGTTATCTTTCATGTCATTGTTTGTGAAGATATACCTGTTCTGAAAGTATACCTAAAGTATCAAAGAACAGTAATGCGTATTCTTACCTTTTTGGTCCATATTTCCAGATGAATTAAATAAAAAGGACTTTGCTCGTGATTTCAGCGGGAACTTGCTCGCGACCTCTCAATTATAACGGGGCTTTGGATACAACCCGTGATTTGTGTACAATGAACAGCAAATCTATGTTTACTTATCACTTCGGTGACAGGCCATTGTGGGTGCCCCGCATACTTCAGACACCTCTCAGTCAGTAACACAATATGGTGCATATTTAATATGTATTCAATTCTACTGCCATTTCATAATTATTGATAAAAAATGTCATTTATACCATAAAAAGTGCACATTTTTTGATTAACATTAGGAAAAGCAGTTACATCATTTTTCACGCTTAACGGAGAATGGCTGTGCAACATATTTATTTACTTATTTACCTGTATTTAACAGAGTGGTTTTAACATATTCACATTTTTCATCACACAGTTAAATATATGCAGTTACAACACTATTTATGTTTTAAAAATGCTTATTCTATCAAGAATGTTTTTATATTTTAATATTCTACTGTCATGGAATACCATGACCCTCTTCTCTTCTTACATCATAGATTGCCATGGAATTTGCTATAGGGTACTTTCGATTTGGAATTGGTGGAATCGACGGACGAATCAAATTCGTAATAAAAACACGTGATTTAAACGTCACTTCTCAAAAAAGATTTCTCAACGAACTGCATTAGCAACGAACAATTTCTGATCGCGAACGACCAATTGGCAAAGTCCTAGGTTTTCACTTATTTCTAACAGTTCCTACGAATCATTATATATTTTTCGTACGAATGAATTCTTATAACATTAGAAATAAACATCTAATAAAATATGGTGAATTTAATCTGTAGGAAACACGAATAAATATTTTTTTTAAAGTACGGTAACTTTTTATGAAGAGTAAACTTCCCGGGAATTTTTAAATTGTATGGGAAGCCCGGCCCCCTCGATCAGCAGGATTGGCACGGAAAATCAGTGCAACTAAAACACAGGCAGTTTTTTAGATGCGATGTGTATCAGAAATTCAAAATGATATTCTACTGTCCAGCGTATTCTCTCTGTTTATGTACTGTACATACGTGCGTCGTGCAAATCGTATCATATCATCACCTTCAACTTTACACTCGAGATGATATACAATATTATAGCACGTATATAGCATTTTGTCACGACTAAATTTATGCCATAATTTAAATGCATATGACATCCAAGGCAAAAAATACTTAATAATAGTACAATAACGTCATTTCTAAGGGCGATATAGTGAAATATTGGACCAAGGGCCGAAGGCCCAAGGTCCAATATTTCACTAGTTTATATATAATTTGATTAGAAGGCTGCTAAATAACGATTAAAAAATGGTATTTATGACGAGCTATATCATGTACAGAAAGTAGTGCATATTACTGCACAATGTGATTGTAATCATGGGATAAACCCAATATCACATAATTTCTCGCCTAATAATACTAATAACGTCATTTCTGCGAGCAATATATACAGAATAACTCATTCGCTTCACTCACTCGTGTTGATATTTGATATCAACTCGGCGATAAAAATGATATCACTCAAAATGATGTGATATTCTGTATATATTGCTCGCAGAAATGACGTTATTAGTATTATTACCACCGTTAACGACCAGGACTGAAACAGCAAGAAAATCTTAAGCATTGAACGATATCTAATTTCCCGGGGAAAATTGCCGGTCCAGAATATATTCTAGACCGGTCCATATGGACCACCACTATGACGTCACACATTTCTCAGGTCGATATAGTAAAATAAACGCCTTCTAAACTAGCACTAAAACCCCTAGAACTGGCCCGGCAAGGTGGTAATAATACCGATTCACATTTTATACATCCACTCCTTCACTGAAAATAGTCGTCGAGGTACATTAAATCCCCAACCAAAATATAGTTGAAATTGATTGTCTACTTTATGCAAGTCATTATAATGGAGCTAAACGTATCCATGATGCCAGGTAGGGATTGGGGGTATTAAGCAATTCATTAGTTGGATCATTGTATGCCTTACATTTACATTGTCACGTGAACAAGGAATGGTCCAAATACCACTGGGTACTTATAATTGGAATGTTATTAAAACCCTTCGACCTTCGACCTGCACCTTCGACCTGCACCTTCGACCTTCACCTTCGACCGACAGGGTGTCAAAAAAGAAAATAATATAGAAGCTATTTTTGCCGATCTCAGTCCACGAACCGGGACCACGAGAGTCATATTTTCTTTCGAAACTATATAATATTTCCATTCAAGGATTTCCATATACTGCCCTGTCACGCATTTGCTTGAAAAATAGAAATCACGCATCAATTTAGCGTGTATGATCAAATATCATGCAAATCACGCATTTTGTTGATATTTTTAAAAATCTTTTTTGTGAAATGCCGACACGGTAAAAACCGAACGGCGAAGAAAAGCGAACGCATTCCGGTCTTTGCACGCGATTGCCGTTTATGTCACGCATTTGGTACAAAATATTTGTATATATCACGCATTTGTTTCAAAAATGCCCCCCCCCCCGTTGACGGATTTGAACAGCGAGCGTTAGCGAGCTGGAAAATATTTTTTTCAAAATCTGCCAGGTGTTCACTGAAGCCCTGACTGAAGCTGTCCAAAGTTGGAAGGAAGGTGTTCAACATTTGGAAGTCACTCATGTTAGCATATAAGTCATATAATTGTAAACACGTATATAAGTAGGCCTATTAGGAAATACGTTAGAAACATTCACTCAAGTCCATGTCTCAGACGTGACTAGCAGGCCCGCAGCCAGGATTTACCACATATTGGCTATACTGTATGGGGACGTACCGCTAAAGTGGGTCACTTTTTCACCGGAAAATCCCTAGATGTGGGTCCCATTTTGAAGAAAATTCCAGACATAGTTTAGATAATTCCAGCCTGTTTGATGAAATACTGCTGAACTGAGAAACTTTGTCATTTCCAGGCAAAGTTTTAGAATATTTCAGCCCGATTGAAGAATTACTGCTGGATCGAGAAACTTTGTCATTACCAGACTTAGTTTGCATTATTCCAGCCTGATTGAGAAGGAGTGCCAGAAACTTTGTATTTTCAGGTGTTATTAAGCAACTTATGTTTTTTCTATTGTTAACTTGAGAAACTTTGCCATTTTTGAGATCAAGAAACTTATGATTTTTCTATTGTTAACTTGAGAAACTTTGCCATTTTTCGAAATCAAGAAACTTTGAGAAACTTTGCCATTTTCGAGATCAAGAAACTTATGTTTTTCTATTGTTAACTTGAGAAACTTTGCCATTTTTTGAGATCGAGAAACTCACATTATTCTTTTCATAATTTAGTTAACTTGAGGAACTTAGCCATTTTTTAGATCGATTATTTTTCATCAATTTGTTGACCGAAGAAATACTGCTGGACTGGGGAACTTTGTCACTTCCAGACATAGTCTATACAACTCCAGCCTGTTTGAAGAGCTTTGCTGGATTGAGAATCTCTGTCATTTCCCGACATAGTTTATACAATATTCCAGCCTGACTGAAAAAATACTGCTGGACTGAGGACCTTTGCCATTTCCAGACAAAGTTCATAATATTCCTGCCTGATTGAGGAACTTTGCTGGATCGAGAAACTCTGTCTTTTCCCGACATAGTTTATACAAGATTCCAGCCTGACTGAAGAAATACTGCTGGACTGAGGAACTTTGCCATATCCAGACAAAGTTCGTAATATTCCAGCCTGATTGAAGAATTATGCTGGATTGAGAAACTCTGTCATTTCCCGACATAGTTATACAAGATTCCAGCCTGACTGAAGAAATACTGCTGGACTTAGGAACTTTGCCATTTCCAGACAAAGTTCATAATATTCCAGCCTGATTGAGGAACTTTGCTGGATTGAGAAACTCTGTCATTTCCCGACATAGTTTATACAATATTCAAGCCTGACTGAAGAAATACTGCTGGACTGAGGAACTTTGTCACTTCCAGACATAGTCTATACAACTCCAGCCTGTTTGAAGAATTTTGCTGGATATACAATATTCCAGCCTGACTGAAGAAATACTGCTGGACTGAGCTGAGGAACTAAGCCATTTCTAGACAAAGTCACAATATTCCAGCCTGTTTGAAGAACTGCTGGATTGAGAAACTCTGTCATTTCCCGATATAGTTTATACAACATTCCAGCCTGACTGAAGAAATACTGCTGGACTGAGGAACTTTGCCATTTCCAGACAAAGTTCATAATATTCCAGCCTGATTGAGGAACTTTGCTGGATTGAGAAACTCTGTCATTTCCCGACATAGTTTATACAATATTCCAGCCTGGCTAAAGAAATACTGCTGGACTGAGGAACTTTGTCACTTCCAGACATAGTCTATACAACTCCAGCCTGTTTGAAGAATTTCGCTAGATTGAGAAACTCTGTCATTTCCCGACATAGTTTATACAAGATTCCAGCCTGACTGAAGAAATACTGCTGGACTGAGGAACTTTGCCATTTCCAGACAAAGTCCATACTATTCCAGCCTGATTGAAGAGCTTTGCTGGATAAACAATATTCCAGCTTGACTGAAGTAATACTGCTGGACTGAGGACTTTGCCATTTCCAGACAAAGTCCATACTATTCCAGCCTGATTGAAGAGCTTTGCTGGATATACAATATTCCAGCTTGACTGAAGTAATACTGCTGGCCATTTCCAGACAAAGTTCATAATATTCCAGCCTGATTGAGGAACTTTGCTGGATTGAGAAACTCTGTCATTTCCCGACATAGTTTATACAATATTCCAGCCTGGCTGAAGAAATACTGCTGGACTGAGGAACTTTGTCACTTCCAGACATAGTCTATACAACTCCAGCCTGTTTGAAAAATTTTGCTGGATTGAGAAACTCTATCATTTCCAGACATAGTTTATACAAGATTCCAGCCTGACTGAAGAAATACTGCTGGATTGAGGAACTTTGCCATTTCCAGACAAAGTTCATAATATTCCAGCCTGATTGAGGAACTTTGCTAGATTGAGAAACTCTGTCATTTCCCGACATAGTTTATGCAAGATTCCAGCCTGACTGAAGAAATACTGTTATCATTTTCTTCCTAAAATATGATTGTATCCAGCGGTAAGGTCAAAGAACAAACAGCCATCAGAAAACTTGATGATAGCCACAAGTAACGTCGAGGAAGAATTTCAAGGCGTTCAATTGCATATGACTCTAATTGATTATTAGACATGCCCTTGGAATATATGAACATTCCAATACCTCTGTAACATTTAGATATAAATCTTACCTATTTGTTATTGTAGTATGTTTTGTAAAACATGAGCAATAATTTGTTGTCAGACCCCTTGCGATTATATGGAAAAATTCTGGTAATAAAATGTTTTAAATGGTAAGAAAACTAATATGTTCCCAATCATAAATTACCTAAATATTCCACATAATTTTGTTGAATCGGCTTGGCTCATATTTGAAAAATCAAACAAAATCTGAAAAACACACTTGCATAATTACACTAATTAAACACCGACATCTACGGTAAAATTAAACAGTATATTTTTAAATTATGATAATTTATTTTTGTTCGTATGCTTAGAATAACGGTCTGTGTCTTATAAAATGTATAACAGTTCGAATCAAAATATTTATGTTTTTTGACCCCTTGTGATGAAAGACATTTTTCGACCCGAAAGCCGGAAGTTTTTCAGCAAATGGTATTTTAAAAGAATCAAGACATGTACACTTTCATAAATAGTGCTTCAAATGTTGCTGCACTATATTGTGCTACGGATACTTCATATTCGGAAATCATACCATGGACTACATATTACCATGGACTTTCTTCAGGTCCGTGATATTACTTACCCATATTTGGGTCAGCAATTTCTTAAACAACACCAAGTGCACCTTCGTCCTAGTCCTGTATTCCTACAATGAACAGAATGTGAAGTCTGTAATATGATGATGGCACATGATCGACGGCATTCAAAATGAAACAGAAAAATCGTTATTATATACACTCAGTGTGAAGCTAATATAAGGTTATTGTTTGTATGTTATTCACCCTTTCACAAAGTAAACAAAATCGATAATTTCCGGCGCGCTGATTGGTTGTAATACAGCCAGCAAAGGAATATTTTGAATTGACTGCAATAAAAAGGATTATATTTGCGCAATGCACTAATTATTTTTTAATCAAATATGAAATATGGACGGAGCACTTTCATTCCGAATCTTATGTGATTTAATTTAATCATTTTTTGACATAACTATTGTTTATTAAGACTTCTCAGATCAGCCTCATATACATATACCCGGGCTCACATGTCTCGTGCAATTGTAAAGGGGGGGGGGGGGGGGGGGGTGTATAGGGGGTCTTGGAAATCCATATACAATATTTTTTAGCTCTCTTATACCATATACAATATTTTTTCACCCCTTTTATACCATATACAATATTTTTCACAGCTCTTATACCATATACGATATTTTACAAAAGTTCAGGTGAAATACAGTATACGATAATTTTGAAACTGCTGTTGATTAAAGTTTGGATATTTATAAGGAAATAATATAAGGAGAGAATCCATGTATTACACTAAGTGTATTACTATGAGGCAAATAGACTGCACAATGATTTTACTGATTACATTATGAATAAGACATCATTCGGGTACATCCTCATATTCAGAAATTCTGTGACCAAACTATTTTCCGGTAAACAAGTTGATTTAAAACATATTTATGGTATAAGATTCATGTCTTCTCTTTAGTGATTTCACAACCTACTTTGACCATGAGCTTTCAACTCTTGAAAGCTCATGCTTTGACCAAAACACTAACTTAACATTTCTGCAACTGGCTAAAGCCACTGCCATAAAGATATTCAAAATCAGCACAAAACTTCATCATTGGAATGGATGGAACCCACCACCCAGTGTACCTCTTTGTTATGACTTACTTTTCCACGACTTATTTTGATGTCAATGTGATCCATCATACATAGTGAGCCAGGGAAAAAATTCCTTGAAAGATAATTGATGCAAAATTGAGAATGTGGAATAAAAGATTCATCATGCGTTCTTTGAAAATAAAGTTTGAGGAAAATATGTTCACTAACACTATCAGGTAGATAGTGAAGATTCACAATGCACAATAATTTTGTAAAGCAGTCACCTCGAACATTTTAAGTATTGAAAACAGTTTTGGAAACAAAGGACTTCACAAACTTCCATTTAGATAATTCATTCATTTTTGATTGGACTCGAGTCTGGAAACTCGAGTTTGAAATAAAGGCAAAATGAGACTCGATTGTTTGAATATTTGAAACAGAGACACTTAGGGGTTTCAGATAAGGCAGCCTAAAGTCAAACAAAATTGTGCCAAAATTAAGCAAATTTCCATAAAGATCAAAACCACTTGTTTCATGAATGATTTCAAGACAAAGATGTATTGATGAGAATGAAAACTACTCTTCATGTATGTAACTAGAAGTAACTTTCTTTTAAAGGACCACAGACGGTATCCAGGTATCGCAACAGATTTCAGATAGTCATAATGTTGGATTTTGGCTATTTCCTGAGGATTTGAACAGGTGCATATGTTAGGCCAATGCATTAACTCCAGGACAAGCATCAAAGAGATGCTAAAATAATTTGGACTTTGAGACAGGGACGGTGGAAACACCCCACAAACTTTTTTTGTCTTGATTTCCAGCCCTTTCCACACCTGTTTTTCAATATTTGTTGCATTGTTTTGAGACATGGTTAACGTATTTAAAGGAAAATATGATTTATGCAGGGGTTTTAAAGATATCAATTTTGGGTGACCAAAAATTAAGCTGAAAGCAATGGATCACATGAGTTTTCCCTATGGGAAAATAACATTATTATCTCAAAATGCAACATATTCATGTATCAAACATTGAAAAAACATGTGTGGAAAGGGATGACAATCGGGACAACATTTCGTTTGTGGGGTGTTTGCACCTTCCCTGTCTCAAAGTCCAAATTATTTTATCACCTCTATGAGTGCTTGATCTGGAGTTAATGCATTGGCCTACCATATGCACCTGTTCAAATCCCCAATAGCCAAAATCCAACATATGACAGTTTGAAATCTGTTTCGATACCTTCAGTGGTCCTTTCTTTGATTAGTATTACGACCAAATAAACACCTTTTGCCATATTAGCGTATCTAGTTATGTTTGTATTAAAACATACACTGTATGAACACTTTATACTCAAATATTTTAATGATTTATCCCACAAACCTTGAAACACGAGTAGCCATAGTCACCATATTTTTCATCAAAGTTGAGAAGAGACAATGACATTTGGCTTTCTTATTCGAGACTGTATTGAACACCTCCTGTGAAAAAGGGCACAAAACTCTTAGTTTGAGAGTGATTTTCTCAAAACGTATTGATCAACCTGGAATGTGGAACCAATTAGGGAGACTACTTTTCCATGTTTTTCCAATACGGTTACAGTAAGCCAGTCAGCACAGTTGGGAATATTAGGGTACAATTTTTTCATAATTGGCCTTAAATTCTTTTTAAACATATATTTATTCTACTGGTGCCTTGAGATACCATATACCATATATTTTCTCTTATACCATATACCATATTTTTTACACTGCTTATACCATATACGATAAATTTTGCCCCCTCTTATACAATATACAATAAATTTTCACCCTCTTATACGATATACAATATCCCTATACACCCCCCCCTGTAAACAAAAACTCGGTTAAATTATCTTATAGTTGTCATACAATATCCTGTTAAATGGTTATTATGTCGTAGTAAGAAGTGTCGCGACCCTCGTGTGGTAGCGTGGTTTGAGGGTCGTAAACAGAATACAGTCTAAGAGTGAATAGTTTGATTTTATGTTTTCATTGACTTAGTTTTGGGTTGAAAAGTTGAAATGTATATTCCCTATTTAATTGAACAGCATCTGCGTTCACAGCATCATTACAAAATGGGATAAAGTGGGGATAAATATCATAGGGGATAAAATGGGATAATTTTTGCGATGAAAATTTAGGTGATAAATTAGGGATAAATTCTGGGATAAAAATAATTGGGATGAAGTGGGACAATTTCGGGATAACAGTTACGGGATAACAATATCTAAATATGGACTAAGTAAGAGATGTCAGTGTTCAATGTAAGTTCTATATTTCATTAAAGCAAATGGCAACAAACTCAAGATTCTTCATATGCCCAGTGATGAGTTGTATTTAATAAGTGAAAAGTTAGGACGTGAGTATAACCAGCTGGAAGTCAAGTTTTAGCTTAGGGCTACAATGGACTTCAAGCTGTATGCAAAGCTCACTGTTCACAATTAAAGTGGGAAATTTTGTAATGCATAAAGTAGGGCTTTTTTAAATCAGGAGTCTGTGAAACTCATCAGGGGATAATATTACTAATTCACCATGTAAACACACAAATAACAAAAAAGTGGAAGTAAATGGATTTTTATATAATGTATAAAAACGACTCTATTTCTATTACTATTCTACACAAACGTTACAAAATCAGTACAGTCAAATGGTATATCAAGTCCACAAATAGTCTCTAATACACAATGCACAAAACAGCACAGTCAGTGGAAGTTCAGTAAATCAATTTGCAATAAAGCAGAAAATGTGTTTCTTTCCAAAAATACAATCAACAGTTCAGTTATGTATGATCTCTAGGGGGGGGGGGGGGGGGTTGAAATCACCTTTCTATACTACTCACATGAAAAGTGGAATGTAGTTTTGCCCACAATCAGCAAACAAATGGTTGAAGTATTTAAGTATTCAAATTGAGTGAAACACTGTGTAAATGCTTATGTTCTAACTGAATGATAAGTTGTTTAAAGGGCTTTAAAGATCTTTGATAATGGGTTTTCACATGGGCCAAAAGTGAAAAGGGTAGCTATAGGGTAAAATTATCAAGCGCAATGCAGATGGCAAGTAGGAACAGACAGTTATGCTATCAAAATGTACTTGAATTAATGTGATGCATTGTTCAGAAGTGACCCTGATGAAAAGGTTAAAATATAATCCAAATAACCAAGCAAGACCAACTTGTCGCCGTGACACTCGACTGCCGGCCTAAATTAAGCCGGGTTGAGTGCCCTGTTGACGCTGTCTCCCATTAGTTATAACAGATTTCAGGATTATTCCTCATTCAGTGTCAAATATAAATTCTGTATCTGTTCAATATTAACTAAGTTCAACTCCGTATACTAGTTAGAAAATTGCTATTTCAAATACCATTATTGTGCATCAATTAATTATAGGGAATGACCATTAACTGTAAATATGTGTAGGATAAAAGTGAAGCAAAGCCGGATAAGGGCTTGTCAATGGCTTCTTAATGCTAATGTGTAAGCTGAAATTTTAGCTTTCATTGACTTTTTGGGGCTTTTGTATTCATTGACTAGGCAAGGGGTGGTGAAAGTGTCTAGACAGCATCTTATCCTAGGCTTAAAAGCTGATGAACTTGCTTCAATATTGACCTAGATTCTGCAAGTACTGTGTAAAGAATCAATGATCAGCTGTATGATTAAGGTCACAAAGAATGCTCGGGATCCCTTTTTAAAATACCCAGGTATGAACGTACAAATATAGAAGGGTGAGTTTTCTAATGGGTCAATAAAAGTAACATTGACGAATAGAATTAATACAAGTTCAAGTTGAATGTGGAGGGGGGGGGGTGTCGAAAAGATTATTCAATGGAACCCTAGGAACATTGACTCTGGTTTAGAATAAGTTACATCGGTTCCTAATGACCTTAACTTAACATACACCTTGCCAAATGTTCATAAACGATCCCCGGGACCTCCCGAATTTACAATAGTTCAAAACGTTCTCTCTAAGTTCAGGTTTATAAATCAAAACAGATATATAACATGAAAAATCATTCCAAGTTAAAGGATCTAGATTAGTGAATGATGTATCTATCATAAGTGTAACAACCGGGGGTCACACTCTCCTAGCCGTGACGTAATATAAAATTACTAGGTGTTAAAAATACTATGGTAGCGTATATATGGCCTAGGCTAGGGAGTGTGTTGGTTGTTATGAATTTTAACCTTACTGAATATCAAATTGTCCTACTCCATAAATGATAGTACAAAAGAATATGATTTGATTATATATATTATGTAACTGTATTATAAAACTACTAAAATGATATGAAATATATACAATGATGAATATTTACAATAAGGTCTACAGAATTGTATCAGACATGTTGTTTCAAATAAGATACTGTAATAAATCCAAAAACGGTTGTCAATCTTATTCACAATGCACCAACTTGACCTTATACAGGGTGTCTCAAAGAAATGTACCCAAAACTATATCAATAGCACAGATAAACCAATCAATATTTTCAGACATTTTTGCATGGTCGTGTAGCCAAAACATGAAAGTTTTCTTCCCAATACACCATTTTTATTACAGTCTTGTCTTTTTGATGCCTTGACCCTTTACCTTTTACACCACATAATCGATGTAACCTCATATTTCTATTACAGCCTGTATCCTTACTGCTACATTGTTCATCACATTTGATAATAATTCCAGTGGAATGTTTTGGATTTCTCTTTGGATGTTGCCCTTAAGTTGTTCTAGATCTTTTTACTTGGAATGAGCATTAAAACACTCCTTCAAATAGCCACAGAGAAAGATGTCTGAGGATGACGATGGCAGAACAAACACAGATAATCAGGTCAATTATCGGCAAATGATTCAGAAGTTACCTTCCAGAGTTAGGCAGGCTAGCCTGCAGACCAAATGATATCCAAATGAAAACACAGTGGTCTCAAATTGATACACACAACAAAGGCTACACTAGAATCCCAATCAATGCAGTTTCTTTAACCTCTGACCTCTCTGTATAAGGGGGCTATAAGACATTGTGAAGGCCTCCCTATTCACCATATTTGACCGCCCATAGTTTTTTCTCTGAGGCTATTTGAAGGACCATTTTTATGCTAAACCCGAGCTAAGAGACCTAGAACAACTTAAGACCAGCATCCGAACAGAAATCAAAACATTCCACCAGAAATATCAAATGTGATGAACAATGTACTAGTAAGGATGCAGACTGTCATCGAAATATGAGGTTACATTGAATATGTGGTGTAAAAGGTAAAGGGTTAAAGTACCAAAAAGGCAAAACTGAATTAAAAACTGTGTATAGGGGAAAAAACTTTCATCTTTTATCTACAAGACCATGCAAAAAGTGTCTGAAAATATTGATTGGTTTGTCTATGCTGTTGATATACTTTTGGGTACATTTTTTTGAGACACCCTATATATATGCAAACACTCTATATGTGGATGCCTTACAAATAACAACAGATCACTCTGCAACCTATCGTCAAATATCTAGTTAAAAGTACATGTGCATCTTTCCTTACACAAGCAAGACACTACCTTGAATAGCAATGATGCAGTTTTCAATCTTACTACACTTATTCTCTGGGCCTACATATATCTGCTACATGTACTAACTGACCTTACAAAATCATAACAATCTGGTATGCCATCTATCTTCAACTATGTTCAAATCAGGCTCAAAAGTAACAATGCCTGTTCCACTTCAAATCCTATCATAACCCATATATTTCACAGGTAATTAAATTGAGATGCTATACAGATCCTAAAATAATGCTCAAAAAGTGGTGAATACATGTCACAGAAACAGAAATTGAAGTGGCAGATTGAACTTTAATATCTATCTAGCGAGAAAATCACATGTTAAACTTAAGCTGCTGAAACTGAAAATATCCTTCACATCAAAGTAATCTTACCCTAATAAAATATCATTGCTAGCTTCATGCAAATGTGTATCCTAAAATAACTATCCTAACTGGACTTTTAGTCCACCATTTTAGCCAATCTAACCGCACAATTAAAATTCAATCTAATCCTCCATCTTGTTAATCATAGCCTCTGCTGACCAACCCATAAATTCCAATATTCTATTGGCTACTAACAGACAATGACCTTGACCTTAGAGCTGCAGGGCCTTCAAACTATTCTGCAAGGAGTTCTTGCCACCAAATTCAAAAGTTGGAAAAGTTCAATTGAACTTTATAAATCTTACAAAATAAACTAAAATGCAATTAATGACCCTACAAAATATTTGTAATAATAGAAAGTGACCATAAATAATAAAAGTAACAACGAGGGTTGTTACATAAGCAACCATATATACTAGTAGTAAGGCCAGACGTGTAAAACTGACTAGAATTAAATATAATTAAATACAATCAGTGTTTTTGGTATAACATGTATAAGGGAGGGGTTGTAGTAAATATATAGGAAACTCCAATAAGCCAGTGGAAGCCAGAAAGTGGAAGCCAAAAAGCAGGCTTTGAGCTTTAAAGGGGCAATAAGGACTGTAGAGAAAATAGGAAAGTTTTTCTGAGCTATCAAGGCAACATTTGGTTTAACATCTTCTTTGACATACCTTTTTCTTATAATGTATGGATAAATTATCAATTTCAGCATTAATAAGTGTAAATTCAGTTCAAAGCTTCAAAAAGGGGACTTCCACTTATATATTTTTTAAGATCCACCATGTTTCAAGAGGAATATCAGCTAAAATAATGTTTATCTAGGGGGTTTCTTTGTAGATAATAAAAATACATGTTAGTCTTGATGAAATATCCAAACTTAATTATATTTTGACACTGGTCCATGATCGTTGAATGACCCCTCTGCACTAATTATTGCACCTTTAAAGAGGCTTTTATGGGCCTGTCGGGACCCAGTGACCCCTGCTCTTATTGAAGTTTCTCCAACCAAACTGGCGGTGAAAAATCACATAAACAGGTCATGGGACTTAAATTTGGGAGCGGGAGATAAAGCCCAATTACAGCAAATTGTCTGAGAGGGAGCTTTATTGTCTAAGCGGGGGTTATTGCCTGTATGGATTAAGACTGAATCAGTTCAACGTTCCAGCTGATCAAAAAGACAATAGAAACTTTATATAATCCAAATCAACAGTCCTTTGGCAATAAATCCCCTAAACAGTTTTAATTGAGTGTTTATACATATTATACACGCTAACTGAGTTAAAAAAATAAAAGAAACTGCAGTGGTTAATTAAAGTCAAAAACCTGTCAAAATTACAATAAAATCAATTCAATTACCTTCCCCAACTTGTTCACTAGCCTTGCCCAAGTCGGTATTTTTTTTACTTATCTGATCTTGAATTATTACCGCCTTGTGCAATCTAATACATCTCCGCTGTTATTATGCTGAAATATTCAACGGTTTCGAGATTTCCATAATACCAACGCTATCGGGGGTATCGCGAAACCTTATTGATTGACAGATATCGCGTGGACATGACGTGTGACTTCAGGCTGAATGACCAATCAAAATGTTTTCAGGTTGAGATTCATAAACAAAACAAACTTCCCATCTACGACTTGAAATTCAATGATCTGATTGAGTGTTTCGTTATATTTATCTGATAAAATATTGGTATTTTCATAATGAATTTGTGAATTCGTGCAAGATTTGTTCGTGAAAAGTCCCGGTGAAAAGTGTACTTGTTTTTGACCGTGCATAATAATGAGCTAACGCTTCAGGGCCGTCGTTGATTGGTCAAATTTTACCGACATGAACAAACTGTCGGTAAAACACGTGGCTTTCTCTTTGGTACAGGGTGTTCAAAAAAGACGCAACCCAAACAAATCACTATATCTTGAAAAATACTTGTTCAATTATGTTCAATTTTTCAGGAAAAAAAGAAGAGACTGTGTATGTATAGCTCATGTAGATGGTTAGTTGTAAAACATGATGCCTTGGACACCTGCTTAAGAGAAAGTTGTACTGGGAAAATTCAGTCAGGGGTGACTGCAACCGCAAAAAAACTAAATAACTTCCCAACCATAGTGTTTTGGCTCTTCAAATTTGGCACAAATCATCTTCATTCACTGTATGGTAAATCTGTGAAGTGAAATCAAAATCACATAAGGGACTTTACAGTTATGGTCGAAATGCTTTCAAATCACAGTCAAACGCCCTGGTTCAGGCAGACTTCAGGAGGCATTTTGACCATGACCGTAAAGTCTCTGATGTGATTTTAATGAAACTCCACAAATTCATCACACATTGAATAAGAATAATTTGTGCCAAATCTGAAGTGCCAAAACACTATGATTAGAAAGTTGTTTGGTTTTATTGCTGTTGCAGTCCCCTCTGACTGCGTTTTTCGCATTTTCCTAGTACAACTGTCTTTTGGGCAGGTGTCCAAGGCATCATGTTTCACAACTTACTAACAACAGGAGCTATACATACACAGTATCTTCTTTCTTTTCCTGAAAAAATGAACATAATTGAATAAGTATTTTCCAAGATATAGTGATTTTCCATTCGGGTTTTTCGTATTTTCCCTGTACAACCGCCTTTTGAGCAGGTGTCCAAGGCATCATGTTTTACAACTAATTAACAACAGGAGCTATACATACACAGTCTCTTCTTTCCTTCCTGAAAATATGAACATAATTGAACAAGTATTTTCAAGATATAGCAATTTATTTGGGTTGCGTTTTTTTGAACACCCTGTACAAGCCGGTCATAATAGAAATCAAGATAAGTAAAAGAGACCGACTCGGGCAAGGCTACTTGTTCACCTAAGTTGGTATATCTGTGTGTATTACCACGGGGTACCATCGAATAATTTTGGCAACGTAACGGAGAACGACATTTTACTAAGAAATGGCAATAATTTAGCACAATATATTTTTTAACTAGAGTTCTATTTTGATTTTGACAAAAGTAAGTATTCCATGCAATGGCTATTTCATTCATGAGTTTGTAGGAATTCTGTTGGAACCCAGTTCTGATCAAGTACAAAGTTATTGAAATCGGCGCAGTCGGACTTTACTTCGAAAGATGGTTTTTCGATTATAACTTTTTACAACATTTAAGTATAGACTTTTGAAAAAAGTACAGAATAGTCCTTATACTATTGAATAATTCTGTTATTTCTGATTCACACGACTCTGATTTGTTTAATTTAAAAAAAAGTTTTAAAAAGATTACTTAGGAACGTAACCGGAGCTGGGAACGTAACCGGAGCAGATCAGTTGAATTATATAATTTAAAAAAATAAAATATATGATTTAAAGCATATATATTAATAAATACGCATTCGAACAATCCCGTATGTTTTTAAATTAGTATATGTGCTTTAAATCATATATTTAAATTTTTTGATTAAGTAATTCATTCAACTGATCTGCTCCGGTTACGTTCCTAAGTAATATTTTTCAAACTTTTTTTTTAATTAAACAAATCAGAGTCGTGTGAATCAGAAATAACAGAATTATTCAAAAGTATAAGGACTATTCTGTACTTTTTTCAAAAGTCTATACTTAAATGTTGTGAAAAGTTATAATCGAAAAACCATCTTTCGGAGTAAAGTCCGTCTGCGCCGATTTCAATAACTTCGTACTTGATCAGAACTGGGTTCCAACAGAATTCCTACAAACTCATGAATGAAATAGTTATTGCATGGAATACTTACTTTTGTCAAAATCAAAATAGAACTCTAGTTAAAAAATATATTGTGCTAAATTATTGCCATTTCTTAGTAAAATGTCGTTCTCCGGTACGTTGCCAAAATTATTCGATTGTACCCCTTGATTACATACCCAGCGAAGCATTTGTATTGAAGTCAATGGAGCTGAGGGTTGGCTATATATTCCTGTATAGCCGCCAAACCTTTTACCATGACAATCTTATGACGTCATCGGGACGTCATGTTTCATTTCTTCCTACTTTCACTCGCACACAGCACCCTTGGTATACGCAGCTAACGAAAATTGACCGGTACGGGTCAAAAGCTGGACCGGTACGGGTTAAGGGTTTTATTTGAATTTAAAATAGCCATAACTTGCTCAATATTGACTTCCTCGTGTCTAATTTGAAATATATGATGCCTCCCGATGCTTTTAAGTACCCCAATTTTTTACAGATTTTTAAACGGACCAAAACTCTCTAAATGCGCATTTATGCTCTTTTCTCTCGAGAACGACTGTCTCATTTTCACGATAACTTTTGTTTAGTACTTCTAACATATAAGATCTATTTTTCCCCATCAAGGTATGATGAAAATGACATGCTATTTACATCTTGTGAGTTTCAATGACGTGCGTTTGATTTTATAAAAAATGCCAAACTTTGTGACAAAGAATTTCATCCTGCTTGCAGAGAGAAGACGGACCGGTTCGGGGCAATCTGCTTGCAGCGAGAAGACGGACCGGTTCGGGGCAATAGCTGATGAAATTCTTTGTCACAAAGTTTGGCATTTTTTATAAAATCAAACGCGCGTCATTGAAACTCACAAGATGTAAATAGCGTTAACCCGTACCGGTCCAGCTTTTGACCCGTACCGGTCAATTTTCGTTAGCTGCGTATACCAAGGGTGCACAGACACGTGGCGTCATTGATATAGCCATGATATAAAAGTATGTAATACAACAGTTATGTCCGTATCATTGAATATATGCCTTCGGTCTGTCGTAATATAACCCTCGCAATCTCGGGCTATATTGGTGACAGACCTTAGGCATATATTCAATGATAGGGACATAACTGCTAATTATATAAATATCCAGTTTTGAGTTGCATTTCTGAATGTTTTTTCGGCCCCTGAAATCGAAAAGCGGGCCTAAAAGTGGGCCTAAAATGAAAAAAATAAGGCCTTAGAAGGCCCAATAATGACCAAAAGGCCGCCATAGACGTCCGGCCTGTTTCAATGCAATAGAGAGAGTCCCAGACAAGACAGAATTACTGAACTAAAAACAGCTGATCTCAACAAGTCTTGGATAAAGTAAACAAACCCAGTGAAGTTTGGCTATCCCTTGAATGAAAGTTTACAGCGCAATTGTTAACATGAAACTGACCAGTTTTATAACATATACGCTGTCATTACACAATTATGGCATAATATATATAAATATAATTAATTATAGTAACATGAGAAAATCAAGTTAGGACCCAATTCAATAGATCTTGAATGAATGACATTGGCACTCTCAATTTTAGTCCAGGGCAGCTGACTGTCTATATCAACAACCCTTTTGCAAAATCTTAAAGAGTTCTACATATATTAAATACAACACTAAATTAGAGTAACTACAAAAAGTAGGTAAGTGCAAAAGTGAAACAAAGTGACAATCCTTCAAGGCAATCCCATTACCATGCTCAAAGTAACCTGAATGATCGCCACAGAAGTTCCATCAGAAATTCACCATGAGTGACATTCGAGCAAAGCGTTACCTTTTGGTATGTATTCGCCATCAGCGATGTCAATAATGATCAGCAATGTCAACATATGTCTAGTTCTACGATCTGCTGGATCTATTTTGACAGTTTTGCTTAAATAGCAAGATATTTTAACAAAATGACAGTTTCTACACTGAATAAAAAACATTTTCCCGGGAATATTTAAATCGCGAGATACGCAGCGAGAAATATACATATTTATCCCATACTTTCCCGTGTTACTTAGCAGTTATGTCCCTATCATTGAATATATGCCTAAAGTCTGTCACCAATATAGCCCGAGCTTGCGAGGGTTATATTACGACAGACCGAAGGCATATATTCAATGATACGAACATAACTGTTGTATTACATATACTTTTATATTATGGCTACGTTCAGTCGAAATGTTGAGACATGCGCAGAGCTCTATTTAGTGATATTTTCATTTCAAATATGGCGGCCAATTCGATGTCTGACACCCTTACAAAGAATCTAGGCAGAGTGCATTTTTACCTCCTGTGAAGTAACAAGTGGAATTTAGTAGTTGTTTTGTGTTTTATTATCATTCTGCATCGTAATTCTATGTGATGTGGTGTTAAAATGTCAGCAGAAATACATATCCATACGATAATCGAGTGAATCAGATAACAGATTTTTCGAAAACCCGTCTCGTGCTAAGAGTGTAAAAACTTGTATTAACATGCTCAAAAGTGCCAATGAGCACATCAATGTCAAGCTAAATCAATGTTGTGTCTAAAACAGGTACCTGATCTACTCAAAACAGCTGGTCATTCACGTATACACGCTTAGCAAACACGGCGAAATGATCTGAATCTTGGAATTTCGTTCGAGAGCTAGTAATGTTTGCTCCGGTCTCCGTCATAAGTGTTCAGCAGACTTCACGAATGCTCAGGAGAAAATCATCAACCAATAACGTTTAAAAATCAATTTTGCGCATGCGCCTTACAACGGTAAAGAAATTCGTATTTATAAACGAACCAATTTGAGATAACCCGATATCAGTCGGAGAAATCTGACGATCTACGAATGAGGTAAGGCTCTAGTTCGAAAGACAATCGTATCAACTTGAACAAAAGTTGAGATTTGACGAAAATTTTTAACATGCGCAGAAGTCCCATTTTCGTTGTACCATATTGACTGCGTTTTATCAATGACGCCACGTGTCTGTGTGCGAGTGAAAGTAGAAAGAAATGAAACATGACGTCCCGATGACGTCATAAGATTGTCATGGTAAAAGGTTTGGCGGCTATACAGGAATATATAGCCGACCTTCAGTTCCATTGACTTCAATACAAATGCTTCGCTGGGTATGTTATACAGGTACATTAAACCAGTTTGTAAAAACTTATATTTTCATCAGCGGGCAGATATAGCTTTACGTCCCGCTCCGAGCGGGCAGATATAGTATATCTGCCACTTGGTAAAAAAGTAAAAATAATATAGAATAAAATGTTTAATATACTGCTAAATAAGTTGCATTAAGAGAGAATCGTAGAGAATATTTTTTCCTGTATAATAGGCAGTTATTTCTTTTATTATAACGGAAAAAAATATAATACGTATTTTTAAGAATTATTTTTGATTTAATAATATTATTCGTGTATTATTTAAAGGGAACAACATATAATGCCAAATAATATAGAATAATATTCCTGTCAGGAGCAAATAATATGTTGGCATTTGCAATCAAAAACCTATTATACACGGTTATTTTCGAGCCGTTAATCCCTAATTATTCAATTCCTATGAAATGAGTTTCATTCATATTGATAATTAATCTGTTTGTTAGGGTTAATGGATTAATCTCTACAGCTGATGGCTCTTAATTCCACAAAAAATAATTTGCAAAATAAGTTTTTACATACATATTTGATTGTATAATGTCCCTCATGCTATGATTAACATTGTGTTAAATTTTTGATTCAATCAATTTATTCATTGTAAAGTTAATTTTTGAATTTTTAATTAATTTGTTTTCCTCACATTTTTAATCCATTGTTTCTCTGTCACAACATCAAGTTTATAGCAAACAACATTTAAATCCATCCCCTCTTACACAGGTACAAACAACCACCTGTATTCACTTTGCCAACCGGAAAAACAGTCATGACAGGGAACTGCTCAATATTCAATAAACACATTACGCATTTTATACAGACCCGTAGCTGAGGACCCCCTCCCCGTGGCCAACAGTTCTGTCAAAATCATGTAGTTTTTCACCATTCACATACATGTATTGACATTCCAGAGCAATATAATAAGTCAAACTTTAATCCCTAATTATTCAATTTCCATGATTAGAGTTTTGTTCACACTGATAAATAATCTGTTTGTTTGAGTTAGTGGATTAATTTCCACAGCCAATGGTTCTAATTTCAACTGAAAAATAAATTGCAAATTAAGTTTTTCATATTTATTTGATTGTAATATCCCTTATGTTATGATTAACATTGTGTTAAAATTTGGATTTAATTGATTGACTCAACCACTGTTCCACAACTGGATGACTCTAACTGCAGTTAGCTTCATTCAAGATGGTGGACAAAATTCGTTCGTTTTCGATAAATCTCCAATTACAGCCAAACCAAGCTGAATCTTGATCCCAAAAGTTTCGCCATGCAAACTAATAAAGATATGATTGTAAACAACCACAAATAAAGGCTCACGCACCCGCGATATTAGAGAAATTGAAAGAAAACGGCTTCACTTAGAATGACTCTAACTGAAGTTAGTGATGACGTAGGAATGAAGCTAACTGAAACGGGGAATGCAGCTAACTCAATGGGATGAATATATGGACGGCCCTGTCTGTTGTTATAAGATATCTAAATGTTATTGACTGTTGTTATTGGTTGTAGCCATTTGTATTTTGACATGGAGTGAGTTTCTATTCAATCCCATGGCCGGTGATCGTAGAAATTGTCAATGTTTTGCTAGTCAAGCAAGAATGGTCTACACGACCTGTAATTAAAAAACGCCACCAAGGAACATTGCAGTATTCTTATTTTAGGTTTACTGAAGACAGATACAGAGACCAGACTCCACCGGATAGGAAAGCGTTAAAGGATGACATAATTTTGTATTTCAGGATCCATCTCAATGCCATAATCCACGGCGCCAAACTGTGTTTGTTTATCAACCAAAACACCACCAAACCCATATCAAACCTATAAAACTATACATCAAAATGTAGCCACAAACCCCCGCTACAAAATGAAACAATTTACAATGTTACCTGACAAGGAACATTGTCAACAGAATCAATTATTGCACGAAATCACAGTTCGAAGACACCAAAAATGGAACATTATCGTCGAATTCGTGTTCTTACCAACAACCTCCAACACTAAAACACGAGCGAAATGTTCTACAAAGCCTAACTAATAAGATGTAACAAATTTCATCTGAATTGACGCACCACAACGGAAACTATAAAAGATACAAAACAGACAAGAAACACAAATTTCCGAGCAAATCGTTCACTTTACAGGCATTTCCAAAAACCGGAAGCTTGTTCTCTAACGTCCGCGCAATATTATATAAAGAGAAGCGGCGAACTAAACTGCCGCATACTGAGACAAGAACAACAAGAAACTACCTCTAGTAGATGGGTTAACTACATTTGGACTTCATTGTATGATGCAAATGTCCCCTTTGGCATGGAAGTACCTTAGGGCAATAGAAATAAATTTATCCAAAGACACAAGCTAGATGGCGCTTTATATTGGAAATATACACATTTTTCAAAATGGCCGCCAAAAATTCATCAGAGACAATATCTTTGATTCTGTACATGCTACAATTAAAAGATTGGTGTCAAAAAATACAGCGATGTAGTCATAGAATCTATTTTATTAGATCTTGAGCCTTGAAAATTAAGAACTTCCACTTTATATTCAAAATATAGGCGTTTTTTCAAAATGACTGCCAGAAATATAACAAAGAAGATATCTTGACTTACGAATACTTACAAATTAAGATATCTTACCTTACAAAATGTCCCCTTTGGCATGGACATACCTTAGGGCAAAAGAAACAAATTTATCCAAAGACACAAGGTAGATGGCGCTTTATATTGGAAATATACACATTTTTCAAAATGGCCGCCAAAAATACATCAGAGACAAAAGTTTTGCTTCTGTGCATGCTACAATTATAAGAGTGGTGTCAAAAAACACATTAATGTAGTTGTAGAATCTATTTAATTAGGTTTCAAGTCTTGTAAATTCAGCACTTGCACTTTATATTTATATTCAAAATATATGCATTTTTCAAAATGGATGCCAGAAATAAAACAAAGAAGATATCTTCGCTTCTAAGCATCCTACAATAATAAGAGTGGTGTCAGAGTATACATAATATTGGGTTGTAGAATCCATTTAAATAGGTCTTTCATAATAAGAATTTTCACTTTAAAGGAAATTATGCGCTTTTAAAAATGGCCACCAGAAATATAACAATGATACGATTGGTGTCAACATTTTATATTTATGGGGTAGGAGAATCAATTTTTTATGAAGTCTGGTGAGATTATAGTTTTCACTTTATATTAGAAATATATGCAGCTGAAAATATAACAAAGCTTGTATCTTTGCTAACAAAGATTGTACCTTTGCTAACAAAGATTGTATCTTTGCTAACAAAAATTGTATCTTTGCTAAAAGTCTCTTTACTTCTGGGCATAATATTTCATAAAATTGGCTTCAAAATCTACATTTTTGGGAATGTAAAATCTATTTAATTACGCAGATGCAAGTAGGTAGTTATTATTTTCCCCACCATGTGGTTAATTCGGGTGAAATAACATTGCAGAGTATTACAAAGTTCCCTTAAACTTGAATATTATTTGGTGGTTCACATTTCATATTATTAGTTTGTATCTGATAGTTGTACAAATTAAAATATCTCCAGTTAAAGAAAATATTATCTGCACAACACAAGAAAGGATATTTCACTTTTTGTGTTTTACAACATGGGGACTAATGGGAATCTCCCTGACCTAAATGTCACATTTTGAAGAAAATTTAATTTTAAAGTCGATGGACTCATTTCAAAACCACATTTCTTGATGTCTTTTTTTATGACGATTCCAAATTCAACATCAGTTAGACTGAATTTTGAATGACAAAAATAAAGATTGTTACTACTCGCATCTAGCAAATTGGATTATGAGCCTTAAAAATAATCGCTTCCGGCTTAACACAGCAAATGTGTATTTATCTTTCAATCTTCATTTTACTCAAATTCACAAGAAAGACAACTTCCAATAATCATGCATCTGCAATGGGAGTGCAACTTTAGTTGTTGCAATGCAACATACATAACAGAGAAATGTGATAGATAGAAACCACGCAGGACAGACATACATATGTACATATAGTTAGAAATGGCCAGAAACCTTCTGGCGAGAGAAAGTCTTGAAGATCGGGATAGATTTCAAGGGCTGCATATTATGACAGTAATGCAGAACCCTCTTCATGGACGATGTCTCTGTTTTCCGAGTCTTCCACTAATCCAACCAACAAACTATTAAGCTTGTTGATTGGCAACCATTTTGAAAAAGACATGTATGTACACACACACAGCACTGAATATTGTCATATTGAGAAAAATATTCTTATTTTCTCATTTCAACATTTAAGAGATTAAGATTTTAAGATTTTAATCGGCAATATGTCTTTCACCATGAGTACTTCTACTATAAATACAGTGTTTATTATTAAAACAATGTGTTTTATTCCAAGTGAAGTCCCCATGATTGTAAAATATGAATACAACTTTCTGGAAAATTATGGATTATTATTATATTATTGGCACTTTTAAAATGTTAAGCTTATTTTGTAAAAAGATGATCTTGTTTTTCTCAATTAAAACATATCAAAAGTTGTCTCACTTTATATCAACAATTACTTAAAAGGGGACGGTATTTGAAATGCACTGAAGTTGAAAACCACATCCCCCATGCTATCCATTGTTTTCAGCATAGTTTCTGTCATCGCTAATTTATATTCAAAACTACACTTTCGAACTATTCTACTTTTGAATAAGTTTAAGAGCCTTTGTTAGATCTATTTTTTGTAATATTTTCCACAGCCATTAGAAAAAGGCATACATTTTCAATAAAAAGTGAAAATGTTTGTTAAGTAATAGACATACAGTACAATGTCAGAATTTCCGCTGATTTAAACATTTTGGTGACCATTAAGTCAATGCTAAAAATTATATTTAGACAATAAAAAATTGAGATCTAACTTAATATAATGTAACCATACCTTGACGACATATATAGTAAGTAATAGCTAATCAGCTCCTTCTCTGGGACATTTTGAATTTTCTGAGGCATTAATCATAAAATTAACACCATCTTCAATTTAATTGAGTACACATGGCCAAACTTCGAAGGATTCTGACAATAATTGCAAAATCATACATAAGATAAACAATGAACTGACAGACTGACGGACGGAGGGCTTCACTATATCCCCACTGAACTATATCCCCACTAAAGACTATAGACCTTATCAAATGAATTCTACCACCCATTAATGTATACTTGGACATCAATCTTACTATTGTAGCATGCATACAAGTGAAGATATCATCTTTGTTACATCTTTGGCAGCCATTTTGAAAAAGGCATAATTTTTTGATGTAGGAAATTCCTAATTTTCAAGACTCAAACCCATATTATATTGATTCTTCACCCACAAAATGTATATTTAGGCACCAATCGTATCATTATAGTATGCATAGAAGAAAATATATTGTCTCCGTTGTATTTTTGGCGGCCATTTTGAAAAATTTGAATATTTCCAATATAAAGCGCCATCTGGCGTGTGTCTTTGGATAAATTTGATTCTATGGTCCTAAGGTACTCTCATGTCAAAGGAAACGTTTGCATCATAGATTGAAGTCCAGACCCCCTAAAATGCAGTTAACCCATCTACTACTCTTCAAACCCAATGAACAACGCAAGGCTAACGCCCATCATACCAGGTGCACTTCTCACACCAGGGATCTCACTATGTATGAATAGGTACCAAACCTATCGCATATACTAATAATGTACACAAATACATTAAACTATTGACTCTACTAAGAATTAACGAATATACCTACACTATAATACCCCAAACCACTAACTTGTATCTAAACTCCACGATACACCAAAACCCAACACAACCTGCTACTCAATATACAACCTACCACAACCAACCATTACAACCAAGCACAACCCATAAGATCACCAACAACGCAACACAACCAATGTCTGAAGAATTAGAACGCAGCTGAACTCACAATTACCAAGAACACAACCGACTGTCAAATTAGCACAACACAATTTGGCACAACCACACAACCAAACCAAACTATCAAAACACAATCAGGAACAACCAAACTAAAACCCCAACACAGAGAGATCACACAACACAACCGAACACAACCAAATAAACTCACCCGACTAGGCACAACCGACCACCTATATTAACATAATCGGGCACAACCCGCCACCACCCCTCATTTAACGATCAGGCACAACCAACCACACAACACAATCGGACTCAACCAGATACCTCACCTGACTGGGCACAACCTGCCCCCCGACCAGCATAACAAAATCACAACATAACACAACGCATTTTAAAATTAACATAACACAATTTGGCACAACCAAATAATAAAACAACAAAACCAAAACACAACCCATTATTGACGAAGAACAACACAATTTTACACAAAACAATCAAAACACAATCAGGCACAACCAAACTGGAATACCAAAACACCCAACCAACACTCTCTGAAAACAACACCACTTGTATCTAAACTCCACGATACACCAAAACCCAATTCGGCATAACCTGCTACTCAATATACAACTTATCACAACCAAACATTACAACCAAGCACAACCCATAAGATCACCAACAACGCAACACAACCAATGTCTGAAGAATTAGAACGCAGCTGAACTCACAATTACCAAGAACACAACCCATTGTCAAATTAACACAACACAATTTGGCACAACCACACAACCAAACCAAACTATCAAAACACAATCAGGAACAACCAAACTAAAACCCCAACACAGAGAGATCACACAACTCAACCGAACACAACCAAATAAACTCACCCGACTAGGCACAACCGACCACCTATATTAACATAATCGGGCACAACCCGCCACCACCCCTCATTTAACGATCAGGCACAACCAACCACATAACACAATCGGACTCAACCAGATACCTAACCTGACTGGGCACAACCTGCCCCCCGACCAGCATAACAAAATCACAACATAACACAACGCATTTTAAAATTAACATAACACAATAAGGCACAACTCGAAACCAGGCTAAATAAACAACAAGACACAACCCAACTACAAGCCAACAACACAATACGACACAACCCAATACTACAACCTTAGTTTAACCTCCGAAAACACAACCAATTGTCAAATATACGCAACACAATTTGGCACAACCAAATAATAAAACAACAAAACCAAAACACAACCCATTATTGACGAAGAACAACACAATTTTACACAAAACAATCAAAACACAATCAGGCACAACCAAACTGGAACACGAAAACACCCAACCAACACTCTCTGAAAACAACACCAATCACGCAACACAATCTGACACAACCACATACTTCATCCTACTGGGCACAACCCGTTACCGACCAGCACAACACAATTACAACATAACACAACCACTTTGAAATTAACATAACTTAATGAGACACAGCCCGATACCAAACTTACACAACACAACCAGGCTCAACCAGACAAACAACCACCAAAACACAATCGACTATCAAACTAACACAATGGAACACAACCAAACAACAAACCAACACAATACAACATAGCCAACGAGACCGAATTCAAATCAACCCATTGTTGAATCATTACAACACAACCTGACACCAACCACAGTAACAGAGTCAGTCACAACCCAATACTAAATCAATTAAATTACACTATTAAATACAATCAGGCACAATCTACAAACACAACCAAACTATGATACCAATTTACTTAGCACCCAACTAATTGTCTCCAACTGGAGACAATCCCAAAACAAAACCTAACCCAGCAAAACAACATTCTCTAGAAACCAATAACAATCCCGCGAAACGCGTAACCTGAACAGGAAAAAGTAACCCTCACTATATTTTTAACCTTTTTTCTTTGGCCGCTGATGAGAAACATATCATGGAATACCCCCATGAGTTCGAAACATCTTGGGCCCTTATTATGACCAACATATAAGGGAGAGGATCCGCAACAGGATCGAGATGTCCGGCCGCTCTACATTAATGACAATAGGAGATGTCACCACTAATGGCATCATCCTAGGATCAACTAAATATACTCTACCTGTCACATAAGAACTGACGATGGTTTGGGGAAACTTAGATACTTGACCATATCTCCAAGGTCCAATCAACGAGACCTCTAACCAATTGACACAGATTGCATGACCATGCGTGTCCATAAAAGGTAATGTCTCAAGACATGGTCTAAGCCACCACTCCCAACACTATACACCACACCAACTACTTAATATTTACACAGAACAATTAACCACCAGTATCATGGGAAGGCATCATCTGTGGTCACGTGGTTACATAACAAGACAAAGCCCACTCAAAATCGTGCGAAAAGTGCTCAGAGTGGTGAAAACCTGCGGGAATTTGAAATAATTTCTGGCCAGGGAGGGGGAAACTACCGAACCTCCAGCTTCCCCTGGTTTCGGAACTGCTTATTGGTAATTTGTATAGCCCATTATAAATCTCCATTCAGTTAGAGTCATCAATGGTGAAATCTGTGTTGGAGTTAGCTTCATTATCAACCTCAGTTAGAGTCATTCTAAGTGAAGCCGTTTTCTTTCGATTTCTCTAATATCGCGGGTGCTTGAGCCTTTATTTGTGGTTGTTTACAATTATATCTTTTTTAGTTTGCATGGCGAAACTTTTGGGATCAAGATTCAGCTTGGTTTGGCTGTAATTGGAGATTTATCGAAAACGAACGAATTTTGTCCACCATCTTGAATGAAGCTAACTGCAGTTAGAGTCATCCAGTTGTGGAACAGTGTCAACGGAAAGTTAATTTTTAATCAATGGGTTTCCTCACATTTTTACTCTATTGGGTTTTCTCACAATTTAGCTCAATTGTTTTTCTGTCAAATTAAGTTTACAACATTTAAAGCCCCCTCTTACACAGACACAAACACCTTTAATCACTTCACAAACAACACAAAACATTTTTGACACGAAACTGCTATATATCAATACATTACGAATTTGGTATAGGTCCATGGCCAGGGAGGGGGTTCAAGTAACCCCCCCCCCCTTGCCAAAATTCTTTCAAAATCCTACATTTTTTTTACCAATCTGAGCACTGTTAAGTGATTTCGGGCCAAAATGACCTCTTGGTTTGTTTTGAAAATTGATCCCCTGGGCTAAAACTTATTCCGAGCCTGTATTATATTGGATGTACATGTATTGCTCAGATTTCTTCTGGCAAATCGCTGATAATAAATAAGAAAGGTAGTCATTAGGTTAACTGATACAAGTGGTGTTAAGTCATGCTTAAACAAAATTAAAACGTGTATTCTCTCACATTTCACAATTCATGCGTTTTCTGTTATCCATATATCTGAGATATAAACTGGGGATATAAACAACAGATTAGTCCATGATGTAATACATTTGTTTCTACTACAATTGGACCAATTTAATTAAGGCTGGTTTTAATTAATTTTTTGTTTTCCATTTCCAAATGTATATTCGGTATGTTTAGTTGTTTGATAATTAAAATAAAGAAGCGGGCACATTTTACATTAATTTCTAATGTTTCATCTGACATAGCGATGATTACGCTTTGAGCAAATTGGTGCATGGTAGAACAAACTGATGTAATTTCTTTAATATGAGTTTTGTTAACACTGAAAGCTAATCCGTTTCACTAGACAAACAGGTTGGAATTAACACATAATAATCAGCGATTAAAATTTTAGAATAATCATTAATAAGCAGACACAGTCTGATCCTGACCTAATTATAACTTTTAAAGGCTAGATACAATGGCAACAGGCATGGCCTTGCGATAATCACTTTTGTCTTAACTGAATAACCGACCAACTGATTATTGTGACTGATTAAACTTCAAAGGGCTAATTACAAATGACACTGCTGGAATACAATCTCTTGTCTAAATAAAATGATCAACCTGTCTGTGATAAGAAGTATAAAGGAATTTAAAATGTATCTAATATATTATACAATTAGACAGACTGGCTATTCTAATCCGTTATGAAAAGTCATTTGTTTTTTCCACTACAGGATGTTTCTACGGAAGTTAATTTGTTTATTTTAGTCTTTAGAGGCACTGTCCCTTGACGCTTTTATGAAATAAATGAACTTTGTGATGGACTACAATTGTGTATTTTTACAATACATTATTTTCATTTTAGGTCTCTCTTATTACATGTAGTTGCATTGCAGAATTACAATTACATTGTAATTGAATACATAATAAATACGTAACATATAAATATATGCGCCTTTTGACGTGTGGTAACAAAATACAAAATAAATACTTATGTTTCTCCAGCTTGTTTTTATATTAATTTGGCAATAAAACATGCATAAAGAGATAACAAATTGTGCACTGTGCGCAACCCGAATCCCCTCCCCGATCGGGTCGCGTTTGCTGTGTATGTAATAATGTACAAAAGTAATGTAATAAAGACAATTATGCCCCCCCCCCCCCTATTGCAACATTTTGTCAATTAAAAGTATTAGCTTGGAGCATCAACACACGTTTGATTGAAATAATCTAAATCAAAGTTCCAAATGAATAAATGAATAAAGAACATGAAGGTTCTGTTTGACATTCGAGAAGAAGAATTTGTCCAGTCAAAAATAGATTTCTAATATTTGATCTTGATTAGATGTATTTATTGATCCTTGTTTTTAAAACTACAGATGGTTCACTTAATTCTGAAGTAAACAAAAAATAAATCCTATACACGACAACTTGGTTCCCATGATACTGCCTATAACCTATAATACTCATTTATCAAAACAAATATTAATTAATCCGTCCGTCTGATTACATTTTGTTCCCTGACTCAAACTAAGCAAATCCCGATTACAGTTCTTAATTCCTCACTTGAAACGATTTAGCCAACATGATACAATATGAAATTTGATTAATTATACAACTACTGGTATAAAGCCTATTGTTATCAAAACCCATAAATGCTCACAATATAAATATAGTTTATTGATGGCCAATAACAGATATCAGGGGCGTAGTCAGCTTTCAGTCAGGGAGGAGTGCGATTGCCAAAAATATTTCGGTTTTCAGTCGGGGGGGAGGATGCGATTGTGACATAAACAAGCCAAAAATGATTTTTATATTGAATTTTACAAAAACTGGATGCAAGTTCCTTCAAAAGTGAGCTAGAAGCTTCAAATAAAAAGCATTTAAAAGCTCTTTGAGTCCTCTTTATCAGGGTTTGATTTTTATTGGTTTTCGCAACCCCCTCCTCCTTGGCTACGCCTATGGACATTTAGAAAGTTTCAAATAAATAACTCAGCAACCAACCACGCAAGTAACCAACCAAGCAACCAAGCAAACGACCATCCAAGCAAGCAGGAAACTAAACAAGTAAAAAAGCAAACCATGCAACTTACAAATAAAGCAAGCAAACAACCGACAAACCAACCAAGCAAGTAGCTAATTAAACTCTAATGTAAGAAACCAAGGAAGCAGCAAAGCAACAAAGAAAGAATGATAGCAAGTAAACGGCCAATCAAGCAATCAATCGTGCTAATAAACAAGCAAACAAACAATCTACCTTCCAAGCAACTAATTAACATAATTCAATAAGATTAAAATTGAACCTTGGGCACATTTGCTCGACGGTAATAATGAGTAATATAGAACTATCATATTGATTGCATTTATTAAACACAGAAATGAAACACATTGGAGTATAGTTAAATAATTGGGGATGGGAGGGGGTAGTGTACACACGGGATACTGAATTCTTCCTCTTAAACTTAAATTTCAGTGCTTGAATGAAGGCTTCCATTTAACAGATTTAGGGAGTTTCACTACTAGTTTCACTGAGATTGAAGTTTTTCAATTGCCTTTGTTATAACATCTTATTTCAATACACTGGATATTATGTAAAAGTATTGATGTGTATTTCTTATTCCCAACAATAGAATTTCATATCAAACATTTTAATTATAGTTTTACAGTGGTATCACAACGTTATTGCTTCAATAAATGCAACACATTTACCAGATTTTAGATTGGACTTTCTACACGATGATGAAATATTTTCTTGGTGATATTCTTTAATTACTACTAATTAGTATAAACTATTGATCCAATTGCAGAAATCTGCTGCATGATAATTGCTAATAAAAAATCTCGAATCCTGGTAATTGAAGTTAGACAGCTAAATAAAGTCTAACATTAAATGAAATTCTAAAAATGTGTTTCTTTTATTTTTTTGTTTGGTTGATATCGAATTAAAAAATGATGTTTGAATAAAAAATTCAATTTCGCAAAAATTCATATTCTTTAGCTAGACAAAGGCTATAGTTTGTTTATTCAACGGATAATAATTTGAAGCGCTAGACGCATAAATGGCAGACGGTTCTTAATTGCTAATGAAAACAAAGCGATAACCAGTTGGGTGAATAATCACTTGACATAATAATCAGTTGGAATTTTTGCCATTGGCTACACATTAATAAGAATTGATTATCGTAATAACCAGTGAAAACACTGGTTATTGTTGATTAATAAGTCTCGATAATCAGCGATAACCACCAATAATAGTCTCGATAATAGGTTTTAACCAGATAATAATCATTTATTCACTGATTATTTGTGATTAAAATTGTTTATATTTGGTCACTTCGCCCAGTGTTTGTTAGAGGCGATGGATTAATTTCCTACAGCCAACAGTTCTAAGTTCCATAAAAAATAATTTAAAAACCAAGTTTTTCATATTTATTTGATTGTATAATGTCCCTTATGTTATGATCAACATTGTGTTAAAATTTGGATAAAATTGATTGACTCAACGGAAAGTTAATTTTTAATCAATGGGTTTCCTCACATTTTTACTCCATTGTTTCTCTGCCATATAAAGTTAACAACAAACAAAACATTTAAGGGCCACTCTTACACAGGCACAAACAACCACCCGTATTCACTCTGCCAACCACAAAAATAGTCTTGACACAGAACTGCTCAAAATTTAGCTTAAAACATTAGGCATTTTATACAGGCCCGTACCTAACGAGTAACGATCCCCTCCCCTTGGCCAACAATTCTTTCAAAATCATGAAGATTTTCACCATTCACATACATGTACATGTATTAATGACAGAGCAATATAAGTAATACTTTAATCTCTAAGTTTCTTCAATTTCTATGAAATGAGTTTTGTTCACTGATAACTAATCCGATTGTTAGAGTTAATCCGTTTGTTAGAGTGAATGGATTAATATCTAGAGCCGATTGTTTTATTTTCCACAAAAATAATAATTTGCAAATTAAGTTTTTCATATTTGTTTAATTGTATAAAATCCCTCTTTCTATGATTAACATTGTGTTAAAATTTGGATTGAATCGATTAACCCATTGGAAAGTTAATTATTTGATTTTCAATTTTTCACATTTTTACTCCATTGTTAACATTAACTTAAAACAAGTTAATTTTTTTTTTCTAAACATTTATTTGTAAATATTTTTCAAATACAAATAGAACAGTCAAAATAAAATATGTGTGACATGTGTAAGTAATAGAGATGAGAAGGCCAGTAGAACGGTTAATCCTATTAACTGCCATGCTGTGCATTCTTTGTTTTGTTTGGTTAAGTAATTAACCAGATGGATTGTACATCAAGTTGGACGAGAATAATCGAGTATAATATTTTTTAGAACCCAAATAATACAATATAATTTGATATATTCTGCTTAGATTGGAAAATACTAGAAAATAATATTTTTTAGAATAAAAAAATCTAAATAGACTGCAATCATCAGTTTGGATTGATAAATATGACCAAATAATATTTTAGAAAGACAGAATGAATATAAATTGGCGCAAATAATTCTAAAAAAGAATATTATACCGGGAATAAAACATTCTGCTACATTTTCTTATTGAGATAATCGGATTTGGTAAATGTTTATATGTACAAATAATATATTTGGATCTCACGTATTTCTAATTATATTATATTAATCTCTATATAATGTAGTATATTATGCTGATTATATTTTTTTTCCTTCATAATATAATATAATAACTACAATACTGAATGGAAATACTGTATTATTACGCATCTTTTTACACAAATATCCGAAAATAAAACATCTTTTTATATATTATTTTATCGATTTCACCAAGTGTGCCCGCTACGACATAAACGCCGCTCGCATATTTGTTCATAATTTGTAACGTTCGCAAAATTACTGTGAACGACAATGGAGAAAAACGCAGCCAATCTGTTTGATGGTTTAAAAAAGGGAAGGAGCATCCACTTAATCAATCAAAAATAAATGTGGGAATATTTGAGAGAACAGGAAAATCCGCCCACGGCCAAGAAAACAAAACTGGACATGAATATTCTAAAATATTTCCACGATTGAACAATGTGAACCAGATGACCAAGAATGGTATGGGATAAACATATTATCCTATAGTCGGTTCAGGATATTGGGATTATCCCTTGGCCAATATAATATATTTTCCCTCGGGACCTGCGGCCCTCGGGCAAATATATTATATTGGCCTCGGGATAATCCCAATATCCTGAACCTCATATAGGATAATCTCTATTTATCCTATATGAGATTCAGGATATTGGGATTATCCCGAGGCAAATATAATATATCTGCCCAGTTTTGTTTTCTTGGCCCGTGGGCGGATTTTCCTGTTCTCTCAAATATTCCCACATTTATTTTCTCGAATTTTTGATTGATTAAGTGGATGCTCTTTCCCTTTTTTAAACCATCAAACAGATCCCGATTGTCTTTGTTTTCTCCATTGTCGTTTACAATCATTAGGCGAACGTTACAAATTATGAACAAATATGTGAGCGGCGTAACACGTCCAAGTATGGGATAATCTCTATTTATCCCAAACTTGGACGTGTTAGAGGTACATAAAGCCGGTTTGTAAAAACTTATATTTTCATCAGCGGGCAGATATAGCTTTACGTGCCGCTCCGAGCGGGCAGATATAGTATACTGCTACGTCATAATCGCCGCTCGCATATTTGCTCATAATTTGTAACCTTCGCGTAATGACTGCAAACGACAATGGAGAAAACACAGACAATCGGGATCTGTTTGATGGTTTAAAAAAGGGAAGGAGCATCCACTTAATCAATCAAAATTTCGAGAAAATAAATATGGGAATATTTGTCAGAACAGGTAAATCCGCCCACGGCCAAGAAAACAAAACTGGGCATGAATATTCTAAAATATTTCCACGATTGAACAATGTGAACCAGATGACCAAGATTGGTATGGGATAAACATATTATACTATAGTCGGTTCAGGATTTTGGAATTATCCCTTGGCCAATATAATATATATTTTCCCTCGGGACCTGCTGCCCTCGGGCAGATATATTACATTTGCCTCGGGATAATCCAAATATCCTGAACCTCATATAGGATAATCTCTATATGTCAAGCTCCTCCAAAATATCAATTCTATATCACGATGTTTTCAAGTATAATATAAGATCGTATATAGTATATTATCCCATGGTTGCAACGATATAGATCGAATGTCACATGAAGATATATTTGATATGTGGATCAAGATATCATATGATATTATATCCAAAAATTCACAAACCATCGAATATCACTTTTAAACTATCGAATATCACGTGTTAAAAAGTGATATTCGATGGTTTCGATTTTTTCCAAAAAAAATTCTTTTTACAATTTTTAATTATTTTCAAAAAATTTAAATTTTTTTTTAATTTCAAAAAAAATTTCAACATTTTCCCTAATTTTTTTCAATCATTTTTTCAATTTTTTTCTCAAATTATATTTTTCAACTTTTTTCGCCGATGATGATTTCGCATGGGAAAGCTGTGCTCACCCGTGAAGATATCAATATCCACTCATGGATATAAATGATATTTTTTCAAAACCATAGGATATTCCTATAAGATACGATCTGATATGACTTGCAGAAATAAATAGGAAGTAATCGTTTAGTTGATTGATTTATGGAAGTAGTGAAGTCAATGATTTAATGAATAAGAGCAGATGTTTTTAATTTGAACAGGTCATTCATCAAATGACACTGAAGATTATAACTTAAAATAGAATGTCTCTCTATATATTTTTATGCATGAGAGACATGTTATAATGCTGGTGAACAAATGATTATTCTAATTTCATCTGTTCACATCCAGTTCCTATCATGATCGAGAACTGACCGGGAGTAATTCTCCTCAAATTATTTACTCATTATGAACAGAAATTTAATATTTAAATCGTTAAGGCGTAAATAAATGTCAATTTCACGTTCAATAAAAATCCGTCAATAATTTACAGATTACTTGCACATTTGAAGAGGTAAAACTTATAGCAATCAACCGAGGATGGGATTTACATGTAAACTCAATTGCATTTGTTTTTCACGGGAAAGTTTCTCTCATTGACGTCACAGATTTTTAAGCAGCTCATTATAAAATTCATGAGCTGACTTTGTGGAAAGGTGATACATTTCTCATGTACGCCAAAACGCCATTGCGTAAAAAGCCAGAAAAAAACTTATTCATTTCCTTATGTTCTTTAGTAATATTTCTTTATTCACGGTGTCCAACCCAAACGCTCTTACATGCACGACGGAGCGTATCATTACTGACACTAAACAAAGAAATGCTCCGGAGTAGGACAACTGGCGGGTGGGAATGATGAACCGTCTGACAATTTCCCCAATAATGGGAATAAGAGGTATAAGTTACTTATTTCGAGTATACCATTCGATGGGTGTGATATTCATGTTGTACTTGGCTGGCTGTTGACGTTTGAAACAATTAGGGAGAGCTGTACGAAGCAGTATAGTTATCAAAATTCTAAAACGTATTTGTCATTCTACCGGTCAAAACCCCTTGTGTCGAGACATGTGATTAGTTGAGCCAAGATTAGTGCACCAACGTATATTTTGGTCAAATTTCAATGCTTCAACGCAACATACATTATCGTAATAGTGATTTGATGACCAAAAATCCAGTCTTAAAAATGATGACATTGTCATATTCAAGAAACGCTCCGATCTGGTTAACACAGTGAACTGGAAACGCTGCGGTAGTTTAGATCTGTTAAGGAAATATATAGCTTGACTTTCCTTTTCAGGAAGAGAAAGAAAGGATCTATTATACCCATTGGCATCAATAGAAGAAAGATTAATTCACATATATACTTTTCGTTTTTTTCAATAGTTTTATGTTTTAGCACACATGTAGGCATGACATCATCTAACGTAGGCTTAAGTCAGCTAGTTGCACGTTTAGCACCACCAGGTTCGGACGTTTCAATTGGCAGTTACAATGGATGGAAAAACTCATAAAATCATGGGGCTAATGTTACGTTTCATTTATTTTATCTGACAAAGTTGCATCAGTTATAAATAACAATATAGTATATTAGGTAAAACAAATCAATATTGATATATCATGAAAATCGATTTTAATTTTTAATTTATGATTTAAATTTTTGTGCATGTTCAGTTATGCTTATGTAAACTGTGGTACCAGAATTATAATGATAAACCTCTCCAGATTTTATATAAATTTTTCCCCTACCCCCGATTTTTCAATTTCACTAATTCAATTTATATTCCGTTGCGATGTGGTTGCTAGAGAGAATCATGGACCGAAATGATAAAATCGTGGACCGAAATTATATTGAAATGATAATAAGTCAGCATTTATCTATTATCTTATGAAATGAAAATTATTCGAACATTTTAGGCACATTAGAACGGTAACCATAAGTTTTGTAACATGCACCACAGGCCTATATTGACATGAATTCGTGCGCCCTTTCAAGGCAAGCATGAATTATATGATCTGAAATAAAAAAAAAGAAATAAGGGGTGATGGTGGGTGGGGAAAAAGTTGTAATACAGTAAAAAAACGTATGCATGATGGTATTGTAAGACTAATGAAAACGAGTATGTTGACTGTTGACTGACTGAATACAAGATGCTCGAATGTATAGTTACTGAAGTGTGTGGAGCGAGAAGAGATACGCAAGAGGCGTAACGTATTGGTCGAGTGATCAATTCCATTAACCTGGTTTTAATTCAAAAACACCATATTAATTCCTGTGATCCCTCTCCCAATAAAATAACAAAACAAGGCGTGTGCGGTTGGTTAGATGGCAGAAGCTTGTCTGTTAGACTGGTCATCGCCGGGAGGGGTGTGAGTGTGGACACCGCGATTCCCGGGGTTACGATGGTCAGTCTAAGACGCTGCGTTTTTACAAAACCCATTTACGCAACTCGACAGCCCCCAAAACCGCCAAACGGGAATCGCGGTGTCCACACTCACACCCCTCCCGGCGATGACCAGTCTAACAGACAAGCTTCTGCCATCTAACCAACCGCACGCGCCTTGTTTTGTTATTTTATTGGGAGAGGGATCACAGGAATTAATTACGGTTTACGAGCATGAAATAGGCGTTTTGATATTAATGATTTGACACAATTTTAAAATATTTTAAGCGTAGTGCTCTATGTATACACCTTCATACGCCCCTGCTTCTTGTTCTTGTTTGTACTGACGTGTCGCAAAAAGGCGGCGCATTTGTTTTTTAAGGGTATCGCGTGAATGTAACTTTGATTCCCCGGATTATAAGATGATATTCTAATTAAAGTTATATATCATTTTAAAGCTGTTTCGATGAAGATTTTAGATCAACTACACTCCGTTCACATTTTTTGCGCGTTCGTTTTTAAAAAAGAGTTTTTTACCAAAACATCTGGCAAATATCCCATGTTGACACGTTACATTTTGAATTATTTTTCGTCTTTAAACGCTCATAACTCAAACAATATATGACTATTATACTTAATTATTTTTCGTCTTGATAAAGGTAGATTGAAGTTTTATTTTAGTTGGCGTCCCATATTGTGACGTCATAGAGTCTGAAAAATAGAATCGGTTGACAGCGACCTTTTTTGCTCATTTTTTGGTACCTTCAACTTTTCAGGTGTACATTAAACAAAAAATACGAGATCAATTTTTAATAAATCATACATGATTATTTTGCTCCTAAACTCTAGTTTATTAATAAATAGTTGATTTTGTTCACAAAAGTATGTGTTTTCTGTTGTATGTGGAAAAGTGGAGGACGAAAGGTTTTCAAAATTCATTAAAATAGGGCTAATTTACGCCGTTCGCCTATTTTCAAGCACAGCAACACGTATATTTATTTCACCTAAAATATCAATTGATTCGTGTTTTATGATGCTCCTAGCCCATTAACAATATATATATGATATCAGAGTTATTCGTCTAAAATATTTTGAGATATAGAGGTAAATGTGGAGGACGAAAGGATTTTCATGTGTGTACATTTTTCTCAAAAACGTCACATTCTTTCATGTTAAAAGCGAGGATCCTCTGGATTACGCCACAAAATTTGTAACAATGCGTGCGCGAGCTTTTTGCGACACGTCACTGCTCTATCAAATGTCACGTTGATCGCATGCAGTGTCCTTCCTATTTTTAATTTTACAAAATAGAAATCAACTGGCTCAACAAGATTGAATCATTATTTGTCAATGTTTCAGGATCACTTTTCATTTGATATTACATCCTAGCACTATGAATAACAATTGTCCCGATGTAAATAAAATGAAAAAAGTATTATTTATCAACAGAAATTTAAAATTCACCGTGCGGCTGCCGTGGGAAATGTGACTGCAAAAGTATGAGAGCGCAGAAATTCCACGGCGAGCGTAGAAATGAAACTAAACATTTTTAATGTATTCATGGGCCTCAGAGCTCAGCTATAGTATAGAACGACGCGACAGAAAGTGTAATCAATGCAGAAATGTAGTTTTGAGTTCTATCCTATCGGATATGCACCTATTGGCCTCGTTATAGTTTTGTGTTTATTTTATATTTCTCTACAAGATGTAAGCTCATTTGTTTGTAATTCACCTTTGTTTCTGGTAGTTACGCATTAACTAAATAAAGCATCATATTCAAAACTATTTCTGCAAGTGATGTAATTTTGTAAAATAAAATTGATCTGCGGTCGACGCACGGCCTGCGTACGACAAATGTGACTGGGTGTAATGCGTGGTGTATACTTACCATATTCTATGGCCATTGAGTGTGGCCATAGATTATAAATAAGACACTCTTTGTTTTTTTGAATTTGCCTTTAAATTGCCCAGCCGTCTTATTTTTATTGATTAAAGAAATATAAAGAAATATTCTTTAACAAGAGCGACCATCTTGTCTTTTCGCTATAGCGGAAATAAGGCATGCTTTCAATATGGAGAACGGGACGACGTTTATTTTCAATGAAAGCGTTCAATATTTCATCAACAAGACAAGCCGTTACCATTTCAATTCTTGAAATATTAGCAGGACTGTTTTTAGAATATTACTTAGATTTATTAAACGGCGGCTAAAGATTTTACAATAGTTCACGGTGTTCCAAATGGAATCAGTTCTGGCTAGAGACGCGAGTAAGTGTATACATGTATATTATACTATCTGTATATCCTTTACTACAGAATACTTACACGTATAAGAATAAGACTCATTTTTATTAATGAATATATACCCGGGCCTCAGGCTGAGCTTGAATTCGCGAATGCAACTTTCGGCTAGCGGCTACCGAATTGATTACAAATTGATGGCAAACTCATCTAAATAAGTGAATAGTACCTACTGTGTATCCCTGTAGCTGCAAGCTATCCCGTCAAATTCAATCGCTGACCTTAATGACAGCCTTAATGGGTAAATCTGCCTATTTAGCAGCAAGTGACAATGACCTAATTTAGTTCGCTAATTCAACCGAGCGTCTTTATCATAACTGAATGATAACGTATGGAATCGTATCTTAAAAACTAGCAATGACATTTATTTTAATGATAAAAACGTCACTTATAAGTGTAATGACCCTGTATGTGTTACTGAGTATGTGCCTGTAAATTTATGTGTTGCCAATGTCAGGATGGTGAGCTGTTGACTAGGGCCTGTTACATTAAAGTGTGATTTGAAGTGTTGTATGTCACTTTTTGGCGCCAAAATGAGATAAATGCTATAGAAGGTGTTATGCGGTAAACAAGATACAAATATATGTCACATTCCGCAACGAATATATAATAGATTATATTATTAAATATGTTAACCAATGAGAACGTGATACGGAAGTACGCAATTGTCTTGCATCGATTTGACAAACGGGTAAAAGTTTATAAATTATTATAATGATTACTGAATCAACAGTTCAGTGTATCGAATCTATCAACTTATGCAGAAGTATAACTGAACCAATCTCACGTAAAAACCACTCCATTAATCCAGGATTCATATATTAGTACTAACTGTATTGGTAATCCAGCATAGTTTTACATTTAGAGTCAATTCTCGCAACCAATCAAATCAAGGCTTTCTGCATTACGTTTTCACCTGCAGTATATGTCACATTCACCTGCGGTATGTGGCATATTCCGCAAGTGAGTATGACATATTCCGCAGGTGAGTTGGTATTCACAGAAATCAATGTATCGCATATTCACTGCGGAATATGGCATACTCACCTGCGGAATATGCCATATACCACAGGTGAGTATGGCATATTCACCCGTATCACAAATACCGCGCAACCATGAATGTATGCCATATTCCGCGTAACAGAAGGTATCGCAATAGATTTCAGATAGCCTTATTGATACATCAAACACTGAAATAGGGGTGGAAAGGGCTTAAAATCAGGACAACATTTTAGAAAAAAAACATGTTGGTTGGGTGCATATTCCCTGTCTCAAAGTCCAAAATATTTTATCTCTATGACACGCCCGGTGTTCGTACAAAATGGATGGAGGGGGAGTAGGCGATTTCTGAAAGGAAACTCAACCAAGGATTGGTATCGATATGGAGGACTTTTTGAACACACGGTTCTCTAAAACAAGTCATAAAAAATCTGAAAATTTAACACATCGTCAATTTAATGGTCATCTTCTGAATGGTAACAATATAATTTGAAAAATAAATATATACATTCATCTATATTGTTTTAGAAAACACATAAAACACTTGTTTTGTTCTTGGTATCATGTTTCCAGAATGAAATGAAACATCTTTTCGAACCTCATTGGAACAAAACGACATAAACACAACATGTTTAGGTCTCTAAATATTGTAATTGTACAAAGGAAATTTTGGTTGATTTTAAAAAAGTATCTTGTTATAAAAGGTTTATCTTGGTTACCTGTATTTTACAAGCGAGCAGGCGACCCAGGTGGGCGCTTTTATTTTTTAATAGGGGTGGAAGGATCAAAAACACATTCCAAAATTATTTTATTGCATGATTATCTTTGAGATTCTGTCGTCTAGATTGTAACTTTCAAAAATACAGTGTAGATCTATTATTTTTCGAATCCGAGAATGGTCCAACAAATCTTTACGGTGTGCGGTGTAACGGTGTAAAACAACATATCTGACACCCTCTGCAGGTGCTTGGGGTTGTGTGACATACGGGCGTAAATCCCAAATACAGTATGGTGGTTGGTACTTGGTGGTATACGCAATATTGTAGCAGCAAATTGGAATCTGTTCAAATATAACGAGAGCGATAGCAATGTATGAGTCTGGTCTACTGCGCGCTGATTGGTCAACAGTGATCAGTGACGTCAGGGTCAAGTGAGGTCACTTGCTTGACCACTGAGAACATTAAATTTAGAGAAAATCGGGACAAACTGAGCATGTCATAAGTAAACTGAACAATATTGCAAAATATTACACAGGAATTAAAAGGCCGAAACTGTTTTGAAAGTTCCTTAATTTAGTGTAATTAAAATCTTGACCGGAAATCAAAAATCCAGTGTCCTTGAGGTGTCACTCCGGGAAATGTGGTAAAAGTGTTTTTTAATACTTTAAAAACGAAGCCATGCCAACTTCAATGGTGTGTATAGTAGGTTTAAGTGTATGCAATGTGGCCATTTGAGGTATGTATGTAAAGCTGAGGCCAAGTACTTTCTAAATGTGCCATTTTAAGAAAAAAACGCAAGAATATAGTCCCGTAAACTGGAACTACTTTATTCGATAATTTTCATCGGTGAAGCAGGGATTTTACCTGAAAATGAGTCCCTATGTTGGCGTAGTGATATATAAAAATCGAGACGCAAACCCTATGTTAAATATAGTGTCAAGATTAAGGTTATCATTGTATAGGGGAACGCAGAAATATAGTCATTGTATGGGCTAGTTCGTTCGAAAATGGCGATATGTACCCCAGAACTTGAATTTTGTGATTTTTTCAATATTTTTCAATGATTTACAGGAGTGACACCTTGACCTGACCGGAAGACGACAACAACAACAAGATAGGTCCAACAAGATAATTCAGCAAACTCTTTGTCAAGATCTACTTGGATGAAAAGTTGCCTAGCCCTGATACCCCGGCCTGATACCATCAGTGTAAGGAACTGAACGATACCATATACTTGTTTGTTTTGTTGTTGGTTAGGTAACACGCCTGTGAGGTCACAAACGATTGACAAGAATTTAAACCCTGCTTCAGTAAACTTGATTTCTTATTTTCAAGGCCAATTTGGATAATTTTAATTAGGGTAGGTCTAAGGCCCAAGTATGTAATAATAATCCATAGGCCATAAATTAATTTTGGAATGCGTTTTTGATCCTACCACCCCTATGAAAAAAATAAAAGCGCCCGCCTGGGTCGCCTGCTCGCCTGTAAAATACAGGTAACAGTTTATCTTGATTTCTTATCTATTTTGGGGCGATTTTGTTTGAATTTTTTAAGGCTTTTTTAAAATCAGTCAAAAATTCCTTTGTATAACTATAATATTGAGAGGTCTAAAAACATGTTGTATATGATATTTTGTTCCACCACCAAGGTTCGGAAAGACATTTTATTTCATTCTCAAGAATTGGTAGAAAGGAGCAAAACAATTGCACTAAAAAGACAACAAAAAATGTTAACAAAAAACAGTTATATAAAATATTTCTAAATAATTTTCGCATTAAATTGTTGTCAACCAATATATTAAAATAATATAATAATATAATAATATTTAAATAATACCAGGACCCCCTTTTGGGGATAAATCAGTTTTAATTTTCGTATTTTTCAAACTTCGGTTTTCGCGGTACTTTTCATATTTTGCGCGAACTTTTTCTTATTTTCAACTAACAGGTTTTACCTACACCCATTTGTTATGGGTTTCCAAGGATATGGATTGCTCCTTCTCTGCTTTGTTCTTGCAGTCCAGTCATCTTTCTGTGATCATGGAAACCACCTACCTTCAACAGAGTCATACACACAGCTGATGCAACTACGACGTTTCCATAAGCTTGTTGGCTCTCGTGGAATCCTTCACAAGAAATCATCAACATCACTGCTTTTCCTATATCTTATTCTAAGTGGTGACATCCACCCAAACCCAGGTCCTGTTAAAGTTCCCTGCGGTAAGCAGTTGTCAAGAATCAAGAATCAATGTGTGGCATTGTAATATAAGTAATGTAATGATTAAGTACTATTTTGTATTTTTAGTGTGGCTTTGTTGACCCCTATCCCTAAGAAATATGAAAAAGTGAAGGTGGCACAATTAGATCAGAAATTCTATAATGAGTACAAATACTTCTCCAAGTAGCATTTAAAAATGTATTTGTGTGATATATATAGGTAATTTAATGGGAGGGATGCAATCTGAGGGAAAATATGATATTGGCCAAGGAAAATATCATATTGTATTAGTTTGTGGACGAAGGATTACCCCCCTAGAATAATATTTGAGGGGGGTATTAGATTATCATTCTATAACATCAACTAAATATATGGTATAGTACTGATTCCTACATAATATGTCACTAGTACAATGGTCAAGTGTATCCACATTTTTTTACGAAAAATGGCGGCCATTTTGAATTGAGCGGCCATATTGAAAATTACTTCTCGAGCAGAGGTCCAAGACTCATAAGGCATAAGCCTATAAAATTTGAATCAAATCCGTCAACCGGTATTTGAGTTATCAACCAATAAAAAACTCCAGTAAAGTCAGGAGTTCCTGAAGGAACAGTTCTTGGACCACTCTGTTTCCTTGTTTATATGATCAATAATATGGGCAATAACCTATCATCCTCAGCCAGTCTCAAACTATTTGCTGACGACAGCCTTTTATTCATGACAGTCGAAAGCAAGCAAGATGCATTAACACTAGAGGAGAATCCTGATAAACTGGTCTCCTGAGCATCAACATGGCAAATGAAATTCCATCCATCGAAATGCTATGTGCTAAATATTCATAAAGGTAAATCCCCTATCATTCACAATTGGATAGTCGCTAAATAGCAGAAAAATCAATGAAATCTAGTGCTGCCATCTTTTATTCAGCTTTTAATTTGGGCTAGAGTTCCATTCACTTACATGCTACAATCTTGGAAAAGTGGCTTGATTTCATGATTTATCAAAGTGTGTTAGTTGAATCTGTATAAAACTTGAATGATATACCACATTATGACCCCGTTTATGCACATGTTGTGATTAAATATGCAAAATTAATGTTGATTGACATACAAATAATCTAAGGTTTTAAGGAATTTTAGCATTGCATCTATGGAAATTTGGCCCAAGTTTTTTTTAAATTGTCATAGAAAATTATTCAAATTACATAACTGTGTAAATCAAAGCTATTTTAGGAGAAAACATTCCACTGAATGCAAATATGCCATTTAAAAGAAGGAAATGTAAGTCATTAGAGGTCTAATATGCAAATCTCTTAAAATCTCACGAAAAACGAGATTTAGTGAGATTTCAAAAGCTATATGGAAACTATACTATTACACCAAGCTAGGGGGTGTCGGTAACACACATCCCATACCTAGGTATTGACATCACAAATAACTTATGCTGGACAGCACATATTCAAACTATTGTATCCAAAGTCAATAAGGTGCTTGGATTTCTCAGGCGCAACCTCCATCAATGCCCTGAAAAAGTGAGGGCTCAGGCGAATTTCTAGTCCGGCCTAATATAGAATATGCCCGTTTGGCATGGGATCCATACCGACAAAAAGATATTGATATGCTGGAACAGGTACAGAGAAGAGCAGCCAGGTTTGTAACCAAATGTCACTCAATAGTTATAAAGGAATTTTTCAGATAAGCCTTAATTAAGCTGTTTCCTCCTGTTCATCCTGCAATCGTTTTGATGAGTTTAAATGATAAAACATATATTCCTGCATACGGTTTTACTTGTTGAGCACTTGTCAACATTACCATTTACTAATTATTGAGGGGTTTAACAGGGGTCCACAAAAAATAAAAATATTAGATTTTGATATTTTTGAAGTTTACAACGGATTATCTACTTATTAATCAGTTTTTGGGAAGGTTATTAGCATGAACTATTGATTTTATCTGTTTAATTGAAAATAAGATCGTCTGTCTGACTATATTTTGCATTCAAAATGATTAAAAATAATTGTTCCATTTAGTTCACTTTCTTTTAACATCATCTTGTTTTTTGTTAATCTGCCAATTGTTTTGATGTTTAAATAATAAAACATATATTCCTTTGCTATTTTGAGGGCGAGGCCACCGTGCCAAGTTCCATTCTCCCGTGTCATTAATCTACCGCTATGTCGTCATAAGATCCAATTGAACGCCTTGACATTGATATCACTTTAAAGATAGTAGAAATGGTTTTCCAATGATACCCCGTATTGCCATGCTCACCTCAGTTGGGTGTACTCAATCTTTGATGCAATCTGTAGAGTGTACCCCTAACCCAAAGAAATTTCAAGAAATCTCAAAATCAAATTTCCTGAATTTTGCTAAAAGGACCTGTGCCGGATTGATTCTTCTCATTTGCATTTTCTCAAATATAGCATTGTTATATACAATAATAAAAAATAATGGCATATGTTCAACCACAAGATAAAAATTACATTAAAAGTAAACCGCTTGATATTAAGAAAATCCTTGAAAAAAGATATATAAAATATTGGGAAAAAACTGTCAATGATAATAAAGGGAAATTAGAATTTTTGAATAATATCAAACAACGATGGGGAAAAGAACCATATTTGAATTTAATAAAGAACGCCGAACATAGGAAATCTATGACGCGATTAAGAATAAGTGCACACAATTTAGAAATAGAGCGAGGAAGGTATACAAGACCAATAGTTCCGAGAGATCAAAGAAAATGCAAATTATGTAAAATCACCACTGGTACGGAAACTCATTTTATTTTTGAGTGCCAAAAATTGGAAAAAATGAGATATGAATACTTTGATACATTTAACTCGTTTTGCCCAAATCTAACTGTATTGACTACCGAAGAAAAGGCTAATTATATGTTTAATGCTGAGGGTAACATGTGTATCACCTTTGCAAAATACCTTTATGAAATAATTGAAAAGAGATCAACAACTATATTATCAATATAAATATATACATGTAGGTGTAGGCTAATAGTAGTTGTTGGTATATATCTAATGATCAGTCAATCACATTATATTGTCATTATATGCCATGTAAAATTTGCATTGTATGTTATTGTAATTGTATGTATAGTTTTAGTTTTATTTTATCATGTTTATTTGCTGTACACTCACCCGAAAGGGATTTTTAGTACAATAAAGCATTGAATAATAATATACCATTGTGATTGGCATAATACCTGCAATGCATACATAACCATGTTGGAAGAAAACAAACTAATTCAGTTTACTATTAGGATATAGTCCTGCGTAAAGATACTAGCGGTTAGTGATTTGGTTTTCTGGATAAAAAGTTAATTTCTCCTTCCCTACCCCAATTGGAGCGCGATTTGGCGTTTGGGAAGTGAATTGGGACTCAATATTTAAAAGGTAGGTCCTAATTCATCTGAAAACATGTCAACGTTCAGTAGGAAATCTCATTTTAAGCTGGCGGCGGAATGATTTTGACCTTTGCTATTTTACCAGAATTTTCTGAGAAATCTGACGATAGAGGGGGTTAGTATCTTCAAGTTTATTTATCTCAAATATTTGGTGGACAACCCATGGTGAGTTTGTTATAGCAGGCTAGGCAAGTCTCTCTTGAACACTGTGGTATGTTGCACTAGGATTGGATACTAACCGTTAATAGGATATAGGGTAAAATGTTATAATGGTCATTTAAACTCTTCTAAAGTCTCCAACCTAATGCATTATTGGCCCGCCACTATGACGTCACATAGGTCGATATAGTAGCATAAATGCCTTCTACACTAGCACAAATACCACTAGAACATGCCCGGCAATGTGGTAATAATAGTAATTGATATATTCATCTTTTTGAATTAGATTTGAATTAAATCTTCAATAAATGAAAATCTGAACCATTTTACGAATCAGAAACTGCAATTGATTCAGTTATAACTATTTAAACCAATTTAAATTGTTAGAATATGATACTAAGCTTAAAAAGTAAACATTTGATTAGTTATACCAATCATTGTCATTTTAGAGCCGATTGTTATCTCATTTTAAAGTTTAAATTTTATAAATCTTCTTGCTTTCGACGTATTCATAATATTCTACACTTATTTAGGGCCTGTTGATAATGATACCGGTGTAAAAGAAATTATGGTCCCATGGTTCCTAGGGTAGGTGGTCCTAGTCGGACCATAATTTAAGCTTGTTGTTGGACCACAATCCCTAGGGAAAATAGTCCTAAAATATCATATAGAGGGTAGGACCATTTACTAGAGTAGGACCATAATTTCTTTCACACCAGTAAAAGAGTATGTGGTCCCTTTAAGCGGATAATTAAGTTTATAGATACATCGATTTGGTTGGTCATCATCGTTTGCAGTGTAGCTCAGTTGGTATAAGGCGTTGGACTTGCTGTATATTATTGTATGTACTTGTTACGATTGTATTTCCATTGTGTTTCTTTCATTCCGCCAGGTACAAAGTTCGAGTCCTATTCCAGTACATCTTAAATAATTGCTCAATTTGCCTTTTCATTTCTTGCTTGATTTTTTTATTATTTTTTTTCATTTAAGTGTCAAAGTCAAAAGTTATATTCTGGTCGTGTGTTTGCACATTATTTGTTATGGATTAAGTAACCTGCTCAATGAATCTTTTTAGGAAATTACTGAGCTAGCTAGTTGTATGCTACATTTTGAATAGATTTCATGCTGTTCATTGCACAAACACCACACAGGTCATGGTCATCGCACAAAAACACCACACAGCTCATTGTTATCACACAAAAAATTCACACAACTTGTGGCAATGGCACATGACCTCCACAGGTTAGGTTTCAAACTAACTAAAAAGTTACTGAGTGAAAAGCACGTGAAATTCAATTATTCATACATTCTTACTGAGACATTCAATGACATGGAAGGTGCCAAAACTTCGAATGAACCACCAAAGAAAAAAGTTAAACAGAAAATTTCTTGGGACCATGTTACAGCCGTAGAGAATTATATTGTTAGTAATATTTATCCTGCCAACTCAACGCCAAATAGCAAGAGGGCGATAAGGCGAACAGCAACTTCAAACTTTAAGGTAAGTAACATCCGTTTCTGATATAAGAGTATACAGACCTTCTATCTCAGAATGAAATAGTTCTGTCGATGGTTTCGAGATGTTACTATTCTTTATTGTTGAGCAAAATATGTATTTTTGAGAGATTATTTTCATTCTATATAGGGAAAATCTAAAATTCGAATATTTATATATCACGGCTGCAGATGTGTTTATTTGTTTCATTATAAACTGTCATACTTATATGGTGCAATTTCCAATCCACTAAGATCTTCACTGTATCTCTGGTATACGAGCAATGATAATTATAAGAAAGAAATATGAAACATGATATTATTTTTAGATCTCACGTGGCGTCCTTTACCACAGGCAGTATTGCAGGTCAAGAGGGGATATTTCCACAGATTATGATGGTGAAGATGAAAAGGATGATGTGTGGACGAAAGTCATATAGGGACAAAAGAGAACAACTACGCGTTCTTCGTTCAATACACAGCTCTGGTACAGGTAATCATTTCTATAGTTCTATCAAAACAGTTTTTTTTATATATCGTTCAATAAATTTTGAATATTTTCAAAATTGTAATGGTTTTCGTCGCTTTGTAACAAAGATGTATAATGCTCTTATTTTCAGGAGGCCACCTAGGCCGAGACAAAACGCATGACAAAGTGTTGTTGCAATCGATGATAAAACAGCGTGCAGTTTAGCCAAAGCTCTGTGTGGCCTGTTTCTAATGTAAGAAAGAAAATTTATTCAAATGTTATCAGTATAAAACAATAATTATTATTATTTATTTATACTCCTGTTCAGGACTCCTAGACTTCCACCAACGCGATCATCAGTGTTGACCTAACGAACTACATTCCTTGCACTTGAACCACGGTTCTCACATCGCAAATATTTAATCTTTAGTCATGCACCACCATTTCCTCGCTCCCGAACATATTTCTCCACTCCCGCATAGAGATCCGTGTTCGCGAACCACTATATACAAGAGAAATATGTTCAGGAGCGAGGAAATGGTGGAGCGCAACTAAAGATTTCACGTTTGAGATGGGAAAATTGTGGTTCGAGTGCAAGGAACGTAGTTCGCGAGGTCAGAACTGATGTTCGCGTTGGTTGAAGTCTAGGAGGACTTTTACTTCGTGTAAAATCATTTCCATTAATCATTTACAGCTTTGCTTTCCCAAGAACTATATTGACCGACCTTGGTAGGGAATTTAACAACTTACTGATCAGTGCAATAACAGAGGTCTTGGAGATAAATCACACAAACACAACTCCATACCACCCCCAATGCAATGGTCTCACTGGTATGTTTAAATAGGGACTTAATGTTTCGTCAACTTCTTTTCCATGTACTGCATGATTGTTAAACTGTGACAATGTACATATACACTGCGTTAGCTGTTTATAACTACGTTTTGTATTCTCTCGTTAAGCGTTTTCTTGTAATGTGTTCATTACCTTTCGAAATACTAGTATCGAATTTTGGAAAGAAAGATCCTATGTACTTATTGAAAATTATTTTTATTAGAGCGCTTCAACCAGACACTGAAGAAAATTATTCTCAAACTACAACTTGGAAAGGGTGGGTCTTCAGTGGAGAATTGGGACCTCGACATTGCTGCGGTTGTGTTTGCCTACAACACGTCCAAGCATGCTTCCACACACTATGCTCCATTCTATCTAATGTTCGGAAGGTACTTTTATCCAGTCTGTTGTTGCCTAACTAGCACTGTCAATACATTGAATACAATATTCAAGTGAGTTCATTTAATTGCTATTTTATCCTACAGGGAACCAGTGTTCCAAGGTGATGTCAGTGCACAGGGTAGTGATGATGAATCGGAAGGTATGGAACAACCGTTGCAAGCGCATAATGAGAAGGATGCCGAGGACCAGATAGTGCGGAATATTAACAAGATGAAGGATGTAGTAGCGCCGGAGGTTTTGGATAACATTGCAACTGCCCAAGGACGTCAAAAGCATCACTATGATAAGAAGTTAAATCCACAAAAGGTAATGATTTCAAAGCGTAAAATCAAGTTCCGAACATTGTAAAAACAAATATCGTTCGTGTATATAAAACTTATTGAAAGTCATAAAAGTACATTCAATGTGAAATAAAATTATGCGAAATCATCTCAGATAAATAAATGTTTTAGGCACTGGAAATTGGATGTAAGGTCTTGAAAAAGAACCTAAAACGTTCTGACAGAAAGGGCGAGAAAAACAGGATCCCGTGGATGGGCCCCTACACGGTGTAGAGCAAGTTTGAAAGACAACATACAAACTAAGAAACAAAGAGGGACTAATTCTGAAGAAAATACTAGCAAATGCTTGCAATTTAAAAATTTCAAAAGCACATCCTATGACCAAAGTTCAGAAACCGATTTCATCAGTGATTCGTTAATACACATGTATTGTATACGTATAACAGAATAAAATAGTTGACAAGATACACATCTTCAATCGTTTTCTATTCAATAGATATTAAATAATTTAGCCTGTTGAATTTAATTATTATCTAAAGTGAACATTATTCCCTTGAAATAAAGCCGTATAACCAATTTCTCCAGGAATTTAGGTCCAGGACCAATATTCCTAGAGATAATGGTCCAGGACCAATAATCCTAGGGATTTTGGTCCGATTGGGACCACATACTCCAGCAGGTGGGACTGTAATCCCAGGAGATTTAGGTAGGATCAGAAATACTTTTACACCGGCATTATTGTAATATTGAAATCATATCAGTAATAAAGATCCCCAAGTGGAGGTCAATGTCCCCCCCCCCATTTGTGATGGCGTTATACGAATAAGGTTGAAGACATCAGGATGAAACCTGTTTTCATGATTTATACACATGAATGATGTAATTTAATCGTAACAATGTACTAGCTTTTCATCTAAGAAAAATATTTAAATTTCGTAAAATAGACCCCTGCTGAAATCGTTCATAAATTAAGTTCTGTAACCTCGATGGTGCTCAAAAATGTATAAATGGTCAATGATATCATCCTAACTAACATATGCAAATTAAAAACATTAGGCTGTAACAATAAGCTTTAAAAAAGTACACAGTGTTTGATGAGTTATACCCCCCCCCACTGTGAACTTGAATTCCATTTTGATCTAATTTTTCAGTTGTAATTTTACATTATGCTCTTGATATATAATAATTCATACTTTTTGCACTTATTTTTATCTATTCACAAGAAATCTTTTAAAACAATTATTTCTTTTAAAAAATGCTGCTTAAATCTCAAATAAATGATAAAAGGTAATGTTGTGTGGTCCTCAACAAGCCATACCATATTCATGGATATGAAATCTATCAACATAATCTATAAATAAATGATAAAAGGTAATGTTGTGTGGTCCTCAACAAGCCATACCATATTCATGGATATGAAATCTATCAACATAATCTATAAAAATGATTGAAACTTGAACAGGAGGTAATTTTGAATTTTTTGTCAATTCCTTTATCACTACAAGGGAACCAGGCTGCGTCACCAAAGCTCCCCAAGACCTACAGTGGGAGCCACTGAAGGAGCGTCGAGAGGCTGCTAGAGTTTTACTTTTTACAAAAAAGCAGAACCTAGCAGCCACCGACGTGTCCCCATACTTCCGCCAACAGATCAATACCAACACTAGGTTGTATCATCCTTCTAAGTACATACAACCATCAACTAGAACGGATGCATACAAATTTAGCTATTTCCCTAGGACAATAGCTAAATGGAACACTCTACCAGGTGACATCTTAGACTGTGACAGTCTAAGTAGTTTTAAATTATCATACTATGCCTATGTCAATAACTGCAATTAAATAGGTGTGTTTTTAATATAGATCGATGTTTTAATGTAAAAGGTCCCCAGTGCACAGCAACAAGCATGCACTACTGATAAAGAGGGGAGATGTCAACGCGGTAGCCTGATAGTCTCCCCAGGGTGTTTCAACATAAAGGGACTTCCTAGGGGGTACATGGGCCAACCAAGAAGGTTCTTTTCAATTTTAAAATGAGTTGTAAACCTATGGTTTAAATTATATTCTATTCAAATTCTATCACTGTTAAATTATATATCTGCTTCATATGGGCTTATTAGCCTTTTGCAGATCATTGACATAGATATAGACAATTGCAATCAGTCAACATTACATAAAATACCGTGTTTTTGCAGAATGTTTTCAATGATTGATTTAAGAGAAAAACATTGTTGAATTCAGTTCTCCATATCGATACCAATCCTTTGGAAGATTTATTTTTTTAAGAGAAAATTTACAACTGAATTGCCAAATGAATAGGCGCAGTGCATGGCAAAATATGTTAGGCCTTCTAGTATTTTTTCTGAAGTGATACGCTTCTAAGATATGAGATCTATTAAAAAAGGCGCATCATCACCAACGTGAAAAAGTCAATGTTTTTGCTATAAATCAGGCAACAATGATCTACACGACCTGTAATAAATAGGTATAAGAGACGTTATTATCACAACACTAATGACATTGCTCACTTTTTAAAGTTGTTTCCATGCGTTATACAAAAATAATCGTAATAAATCAATATTGGTTGGAGGGGGGGGGGGGGGAGGATGGATGTTATTTTTCAATTTAAGACTATGGTGTTAATCTTATACAGTGTGTGGTGAATGGTATTAAAGTATTACTATGACAGATTGATAGTGTAATTGATGATACTTTAGATAGCATCACGTCATCAGGTAAAATATGATACCATTTACAGTTTTATATACTGTAATAAAGATATGATCTTACTCATATATAAATTATTTTTTTAAATTAAGACGGTAGTGTTAATTAAGTGCAGTAAAATGTACAAGTATCAAAAATGACAGATGAAGTGTAATTAATTGGTTATATGGCCTTACTAGATCTTGTATAAATGATTATATAAATGATAAAAATGATATATATTTTTTATGATATAAATGATTTAAGACAGTAGTGCAAACCTTATAAATTGGTATCTTTTACATTTTTCAACTTAAGACAATATTATAGCGTTTATTTGTGTGGTAAATAGAACTGGGTATTAAGAATAAAAAAAACTAAAGAAGGTAAGTGTAATTGATGATACAACGTGTGGCATGATATCAGGTTGGGAGAAGTTAAAAATGATATCTTTTTATAGTCTGAAATGTATGTTTTTTTCCCAGGGTGCCAATTATTATATTTTATATTAAACAAATTTTCAGAACGAAATGATGGTACGTAAACAGACTTAAACTAATCAAATAATTCTAATTTTTGCAATATCAGAGATTATACAGGGTGGGCCAAAAAACGCCACTTTTTTTCAAAATGCTATAACTTTTTTAATTTTTGATACAAAATCATAATTTGCATACCAAATGAAACTCGAGGTTGTTATTTAGCCATGCATCATGAATTGTACACTTTTACTTGAATAAAATATGTCACCAGCGTCTCACTTAAACATGTGGTGTGCCATGAGAAATAAGCATAATTTGCAAAACGTTCCTGAACTGATACGGTCCGATGATCACCAAGTTAATAGCTCTGGTGCAAACCCCAGTGAGTATAGGGTACGGGAAGGTCTCCAGGAGATTGTATGCAGGCACCCAATCTAGAAAATTGCTCAACTAAAGCTGGCAATTAAGACAGGTTGAAAAAAAACTTAGCTAACATTTCATTGATACTGCAATATCAGCAAGGCGACTAAAACTAAAATATATCATCAATTAGGGTGGCGCACCAATTGAACTCCCCGTTTTAGATTAAATATAATCCAAGTTGAAGGACTTGTTACATTATATTATTACTAAGAACCCTTGGCACTATATAACTGCAAAATTTGGGGTATGTAGGTTTGAAAATTAAAAAGTTATAGCGTCTTGGAAAAAAGTGGCGTTTTTTTGGCCCACCCTGTAGTAATATAAATCAGTCGTAGAAACATCAATAAGCTGGGTTTCATATGAAAAAAGTTATTTAGTATCAAACGTTCAAACTTGATTTCCCAAAACTCATGTTTTTGAAATAGAACACTTTGGCTTTTGAACAGCGATACGTCACTAGAACAAAAGAGAATATTTTAAGTGCAATAAACTATATTAAAAAAGCACCTTTTCTAATAAACAGCAAATGACTAGAACTAGAGAACTGAATAACACTATTTATACGATTGGTAAATTATCATACCCTGATATTCAAATTACTGATTGAGCATATAACTTATTTACAATTGATATGCACTTATTTACAATGGTCTGCTGGCTAGCAGGCACATATATACGAGGCGTGATCCAAAAATATTGGACGCGCCGCTCTAACTCTGCTATTTTCTAATATAATTACATGAAACTTTCAGATAATAAAGATCAACATCTTAACAACTTTGTGTATACGTTTCATTAGAAAATAATATATTCTAGCTACTTTTCTAAATATTTTTTTCTCACCAGTCATGATATGAGAGAATTTCCGATTTTCAGTTGAGTGTCATCTGCCATCATCATCTTCACATATTAAGACCTACTTTTCAACATATTTTCCACGAATTTGAACACATTTTTCATACCGCTTTACCAATCTTTACCACCTTGGAGCAAAAATGATTCCAGAATGAGGGTTGATTGTCTGATGTCATTTTCTTTGAACTTGACATATGCGGCCATTGTCATATGTGAAATTATGATTAAAACACAATTAATTGGTAGGCCAGTAAAAAGGGAAGTAAACTAACGTGGTTTTACATTCAAAATTTAAGGAAAGATAGTGGTCAAGACTTGAAAAACAAGTCAAATACCGGCAACATTTAAAGCTGAAAGTTGCCATGTGCGAATACCGTTCCGGGTGGCAGGATGACTATATTAATAACTATCAAGAAAACTACATATATCATTTCACCATGAAATTAATTCACAAAGTTGTTAGCTTGTTGGTCTTTATTATCGGAAAGTTTAAAGTAATTTTATCAAAAACAAACAAAATTAGAGCAGGGCGACCAAGACTTTTGGATCACCCCTCGTACAATGGAATGTCTGATTACCAAAGTGGTTTTCTATGTGAATACTTAAAGAAAAATATTGCAATCAATAGATCAGAATCTTGCTGGGTAGTGTGAGTAATATAACATTGGTTAAAATACATTGATGAAATATCAAGGGCAGGTTTATTATTGAATAAGGTAATGTTGTTCAGATGTTATTCTCTGATTACTCAATTAGCATCTTATATTTCTATTGTATATCAATTTTTTGTAAAGATCACGAACTGTACCACATTGACTTATATTTTGAGTTTGGATGATGATGAACATAATATTTTGGACGAATTGTAGAGTTGGGTAGTTGTTACACATAGGGTGCTATGTTGCACTTATTAATGTTAATATTATTTTGCAGACCAGGAGGTCTGAGGCTAAGAGGGGGGTAATGTGAGTAATAAAACATTGGTTAAAATACATTGATGAAATATCAAGGGCAGGTTTAGTATTGAATAAGGTAATGTTGTTCAGTCTCAAATTGGCTCAGTATAGCGAATACGGTATGTTAGAATAAGTATACTTTAAGGAAAAGAGAGCTTGAGCGACTTTCAATTATCATTTGGCATAAGCGTGTCTGATTTTTGCATACTCATGTCGCATTTTGGCATAATCGTTCATATCATCAGGAAAAGTAAGTTTACAGACATTATGTAAACAATACATCTCACAGAATCTCTTCCACATTGCATTCCAAAGGAAGTTGATTTATGCAATGTAATTCTTAGTAGTTTGTGTGTTATCTATTTTGGGAAACCTTCTACAGAAGTGGGAAAGTACCTCTTGTGGAATTCGGCTGAAAATGGTGAGGCAAAACGTCTTGACAAACAGAATCTATTACCTTGGAGACAAAACGCAGTTTTAAAGTCAATATCAGTGTAGTAGACTAAATGTCTGAGTATAAAATGTGTACAAATGAGACAAGAGCTAGATGGACTTCAGGTTTTAGGAAAGATAAGAGCAGATTAGTCACATGTGAGAGTGACCAAAACTTTTTAAAACTACTCAGAATCGCCCAGAATTGAAGTTTATTAGTATGAAACATATTCTGGACGTAGGCAAAAAGGGGAATTTTCATGAACAAATTTAAAGTTTTTGCAGAATCAGCAGTTTTCGCTTTTTACCCCAAAAACCACTGATTTTGACGATATTTGGCTACAATGTCGTCCTTAATGACCTCAAGATGTCATATGTTGTCGTAAATGGGGAAGCAAATACGTTGCTGGTCATAATAAAGATTGAATTTTCTATCTTATGGTTTCTAGTAAAGAATGAAGGCACATATCAGGGGTACAGTCAGAGATTTTTCAGTTAAGTGTGTTACGTTCGAAAATAACAGAAAGTAAAAACAGCAATTAAATTATGATAACAATATATTTATATTTTGAAAACTAAATAATATAACAATGATATAAAGGAGGTTTAATACTTAAGTGATGTCCAATCAATGGTACGGCTTATTCTTGATGTCGATAAATATCCTTAACGATCCTTGAGAATGTTCCAGATCACGAAAGTTTCAATAATCGTTAATAGTTCTCCAATGTTTGTAATAATCCAATAATGTTCGTCGTAATCCTATAATGTTCGTATCCAATAATGTTTAATGATAATCCACAAATGTTTGATGATAATCCACAAATGTTTATGATAATCCACGAATGTATATGATAATCCGTATATAGTGTGTGTTGTAATATATGTCCATATAAAGTCCTCAGGTTGTGTGTTTGTAGTGTTATAAATGTTCCCACAGTAGGTGTCTGTAATATTCCGCTAAGAAGATGTCCTTTGATCAACTTTGAAATTCTGCTTTATTTAGTTCCTTTGAGATGTCCAGTTATGATGATTTAATTATCTGCTAATGAGAGTCACTGTGCTGTTCTTTTTATAATGTGAAAGAATGATCCAGAAACGAATCTTCTGGAACTACATCTTGATTGGACATCTTTAGTGACATGATTAAATTTTAATGAATGGTTATAATTTCTAGAACTATCTGGATGGTCAAGGGTTAATGAGTCATTCAGTTCAGTTTTGTTTTAAAGATACAGTGTATAATGTCATTGTGACCTTGACCTAAGATCTCTAATGAAGAATAGCTCAACATATACAGCAAGCATACATTACAAATTAAACTATAGGTGAATATAGTAGAATATAATATACATGTAGCTCACTACTGTAACACCTCCCTCCTTAAAAGAAAAGTTTTGAATGCAATGAAAAACTTTTACAAGAATATCTTGAGTAGCGAGCGTTACAATTTCTAAAAGTGAGGTTGAGACTTACATGATATTAACTTTACAATAGTCCTTTTATATGCAGTATGTTTACAAGTAATATAATACTTTCTATCGTTACAGTGTGAGTACAATCTAATAACATATAATGTTCTGTAATAATGTGTTACAATAGTATCATACTACAATAGTATCAAACTAAGTTATGCATCAAGTCATAAATACAATACATGCAATAGATCATATAACATATACAATAGCATACATTTTTGAGTCTGACAAACACTAAACTAGTACAATGTTTTAAATTATCACATGATCTTATGTAAGTATTTCTAATTGTACACTCTGATGTTATCAAGTAATCTTGTGACACTATTTAATGATCACCTATAATGCTCACATAATCTAGATGCAATCTTATAGTTCATATAATATCAATTTCACTGTTTAGGCAAATGTTTTTATATATTGTTAAAACTAAGTGACAGTTATCACAAATGTCTAATTTGCCTACCATATAATATAATCTTCATGAGTTTATCTTTATAAATTACAATATCTGAATCTTGAATAACATATAGTTGTCATTTACATACAAGTTTGGCCTATGAGCTAAGAGCGCAAGCTCATGTTGAGTAAAGAAATTTTATCACGCTCAACATACTTTTTCATCATGTGTAGCTCTCTACACCTCACAGGGGTAGTTTTATCAATGCCAATGAAATCATTCAGCACTGAGTCAGATTGTAAGTCAGATATAAGCTCCTTTGGTAGCCCAACAAATGTGAAATTGTTGATTTGTGATTTTTCAATAATGTTTGCTTTGTTATTCACAAGCACAATGAGTGATTTTATTTCTGGAAACTGTGTGGCCATAGAGAGAATAGTGAGCAGATATTGATTATCAGATTTTGTTTTTGGTAATGGACCAACACAGTCAATAAGAACCTTACTGAATGGTTCATCAAATGCAGGTATAAGTTGTGAAGGAGCAATTGAGATTTTCTGGTTAGGTTTCCCTACCATTTGACATGTATGACAAGACCTACAATACTCTTGGACATCTTGTTTTAATTTGGGCCAATAGAAATGGTTGAGTATTTTATGGTATGTTTTAGTTACTCCTAAATGACCTGCCATAGGCGAATCATGAGCTAGACTCAAGATTTCCTTATGATATGATTTTGGGACAATAATTTGATGCACAATTGCCCAATCGTCTTCAGGGGAAGCTTCAGGAGGTCTCCACTTTCGCATTAATATGCCATCCTTTTTGTAGAAACAAACAGGGACCTTGTCAGCTTCATCAATAGTAAGACATCTTTTATGAAGATCAATGAGTGAGGGATCATGCTCTTGTTCATAAATTAACATGTGTTTAGAATGAGGATCATTTTTCAAAGAATCACTATCAGAAATAGAGGATGAAACCTCAGAACAAGGAGGAGATGAAACCTCATGAACACTAGCAGAAGAAGATGAAACTTCATCGGGACTAGCAAGAGCGGGCGAAACCGCATCAAAATAGTGATCCTGCTCAGAAGGTGAATCACCTCTGGCAATAGGCTTTTTCAATGAAGAATTTGCCTCAATAGATGACTGCTTGGCTCGAACAGAAGGCTGTTTCAATGAAGAATTTGCCTTTAAAATAGGATAAGGATCATCTTTAACAAGTGGTGAGTGACATTCATCATCAAACAAGGAGCTTAAAAACCCACTATCAAAGTCATCTCCCACAGACGAATCCCCGCTATTAGCTAACCTTTTAGCCATAGCCCTAGTAACAGCACAAGCAGGATATATATCAGAGTCCTTTTGGACAGAATCCTCAATAGAACAAGGCTGATCAGAAACAATGGGGTCTAATGATACCTTACCCCCAGCTAAATCATTGCCTAAAAGCAATGCGACTCCTTCAACAGGAAGTTGTGGCCTAACACCAACAATAACTGGCCCTTTGACTAACTCTGATGTGATATGAATATGATGGAGGGGAACTTTAGTAAAACCTAATTCAATGCCTTGCATCAAAATATGGGTACCTGTGAATGACTCCTCAGATAAAGGAAGGACACCTTCTAACAACAAAGTCTGAGATGCACCCGTGTCTCTAAGAATCTTAACAGGCTTTGAATTGGTATCATCACTTGACAGTGACACAGATCCTTCCGACATGAAAGGCTTATAATCCTCCATAATATCACTATGAGTAGATTTCTCAGTATGAGTATATGAATCCCAAACAATGGGCTTTCTTGAAATGGGAACTGTAGCACAACCATTTGAATGAGCAGAACCAGACATCTCTCTTCTATTCTTAATCCTATAGCATTCAGAAATAAGATGACCAGGCTTTTTACAATAATTACAGGTGACATTTGATTTTGGACCTGAAGAATTTGATTGATCTGATTTTGAGCTAGAACTCTGTGATGAATTAGACTGGTCTTTTGCTTTGTTTGATGTATTTGATGATGAGGACTGATTTGATTTAGAGTCATATGAAGGTTTGTTACCCTGATAACCCCTATAGTTAGGATTGCCCTTGATAAAACTACCTTTATGAGTAAGAGCATAATCATCAGACAGGGTGGCAGCTTGACTCAAAGTTTCTACCTTGTGTTCATCTAAGTAAGTTCTAATGTGATACTGAACACAGTTTTTAAATTGTTCTATAAGCATTAGCTCTCTGAGCTTCTTAAACTCTTCAGATACATCTTTAGAGACAAGCCACCTGTCAAAAAGCTGCTCTTGCTCTCGAGCAAACTCAACATGGGTTTGGTCACTCTGTTTGTGGGCATTTCTAAATTTTTGTCTGTAAGCTTCTGGTACTAGTTCATAAGCTTTAAGAATTGCATTTTTAACTAGGTCATAATCAGAGCATACTTCTCCAGAGAGAGAGGCAAATATTTCACTTGCTTTACCAATAAATACACTCTGGAGCATAACTGGCCATGCAGATTTAGGCCAATCGAGGCTTTGAGCGACTTTTTCAAAATGCGTAAAGTATTTATCAACATTTTTCTCCTGAAATTTAGGTACAAATTTGAGAAATTTTGAAGCGTCAAACCTATTTTCAAAATGTTGATGCATAGTAGCATGTTCATCAGTTTTTGATTGAGCTTCTATCTCAAGGCGTTTTAATTCAATTTCTCTTTGAATTTCTTGTTCTCTCATTTGTCTTTCATTTTCTCTTAATCTTATTTCTTTTTCACTTTCTCTTTTTTCTCTTTCATTTTGAATTTCTAACTCTTTTTCTCTCAATTCTTTTTCATTTTGCAACTCTTTTTCTCTCAATTCCCTAATTTCTCTTTCTTTTTGAATTTCTAACTCTTTCTCTCTCAATTCAAGTTCTTTAAGCCTAATAGGATCAGTATGCTCGACATGCTGGGCTGGCTCCTCAGGCAGAAGTGATTCTGCGATCAAATATTGAAGTACAAAGCTTTTGATTGTACCTTTATTGTATGAGCTTTTGACTGACAGGCCAACATGTTTTGCAATTGCCAGAAGTTCAGTTTTCTTTAAATCATCAAATTCCTCCAAAGAGGGCGCTTCTAAAAATGTCTCAACCTCAAAACTCATTTTCGATTAATTGCTGTCTTCACAATTTAAATATACAAGTTTTGGATTTTGAATTTTAAAATATTTGTATTTTAGCTTGTTGTAGTTGGATCCCGGACGAGCCCCCAATTTCTGTTACGTTCGAAAATAACAGAAAGTAAAAACAGCAATTAAATTATGATAACAATATATTTATATTTTGAAAACTAAATAATATAACAATGATATAAAGGAGGTTTAATACTTAAGTGATGTCCAATCAATGGTACGGCTTATTCTTGATGTCGATAAATATCCTTAACGATCCTTGAGAATGTTCCAGATCACGAAAGTTTCAATAATCGTTAATAGTTCTCCAATGTTTGTAATAATCCAATAATGTTCGTCGTAATCCTATAATGTTCGTATCCAATAATGTTTAATGATAATCCACAAATGTTTGATGATAATCCACAAATGTTTATGATAATCCACGAATGTATATGATAATCCGTATATAGTGTGTGTTGTAATATATGTCCATATAAAGTCCTCAGGTTGTGTGTTTGTAGTGTTATAAATGTTCCCACAGTAGGTGTCTGTAATATTCCGCTAAGAAGATGTCCTTTGATCAACTTTGAAATTCTGCTTTATTTAGTTCCTTTGAGATGTCCAGTTATGATGATTTAATTATCTGCTAATGAGAGTCACTGTGCTGTTCTTTTTATAATGTGAAAGAATGATCCAGAAACGAATCTTCTGGAACTACATCTTGATTGGACATCTTTAGTGACATGATTAAATTTTAATGAATGGTTATAATTTCTAGAACTATCTGGATGGTCAAGGGTTAATGAGTCATTCAGTTCAGTTTTGTTTTAAAGATACAGTGTATAATGTCATTGTGACCTTGACCTAAGATCTCTAATGAAGAATAGCTCAACATATACAGCAAGCATACATTACAAATTAAACTATAGGTGAATATAGTAGAATATAATATACATGTAGCTCACTACTGTAACAAGTGTCAATTTTTGATGTATTTCTCTACTCTGAATGACCAAATTCGAGCTAATACTATCTCAAAAGTCCCAATTCTCTAGGCCAGAGTCAAATCTGATCAAATCTGTCATCATTTTTCAAATCAGGAGGTTGTTGAATGGAATACTATAGCAAAAAATGATAATTCTAGTAAAATTCCGCCTAAGTAGGCCAAATTTGCCCAATTTTCTGGTTCACGGTTCAGTGATTTTGGCTAAAAATTGCAATATGCAATAAAATACTCAATTTCTTAACACGACATTGTAAAATGTCACCATCAGGCAGTAGATTTCATGATGTAAATGAAAAACTGGTCAAAAAAGGAAAACCATTGGGTTCTTGGGAAAATGACCCCAGGGGTAATGAAGTAGCCATATTTTTCATAATTACTGTCAGAATATTCTTAAACTGCACAAAACTACTTGAAAAACTCTAGTACATTGGAAAAACGCAATTTCAGGCCAGATATCATCCAACTATGTTACTATTTGGCCCAAATGACTTAATACGTCACTTCCGCTGAATAGAAAAAAGTAGTTTTCAAAAATGAATGTAGTCCCAACACAATATTGATTATGACGAGTCAGTAAGCTAGTATGTAGGCACAATTGTCATCTTTTTGCAATGACAACATGCCATTTCTTCTGAAAATGCGTTCACTTGGGTTATCTGGAGGAAAATTTCGAATCAAGTGGCGTATTAATTTTGCCTTCATTTTTGTGAATTTCAATTACTGTCAGCAGAGAGAGGGGGTTGTGTCACAATTGACCAATTATTTCAAAAAGTAGATGTTTGGCCCCTATTGAGTTTAGTGTCAAAATGTAGCTTAGACATAGGTTTAGAACCTCAGATAGGCCAGTGAGACTACATAAATCCATAACTCGAGATAAAAAGTCAGGAGTTTGACCTTTTGCCCATTGACTAGTATGGTGACGTGAATTAGGGCAGTTTGGCCATTAGAGAGGACAAGATAGAAAACTAAGATGGGTTTGGAAAGTGGAGGAAAGTTTAAGATCTGTGGAAATGGAATTATGTAGAACTTTGTACGATTTGGAAACTAGAAAATAAAGTGAAGAAGAAAATCAAATAAAGTCTCGGCCTTAATGTTTAGGAACTTTAGATCCGTTTACCAATAAGGAACACCAATGACATTCACTTGATTATAAAAGACTTTAAGTAATAACGAACATTGATGGTCAAGGTGGTCATTTTAAATTAACGGACAGTAGCAGATGCATGCATGTAATACAATATCTGGCTAAAGATAGTATTAAAAGTGAATACTAAATGTTAATGGGTATAAGTGAATAGTCAGATCAGGGCCTGCTTGTAAGCAGTTGCATATATGGGACAATTTACGATCATTGATATTTTAAAAATCTGTTGTTGTACTAGAGACTGCGACATATATGTTGATTTCATGGACATGCAATATGTTATTTTTTGTTGACCAGACTTTAAGCAATCATTACTACAAGGTACCTGTTTGGAATATTGCGTGTCTTTTAAAAAATACCACTTTAATGACAAAATACCACTTTTAATTTTTCGGCAAATATAAACTCGGATTTCTTAACCTAAAATGTATCGATTGTGTTGATTTTTTGAGCATGTTAATAAAATGTACGTGCTACCAACTCTTAAAAGCGGGATGTTTGATATGTCTTAGTCACATAATTAAGTATGCGATTTGTCAAATATTTGTATCCTCCAACACATTGGCCATATTAATATACACTATTGATTCTTTATTTGGTGAAAGCTATGCCTGAAGGTGCATTTTGATAACATATCTTCGATTGCAGACAATGGAGATATATAATTGAGTGTAGGTTTTTCTGTCGTGAATTCATGTTGTCTAGATTAGGTTGTCCAATATTTTGTATCCTCCAAACATTAAAATATCATTTTTAGATTATTATTTTGAGAAATGAAAGTACTTAATAAAAGTGTTTAGATCATCATTATTTAATTTTTGAATTATTTGAATTGTCTTTAATACAATACAATACTCTTTCACTTGATCTCAAAAAGTCTAAACATATCAAATCATTTGAACGAAAGTTAAAGTTTGATTTGCTAAGTCATTATTAGATCTTCTTTGAAAAATGCTTTCTTCTTATTACTTGTATTTTATTGTGATGCATGTTATGCTTTGTCATTTTTTTTTGTTTCCATATAACCTGACTGTTAATTTAATTTAACTACATTTGAAATAAAGTGAATTGAATTGAATTGAATTGAAAATTTTATTAAGCCTGTATATATTTCGCACTTCTTTGCTTATCATTTGCCGGAACTGTTATAAGCATTTGGATATACATCAAAATACTTTCAATGGATGCAAACTAGATTGTTCTAGCACTTTTTGTCGCTGAGATATTGTCAGTCTACTAACCTGTAGTCTACTGGGGGAGGGGGTCAAAAATAAAAATTGATTTCGGCCACTTTTATTCTTAAAACATGTTTTATTAGATTTGCAAGGGGTTATTTTGTTATTTTATGATAAAAAACTTCTAAAATATTCAAATTGTTGACAGAAAAGAAAAACATTCGTGAATTTAACTGCCCAATACATGCTTTATTTGTTTGACCCCTGGACCAGTAGATCTGCAATATCTTTGCGATAAAAGTGCTAGAACACTCCAATTTACATCAATTGTATTCTTGTATTGTATTGTATTGTATTGTACTGTATTGCAATTGTATCCTTTATTAACACATCATTTCTATGTGAGTACATTACAATTTTCAACATTTAAAAAAACATATTTACATCAACAGGTTGCGTTTTTATACATAAAATAAATTGCCTTGGCCTTTAAAATCATATTAAAATCATCATCCTCTTTAGAAATCTGGAGTACATTATCTTCTCTCATTTTAAAAAGGGCTAGTAGAGCTACCCTTTCAGCATCTAGAGAGCTACAAAATATAGTAAAATGTTCTAATGTCTCAATCTCGCCGGAATTACATATAAGGCATTTTTATTGCCCCATTTATTGTTTCCATTCAATGTTTGGTGTGTTAATAGCTAAACCATAAGTTTAAAATACATGTATTTATCAGGATATCTGTTGCACAGTACCCACCAGATTAGTGGTTTAAATGAACATCTTATTCGAATATACAAATGGGTAGAATATTTCAAAGTAGTTTATCATTAAGTTAAGTTTCCGAGTGCATCTTACCCATCCTACTACTAATTTGTGCCACTCTGATTTTAGAGGGATAAATACCAGTGTTTAACATGTTTTTTGTCGTGTCCAATAAATTGAACCTTATCAGAGTATTCCAAATAGTATGAATAGGAGATACAACTCCGATGTTACCATTATGCTCTAATTCAGTGGCTCGAAATATGAGGATTTGTTTGTAAATATTTTTGATTGGCAATTTCATTAGCATTAAGAAAAACATCAGTTTATCTATTACAATTCTGAATTCTAAATTCAGCCAACCCAGAGGCTCGGTGGCAAATATGTTGTCTGAGAATTTTGGTAGGCATTTAATACTCTTACCAATTGTTCTATGTCCTAATTCAGGTTTTTCTATGTCCCTGCCATAGTATGGTATTAACACCCCAGTCACATTTGTCGCACGGCGGCCGCAAGTCGACCGCAGAACAATTAAATCGGTGAATTTCTGCGGCGAGCGTAGAAAAACTACGGTCGCCTTGCGGCCTCCGTACGGCGTATGCAGAGTTATAATATTTGTTCATTTCTGGGGTCCCCGTAGAAATCAACTGGCTCAACAAGATTGAATCATTATTTGTCAATGTTTCACGATCACTTTTCATTTGATATTACATCCTAGCACTTTGAATAACATTTATAAATTGTCCCGATGTAAAAAACCTGAAAAAACTATTTATAATCAATAGAAATTTAAAATTCACCGTGCGGCTGCCGTGGGAAATGTGACTGCAAAAGTATGAGAGCGCAGAAATTCTGCGGCGAGCGTAGAAAAGCTACTGGCCGCAGAAATGATAGACCGCAAGGTCGCCGTAGGAAATGTGACTGGGGTGTTAAGGGCTTCCATAGAGCATTGTAGGAACAGATATTGCTCATGCAGTCGTGATGCTGTTAAAGGACAAAGTCCCCCACAGTTGCCATGCACCCAGCCCGAGGAGTGAATAGTATTTCCGTTTACCTGAGCTTATAGCATTGTCAATAAAATCTGTAATGTCACCATTAACTGATAATGGTATACCTACATGTATTTGTTTCTGAACAACATTAACATTTCTATTACCAATTTTAACACTGGTTCCACTGCATGATGTCTATCACCATAAATCATTATATTGCATTGGCCAGGATGAATCTCATATCTCCATTTCATACTGTGAATTTATGCTAAATTAAGTAATGTATTCATAGATGTCGTACTAGTATTTAGAAAAGAGGTATCGTCGGCATATGCAGGACAGGTGACATCCATTTCCCCCACCGATGCACCTATGCCCAGGGCTTGTTACTCAGTTAGTAAGTCAGCATTGAACAATTGGTACATCAGCATGGAATAGACCCCACCTTGATGGACCCCCTGGAGTATATCGAATGGATCAGACAGCATGTTACTTACTCGCACCATGCATTTGTAATTAGTGTAGGACTTGTGCAGTATTCTCCACAATTTTCCATTAATACCTATGTTAAACAGTTTAAAAGTAGCCCATTCAAATACACAGTAGCATAGGCTTTACGAATATCAATTGTACAAACATAAACATTCTCTCCCTTATCGAGATTATGAGCTATTGCTTCTTGCAAAATCAGAGAAGTGTGAACCGATGAGCAGCCATCTCGTGACGCTCCCTGCAGTTGGGGAATATGTTTTAGAATAGTGGGCTTACTTCTGGTTAGAACGATATTGTCAAAAGATCTTTCTTAAGACTGTCATGAGAGTTATTCCTCTAAAACTGTCCTGCTCTAATGGATCACGGTTACCTGATTTTAAAAGTGGCAATAAAATACCCATTTGAAAATTTTGTGGAATAAATTCATTGCCAATTATATTTTGTATTAATATCCTAACTATGGAACAAACATATTTACCGCCATAACGGAGGTGTTCCGCTGAAACATTGTCAAAACCAGTTGCACGTTTCAAATTCAGGGAAAGAATAGCATTTAAGACCTCTTCATCAGTCAGAGGATCACATAACACGGTATCCTCATAATTGCTAGATTCAGTCAACATATGCTCTATGGCGTTGTTTACTACCAATTCGTGGTTGGGATCAAAGTTCTGATTATTACCCGGAGTGGCAAGGTTTTTAAAGTAATTTCGCCATTCTTCACAAATATCACTCGGGTTTGACAATTTTTCATTGGTATGTGTACGTCGGATTAAATTAGAGTTAACCTTACACCCACCTCGGCTTTTTTGCACCAAATGCCAATACATCCGGGGATTTATATCGTCCAATTCATACAATCTTTTCAATTCATTCTGTTCATATTTATATTCTTCAGCTTTATAAGATTTTCTAAATAGTTTCTTAGCTTTAAGATCACACCCCATTCTCTTATACGTCGTAACACCGGAAGTTTACGACGGTATACAAGTATTTTCGGCGGCAGATTTGTAAGTACTGATTTATGTCGACGTTTTGACAGAATATGGTTCTTTCCCTTTCGAAGAAACATTGACCATACCATATAGATATACCTCTTGTATCACTGCGTCTCAACATGTCGTCTGAACACGGTCTAGAACTTCTCAAATCTTGTAGAAAGCACCACAAATTTTGGAAACAGATAATCATTTTTCACAAGAATGAGCATAGTTTCTATAATTCTAACCCTGACATCTTGAAATATTGATTAGATTAACAATGCATTTTTTATACGTCATCTAGATACCTCAGTTTCCAAAATCAATGAAAGAATTCCGACAAATTAATTTTTCTTTGAAGATATACGACGTTAAGGAGGTTTATGACGTTTGCCATGACATTGTTTCTTTATATTATCTTGATCTTTTACCTCACTAAACACGTATTAAATAATATTTACGTTGCTTTAACATTAAACGTATTTATGAGTTCATGGATTTATAAATTTATATTCTTTTAGTTGGGTCAGTATTAGAGTTGCAAGGCCATGGAGGCTAATATTGTCCCTCGGAGCAATAAGAAAAAAAGAATAAAATTGAGAGGCTTTACTTCTCCCATAAGAGAATTTTTGTGAAAGCTCGGTGATACAATGCCCGTGATGCACTAAAATTCTGAACGCCAGAAAAAACTTTTACTAAAAAATGTTCATGATTTTTTCATGCTGTAATTATGAGAACAAATAGCAAGTATAAAGATCACTCACAATAACAATATATTACTATAAACTGTGCATTGATTATGAAGAAGATGTTTCAACAATGGAACACAAATGGCTTCATTTTGGAAACACATTCAATCAAATCAAAATTTGAGCAGTGTTTGATTCAAGGAAACAAACATTATTATTTTCGGTCAGGACTCACTTCAGAAATTGTTTTCTCTCATCGCTACTCACATTCTTGCCAATATTTGCGCCCCATATATTTGAAGAGCACATTCTGCAAGTGATTGAAAATTCAAATAACTGTATAACATAACCTAGTCTTGAATTGAATTTGGACGGTTCTATATCTGATAATTTCTGTATTAAAGTATGTGCTCTGCCATGGTCTTGAGCTATTTATTTTGCTGAATTAATCATTCAGGGTGTTTGGAACGTAAAATTTATTTAGCGATTTACTCGTAAATGGAACTTTTAATAAATGGGCCAAATTAGAGAAATATAAATTTCTAGTATTCCCTTAAATGTTCCAAATGAGCAAAATTGGTCAACATTTGGGATATTTGACCACATTCAAGCTTTGACCAGATTTAAGCAAATGACAACATTTAAGTAAATTTAGCAAATTTTAAGCAAAAGTAGGATATCGATATGGAGAACTTAATTCAATATTTTTTTCTCTGAAACCAGTTATCCAAAAATATGAAAAAATTAGACAGTAACAATGCAATATAATAGTCATCTTTCCAATTGTACCAATTTTATTTGATAATAATTATAATTTACCTTTTTTTTATATATATTTCTTTTAGTAGACCCATCTAACACAGTATTTTCTTTTCGCTACCAATTCTTTGGGAATTTTTTAAACAATTTTCTGAAGCTGGTTCGAACAAACTAAGATACACATATGTTTTGTAATTATCTCAATATCCTCGTTAATTAAAAACAGTTAGGCTGAATTGAGATAAGTATCGAAAAGAATGAAATGAACATAAAATACCCCCCAAAAACTGGAAATGCACCTTTTCCAGGGGTTTTCCATGAACAATTACTTTTGATCAACGTGTTGATAGATAGATGGAACTGGTGCTTTAGTTGATATGGGTGACATATGATTGAGACGCTAATGAATGTATGAGGATCAGCATTTTAGTGTGCGCCAAAACTCCAGAAAATCCCATTAACTGATGTTGAGGTAGGTTACTATGATTTGACCCATAGTCAATATAGATTGGTTCATTGACTATTCATTTTTACTTGTCTGCACTCAAAGAAGTGACACGAAAGGGCTAAACGGCTTGCCCCAAGGTGCAACCGTCAAAAAGATGAGTTTGACAAAAATCTTTTTTTCAAATAATAGCAGCGAGTATATGAAATAGGAGGCATTTGATATTGATATGACGTGTCGCAAAAAGGTGGCGCATTTGTTTTTTAAGGTTATCGCGTGGATGTAACTTTGATTCCCCGGAATATAAGATAATATTCTAATTAAAGTTATATATCATTTTAAAGCTGTTTCGATGAAGATTTTAGATAAACTACACTCCGTTCACATTTTTGCGCGTTCGTTTTTAAAAAAGAGTTTTTTACCAAAACATCTGGCAAATATCCCATGTTGACACGTTACATTTTGATTTATTTTTCGTCTTTAAACGCTCATAACTCAAACAATATATGACTATTATACTTATTTTTCATCTTGATAAAGGTAGATGGAAGTTTTATTTCAAAGGATGAATTTTAGTAAGCGTCCCATATTGTGACGTCATAGAGTCTGAAAAATAGAATCTGTTGACAGCGACCTTTTTTGCTCATTTTTTGGTACCTTCAACTTTTCAGGTGTACATTAAACCAAAAATACGAGATCAATTTTTAATAAATCATACATGATTATTTTGCTCCTAAACTCTAGTTTATTAATAAATAGTTGATTTTGTTCACAAAAGTATGTGTTTTCTGTTGTATGTGGAAAAGTGGAGGACGAAAGGTTTTCGAAATTCATTAAAATAAGGCTAATTTACGCCATTCGCCTATTTTCAAGCACAGCAACACGTATATTTATTTCACCTAAAGTATCAATTGATTCGTGTTTTATGATGCTCCTAGCCCATTAACAATATATATATGATATCAGAGTTATTCGTCTAAAATGTTTTGAGATATAGATGTAAATGTGGAGGACGAAAGGATTTTCATGTGTGTACATTTTTCTCAAAAACGTCACATTCTATCATGTTAAAAGCGAGGATCCTCTGGATTACGCCACAAAATGTGTAACAATGCGTGCGCGAGCTTTTTGCGACACGTCTATGTATATAGTCCATTTGGGTGTGGTCATTTTTATTAAAAACAATAATATTGAAGAATTATACATTTCTGACCTTAAAATGCCATTTTAATACAAAAGTCACGGTTGCTATTAATTATATTCCTATTTTACTCCTGTTTTCTATATATTACACTTACCATTATATTCATTTTTGGCAAAGTAATTAATAATGAGGCTCACACAAGGATCCACTTTATTTACAACTTTTTCATATTTAGTGATGTTTTGAAAAATTACTACGCAATGACTTTGACCCCAAGTCGCCTAGTAATGGTTCACCAAGCATCACATCATCTCCCGAATGCCTTGAAACACCAATACCTAGATATTGACCTCGACCTTGAGATGATCTTGAATTGAACCATTAAATGATGACTGACCTCATGTCACCTTATCATGAGTCGCCAAGGGCCACTTCACGACAGCAGCCCATGTGGCCTTAAAACGCCAAACACTAATATATTGAAATTTGACCTTAGATTGACCTTGACCTCAGGTCACGTTTCAATGGAGTCAAGTGCAGCAGCCACTCCAAAACGCCAAATATTTAGATATTGATCTCTGGCCTTGACCTATAAAAATGACACTGATCTCAGGTCACTTTATCATTGGTGATCAAATGTCAGTGTAGCCACAAACAAGCCAACTACCTAGATATTGACCTTTGACCTTACTATAATTTTGAACCATAGATATTGACTTTGACCTCATGTCACCTTAGCTTGAGTTGGCAAGGGTTATAGCAGCCCCCAGGGCTTCAAAATGCCAAATACAGATATTATGACCTTGTAGGAATGACCTTGACCTCAGAACACATATCAATGGGTCCTCACATGAAGCAGCATCCCCAAAATGCCAAATATTCAGATACTGACCTCTGACCGTGAGATGACCTTGACCCATAAACAGTGACATTGACCGTAGGTCACTTTATCTTTGGTGATCAAATGTTACTGAAGACCCACAGTTGTCAACTATCTATGACCTAGATATTTGACCGTTGACCTTGAAACTACCTTGAAATCACCTTATCATTGGTCGCCAAAGGTCACAATTGTTCTCACGTCAACTTGCTAGATATTGACCCTTGAACTTGTAATTTCCTTGATCCATTCAGACCTTGACTTCAGGTCACCTAATCATTGGTCGTGGAGGGTCAAATCAACGACCAGGTGTCTTAAAAAGCCAACTACCTAAATATTGACATTGTACCTTGAAATGACCTTGACTTTTGTAGTATACACTTTTTATGAACAAAAATGGAACATTCAAAGTTGAAAACTGACCGTTTGAAAATTGCTGCTAATGTTTCACAACGAAGGTATCTGTATTGTAAAAGTAATGTTCGAATTGAATAAACTCAAAGAAATATACTTCAATTATATAATTTTCTATCAGACTAAGTAAAATTGTAACTGTTCTAAATGTAAATGTTGCAATGAAAGCTCACATATATCTTGTTGCATATCAGTCTAGTGCAGCTGCTACAGGTATCACTCTGACAAACATCGGTGAACAAATCAAACTTGATGTGATGCAAATCGGTATCTTTTAATTTGGCGTCCACGCAGAATGTTGGACAAAATGGCTAACTGTTAGATAAACCATGAATAATAGAATTGTCAAAAGTTGCATTTATAAAATCAATTCCTGCCTCATCACTGTTACACCCATTACTACAAGATGTTGTCTCGACTAGGTCACTGTCTGCAAGCTAAAAAAGTATCAAAATCACTGCCTACTTTATCACAATAAACGTTAGTTACAAATAATTTCAGTAAAATGCAAATAGAAGGCCCATTTGATATTAATATGGAAAGATAGTCAACTTTGGTGCGGTAATTTTACTGCAACAACTACATAATATATGTACATGTATAATGCCTTTTTATTCAAAAGTCAATCATTGTATTCCTATTTAACATATTAAAGGATTTTTATATATCTGAATAATCGTTATATTCATTTTTGGCAAAGTAAATAATCATAGGGCTCACACAAGGATCAACTTTATTGAAGACTTTTTGTACTGGTATATGCCCTGCAGCTCTAAGAGCAAGAGCAATGAATTGCGATTTTTAGTTGAAACAATGAAACAAACACAATACCACCATTACATTTAATATTTAACAAACACAATTGTGTTAAACTTAGTAAACTTTGAAATCATCACTAAATATGAAAAAGTTGTAAATAAAGTGGATCCTTGTGTGACCCCTATAATTATTTACTTATTGCCAAAACCTAACATAATGGTAATTGAAACATTTAGAAAACACTGAATAAGTAAAATAGGAATATTATGATTAGCAACAGTGACTTTTGGATTAAAATGGCATTTCAAGGTCAGCAATATATAATTCTTCACCATTATTGTTTTAAATAAAAAGATCACACCCAAATAGACTATCATACATATCAATATCAAATATGGCTCTTATTTCATATACTCACTGCTATTATTTGAAAAACATGATTTTTTCAAACTCATATTTTTGACGGTTGCACCTTGGGGTGTCACCTTTTTAACTACAGACAAGTGAAAATGAATAGTCAATGAACCAATCTATAATGACTATGGGCCACTTCTTAGTAATCTACCTCAACATCGATTTAGACTAACTAAGCCACTTTGGAAGTGATTTGGCGCATACTATTTAGCACATTTGATTGTGAAACACTTTTCATATTCTATACGAATTTTTCATATGTAATAAAGTATTTATAGGGGCTCAACTCACAAAAGTGACATTCACAGTAAGCATATCGTACAAATAATGTCTGGTCTGGTTCCAATAAAATGTTAATAGAAATCAAAATGAAATCTCAAATGTTCTGGATTGAAGTTCTAGTCAATTGGAATATTGGGACATCACAACTACCTGTGTCTCAACAGTTTAGTTATCGCTACCCTAGTCGATATTATGGCCGGTGATCTTGTCAAGGTTGAACTAAATTATATCCCGAAGTTGACCATCGGTTATGGTATCCATATTTGCTAAATCAGGCCAACACACCTGGCGCTAGTGACGACTTAATCAGCTTTATCCTAACCCTAAAATGGAACACGTTTACACGCTCATGTGACGATTTTCAAAAATTTTCAAAAATTTATCTTTATCATCAATTTTCGACTTATTGTAATTGAGGAAAAAATTGAGAAAATTTGAGGGTATTGGAAATAAAGTCAAATTACGTTCCCATCAATAGTATTTTCATCGCAGGTTTAGTAAATAAAAATTCAAAGGTAAAGGGGCTTTAACACTTAGTTCAATGGGGGAGCTAAGGTTGCCAAACTTATGGAGGGGAGTGTATACGTATTCTAAATAACTTATATCGAAAGCTCTCTTAGTACTAACGACATTTTGACGTTTTCGTTGTTGGAAATTATGAGTTGCGATCCTGGGAGCCAATCCTCATTGCTTTCTTAAGGAAGAACAAGAACAGCAGTTCGGCCATCTGATTGCATCCGAATTTATGCCAGAATAAAGCTATTCAATATATGAATTACATCTCCCCCAGCGGAAATCTATCGGCGGCTACTTCATGCAACAGAGGCTCTCTGCTTGACTAGATTTGCCAATTTCATAATTAAAGATTACATCCATGGGGCCGGGGGCTCAGGTGCCAAGGAGTTGAATTTGATAAATTTACCACGCTAAGGTGCAGTGGTAGTTAACAGGAAATGACAAAACAAAAAAATGACCAAACTATGCTGGATTTTCAAAAATTTTGGAACCAAGATAACAGAGTTCTGTTTTGGCTACGGACCTGCTATATATCCTAACTTCAGGAGCTCGCAAACGCATTATTTGCACGAATCGAACGTCATATTCTCGTTATATCGGAAAGTTCCTATTTCTGTTCGTTGGCGATGCTATTATGAAGCAGCCAAATGGCAGAAGAAAGTTAGTTTTTGCATTGTAGCAGTCTATTACTTTCCTGGTTTTGTTTTTACCTCTATGTATGTAGATGAGGATTAACTAATTAAAGTCAAAAATATTTTGCTACCTACAGTATGTGACCTCATCGTGACCCCACTCAGGTGTCAAAACTTTATGTATAATAAAAAAATCCTTTCCATGTCAATATTTTCTAGATATGTTAAAATTCAAAAATAAACCAATGCTGATTTTCTGAACAGCTCAAAAAAAGAATATATTATGTTTTAAATATTATTGTACCATGGGTTTCTATGAGAACTAAACTTTTGAAATTCATTTTTTTCTCTGGACCATTTGCATGTTTGGACGAGTTCATTTCATTAGTTTTAAAGGAATTCTAAAAATATATCACACTTTGATAACTTTGGGTAAGACTACAATATAAGCGTGGCTTAAGCCTAAACTTTATACGAGGGCTTCAATTTTTTTCTTCATTTTACAAGAATATGTATGAGATTAAGACCCCATATCAATTTCTTGGCATTAATCACTTTGTATACCTTTGCCGATGTGGTGAAAATTGAAACAAATTATTTGCTAATGGGACCTTTATAAACAAAATTGCAACGGATATCATATTGATGAAAGATCTAGTACGGGACAATATATCTCTTGCTGATTTATTTTGTTCATTAGCGTTGGTACATATTAATGGTTGTTTAAACACACATTACGACCCTCAAGGCTCAAGGAAAAATAAGGAATTAAGCAATCATTAGTTTTACAGCCTTAGTTATACCTCTCCTCATTAAAACGGAACGGGGAAAAGCAATCATGCATATATTTCTGACCACAATGGACACGAGTTATACAAACCGTGACTTGGAAACACTAAGGAAACATCATATGAATGCTTAATGAAATTAATTTGGGATATATTGAATCAAATGGTCAGTTATTAAATTTTAAAAATGTTGATTTTGGATTTCCTCAAATAACGTTGCAACTTGCAGTGGTTGTCACATGTCTAGAGTCTAGACCAAGGATCAAAATGGTTCCTTTACTTAATATTAGAGTATGAAATCAAGTCTTTTCCAAGCCTTACTTCTTTACAGATCGTTCGCAGATCGCTAAGTGCTTCGGTACTGACAACATCCCAACATTTATCGTTGAATTCCACAGGGATCTACTCTTCCACCCATCTCATAATATACTCGTACATCAACGCCTTACTTACATCACAGGTTTAACAGTTCATCACATATTCGTATGATAATTTTATTTCCTCATTTTCCCTTTCCTGATGATAGTATCGATATTTGAATGGACGTGCCAATATTCTAAATATGCCACTCGCCTTACTAACTTGCACATCGAGATAGTCAACTTTTGAAACTATATACGGGATTTTTGTTAAGGTTGAGGTCAAAAGGTTTTACCTCTTCATAATCCATTTTATAGAATGAAAATGAACTTTGCAACTAGCAAAAGAGCAGTATGTTCAGAAAATCCGATCCCATTTGTGAAACTGTTCAACTTATCACAGCTTCAATCGGAGCAGGAGCTGGCAAGAGTCATATATCCATAAATTGAAGACAAATTGGACTGGGCGCCAGGGTTTGCAATGCTCAACATGCAACATTCCTAATTTTAAATTTTGATTAATACTGCGTTTTAAGGTCTCTATTGGCCATTATTATGTTAAATTAGTATTCAAATGGAGCCTCGCGTCCACAATTTATGACCAAAGTGAAACAAGAAACATTGTGACATTGAAATTTAAAGCGATCTAAACAAAATTTATGATGCTCAAAATCACTCGATGGAAGTAATATAATACATAATTGGACTTACGGATATCAAAATGTATTTGACATTCATGTCCCTGTAAATCAGCATGGGAGCACAAGTGTCACCGGGAGAAAGAACAAAAACCTATTAAAATGATGGGTACAATTGGTCATAGGGGAAAATCGTCCCCAGCATTTCAACCAATATCATTTTCAACAGTTCAAACCTATCTTACCATACACGAACTATTGTCCCGATTCAGTACTACAAAATGGTACATTTCGCTCATACTGAAATCACAGTCAGACAATGCACGTCAAAGAACGATTGAAAGACTACATAACTACTCATATCATAGCATTATCTGTTTTCTAGAATAGTTTTTGCTCACACAAATACATCAATTCACAAGATCATTCAATATCAGCTAAAGTTGGACAGACACAATGACTTATCTGGTGTGCATATCGTTAATATTCATAAATTATAAATATTATATCATTATATAATATATATTTCTTCTTTCAGATTAAGTTGTTTTTGCTTTTAAGTCTTGTACATAATTATAATGACTATTATGCCTCCTAGCTCTAAATTGGAAGTTAAATATATCTTTGAAAGAATTGTAAACGGGTATAATTAGTAATACGATATGACATTTCATTCCCTTGAAAGTAGCAGATATACTACTTTTTGTCATCCTTAATATTTCCATTAGGAATGAAATGCAAAATTGTAGTTGGCTCAGATGTCTAGCTAATTTAATAACTCGTAAAAGAACAATATGTCAGCAAATTGTATTGTCATCTTGACCGTCAAATAAACCAGTACGATTGCCACTGGGAGTGTAATTGGAATGTAGAGATACCTCAAGAAAAGCCGGAGATCGCCGAAGATTTTCTTTGCAAACGAAGTTGGCCGAGGGTACCACGAATGTGAAGAGGACGTCTCTAATTGGTCAAAAATAGGGGCTCGGCATTCTCCGTCAGATTGAATCGGCAAAATTCGGTCGTATGGCTTACCTCCGGTTGTATGGCTTACCTTCGGCTGCATAGCCCAACCTCGATTGAATGGAAAAGATGCAAAGAGACACCTCAAAGAGATAATTCTTGATATTTCAAGAAAAGAAGGAAGAGGAAAAAAATTAGTCAACAAATGAAAATCTGCTGAATGAGTAAAAATCCAGTGACCTACGTTTCAAAGTACAAAAGATGAAGGTGACTGGATTTTCTCCTCTTCATATATCGGGAAAATTTGTTAATCCTCGTCTAATAAACAGAATATGTATCTTTGTCTTTGGGAAACCTAGGATATAGACCATCTGAGAACTTTTTAACCGTTTGCACTTGTGTTCCGATTAATTTAATTTCATAATAACAACTATTGGTTTTCTGACGTACACGTGCACTTTTACATTTAAGCTAAAAATAAATATTCCAGACTTTACGGAAAGATATTAACCATCATTTGATATGATAAAATAATATTATACAATCCTCATACAAAACAGCAACCAACTTTTCAAGTTCAGATATTGGGATGTCATAATATGAAGTCGGTTAATATAGCCTATGGCAATGGCATGGCATTTCTTATTTCAATAAGCTCAGATTGACTTAATGATTATATTTATGAAATATGAGAATTCATCTTAAATACACATTTACACCAGGAAACAGTTCCCGTATGCTGACGAGTAATCTGCATTTGTGTGATTCTGTAATTATGATAGTAAGTTGGTAGTAATGTTCATTCAACCATCACGGAAAGAGAACTATTTTCTCTCAATATATCATATTTTACAGCTTTCCAAGTATAACCTCGGTACAACTAAACTACAGATTCCCCGTTGTTTATGATCAAATTCTACTTTTTAAATTGTTTTTCTTTTGGTTCAGTGACTTAATTAATCCTTATTTAATAGCAATGACATCAAATTCACTTTAATGTAAAGATTATTATCGTTCAGCGGTTTTTGAATAGGTTATGGCGGCGTACAAGAGCCAAATGACAAAAGAAGATGGTTAAACAATTCAACGATTCCATTAAACGTTTTAAACGTTGACGATATGGCTCTGACATTTAACATTGTCAATGATAAAGCAAATGGAGATGACCTACTCAAAAACATACATCGGTGACGTTTCGGTATTTCAAATATATCAACAATTAGCAATCGATGTGTTTTTGCTAATATCTTGTTTCTAATGGACCGGCGCAAAAATATATCTTCTTTCGCCTCGATTATAATAACAATGTCAGATCAAGGCATTAGCATGCAAAATGTCAGCACCTGCCATTTGTTACAGACGCCAACCGGCGAACTCCAAACACCAACCGCTAAACACCATCCACAAAAAGTAGAAGACTATAGCAATATGTCACCTCATGAGGTGGTGACATAAAAACGTCGCTGTATTGTAAGTTTGGATATTTTTATTTAGATAAAGTTATGTCAAAGTTAGTACGTTTTTCTTGGTGTAGTGTGTCATTTCTCGTTGATATACTGTGAATGTGAAGACTTGAAAAAGCAACGACGTCATCGATGCAAACGGTAGCCCTCAATTTGGTAAAATACGAACATATTATCTTTGAGGACTTTCAGTATATTACAAGATATAATGTACTCATTTAAATTAACGAACAAAAATGTGCAAACAATGTTTACAGACATAAAGATACGAACAACGAATGCAAATGTCCAATTTACGAAAACCAAACATTTAACGCCTCCTCAAATGAACTAGCATGGGTAAATTTTGTCACGACAAAGTGACATTATCAGACATATTTTTTAATTTCAAAGTCGGGGCCAACGATTTTTGGCCCCTACCTCTTGATTTCCCGCACGGCCCATGTACAGGGTGGGCAAATAAAAATTGGAACATTTTTCTATTTATTCAATTGTCTCTATTATTGCAGTTCAATCGACAAAAATTCGGATACTAGTAAAACGGTGAAACGATTCTTTGTGAAAATGCGACGAATGTGTCATATTCATTTGCGGTGAATGACAGATTCACTTGCGGTCTATGGCATTGTCACTTACCAATGAGAACGCGATACGGAAGTACGCAAGTGTCAATACATCCATTGAACGAACAGACAAAGGCTTATAAATATATCACAATGATTACTGATTCACACATAGCTAGGCAAGGTGTGTCCGATTCCAGCCAATGCGTATAGAGTATTCACATAATGAATAGTGTGTGAAATATCAATAACACATGCAAGGTCTCTAGTTAAGCAGTTGTCATGCATGGTTATGAGTGGATTCTTCACATTGGATTTGATGACTTGCCAACTTGACCCTTGCAAAAGATCTCATTGAAAATGTGTTCATTTGGTGATTTCGTTCCTTTTAGATGATTTTATAGAAAAATTTGCAATGTGTGAAAAGATGTAAGCCCAAGACTCAATGCATTGTACCTGCTTCATTCCACTTAGGCGTTGTTTTCTAAACTTTGCATTCCCGCTGCACGGTCATGCAAAGGTTTGGAAACAATACCTTCATGGTATGATTCAGCAAACAATTCACTGAGTCCAGGGCTTAAATTCTTTAATCAACAGGTCAGTGCATTGATTACATCAACTAATACTATATTATAAGTTATTCAATGATTCGAGTGAAATACAGAAAATATTCTTCCCGAGAAGGTCTGTATTTCACGATGGGCTAGCAGGGTGAAATGCAGACATTCAAGGGAAGAATAGTTCCTGTGCAAGATAAATCATTGAATAACGTTTTTATTCCATGATCACTCAGATAAAACTCCCCCAAATCAAGTCCGTTTCTTTGGCCTGGGACCGGAGAAATAGATCAACCTTCTCACCTCATATAATTTTTGATGGTATTCCTTCAAAATCGTTTCGGCCTTGTTAGCTTTTATTGTACGGCACTTTTGATTTTCAGTATTTTCTCTTGAATTTCATGAGCTGGAAGTGCAGTGTAGCGAAACGTTTTTTCGACTTTCGTCAGCCATATTGGATTTTTACAAAATACTCAATCGACTGGGCGCCGTAGAGAAAATTGGAGCAAATGTGACCAAAGCATTATGGAGTATAAGGGCTGGTTTGAATTAATACCCAAGGGCCTTGACCCGAGGCTAAAGTACTCATAAACCCAAGTATGAATGGTTTATCTAACCTACACCCACGGTGACTCTTATGAAAGTAAATGGCCCATGATCCAATTTAGATCTGTTTTAGTGCATTTCATGTGACAGTGAAAATCCCTTGGAGATATTCTGTATTCTCTCTATTGCTATTGAGATTGTCCCCTCCGTACCAATATTTTCTGTATTGCTACTGAGATGATCAATAGTGACAATCCCAGTAGCAATACAGATTGGTACAGCACAATAATGGACCAATCAGAGGGCTTCATTTTACAGATCATACGATAATATAAGTTATTGAATGATTTGAGGTGCAATGCAGGTTATATTCTGCTCGAGAAATTCCGTATTGGAACGAGACGAAGTCGAGTGCCAATACAGAATATCTATAACGTTTTTATCGTGTGATCCTCTGTATTGCTACTGAGAATGTCCCATCCGTTCCAAATTTTCTCTGTATTGCTCTGGAGATGATCAATGAGGGCAATCTCAGGAGCAATACATATTGGTACAGCACAAGAACTGACCAATCAGAAAGCTTCATTTTACAGATCATACGATAATATAAGTTATTGAATGATTTAAAGTGCAATACAGGATATATTCTGTTCGAGAAATTTTGTATTGGGACGAGACGAAGTCGAGTGCCAATACAGAATATCGAGACGAAGTCGAGTTCCAATACAGAATATCGAGACAGCATATATCCTGTATTGCACTTCAAATCATTCTATAACGTTTTTATCGTGTGATCCTCTGTATTGCTACTGAGATTGTCCCCTCCGTACCAATATTTTCTGTATTGCGACAGAGATGATCAATGGGGACAATCTCAGTAGCAATACAGATTGGTACATTACATGAACTGACCAATTAGAGGGCTTCATCATACGGATCATACGATAATACCTCATGTCATTATTCGTATTTAACTTTTTTTATTCGTATGCCACATATTGAGACTTGGGTATATTGGGTATAATAGTTTTTCACGTGTATTATGAATTAGATTTGCTTGATATGACCAGATGTCGAAAGACAAGACACACAGTGATAAATATCGCACTTTGAAGAGCAAACTGGCCACCATGCAATTTACCCAGCATGGCCAAAACCTAATCAAACCTTGACACTAGTCTGCTCTTGCATCTGTAAACAATTCAAGTTGACAAGGTTAGCGGTTTTCCTGCAATTTTGATGACAAGAATTTATTTGTAGTCTTGAACTTTGGGAAAATTTAGATAACATTGTTTGTGACCTAATTTGATGACCTTCGACCTTGAAAATTTCACTTTTTCAGACCTCAGTAGGTGTTTTGTAATTAAGCTGACCTAAATTTAAATCCAAAATATCAATTTAGAAAATCAACTTTTTGACCTTTTCAATTTGGTCAATTTGGAGCAATTTGAAAAATTCAAAATGGCCGCCAAATTGAAAAATTCAAAATGGCCACCATGTAATTCAGCCAGCATACCCAAAACCTCATCAGATCTTGGCAATAGTCTGCTCTTGCATCTGTAAAAATTTCAAGTTGAACGGATAAGTGGTTTTCCTGGAATTTTGATGACAAGATTTGTTGAAAAATTCAAAATGGCCACCACGTAGTTTACCCAGCATGGCCTAAACCTAATCAGATCTTGGCACTAGTCTGCTATTGCATGTGTAAAAATTTCAAGTTGAACAGGTTAGCAGTTTTCTTGGAATTTTGATGACAAGAATTGATTTGTTGTCTCAATCTTTGAGAAACTTGGATAACATCATTTGTGACCTAGTTTAATTACCTTGACATTCGACCTTGAAAATTTCACTTTTTCAGACCTCAGTAGGTCTTTTGTAATTAAGCTGACCTAAATTTAAATCCAAAATATCAATTTAGAAAATCAACTTTTTGACCTTTTCAAGGTCACTGAAGGTGAATGAAAGGTCAAATTTGAAATCTAAGGTCAGATTTGAACTTCTGAGAACTTGCTGATGTTTTAAAAAAAGAATTTGGTCAATTTGGAGCAAGTCGAAAAATTCAAAATGGCCGCCAAATTGAAAAATTCACAATGGCCAACATGTAATTCAGCCAGCATACCCAATACCTAATCAGATCTTGGCAATAGTCTGCTCTTGCATCTGTAAAAATTTCAAGTTGAACGGATAAGTGGTTTTCCTGGAATTTTGATGACAAGATTTGTTGAAAAATTCAAAATGGCTGCCACGTAGTTTACCCAGCATGCCCTTAACCTAATCAGATCTTGGTACTAGTCTGCTCTTGCATCTGTAAAAATTTCAAGTTGAACAGGTAAGCAGTTATCCTGGAAATTTGATGACAAGATTTGGTTTATGTGCCGCCCGCACGCCCGCCCGCCCGCCCTGCCGCCCGCCCAACAGCACAAGACGACGACAATATAGCACTTTTTCAAAGTGCGATAAAAATGACCAGAAAATACAGCCAGGTACATAGGGTTTACCAGCTGTTCGTTATTTGGTTTAGTTAATTTTTTGACGCGTGTCTGTTCACAAATGCACACAGTTATTTTCATAAATCTGAACAGGGGGCCTATGACCTCTGAATCATTTGCATCATAAAGCAAAAACACAAGATTTATTATTGACATTATAAGTACTTATGGAAATTATTTGACTGTATAAGTGCGATATTGGAATTTATTTTTTAAAACTATAGGAAACTGTCAAGTAATAAATTACAAGTCACTTTAGGTTACAGCCATACATTCCCATTGTAACCTCGATCATGGCTTCCAAATAAGCAAGAAATGATATAGCTAAGCAAATTATAGTCTCAAATTACTAAGACTCCGATATATAGTAATAATACCATATGAAAGTTGGCATTTGCTTTAAGGATCTGGCCTGCTTATAGAGTTCAATTTACAAAGTGGGTAAATCAAATGTAACGAAAAACGTTTGTGAAAGTTACGATATTTCCAAAATATTAAGTACAAACAATTGAATTTGTTCCATGGATTATCACTCAATTCAATCGACATTTTAATCACTGTTTTATGTAACATTCTGGATGAGAAATTCGGTGTTGTGGCAGTGAAGATCAAATACCAAAGCATTGTTGGTCAGTATCTCGTAATATATTAATATTTAGCGTATTTTCTTTTTTACATGAAAATGTCCCCATTAATATTTTTGAATGTGAAAGTTGTCACCCGTTCATGAAAGCACTGATCACACACAATTTGAGAAATTATTGGCAGATATGAAACCTATTTAAATTTGCATTTGTATTATTCAAAAGCGTTGAGCACAATGATTCCAAGCCCTCTGAAGTGGACTTTAATCCATAGATAATCCTTGAAAATGAGAACTATTTTTGGGATTATATGGTGCAATCTTATAGTTAATAAAATGTTTTAAAGTGTATTGATGTTTTTTTAGTAGAAAGACATAAGTAAAATGCATGAAAAAACTCATTCGATTCATTCTACAAACAAATCGCCCAATTTCACTTCTGTCCGTTTTTTTCTAAGATTTTAGAAAGAGTTATGGCCAACAGAATTGTTGATTTTTTGGAAAAATTAAAAATATTTTGTGAACAACAGTTTGGTTTTAGAAAAAAACAGATCAACTTATATGGCACTTTTGAAGTTTCTGGAATCACTTCGTTCATCACTTATTGATAAAAAATTTAATATTGCAATATTTATAGACTTATCGAAAGCCTTTGACACTGTTAACCATGAGATTCTTTTGGAAAAATTACATTTCTATGGAATAAGGGGTATCGCTCATAACTGGTTTGCAAGTTACTTAACAAATAGAACTCAATCGACGGAGTATGACAATTGTGTTTCACATCCTATCCGAATATCATGTGGTGTACCACAAGGGTCGATTCTAGGACCAATATTATTTCTCATTTATATTAATGATATTGTGAAAACAACTTCTTTTCCAAAGCTTATAATTTTTGCTGACGATACAAATTTACTTGCTTCTGGTATAAATTTAAACGAATTAGTTAATCTTATTAACAATGATCTAGACATTTTAGATGACTGGTTAAGGGTGAACAAACTCTCGCTCAATATTGACAAAACTAAATTCATGTTTTTCTCACATCGCAAACTCACTCAAAATGAATCACACCTTTTGAAAATAAAAATACGGAACAGTAGTATTGAACGAATTAACAAAACTAACTTTCTTGGTGTAATAATCGATGATAACCTATCATGGGAAAGTCATATCAAACATGTCACTGTGAAAATCTCACAAACACTGGGTGTTTTATTTAAGGTACACAACCGATTAAACTTTGAATCTTTAAAATCAATTTATTATTCGCTTATATATAGTCACTTAAATTATTGTATTCTTGCATGGGGAACTGCTACCAAACGATTAATGGATATGATTTTAAAGCTACAGAAACAGTTCCTGAGACTAATATCACACAGTGCCAAAGATACACCTTCAGCACCTCTCTTTAAGAAATATAGATTTATTGATATGTTTGAAGTTTATAAACTCAACGCTGCCTTGTTTGTATTTAATTGTATCAAAAGACCCAAGGAATTCCCTATCAACATGTTCAATGATTATTTTATAGCAAATAGCAGAGTCCATAAAAGAGATACAAGAAACAAATTTGATCTCAGGTCCATTAAATCGTACAATAGAAAATCATCCGCTGACAGGTCACCTGACTTGGCTAACTTGTCCACCAGGTCAACCAACATTTTGTCTCTTGCGAGTTCTGATGTTGTAATAAGTTTGACAGGTTTGCTATCACTCTCTGATCCGAGTGTTGCCTGATCCTGAGTCTTGATGACAGGTTTGTGTAGCGATCCAATTGCGAATTCTAAAGCCCTCTCAAGTCCCAATCTGCCTAATTTTAGAGCAGCAATGTCACTGATTTGCATGGCTAACAAGGCATTTAAAGTGTCAAAACCTTCCTTCATCAATGAATCTATAGTATCATTGTGTAGCTTATTATCCACTGTCCATTGTTGGAAATTAAATTCTGACATGTTGACTATTTACAATGACTATTTTTGAGACAAAACAAAGAAACAAGAAAACTTTCCAAAACTTTGCATGCTGCTATTGCGCAATGGAACTGGCCCTCTATAGTGTATAAGCAAAACTAAACTAAATTAAAGTGCTGCCCTCTTTATGACCTTTCCTCTCTAAATCAAAATAACAAGGTTATTTATCACATAATTTTAAATCAGTATTTGGTCAAAAATCCATCAAACATAGAGGCCAAATTATATGGAATGAACTCCAAAACTCCATTAGAGAAATTAATAGCAGAAATAAATTCAAATCGGATTATAAAAAATTACTCATAAAAAATCATAGAAGTTAACATTAAATTCTAATCCTGTTGGTGCAGACTTACAGTAATGCAAGTGAAAGAGCCCCATAAACCTAATTTAACTCCGGATTCTTATGTTTATACAATATGCTATGCAAACCCTGCAACTCTCTCTTCTTTTCTTTTCCTTTCTCTCTCGTTTCTTCTTGTTTATTAAATGTTTAATGTTCAAGCATCAGCTATCTATTTGAATATTTATATAAAAAAGGCTATATACATCCAAGAGGATGTCAAGCCGAGATGTGTAAAGAATATGTAAATGTAAAGAATAGATGAATAAAAACAACAACAAAAAAAAACAAAAAAATTCGCGCTCCTTTGGGAATAGTGTGGATGGTATCCGGATTCTTTCGAATGTGCGTGTTAACAATATGCAGAAATTTCATTTTAAATAAACCTGTATAATATACACTTGTTACTAAAACATTTTGTGGAATGCGAACTTGATTGGCTCTTACCAAATAGGCTACATATCCACATCCCATTCTCCTATACGTCGTAATACCGGAAGTTTACGACGTTATACCCAGTATTTTCGGCGGGAGATTTGTAAGATCTCGTTTATTTCGACGTTTTGACAGAATATGGTCCCTTCCGCAGGCATACCTCTAGTATCATTACGTCTAAACATTTCGTCTGAACACGGTCTAAAACTTCTCAAACCTTCCAGAAAGCACGACAATTTCTTGAAAACTTTTCATGAAAACCATTATACTTTCTACAATTGTAGCCCTATCATCTTGGAATATTGATAATCATAACAATACAATTTTTATATATCATCCAGACACTTCAGTTTCCCAAATTAATGAAAGGATTCCGAGAAATTAATTTTTCTTTGAAAGTATATAACGTTAAGGAAATTACGACGTTCAAAGATCGGTCCTTCACTGCTTTCATAGCAGATGAGCTCATGTAATGCAATGAATTACTTTTGGGCCAAGGATGCGTTCACCATGACATTGTTACTTCTCCCCAAAGTCAATCGGGTTACCAACCCCCAAAGCCTAACCACGTCGGAAAAGAAAGTATTCTCAGTCACCATATCTATTGAGTTGAAGTCGCCACTTTCTAAGTGTTTCAAAATACATCTGTAAATCCGGGGGTACCATAAACTTCCTAACTAGCATTTGGTTGTCCATATTGATTGTTCAATGTATACATGTCATACAATGTCAACATATTGTTTCCACGTCCACGCCAACCTAATTAAAAAGTATTTTGGACTGGTAAACATGTCTCTCTTGCCTTGCCTAATTGCCTGATTCAAGTAGGTTGTGAAAATCTCTATGAGGGTAGAATAGAGCAGCAGATTTATACACACATAAATCTATACATAAAGCTGTACATCTATAATCATTTATTTATGTTTTGTAAAAAAACTATACTTACAATGTATTTCGTCAACTTTTTGCGGAGACATTTACTTTTTGCTTAATTTATGCCAAATTTGCTTAAATTTTGCCAAATTTGCTTACAATTTGCTAAATTTACTTAAATGTTGCCAAAATTTGCTTAGATCTGGTCAAATTTGCTTAAATGTGGTCAAATATCCCAAATGTTGAGCAGTTTTGTTCATTTGGAACATTTAAGGGAATACTAGTTTATATTTCTCTAATTTGGCCCGTTCTTTTCAAAGGTCCATTTACGGTCCATCCCTAAATACATTTTACTTTTCAACCACCCTGAATAATTAAATCAGCAAAATAAATAGCTCGAGACCATAACAGAGCACACACTTACAGAAATTATCAGATATAGAACCGTCCAAACTCAATTCAAGGTTAGGTTGTGTTATACGGTTATTTTGAATTTTCGATCACTTGCAGAATGTGGTCTTCAAATATCTAGGGCGCAAAAATTGGAAAGAATGTGAGTTCCGATGAAGGAAAACAATTTGTGAAGTGAGTCCCGACCAAAAATAATAATGTTTTTTCTGCAAGACATTTTTTGTGAAAAATGATCAATTCCTTCCCAGAAGGTTTGAGAAGTTCTAGACCGTGTTCAGACGAAATGTTGAGACGCAGTGATACAAGAGGTATATCTGCATGGTATGGTCTACGAAAGGGAAAGAACCATATTCTGTCAAAACGTCGAAATAAATGAATACTTACAAATCTCCAGCCGAAAATAACGTCGTAAACTTCCGGTGTTACGACGTATACGGGGGTGTGATATCAGGGCACGGATTTTGCGGAAACATGCATGACAATTTTAATGACCGACGGACAAGCTTCTGGCAATCGTTACATAATTTCTGTCTTGCAATAAGCAGAGTTCTCTGATACATAATCTAATTAATATCGAAGAAGTGTTCATAAAGTGCGATGGTTATTATATTTGTTGGTTGATCTTCGAACTGAATTTCAGATAAATTTGATAAGTTGTGTCAATGCAATCTCAGTTGGTAAAAATGAAGACAAATTCAGTATGCATTCAGGATGTTAAGTCTCTTAAAATTTTATCACTCCAATTTGGTTGTTATTATCTCAATTTTACAGCACTTTAAAATGTTTAAATCCCCCAGATCGCGAAACTACATTTTCGCCATTATATCATGGCCTCCCAGGATTCAGAATGAAGGATATTTATCACTTTGCAAGACAATGGTATTAGTTTTCACGATGAAAACGACCTCTAAGGTACCGATCTATCTTAATCTGATTTATAAGATCACTGTATATGACAAGAATATTTCAAAAAGGCTCAATGTGTAATCGTTATCCGCAACTGACGCTCAGCACTCTTCTAAATTAAAATTCGAAACTGATCGATGATAGCACATTATAGAAAAGGATTTAATTTCTCGCATTCTCAAATATTGTGCAAAGTAGAACGATGATGCAAGTGTCATAGTAGCCCTATTCACACTACACGCGGCATTCCAAGACGTCTTGGTTGAAACGTTTTAGAAAAATTGTGTTGAGTTTACACCACCATTTTCAAGACGACTTACAAAATATGATTGAGTTTACACCTGTTTTCTAAAATGTCTTAGAGATGTAGGTATACATGTAAAATGAAAAAGCAGTTCAGTACTGATCGAAGGACGGTTCAGTCAATATATCTATTCCTTTCCCGCTTCTATACTTTGTACTAAAGAATGCATCGGTTTCACAAAAATATTATCCTAAAGACAGCATTGTTAAAAGCATGAAAGAGATCAGGAAGATTTTATGCATAAATTAGGATTGTGATAAATCGCCAGGCAAATAAGTTCTTCTCGATAATTTGGGGATGATATTGGGAACAAGGGATGAGACAAAAGAAAGGACCATGCGACATTATGTAAATGGAAAGTTTATAAAACGTTTTAACGCTAAGACGTCTTGGCTATGACTAGGGTCCTGAAACGTTTTAGCTCTTGAGAAAATCTGGATTTACATTACATTTGTAAAACGTTTTAACGCTAAAACGTTTTAGCTAAGACGTCTTAGGGCTCTAGTGTAAATCCAACAATTGAGAATATCACTACATTTAGATGTTTATTATCATACAAACTATTGGTACATTTTTGCATTATCATTTGCATATACACTGTATGTACGCTATGAATATTCCGATTGCTATACCCTCTGTCAAGAAACAAGGTGCATGATCCTTTATCAGTCATAACATTTTAAAAAATTTGTATAATATTACTTATCTCTTGGGCGCATAGTGTGTCAATATTGTGAATATCGGAAGTTTTGAAGAATTATGAAAATTTGTCTCACAACTCACTGTGACTTTTCCTTTAAATCACGTCATAAATTACAATTTGCTATCATACAGTGTAATACATTTTTCTCTATAGACATCGACAGAAATTTATGGAACTGCCAAAACCCGTCTAAAACATGATTTTCAGACAATTTTAGGTCTTAAATAGCAGTGAAATTAGGGATAGGGTGTGACGATCTAGCTTTGTATAAAAAACCTCCTACCTCATACTCACCTACCCACCTACGTGGAACATGATACAGTCATTGAAGGGTTCAATTTTAAAGATTATTAAATCTCAAAATAGCTCAAATTATTATCATTTCTACAATTCCGGCTTTATTTTATGACTAGACAGATCCATAAATAAAGGCATATGGATGCATTTTAATGTGTAATGACCCGAGGGCGCCCCAGGGGAATAAATAACTAACGACCGCGAGCATAGGTCTAACAAGCCAGATAAAGAAATTGAAAGAAAGTGTGCTAAATTCGATGCCCCGAGTGGGAATCGAACCCAGCTGGGATGTCGTAGCAACTTCCAATCATGGTCCTTACAAATGCATCTATAATTCATTATAAACTAAGATTTAATAAACTAAGATCTTTAAAATTGAACCCTTCAAAGACTGTATCATGTCCTACGTACGTGGGTAGGTGGGTATGAGGTAGGAGGTTTTTTATACAAAGCCTGACGGTTTTGCTTGAAATAAACAGATTTATATCACATCTGACATTTTTTGGTATGCATAAGTTAAGTATAGGATAGGATAGGATATAACATATCTGTGGGTCATTGTGAAAATTATGGGCTATAATTATCTAACAATTTCAAGTTTATTGTAAGATATGTTACCCATGCCCCTATTTTTGAACTGAGAAGAGACTTCTGGATCGCATCAAATGCTTTCACAAAATGTTTGTTACTAATCGGATTTTCATTCTGTTGTTTTATTCAAGCCTTTGTAACTTTTTACCATATGTACGAAATTCTTTGAAATTTTCTCCATTTGGTCAAAGTACACAAGGCATTCATTATACATCTGAATGTTTGGTATGATAATAACGAAAAATAAATATGATTAGGATATGGTTGGTAACCCCCCTATCACACCAAACTAGTTCTTACCCGTTCTTGCCAGTCCTACGAAAAAGTCGTAAAACGGGCTCAATCTGGTTGTGGTCGGGAAATATGTCTAAAATAATTAGCTAATTCGTTCATAAACAGTCTTCAATACGTCCATCTCATTCGCAGTTCGTTCAGGTCGCACCAGGTCGGTGTGCAACGTCGTATAACGCGTCCCCAAGTCTAGAAGGTCATCATGACCTGATTACAGAACGGTATGGTCGCATCGAATTTTGAATCGATTCAAAATTCTAAAATCACCTTCCAGTCTGAGAACGTTTATGAAGTTCGTAAAGAGACCTTAGAAAGTTGCAGCTACGTTCATTCCGTTCGCACACAGTTTAAAACCAGTTTTGAAGAACGCAGTGGCAAAATTTTTGGTGTGATAGCTATAATTTTGCTAACTCGTTCATAAGCAGTCTTAAATACGTTCTTAAACAGTTCAAACCCGTTTGCAATTAGTTCTACCTCGTTCTCAATACGTCCTCAGACAGTCCAACTCGTTGTTAAAACGTCCCTAGTAGGAATGAAGTACGACGGTTCCGTTCGTAGTACGTCCAGCTCGTCGTTAGTACGTTGTCACTCGTTCTAATTCTAAAACTTATCGACCACTAGAACATGTTCTAAGTTATAAGGGACCTACCCGTTCGAGTACGTTCGATGAAGTTAGTAAATAGGTTCTAAATACGTCCAGTTCGTTCGTACACAGTTGAAGCCCATTTTCGAGAACGTAGTGAAAACTAGTTTGGTGTGATAGTAGGGTTAAGGGCAATGTACCCTTTTTCTTCACAGAGTGTATTACCAATTGTCCAATTTATATGTCAGTGTATATCTTTATGTCATTCTCCAAATCAACTGCATCTGTCAAAAATTGATTAATTATGTCAGTGTTAATCTGTGGGAGAGAAAGTTGGTGCCACAAATGCGATGACATAACTAAACGGGGAATGGAGATGTTTATGCTGTTACGTTTGTGCCACAATTTTGTGTGAAAATAATCTCTCTTGGGACTAGTTAGTTTACAGTTGCTGCTTTTTATTTGTTATAGAGACATTACTTTATATGACTGCACGGATGTAATCATATCTATATATTGAATGGGAAGCACAGTAGTGAAATAATCGGTCGAAGTGACAAGGAAATCATGGTTGCACTATATATATGCAATTGATTGCCCATACAGACACATGGATGACATGGATAACTAGACATGTAAATTGAACAAGTTCAATTTAAGACTCCAGATTTAAAACTTTTTTTAAGCTGAGTCATCCAAAATACTGTAAGCTGAGCCATTCAGAATAAGCTGAGTCATCTAGAATACAGACATTTAGACAACTCTTAAGTAGCTTATCTTCGTCTACATTGGCTTAACATGGGGATATCATAATATCGACTTTTCGAGACTTCAAACAGCTATAACTATCTAACCAGAATTTGGGTCGAAATTTGGTTTAAAGATTCGAATTTCTGAGAAAATTCTACGTTTGTGTCATAACTCATACATTAAATTTTGAGAACTTTTTATGTTGACCTACTTTCCGGACGCCATTCCTCAAAATCGGTAAGAGTAATCAAAAAGACAGTTACAATAATGAAAGGACTGTCTTTAAGCTACATGCTGAAAAAAAGATAAAGGAATAACGACGAATAGTGACAAAGATAATTGACATAACATGGGATATCAAAATACCAATTTTTTAATTTTTCAAAACGTCATTACTTCCAAACCAGGTGTCGGATTGAAATTTGATTTGCAGATTCGGATTCCTGAGAAAATTCTACCCTCAATTCATAACTCATACGTTAAATTTGGAGAAACTTTCATGTTGACCTACTTTTCGGACACTATATCTCAAAAGTGGGTCAAAATACTTTCTGACGGCAAAAGGCTAACACTATAAGCACACTCTTTGCTACCTGTATACAAAATTTTGAAGCAAATAATTAAAGTGTAGTGTCAGAATCGCAAAAATAAGTTAAAACTATAAATTTGACCTAGATTTTGACCCAGGCATTTTGGTGACCAAATTGTGAAGCTAGCTAGCTTTTGAGGTCCCTTTCTTTTATAGGCTTTCATTATGTGAAGCTGTACTCAGTCTTTATCTCGTATTTTACACTTCAAAAATAATGTTTTTTCCCATTGCCATAACATGGGGCACCAAATTTAGCAATTTTTGAGCTTTCAAAACGACATAACTTCCAAACCGAAAGTCGGATTGAAATTTAGTTTGCAGATTTGGATTCCTGAGAAAATTCTACCCTTAATTCATAACTCATACGTTAAATTAAGAGAACTTTTTAGTTTGACCTACTTTTCGGACACCATATCTCAAAAGTGGGTCAAAATACTTTCTGACGGCAAAAGGCTAACACTATTAGCACACTCTTGGCTACATGTATACAAAATTTCGAAGAATATAATTAATCTGTAGTGTCAGAATCGCAAAAATAAGAAAAAACTTTGAATTTGACCTAGATTTTGACCTAGGCATTTTGGTGTCCAAATTTTTATGAAAAGAAGGTCTTGTGGTCCCTTTCTTTTATGGGCTTCCATTATGTTTAGCTGTGCTAAGTCTATATCTCGTATTTTACACTTCAAAAAAATATTTTTTCCCATTGAATTAACATGGGGCACCAAATTTAGCGATTTTTGAATTTTCAAAACGCCATAACTTCTGAACCGGAAGTCAGATCGAAATTTCGTTTTCAGATTCGGAATCCTGAGAAAATTTCCTATAAGACTGATATCCTGGACATTGGATTCGGAGAAATTTTTTTTGGACCTCGTTTTCGGACACTGATATCTCGAAATCGGTTTGAGATACCAAAAAACTAAATCGACCCTAGGTTTTCTACTTTTTTATGAGGAACACAATGAAAAAAACCAGGATCAAAAATATTGAAGGACGACCGAGATAATGGGAAAAAGTGACAAAGTACCGGATTTGACCTAGTTCTTGACATTTGACCTAGATAAAAATTTGACCTAATTTCCCAGAAAGCCGGATACAGTCTCAAGTTAACCATGTAAGTTGGATTAAGTAAGCTGTTATAGTTGACGAGAAATTTGGTAAGGAGGAAGAAAAAAGAATAATAATAATAAGAAAACAGGCAAAAACAATAGACTCCAGATTTTCAATCTGGAGTCTAATAACGGGTATGCTCCTGGATCGACCTTGGCCAAATAAGATTGATTATCGAGATTTACCTGTACTATCGCACCATCGGAATACTTGATTATTAAATAACCTGGTCAGGTCCATGAACTCCGCTCAGTAGAAGGGATCTGATACGGTAATGGTAGGTTTCAACTTCATAAATATCAAGAAACTGTCGTTTTTTCTCTCAACGAGAGCCAATTACATCGATCGATTCTGATAAGTTCTTACGCATATAAACTGCTGTCAAAGATCTTCATCCAGAGATTGTCGACTGATAACAGACACCTTTGACTAATAAAAATCAGGACATTATCAGGCGTTGAGTTGAACAATATTCGTATACGTTGACAAATTAGTGGAGGTAAGTGAAAATTACTATTATCATGATTCGTTTTCGGATGGAATTCTTATTTATTTTGCACCGTAGATTAGTTCAATATGGTATATTAACGTGTAACTATATCTAGTACAGTGTAGTAGAAAACAAAAACAACGTACAACAGCAATTGTGCTATCATTTATGATATAAGTACAAAATAATTGTCGAATTATACAGTACTTAGTAAAATCTAATCTTGGAACAAGATAGTGGATTGTATAAAAATATAATTACGTATATACTCGTATATTAAAAGTTCGCCAAATAATGTTCATTTATGCCGAATTGATGTGTTGCTTCATCCAAAAATGCAAAATCTCTTTCATCACTCAAAATGCAAAAAGCTAGGGTTGAGATAATAATATCTAATATCTATCTAATAATTCTAAAATGGTGGGAGTTACAGGAAGTGTACCTTAGCTCCTCGTTGGTTTTACTTAAATATACTTTGATGACTTTGTTGAAAAGCTCGCCAACACGCGCATATGTGTACACGCACTACATGCCTCGCCTTAACGCGGGCACAAACACACAGTTGCCCGTTTTCATTTGCTGGAATTACACCATGCGTTTTAGAAAGGCGCCTGAGGTTTTAACCCGTTTAAAAAATAGGTGTAATCAAGATTGCTGTTCTACAAAAGCACTTTCCCAAAACTCCTAGAACCATAGTCACCAAAAAACGTCAAAAATGCAATAGGTCATCAAATTATATCGAAAAATTGAAAGCAAGTTCACATCACTGGCAAAAGTCTCGGTTACGTTTTCTCTAAGATGTTAAAATAATACATTAATTGTAGATGTACACATCTGCTGGATATTCTCTAGTAAAGAAAGACATTAATTAAAAACTGTGTGGCAGTAAAATGATTTTATAGCTCCTTTCTTCTTCTATTTAATAGTTCTATTTTCATTGGTTATGGGGGGGGGGGGGCACGCATCGCACTTATGAAAGATTCCTCTCACAAGACTCAGCTATTAATGCATCTGCATCAGATGTACATCTGCAATCAGATATACATGATCTGATCTATATTCGATAACAAATATTGATACTCATGCTCATGATCTTGTCAGAAACAATAAGTGATTTTTTTCTACTTCATGGTAAGAACGATACATTTTTTGCAAGGTAATATTCTGTATTTACATTAAAGTCACTCATGCAGCTGTCACTCATGCAGCTGTCTTTTTTTCAATTAAATTACAGGTTTATCAAATCGAAGTATATGTCACTCTGGAAGAGATAAATAGAATTGATCAAGAAAGTAAATATTCAGATTGTTAAAAATTGACTGCAATCTCACCTATTATAATGTGTATCATGGTAAAAGGTCTCAAAATTGAAATTTCGAGACTAATTAATGATAATCCTAAAATTCACGAAGCCTACCCCTATACATTTTAGGGGTGGGGATAAAAATGGCCAAAAGTGAAAAAATAATAGAGGAAAGGGCACAATTGATTTTGCACCCAGGAAGGTTGTCAGGTCATATATGGAGTTCCACGATTTGTTCCCTTTTTTAGGTTTTTTGCAATGGCGAGAATAATATTTGAGGTCATGTATTTGCCATAAATTATAAAAACGAGGTATTTGTTACACTTCTAATATGATAAAGATACAAGAAAAACATCTATTTGCATATTTTAATTATCATGTAATCAAGGCAAAACGTATATGCTCTATGTAAAAACATGAATATTCAGTGGAATTGGCCAGTTGACTATGGTGAAAACAAGATCGCCATGATGTTTGGAAGCATGTACCTGGACATGACTTCTTTGCGCCCTATAGGAGATCCATTGAAAAATTCATGGTGGACCAATGTCCTGACACAGTAGGGACTCCTGGCACTTCAGTCCTTCATCAGAACCACACATCCAACATGCACATGAAGGGCACATGATATGGAATTTTACCTCTTGATTTTGAATCTTGGACAGATACCCAGCAGATTGAAGTAACCTATATTCAAATTCTGATGCATGGTACTCCAACTACAACTTTATTGTGTAACACAATTAATGTTAACCCTACTATCACACCAAACGAGTTCTCACTACGTTCTCGAAAATGGGCTTCAACTGTGTACCAACGGACTGGACGTACTTAGAACCGTTTGGGATCTTTTTACAAACTTCATCGATCGTACTCGAACGGGTAGGTCCTCTAGAACTTAGAACATGCTCAAAATGTTCTCTTGGTCGTCACGTTCTACAATTAGAACGAGTGACAACCTACTAACAACGAGCTGGACGTACTACGAACGGAACCGTCGTACTTCAATCCTACTAGGGACGTTTTTACAACGAGTTGAACTGTCCGAGGACGTATCGAGAACGAAGTAGAACTAATTGCAAACGGGTTAAAACTGATTAAGAACGTATTTATCACCGAGTTAGCAAAGATATAGCTATCACACCAAGCAAGTTGCCACTGCGTTTTTCAAAACTGGTTTTAAACTGTGTGCGAACGGAATGAACGTAGCTACAACGTTTTAGGGTCTGTTTACGAACTTCATGGACTTTCCTGGACGGGGAATGTGATTTAGAATTTTGAATCGATTCAAATTCGATGGCGACCATACCGTTCTGTAATCAGGTTATGATGACCTTCTAGACTAAGTGACGCGTTATACGACGTTGCACACCGACGTGGTGCGACCTGAACGAACTGCGAATGAGATGGACGTATTGAATACTGTTTATGAACGAAGTAGCTAATTATTTTAGACATATTTCCCGACCACAGCCAGATTGAGCCCGTTTTACGACGTTTTCGCAGGACTGGCAAGAACAGGTAAGAACTAGTTTGGTGTGATAGGGGGGTAAGCTGTGAGACTTGGTGACTTCAAGCTTTATAAAGACATGTCAAGCAGTACAATTAACACATTGAACACAACCGAAGAAAATGGAAAAATGTGAAACACATATAAAGAAGAAAATTATTTAAAGATGAGAACCAGCAATTCCCCCCATCACTTTAACAAGATGGCACGATCAAGACTGGACTTAAGGCAGATATCTTAAAACCAATTGAAGATGTCTAAATGGAGAGATCAATACACCAGTTGTTGAAGCCCTCTTTCTCGATGGTGCAGTAATACTCCACCTGCTGAAAACACATGAAGCAAGAACCTTCCACAGTACTCGAATACTCGAATCTTCATGAGAAAAGTATGTTGCAGATCATTACTTAATAGAGTAAAAAACTGATATTGTTTGTTCAATGTGTACCAAATAGTCTCAAATCTTCAACTGTGATCTGGAAAGTGTCATCTAGTTTATCAAAAAAACAAATTGCCAGGAAATTGGCCAGAATTTTACGCTCAGACGACAACAAAATTGATCTCTACCTTCCTTGCATCACATTTCTCAGTCATTCCAGTATCAGAGAATAAAGTCCTGGTTATATTAATTGGAAATACTGCAGAAGCATATCCTAGGCAGAATGTTTCTGGAATTTCGCCATCGTCCATGAATAGGCAGACTCTCTAATTAATTAAATTTCTGCACATACATGACACAATGAAAAAACGTTACACAAAAATGATGATTAAAACAGTTGATTGTTCTGGCAGTTAGTATGACGTGTCGCAAAAAGGTCGCGCACGCATTGTTACACATTTTCGCTTTTTAACACCACAGAATGTGACGTTTTTTGAGAAAAATGTACACATATGGAAATCCTTTCGTCCTCCACATTTGCCTCTATATCTCAAAATATTTAAAGCGAATAACTCTGATATCGTATATGTATTAACAATGGGATAGGAGCATCATAAAACACGAATCAATTGATATTTTAGGTGAAATAAATATACGTGTTGCTATGCTTGAAAATATGCGAATGGCGTAAATTAGCCTTATTTTAATGAACTTTAAAAATCTTTCGTCTTCCACTTTTCCACATACAACAGAAAACACATACTTTTGCGAACAAAATCAACTATTTATTAATAAACTAGAGTTTAGGAGCAAAATAATCATGTATGATTTATTAAAAATTGATCTCGTATTTTTTGTTTAATGTACACCTGAAAAGTTGAAGGTAACAAAAATGAGCAAAAAAGGTCGCTGTCAACAGATTCTATTTTTCAAACTCTATGACGTCACAATATGGGACGCTTACTAAAATTCATCCTTTAAAATAAAACTTCCATCTACCTTTATCAAGACGAAAAATAAGTATATTAGTCATATATTGTTTGAGTTATGAGCGTTTAAAGACGAAAAATAATTCAAAATGTAACGTGTCAACTTGCCAGATGTTTTGGTAAAAAACTCTTTTTAAAAGAACACGCAAGAATCGTGAACGGATCGTAGTTGATCAAAAAACTTCATCGAAGCAGCTTTAAAATGATATATAACTTTAATTAGAATATTATCTTATAATCCGGGGAATTAATGTTACATTCACGCGATACCCTTAAAAACAAATGCGCCACCTTTTTGCGACACGTCTATAGCTACACAACTCAATATACAAATCTGGCTAGCCTTTGGCAAGGGAAAGTCCTATAGATACCTATCCAGTCCATAAAATTACCCATGTAATGACTCAGAAAGTCACATTTCCCAATATTTCATGCTATGACTGGGTGGGACACCACCTCAGGGTTTAATGGAAAATGTTAGACATCAGAAGCCTTATTCATAAAGCCAACGTAAATATTTCCATTTACGTCCACGTTACTCAATTGTACGTTGGACGTAAAAACGTCTCTCCGTCGTATTCATAAACATATGCGGAAATTGAAGATCTACGTTTAACTTTCCGCAAGGACCTATGCAATGAAAATAATATACTATATACTCCCATATCATGTCCCAATTCTGTGACCACCTGCATGTACGTATTTAAATATGGTTGCATCGTCAACGTACGCGTAATTTGACACGTTTCTCGTTGTTATGGTTGCGTCTTGATGCTTATACTCCTATATAAAAGCTTACTGTATTCCATTCGAGTTCATTTTCACCACATTCCCAAGCAAAATCATGTCTGAGAAATAAAGACAAGTAAACTCTCCATCTTCGGAAAATGAAAATTGAACTTAAACAAGAGATATATGCCTGCTATAGTCGTTGGTTGGCTGGCCCCGACCATATCCTCTGTCACATATTTAAAGGTACTCGTGGAAAAAGAGCGCAGTGCTAGAGTAACAAAAAGAAATGAACCCCAATTGATTTACAAAAACTACTACTGTTTTTGGCAATACCTGAATTATTGGTGTGAATACTACAATGTACATGTACCAGGTCGTTCAATAAGTTCTCATAATTTTGCTCTCATTTTAAGAGTTTTTTATATTTTTCCATGAAAATTTCACAGACGATGCAGAATGTATCTGTGTAACAACCCTGCAAAAATTAAGTTTTAATTCTAATGGTCGTGAAAATGGCGGTTGTTATAGTAACATGAAAAATGGGTAGGCGGGGCAGATTATTTGACGTCATAGTGGCATATAATTCAGTTCAACATTGTGGAGAGTAACAAGTGTTTTAATGTCATGTAGTCCCATTTATCCCATGAAATAGTATGGGGTAAATGTTTCTATTCCTACTTTAAATGCTCAAAATAATGTCCATTGGATGCGACACACTTTCGATGACGTTCTACCCAATCCTGGAAGATTTTATGGAATCCATCAGGAAATCTAGCTCTGAGAGCATTTTGGACTGCATTCTGCAAATCTTCTGTCGATGCAAATCGAAAACCTCTCAGCTCATCTTTCATTCGGCCAAACACGCCAAAGTCGCATGGGGCTTCATCAGGTGAATATGGTGCCTGTGGGAGAACTTCCATTCCGAGTTCTCCTATGGTGTTCAGTACAAGTTCTGCCCGGTGACACGGGGCATTATCCTGATGAAATATTCTTGTCGCCAACTCTAGGAGGGGGCGTTTCTAATTAATTAATTAGTAATTAGTAATTAATTAATAAGTAATTCGCTGTACCAACTCCAAAATTAAATACCTCGGTAATCTAAACCTCGTAAGAAGCTCCCTATCATCAAAGATTTCGAGGGGAAGCTACGATCCTTGAACAATCGCCCTCGTCTTAGTGCATGCGTTCTTTCTTGTAAGTAATGATGGCGCATTGGCATTCGAAAATGATTTACGTTGAACGTATACGAAAGATAAGTTGCTGTTTACGTTTGGACAACTAACAATTAATGGCATTTTCGTACCTATCTTTGGGACCAGCAATATATTTGAAGATGTCAAGCAAATGACAAATAATTACAATTATACGCATTACATCTAAGACAAGTGTTTCAAAAAATCTCATGGTAATTGGATACCAAACATATGAATAAACCGTGTTTTTAAGGCTGGACGTAAAGTTACACGGTGAAGATACTTGGCGTAAATATTTTGTAAGATCCGCAGGACTTTACGTTCATCGTAAACTTACGTTGTTACTTTATGAATACCAAAATAAATTTCCGCAATACGATACGTTGACGAAAGTCTTACGTTGGCTTTATGAATAAGGCTTCAGCCTGGAACCGATGGAGTAGTCCTTCCCTGAATTGACTATAGTATTAACAGAAATCTCTATAAGGCCCGATGTTCTGCTTTATTTTAAGAGTAGCGCATTTAGTGATCATTTGAGGATTTGTTTCGCAAACGGCGATTTCTTTTACACTATTTAATCCGCTATACGCGATTTCGGTCTTTTAACAATGAACAGAATAACAAAGGTACCGTCCCAACAGACTCCCATTTCTGCCCCCATCAGAATCAAACTTATTTTGCATCTAAAGTATCCTCACAAATGTACTTCACAATAATATTTCAAAATTAGGTCAAATGATGTGCCAATGAGGTCACTGGGTGCAAAAAGGTCAAGTTGGTAAAATCAATCTAATGATCAAGTAATTTCCTTAAACATACCTAAATAAATAAAATCATGAGTTAAACCTGACTTTACATTTATTTCCATGGGAAATAGGTATCTTAATAGCCTTTGAGTAGTATTTGCACGAACACAAGGAAAATGTTTGGACATTTTTTAGTCAAAATACATGTACTGGTATACTGTCAAAATATTGTATTGTAATATATTTGATATTAATATTCTAAAGCTTTGATACAACATATTAGTATTTATTGAATTTCTATGGGTACCAATAGGTACAATTGCTGAAACTTGAATGTACAGTCCTTCAAAAAACTTAATTAATTTATTTAGGTCTAACCACCCTCCCCTCCCCCTTGTAACAAAACCAAAAATCTTGAAAAGTGGTGGAGAACACAGCTCATAGTGAATTTGTCCATTCAATGAACCATGGTTCATGTTCAATTGAGACGGGTAAATAATGGGAGTCTGGATTATAATCCCTTTTTATGCCACATATCATGCATCATCAGACATAAATCTGCTGGATACATTTCAGTAGGGATTACATTATGCGTAGTTCACTTAAATACTACTTGAAAATTGTTTTTAAGGCTTTATTTACCACATTTTCTAAAGAACACTAAATTTCACAAATAATCTGCCATAATGGGAGTGGTTACAAAAATGGGCCAGAAATCATATTGTTTACAAAAATATTCACTATATTTTTCAAGAAAATGAAAATACACATATCAGTCAACAATATTTTGAATTCTTTTTTTCAAAAATCTATAATTGCGTCCTAAAAGGGATCTCAATAAGACTGTACCTTTCGGTCATATATTGCGTCATAAATCATAAAGTCTTGGTCTTATTCCTTAAATATGACTGCATGTTCATAAATTACCACAGAGAAAGACAATGAAAAAAACTGAATGTTTTTTTGTTGTTGGCTAATGCGACATTGAATGATTTAGAATCATCTAGATCATCTAAATCATAACATTTATTGACCTCCCTTATTGTATTGTATTGTCTAAACTTAGCAAATGAAAAAATATTTGTTCTCAAACAAGTGCATTGTCATTTATAAGTGTTTCAACATCCTTATGAAAAATGTAAGAAATGAATAATAATGATTGATGAGTGATAAATTTCACGTTGTCATGAAGATCAATTTGTCTAAAATGTACCAGATGTTTTTTTATCAATATTTGCTAATAAATTAATAATTTCTTTGTTACATCTGAAAGGTTACAATCTCCAAAAATATAAACTTGACTTCGCTCGACTTTTTTTGTGACAAAGCTATAATATAGTTGAAACCTTTAGGTTTTGGGTTACAACTTTCTTAATCCATTCACGACGACAATCGATGATCGAGTAGATGAAACTTAATTTGCAGTGGGAATATAATAGGCAGAATAGATTAACGTTGAGATTTTTTGTTTGTTAAGTTGCTGATGGGGCAATACGAATGATGTCACAGATGAAATTGTTCCGTCATAACTTTGAATCACAATTATATCATATGACGAATTGATAGTTACCTTGACGACTTATATGACTTGGTCCCTTCGGTTGTTCGTACGTTTGTGCATAGCCACGCGGTCTGTATTCGTGTATATAACGCCTGCTCTTCGGTCTATATTTCTTAAATAAAGGCGTGGGAATCATGTCACCGGAAGTCACGCCCTCGCGGCCTCACGGCTCTCGTAACAAATGTGACTGCTTAAGTATCTGACCGTAGAAATTCCAAAGATAGCCGTAGGAATGTTGCTTGTCGCAGAAACGATAGACCGTACAGTCGCCGTAGTAAATGTGACTGAGGCATTAGTTAGTTACACAATAAACATATAACACACCTGATAGCTATAGTCCCCTGAAAATAATGCGAAGTTGTGTTATAGAATTATGAACAATTAAATTATACTTGCTGGAATTACACCATGCGTTTTAGAAAGGCGCCTAAGGTTTTAAACCGATTTAAAAAATCGGTGTAATCACGATTGGGGATTTACAAAAGCGCTTATCCAAAACTCCTAGAACCCTAGTCACTAAAAACGCCTTAAATCGTTAGGCGCTTTTGGAGTGTAGTGTAATACCGATCGGTTTTTGTAAAATGCCTTACCCGGGTTTTTACCATTTGCACTAAACGAAATAAGACGTATTTCGAATGCTACACATTTGTATATTGCGCCACCGCAAAAATACAGGAAATGATGGATGGGACACAAAAGTGCATTAGGTCATCAATTATATCGCAAAAATTCAAAGTTAGTTCCCACCGCTGGCAAAAGTATTTTCTCTTATATCCTAAAATAATACATTTATTGTATATGTACACATCTGCTGGTTATTCTCCATATCTTCATCGTTGAAAAGCGTTTTAGAAATGACAGATGTAATTTCAAAATAAAATTCCTAAGGCGCTTTAGAAATGTCGATGTAATCAGGATGGCGATTTTGTAAAGCGCTTTCCACTAACGCGCTTTTAGCGTTTTTTCTGGTGTAATTCCAGCAAATGTTAGCAATAGTTGAACATGTCTTTGTCTTAGTAGATAGGTTTTTGCAGGTCTAATGATCTCCTAATGGCTCCTAATAGAAGTATCAATTGTATCTAGAAAGCTTAACATGCTCATCAGGGGTCACAAAACGAACAGTAAAATGGTATACTTAAGAGCACACGATGTTCTGCTGACACTTTGCCTATAACAGGATAATCACAATTAATGTGCATCCTTGCATCATCACGTAACCTTCCAATGCTATTAACTATTTCCAGTCGCAGATAGAGGTTATTTTGTAAATTATGCACCGGAGAACACCCAATTCCACATTGACTCCTCGAGTTAATCTACTACCTAGCAATCTGGTCTTGGTACAATAAATCGTGTTGCATTCTTAGTTGAAAATTGTGATTTTCATACCTTGTATCGAAAATTCCAAAGGAACTTATTTCATTCCAGTTGTATTTTCAAATTCTTAACTGATACTTACATAACTCGAAAGCCAAAAAACATTATTAATAAAATAATGATAATCAATAAATTTATGTTGCCAAAATAATAAGCTTCAATCTATTTATTAATGTAGGCTCGCAGGATTAAACAATGACCAGACAATTCGAAAGAGTCTTGGAATGTGACTAGATTAAATTATGTTCTCTTTTTCGAGCAGAATAATCGTTTAAACAAGCATATCACGAGGATAGTATCGTGTTCAAATATCGTTCATCACATTATCCACAGAGAAATGGCAATTGAGTAAAGACATTTAGATATTAATAATTTCTATTTCCATTAGCGGCACTTGTTGCGAGATGAAACTTGATATGAAATGTTCATTCTATCGCTTAAACCTTCGAGATTGCAATGCAACTAACAAAAACACTGATTTGATTTGTATTCTTTAGAAAACAACCTCTCGAATAATTGACGTAAGAATCCAGATGAATACCGATCAGAGTTTTGTTTCTTGTATTGTCGATAGGCCTGAAAATGAGAAAACCCGAAGAAAGACATCTATCATTCTAAATGAAAGAAATTTCACAAAAATGCGTCAATAATTCTAACCTCGAAGAAACTTGACTTTTATATATGATTATCTTTGAACACTCGTCCTGTTGATCCAAACTTACTGTTCATTGCAAACATCTTATGCAGATATAAATATGTCGTTTGCCATTTCATTGGTAACATGAGATTTACACTAAATCAGGATAATGTGATTACTGTATTTGATTAACGATATGAAAACAGAAAGACATATAATGACATATGCAGAGGCGTTATTAATCAGATAGCAGGACCGCTGTGTTCGTAAACGCAATTTCGAATAAAAATCATAACAATTTATGGAAATTATCAATAATATGACACACATTAATATCGGGCAAGGCGAGCAATTTATTTATACGTTTGAATTAGTAAAAAGATGGAGTTTAAGCTTGCAGTGTTTATCACAACTTAAACACGAATGGAAAATATTTAAGCGATGCATTTGTATGGGTGATTGGTCATACGTATAGGTTGGCGTTTCGACTTTTTATGCAAGCTTAAGGTCTCGATTATATCTGCTGCAGGCAGGATGAATATAACCAAGGGAAACAGCGTCAACACTTCGGAAACAGTACGGCAGTACTTAAATGCAACTTCAACTTGCTTCAATTTTTTAAAAAACCATCTACAAGTTCTCATGAGAAAGATGAAATCTGACTTTAGATTTGAGATTTCACCTTCAATGACCTTCTCAGGGTCAAAAAAGGTATTTTTTCAACTTGCTTCAAATTGACCAATTTTTTCAAAATCATCTACAGAGTTCTCAGAAATTCAAATCTTAAAGATTGAACTAATAATATTGTGGTGGTGGTGACATTTTGTCATGTTAATGCATTGTGTAATTTAGCCGTTCACCAATCGGACATGATCAAACATCGAGGAAGTTATAGGGTATATATTTTTAACGGACATGCAAGGACAATTGTGCACGTCGGACATCAATAAACGTCGTCCGTCGTCGAACTGTTTCGTCTGCTCTCCGGACATTGTCCGTCGTTGTCCAGTTTTGTCCGTTTTTATCCGATGGAAAGAATGAACATGTTAATTTCTTATATCGGACATCACCGGACAATGCAAGGCATTTTATCACGCAACGGTCATATGATCACTTTCTCACAAAATAGCGCTGTACTTTGGACATCATTGGACAAAACAGGACATCATGGGATAAAAAAGACTACTTCGAACAATGTCCAGCTGACAAGTTTGGATAAAATGGACAAAGTTGTCCGATTGATGTGCGACTAGCTTAAATCATATTTTTGTCCTCTTTGTATGTTGTTTTATTCGCCTGAAATACACTGTGCAAAGGCATCTTTGACCACTTCAATATTCAAAAAAGTATATTTTGCCTTTAAAAACCTCAAAAATGATCACCAAAATCCATCGATAGATTTATTATGAATACATGTATATTTGCATAATGCATTAGATTCAATACGAAATGAAAAAGTTATGAATCTGCAAAAATGATTGGATTAACTTACCAAAGACGTTTGTCAAGAAAGAAACAACCACGCGTTTTCGCCAACATGACATCCTCTTTCCATTTCTAATCTTTTGAACGCTATAATTTGCATAATACGTGTAAGTATTAAAATAGCAGCCTTGTGATCATCACATCATACTTTATGGTTTATAACAACCATAAATTTCTTATAACGACCATGATTAGCCAAGCTATGTGAGAGCACAGTACATGGCATTAACATGCAATATGTCACCACTCCAAACGCCGTCAAAAACGTTGGAGACCATGACAATATGTCACCACTTTTGGTGGTGACATAACAATAACGATTCTAACATATAAATTCTATCGCCTTGAAGGATGCCTCTAGATTTCTTCATGATACTTTTAAGACAAGATGGTTCAGTATTCCCCCATATGTTCTTAACTTAGCTTTGTTCGAGAGAATGGGGTCTGAACGTTATCCATGCCTTTTCAGATGTTCTTAACCAGGTCGAGTTTTATGGGTGGAACATTAATAATATAAAGTACAAAGTTGATTGTTGCGTATGGAATCATCAAATGCTAAATCAGGACACGTTTGTGCATTTTGGGGTTAATTGAATAAAGTCCATAAATATGAGTAACGGTGTATTTTAACAAACGTCAATTATTTCAAGATGCCAGATGTTATATCACATTGTTAATGATGATTGGTGGTGCTAGGCACCCCTACGGATTAATCAACAAATTACTTCAGACGTATTTGATATATAAACTATGAAGACGTGCTATTTATTAAGTAATATAAATTGATGATTATACACAGCTGTTATTGTGTTATTGTGTTACATGACACTTCATAAAAAGTAAATTCGTTGGTTTTCGACCAATCTATTTCTTGATGAGCAGGTTCATCCTTTGGCAAAAATCACGAATATCGATCTTCACTCTTGCTTTCATGGATACACTACATATAATACTTACACTCTCATAGATATGAATTTAAACCACAGTATATTCATCTGTCATTAAACGTTATTATTTAAGCCATGGAAGAATATTGTACCATTCCTGATTTAGCAAACGGCTCCAATAAACAAGTACATGTGAAATAAGCAACTACACCATATTTTCGAGGGAATAACATAAGATGTCTGCAGGTATATAGAGATTATCTTATATGAGGTTCAGGAAATTGGGATTATCCCGAGGCCAATATAAGTTATTCAATGATTCGAGTGAAATACAGAAAATATTCTTCCCGAGAAGGTTGTATTTCACGATGCGCTAGCAGAGTGAAATACAGACGTTCAAGGGAAGAATATTTTCTGTATTTCACGAGAAATCATTGAATAACGTTTTTATTCCATGATTACCCATATAAAACTTGCCTAAATCAAGTCCCTTGGCTTGGAGCCGTTGAAACAGATCAACCTTCACACCTCAGAGATATTTTACATCGATATTCCTTCAAAATCTTTATGGCCTTGTTGTTTGCTTTTTATTGTATTATACGAGACATTTGATTTTCTTTCTTTTTTCTTCAATTTCATCAGCTGGAAGTGCAGTGTAGCGAAACGTTTTTTCGACTTTCGTCTGCCATATTGGATTTTAAATTTTTTTACTAGTTCATGAAAACAATGTGCATGCTTCATATTGATCTTTTTATATTCACAAATGTGTGTTTTTTATCCTAAAATTATAAATTGTGATGATCACCGTATCATTTCCTGATATTCAAATCAGATATTTCTAGCAAAATGCAAATATTAGCATGCGTTGGTGTAAACTGATCACCATTGATTTTTTCAGTAATAGTCATATCCTGGATGGAAATCTGGGGCGTTGGGATACTAGACCGTATCCCAACGCTGACGTCTTTTTCACTCTGTATCCAACGCTTAGTGGAATTTGCGTGTAAACACAGGATATATTAAGTCACGTGCACCAATCAGATTGCAGGGAATTTCACCATCATGGAATAATATAATATATCTGACCGAGGGCCGTAGGTCCCGAGGATAGATATGTTATTTTGGCCAAGGGATAATCCTAATATCCTGAACCGACTAAATGATGATCGTAAAAACTTATAATTTCATCAACGGGCAGATATAGCTTTACGTCCCGCTCTAAGCGGGCAGATATAGTATATCTGCCCGCTACGTCATAATTGCCGTTCGCACATTGGTTCATTCTTTAACATTCGCAGAATAATAATTGTAAACGACAACAGAGAAAAGCGCAAACAATTGCGATTTGTTTGATGCTTTAAAGAAGGGAGGGAGCAGTATGCCCTGTTAATAATCAAAGATGCGAGAAAATAAATGTGGATGAATATCCGAAAGAACAGGAAAATCCAGCTACGGCCAATAATTCAAAACTGAACATGAATATTTTAAAATAATTCCATTGTTGGTTGCAAAGTTTCGTTTCTGCAATATCCTGTACCTCATATACACTGTATGTACAGTGATCGCCTACTATTACAAGTGCGTGATCACAGACTCGACAAGATGCGCAAAATTCGAAATGTCGGAGGAAAGGTATGTTTGTTCATCTTCTCTTTACCACCTTAATGTCATTTTACCTACAGATGGTATTCCATATGCTGTATAAGAGACTCGGGATTCATTTGGTAACAGGATTCAGTGATTGGTTCAACCGAAATACCTGAATTGAGTTGATAAATAAAGCAAAATCTAAAACCCGCCGAACGAAAATGTATATTTCACCAAATTTTCTGCTTTTAGATTACCAAAACCACAAAAACCAACATGCCTGTGGTTAATATACATAATACTTAACATTACATGCATATCAGTCGTTCCAACTCCCCTTCAGTATCGAGTAAGAAGGATGTTCATATGAAAACAATTTATGATCAGCCAAGTGTGTGATTTTACCATGATTGTATATTCCAATGATATGTTCTTTGCATTTCAGAGTGGTTGGGTTTACATGATTTTACCGTCCTTCATTACGAACTCCTAAATTTCAAATCATTATAAACCACCTTGTAGAACATCATGAAGAAGAAGAGATGAAGATGAGAAAGATTACTGAAAATAGAGGCAAATTTAGAATGATAACAAGAAATTTCTCTGGAAAATACCAAATGAAGTGAAATCAATAAATAAACACAGTGGTGAATTTATGACAATTTCAGTGATTGACAATAACTGAATGCAATCATCCAAAATCTCTGATTCAACTGCTACACACTTTGTAGAGTTTCTCTAAACACGCCCACTGGGCGTTTATTTTGCATTCGTTTACATACAATTCTAAAATTCTCAAGCTAATCACCTACAGACCTTAGTTGAAAATTGATCAATAAATCTACTGAATATTGAACTTTAGAGGAGCTTTCGCTTATATCTGTCAGTTATATGACCCAAGTTAGCCACCTCGTGGTGAACCTGAGAACTGACTATTGGCATCTACTGAAGGTTATTACGTCATTACATTTTTAATATAAATTATTGGTACCTTGCTGCAAAATAATGATTTAACTCCCCAATGAAGTAGAAAGTGTACAATTCAGATTTTATATTTTATACGTTTATTATGAGACCCCATGTCCAAAACAGGCGCAAACATGACAATGGGTGATACAGTGACATGCATTTTCATTCATAATTTATTCAATTCTTGCATTACAATTCGACAATCGTCTTGGATGCCAAGGTGTAAAGTTCTCATACCTTGGAATCAGAGGGTAAAATAAATGGACTGAAATGGGACTTTAAAAAACTGTTCCACTTATAATGTGTTACGCTTCAAGAGGTGTTTCACTTAGCAGGTTCTACTGTGCAGTATACATATCATATGATGGTAATGTATTCAAACCTAGGGAGAAAAACAAAATGTACGCACACACAATGACCATTTAATTGACTGAATCAGTGAACAGTGATGTACATGTTTATTTTGGACATACATTTTGCGATAAACCCCATTTTTCTTCTCTTGAAAAGCATATAGCTATTGGCGTATGGTTTGCTGAAACTCACGCTATAGGCTGATCCATTCGTTTCTGTGTTAAAATATTTATTCCATGTTATTTAAGAGGAAACGTGAATTTCATCATGGTTAAATGGAAGCCCAAGACCCTACCTAAGTATAAAAAATCAAAGAGAGTAAAAATGTTCTATTGTTTTTGATATTTTTGAGCTTTTTAAATAAAATAACACATATTATATCGCATTTATATCTTTACATCGTAAAATCAATAACACTTAGCCGAAAGGGATTTTTTAGTACAATAAAGCATTGAATATATATATACGAAAAATGGTCAAACTGATATATATTTCTCAAATCATATGGGTGTTCTTGTGCTTACAAAACCTAATTGAATCACCGATAGCCTGTAATATAAACACAAATAAACCTTTCAAAATAACCGTTACAAAATATTTGAATTTTGCGCATCTTGTCGAGTCTTTGATCACGCACTTGTAATAGTAGGCGATCACTGTACATACAGTGATATAGGATAATCTCTATTTATGTGAACTTCATGGTTATCGAGTAATGCTACGTATACAGGCATTCCATTTTTTGATTATTGCTGGACAGCTACATCATGTAGCTTACGATATAATCAGTAAAAATCCGCCATAATAATGTTTAAGTTAGAGTTACGGCTATACATCATTATCAATCATTGTCAGAACCTACATTGTCAAGTACCAGAATGCATTATAATATGATATCTTAATCAGCGAAGGGTACCCTGCGGTGTCGTTTATTCATTTGGGTCGTCGTTGCTGTTCTTCTAATGCTCCAAGGCATTGTAATTCAAATGTAAAAAATCCATTAATATAGAGGCTTCATAAATTATATCGCACGTTTGCGTATTTTAAGGGATATAAACAAATACGATGGTTTAGTGAAAATGTGCAAATATCGGATATGTCTTAACGAATTTCTTGCAGGAGCACGGTTTACATTATCATTGTTTGTGCTGGTTCATTTAATCTGCTTTTCAGTTTAGTTATTAACTGTGTTGAAACATTAAAACTTGTAAAAACGACTTGGTATACTCCATTGTTCAAAATTGCCGATGACAGCCTGTGATGATGATACTGAAAAATATGTTTCCATATAACATTGTATTTATCAATGTATAAACTATTGTTGCGTTTTGTGGATTATGATGGCGGCTTTGCGAACGGATGTTGACCCTTTGAGTTGCCTATGGACTTCGAGACTGGATTTTATCTATCCCACATCGTTTGAGACTGAATACTCTGTCTTTTATGAGTGCTAGTATCTACAACTGTTTTTGATGTTATGAGTATTGGCTATCATTTTTTTCAATTTTTCTTCAACATGTATTGTAATGACTTCAGTATGAATGAAAAGTCCCTTGGTGTTCTGGTCCTAGATTGTGATATTGGTTCTCGATTGAAGGGGGGTGTTAGACATTGTTTCTTTTCACGTTTGATTATGGTTTTGGGATATATAGGGTCTACTTTTCTTATGACAGATTTACGTCTTACAGTTCCACTTCTAGTTGGGTTTCTTTAAAGTTTTTAGTCACCCTTCCCTTTGGCATTTGTGCTTATATATTTACATATGTTTTATAGTGTTATTTAGTAAACTGATCTTTGTGGTGTTTGCAAAGGTTTTTGATACATTGAAATATGTATTATTGGTATGATATTTACCATTATTATATCACTATCTAGCTAGCGACAGTATGATTGGTCAAAACCGGGTCACATGTCGTGGGATATCTGGCGATATTCAATGGCATTGCTAATCAGATAAGACAACCGTGAGATATCTAGCGATATCCCACGCTCCCGGGAATTTTCAAAGAATTTGTTTTCGTTCAGTGTAAATAATTTAGTTCAGTGTAAGTAAAAATGGCAGACGAACGAGTAGATTCGTAAAAATATCTGAAGACTTAATGACTTAATAATATTAGGGATGTTTAGCTAGACAGTGATATAATAAAACAAATATTTCACTTTATTTTCGGTGAATACCTGTAGCACTTTCACAAGGTGATATTCCACTTGCCCTTCGGGCTTCGTGAAATATCACTTGTGAAAGATGTACAGGTATTCACCTCAATAGAGTGAAATATTTGTTCAATATTCTTTACTTCTATGAATGTGTGAATAATATAACAGATGGGATATGACGGAATGTAGGTCGGAATAAAATTGAATTAAAATATATATTGTCTTCTTGGTGAAATGCCAATACATTAACCATTTATTTCACTATACATATGATGCCAACCACAAGAGAAATCTGTAAAAACTTCCCCAAATCACCAAATTCGATCAAAAATGTTTATTTTCACTTTTTTAATACTCAGCCAAATTGTATTTACTAAAATAAAATTTCTAAAAAAAGTTAATGTTTAATTTCTGCAAAACACACATTTTTACCCCAAAACACATTTTGACACCTATTTCTTCTTGTTAAATCTCTGTCAGCATCAATTAAGAAACCATCATTTACCTTTCAATTAGTAAACATTAATTGCCTACTCGTCAAAAATATGTCATTATATTTTCAATGCACTGATTTTGGTCTACATTCATTTCACTATATGCCAACCACAAGAGAAATCTCTAAAATCGATCAAAAATGGTTTATTTTCACTTATCCATAGTTAACCAGATTGTATCTACTAAAATACAATTTCTAAATTAAAAAAAATTCTGCAAAAACACATCTTTTTACCCAAAAACACATTTTGATACATATTTCGTCTTGTTAAATCTCAGTATTAATTAAGGAGCCATTTTCCTTTCAATTAGTAAACATGACTTGCCTGGTCGTCAAAATATAAGATGTTATTATATTTTCAACGCACTGATTCTAGTCTACTATTATTTTCTGTTAAATATATTGTATGTGTGTTTCGTTATTTTCGGAGTCTTTCAATGGATTTATTTATGTCAGTTTATATTTATGCTGTCTAACATGTATATAATTTTGTACTTTTATTATGATGGTGAGATTGGGAACTGTTTACCACTACCTTCTGGCATCTTTGTAATTGCGTTTCAGAAGTCAAGCTGTGACAGATATCGTCAATTTATAATTTATAGAATTCCCTCTCAATTTTGTCAAATGTGTCGCAATGCAACCATGATACGTTGATGACTCCCACCTGAAAACATCTAATAGGCATTAGAATGACAGGAAAATACGGGTTACGTGGAAACATATCAAAAATAGATATAATAGGAATAATTGGACAGATTTGTTTCAACAGACCCTGATTGACTAGAAAAACCAAGCAAAACATACCTTATCAAATCACTCATTTTGAACATAACAGTAGTTGAACATAACAGTAGTACTAGTACTGCTTCCTTTTGGCAAAATCTACCCCCATGTTGTGACGTGGAGCCATGCTATAAACTCCTTTTCGAGTAAAGGTCTTATGACCACAAGGCATTCGATTATGAACTTTCGACCAAATGGTATTTGCGTTATTGAAAAATCATATATGGCCTTAGAAATTTAGAATTCACGTCCATTTTGAATACAGCATTCCTCCTAAGTACGGACCTATGCCAATCTGGTATCAGAACAGAACATAAACTCTGAAACAAATCTGATATCTGGTACTTGAATGAATCTTTTCAGTCATTCCATATATAAGGAGACATTTAAGGTTCCAAACTTTTGAAAAATGAACTAATCGTTTCATTGCATTCATTTTCAGATTTTGATTTTGTTTTATGTATCCTCTATAAAATCCCCAAGTTTTGGCATTTTAACTTTTATATATCAAAAGTTGCACTATTTTGAAATTAAGAGGTGTAAAATTATAAAAAGCATATAGTTTAAGATTCGTTCTCGATACCTCTTTTATTCTATGGAGATTTTAGCTAACTTGATATGCGATGTCTTCCTCTGGTAATCTCTATTCTATAGATCACTAAGAAACAAAACTATAAATTGCATTTGGGAAATCACTAATCATTTTAATCAAGAAATAACATAAATTTACGTTGTAATGCATAAATGCAGTCGCTCTCAAAAAAATTGTTTTACAAAACGCAACACTGTCATGTATTCTCATGATGTTTAACACAACATGTGAAAAGTTATTTTGGGCATACAATGAAACTGTGGGATTTCGCTTTCAAATCATCATATATTTGTATGTGACAAAGACATCTAGTAATAATCAGAAATAAGTTAAACTTGTCAGTGCAAAACAACGTCGCTTAAAGTAAAAATTGACGCAATTGTTAATCCACTGAATCTTTCTCGTATATATCCAAAGTCTTAAAACACAAGCTCCTGTCCATTGTATTGTCACCATAAACCATTTTATATCTTTTAATAGAGATAAAAAATTACTTAAATAATAACGTATCTTAATATCATTATCAAAACATTTTAACTCGATCAATATCATTTATTTATTTGTTTAGAAGAACATAAACTCGTGATATGACTAACTACAAACAATAACAACTTCTTAAACAACAAAACATAAAATGCTTCATAGCAGAGGCAATTGCAAATGAAAGAGAACGTCGCTTAAAGCGGAAATAATGTCAGGTATTCTAATCATCATTATATGTAGTTACAATACTACTGAATAAAATGCAATAAGTTGAAAATCTTGTTATGTGTTAGTTTTTGTATAATATTGAAAATAAAAATCATAAATTGACCCAGTGACCCAGTTGTCTGTTGGACGGGGCTCGCCATATTTCCCTCAGAGACCCGGATGTAGACCGGAAGTGTGACGTTTCTGCGACCTGAGCCGCCATCTTGAAAGCATTCACAACAAAGGAAAATGCCTATGTGTTGTGCGGTAAATTGTTCAAATATTTCCACTGATGGAGCTAGACTTGGGATAAGGACTTTAAAAGAAATGCCTGAACGACAGTACGACAGTCGGCTGGTGACGGTAGAATTAAAATCTGTCGACAGTACAAACCAGCTGTCGTTGTCGTGGACCGAATCCCCGGGGAATAGAACACATTTAAAACAGTGTCACTTACTATAGTTTCTGAAAAGTTTCATGCACGGCTTTTAACAATCAAAGATTCCTACTTATTATTGTCTTGTTTGTCGTCCTATATCTATCCTGGGGTTGTGTTTTTTCTCCCCAATACGGGAAAACATTTTGAATAAAGAATTTTCCAATTCCGGCATGGAATAAGTAGGGTAATCTGCAGCAGTTTCGTTTTTGCTTCAACTCTTCACGCATGCCTAGTAGTTTGAAATAATTTACAAGTGAGCATGTGTTTTTGGAATTAAGCCAATCAAATTATTCATTCTAATGCGCATGAACTAGATTCCGAATCAAGAGGAACTGGCGCAGTGCCTCAAATGCTGAAATCGCTCTTCAAAAGCTCTTCAAAATAGATTGGTGAATAAAAATGAATAACAACTGAAGTTACATTGGTTTATTTAGTTCGATGTCAGGATATTTCAAGTAAGTACTGATTATATAGACGCTACAGTGATGATGGTTCTAGACACACGGGGCAAGTTGTTTTAGCTGATATTCTCCTCAAACGGCGTAGATTGAACACAATTTTACTTCCGGGTTTACCCACGACAGTTTACTAACGGCAACAGAAATAACACTGTCGTTATCGACAATGGAATCTCACTGTCGTTCGGGCAGTTGCCATACCATACATATTCTCTCACAAGAAACCAAAGAAAACGGATTCAAGGCGAGCAATCCGGTCCCAAAAAGAGAACTGAACCAGGCCATGTGCCGGCTAGGTCGACGCCATTTTGAAAGAAAATTTTGAATTGTATCGTATCGTATCGTATCGTATCGTATCGTATCGTATCGTATGTCTTTAATAGCTTTATAACTTAATACCATATTTGTGAAATAAATATAACATACTAGGTCTACGAGCCTTTAAATTGTTTGTTGTCTACTGTAAATACAACAGAAATACACCTCCATGGTGATCGAAATGACGAACCTTGCGTCATCGATCGCGATCATTCATGACGGGGAATACATTATCAGTTCTGCCTTATATTTATAACAGAGTGTCAAAAATCCAATTAATATCTGCCATTCGTCATTTTATTAAATAAAAGATCCGAATATGTTTAATCTTCAAGCAAAACGATCGAGAGATAATTGATTGTCAACATAAAATTAACGCATTTTCCTGTCATGTCGGTAACCAACGTTCACGAGTTGGTCAGTTTTTGGTTTTGATTGGCACTTTGGGAGTTAATTCTATGAATTGTGAGTATTGATGTGAACATGGTCATGTTTTTCTCGAACAGGTGATGTCATATTATAGTATGTCAATATGCCAAATACATAGTCAAAATCTTCAAATTGCTCCATTTTCTTGTTAAGAAGTTCGTAATATTTTTCAATGTGGCCGCCCCGCTACAATTGCGCATGCGCATTTTTCGGGCCAATCAGAATGCTGGAATTTGTCGAGTCGCAGTGACGCCGCTCATGAATATTCATAGGTAGGTTATGGCGACCTCCATAACCCAGGTGAAGATCCAATACCTCAATACCTCATATCTGCCGATGCATTAGAAGATCGTCGCTCATACCGGGGTCATGTTTTTGATTATAGACTTATTATTCTGATGAATCATAGTTTTTACTTGAGGTTATTATCCCTTTAAATCTAAGACATCCGTTCCTTTACAAATGTCAAATGTTTACTTCACTGGAATAAGGCTTTAACCAACGTTTTCACTAGATGTGCTCCACTTTTGCAAGATCAATTGTATGTCACTGGCGGCGATTTTCATCATCTTATTTCAATTGTTTTCCATTTAGCTCAGCACGGGGCACATAGTATCGTCTTCTTCTCAATACGTTCCTTTTCAAGGTATTTTTGACCCTCGATTCTTTTCTTTCTTTCTCTACAGTGCGTATCAAAAAAACAACGCAACAGATTGTTATCTTGGAAAAGCACAAAACCAGTGATAACAGCATTGATTTCATTCAATGCACCATAAAGCCATGTACCTCCTCTTTACAATGATACAGATATTTGGTCATGTTTGGGTGAGTAATCATTCCATTTGCAAAGTGGGCCAAGATTAGCTTCGGGCCAAGTTATAAACATTGTAAAAGTCAGTGTACGGAGCCCGATGCAATATTGGACGAAAACATAAAACCAATGCTGACTGCATCCTTTTAATTCAATGTACCAAAAAGCCAAATTACTCCTCTTTGCAATGGAATATCATTCATTCACAGGGAGTCATCTCTGACCGAATAATAATTAATTTTGCAAAATTCAACTTGGACCCAAGTTTAAAACATTGCAAAAGTCAGTACAAGGGGCATAGGGGCTATTGGAAGAAGGTGTGACAGGTATGGCATAGACAGTAAAGTGTTCATACTCATACTCTTGCAAGAATACATCCTAAACCCTTCCAAATTACCACCACTTCCTTGCACATAAAGATGCGCTCATCTGTCCACGTTATGCATGGTTCAGCCCTGAATCATGTGTGGGTTAAAGCAAAGAAAAGCAGCCCATGGGCAAATCTTTCTCGAGGTTTTGCAATATCTGGTGGAGGAATTGTGAACACAGATGCTCCTGAGATAGCTCCAAAAGAAAAAGTCACAACAATTAAAGGGGAACTTCCATTGGCACTTAGCCCTTGCACTGATTTTTTCAATATCTAAAACTTGGCGCAGAGCCGATTTTGACCCACTGTGCAAATGGAAGGATTTCTCACCCAACCATTACCACATGTGAATGAATGACATATCATTGCAAAGAGGAGAGACATGGCTTTGTGGTACATTAAATGAAATTGATGTAGTCCTTACTAGTTATGTGATTTTACGAGATAACAACTTGTTGCGTTTTTTATACGCCCTGTATAATTCTTTTGAATTTCTGCTTTAGTCTTGGCCATATTCTGCAACAAATATTGTGAATTCCCGGGCTAGTTACCACTATTAAGACAAAAATAAAACAAGTATTAAGCGACGTTATCAAAAGCAACGTACCTTAATTGATATAAAACTCAAGTCGTATGTGATTTGAGAAAAAGGTGGACATCATGTTTTAACAATGACCAATTAAGTTGTTTATTTAGAATATCTTTCAACCGAATCGGGATATCCTAGATCTTTGATTAACCAGCTTTGCTTGGGCAAAAGATACGGGGTGTTGTAGTTACGCGATTGCTGTATTATTTATTATTTATTATATGATTATTAGGAAGAAATCCCATTTCCTTTGACTGCAAATAAAGTATGGCGTATCATGAGATCACGTGCATCTCCTCCTCTTGAGTTAACAGCATTTATTGCTGAGTTATCAACTAATTATTATTTCGCACTTTCCGTAACGTACCTTATTGCCACGTACATGAGGAAAACTCTTTACATGTTTCAATAAAGCAATATAACAGAGCGAACAAAGGTAATGAGCACATTCTATTGAATGTCCGCCTTGTCATATTCAAGAATTTTTTTACTAATTCCATCAAGATATTACAAAATGTTGGAAAATGTTGTAACGTACCTTAAAATCCTTATCTTTTGAATTGAAAAATGACACATTTATGACCTATAACTTTTGTTCTGGATAGAGTACAGTTTTTAAACTTTGCATGCATTTTGATAAATCATTTTCTGATAAAATATCACTCTGGGTTAAACATTTAAGTGATTCGTGCATGCATTCTCTAGAAATTGAAATATCTAAAGTGGCATTTTAGAAAAAACTGGCGACATGGTTTCCGGGCATTTGATTATTATGTTGGAAAGGATTAAATTTCGTGAAACGTTGGTACCCACAGGTATCTTTTCAGGAAGTTTGGATGTTCTGTGTTTTGGTGTTCTGAAATCTATAACTACTTCAGTTATGCTTATAAAACATCACTATGCACTCTGGCGACATAACGTACCTGAGGAATTTGTCATCAAATTAAGTTACTCACTTACTACCAAACAATTAAAATTTGCTGTTTGATTGGTGGTTGTACAAGTGAGTATTGGTCCTAAGTAGATGTTCTTAAAAAGTTTCTATATAAATCTATAAACGCTTGAGAAAAAACCCTTGGCGACACGAATGTCTGCTTATATATGGAATGACTGTTTTCAAGAAATAAAGCAGCCATTTTTAATCCAGCTGTCATTTTGGAAATTCGATCCTCATCTATGTCCCCAAGACACCAGTATATTAAATTTGAACCCAATCTGTCAAATTAAATGTGGTCTTTGGGTTATCATTGATTACATTTACAAAGATTAATGACGGCCAGTCTGAAAAGAGCGGTTATATTGAGATTGCCTACACTTGAGTAGAGGTCCTTTGCCCATAAGACATTGGCCTATAGAATTTAAATGAAATTCCAAAACCTTGTTAAATTATCAAAATGACATTTTGGGCAGCAATATTGGAAATCCCATCTCCAGCAGAGTTCCTATGCCAAAAATGCATCAGCTTATAAAACGTATATTGAGAATCCCCACACTTGAGTAAAGGAAAGGTCAGTTGCCTTTAAGACCACTGGCCCATAGATTTGGGATTATATTCTAAAACCTTGTTTAATTATCAAAATTACATTTTAATGAAAATGGCGGCCATTTTAAAATGAGCTGCCATATTGAAAATTCCATCCCGAGCAGAGGTGCTATGCAAAAATGCACCAGCCATATAAAACTTGAGTTAAATCCGTCAAATGGTATTTGAGTTCTTGTCCGGACAGACAAAAGAACAAACGGATTGACGACGGTCGACTACTCTATATCCCCCTCGAACGATATTACCCGGAAGTCTAAACCATTAATTCATATTATGTTTTTTATGGAATTAATTTCAAATAAGACTTGTAGTGACAATGGATAGTAAACAAGACTTAAGATTAATCAAGACAGGGAGATAAACCAATCAACACGGTAATTGTAGGAAATTACAAGGAATCAAGGCACTTAATGATCAGTGATCTCTTGATGCTGTTGCATATCTTTCAGGCCTTTGTCAGGCCTTATCTTTAAAAGGAAGTTACCCAGAACACTTACAATTTGTTTAATTAGAGGTCAGGTGACGCGGTTAGCAGTGAAATATCTAGATTATATATAGTTCTGAAACGCATGATTATCTCAAGATCAGATGTAAATTATGAAGCGATTACAACTGTTTTGATATATTGTTTTAACCAGTCAGTGCAGAGAGCGTGGCTTTCGTTGATTTACATCGTACCTCTTAAAAACGTATTGTAAATGGAATAGTTAGGGAAAGTGTCCCTTATTCACATGCTTTTGCTGGCATATCTGCATAAGTACTTGAAGGCAATTAACACATTAAAGGTGCAATAATGAATACAGAGGGGTCATTCAACGATCATGGACCAGTATCAAAATATATTTAAGTTTGGATATTTCCTGAAGACTAACATATATTTTTATAATCTCCAAAGAAACCCCCTGGATGAACATTATTTCAGCTGATATTCCTCTTGAAATGTGGTGGATCTTAAAAATCTATAAGCTAAATGTTGCCCCGATAGCTCAGAAAAAGTAAAAAATTCTAATTTTCTCTCAGGCCTTGGTACCCCTTTAATACTGTCTGTATTTTACGTACGAAGCAGGGTTCTACAGTTACCGAGACGTGAGAATACAACCAACTTCTTGTTCCATTGAGATATATGTTAAATTGACAAAGTTCAAATTATAAATTCTCAAATCTCAGCCCATCGAATCGAAACCTTGCATCCATACAAAAACTTCCCGTTGGCTTACATGTTAAGAATATCTGCAGTCAGAAGGCTTTGAATGATGGCCTCTACAAGCCGGCCTCTATGACTATAATAGTGAGTTTAAGCTTGCATATAAAATCGAAACGCCAACCTATACGTATGACCAATTGCCCAAAGAAATGCATCGCTTAAATATTTTCCGCTTTCCTTAGGTTGTGAAAAAAATTGCAAGCTTAAACTCCCCATTATTTCATCTATACCATTTATTCTGAACTGATCATGTAAAGTACGGAAGGAACTACGTTTATATATATCGCCTGTCTTACCCCCTCTCCATAACCTGCCCGTTTGACACAGATACGATTCATGGCACATACTAACTAAAGGGCGTTCTCATTTTGGTGCGAGCTATGCAGCCATATTATTCTTGGATGTATCATATTTTTCTATTTTATTCCAAGATTTCACTTTTAGCGATAACTATAAGACTGTGAATTGCATTCTACAGTGTTCTAACGATAAACATCGACGAAGACGATAACGTTAATCAATTCTGAACTGATTATGCATCGTATTTCCTAAGTTACGGAAAACAGATCGCTCATTTTTCAAAACTGACTCCAAGAAATCTCTTGGAAGTTTTCCATAAAAAAATTCAAAGATAAACATCGATGAAGACGATCACTTTCGTGAGGGCTTGGCCCAAGAGCTAATGTGCCTTATGTGATACAGATACAAGGCAGACAATTCTAAACTAATTTTAATTGGATGAACCACTTTTGAAATAGGAGTGTTACGCCCTGCGTATCTGACATACGATGCATAATCAGTTCAGAAGTGTCTGTCATAATAGTGTTCACATCTAAAAAGTATATATTATATATGATTACTCTGGACAAATAATTGGCTAACTTGAAACAGAATAATTCATCATGACGGCTACATGACATTTCAAGCCTGCCCCTGATTACTTTCAGGGACTGGCATTTAAAAGCCTAGAAGCCGGATTTGTTCTCAAAGCCGGCTTTAGAATCAGCTTTGTAGAAGCCAGCTTCATATGGCTTTTCAAGGCCGGCTTCTGGGGTCCTATAGAAGCCGGCTTTCTATATTTGCCGTCTACCCTTACTCCATACGTCTCCATAATGAGAGGCTTAGCCTGCAGTACGATGGTGTTGTTCTTTTGACATTCGCAAAAGTATACAAGGGGTGATTAACAAATAATGCAAATAGAGCCCTATCTCAGAAACTAATTAACTAATCAGAAACAAAAACAGTGCAGTAATATCATCATTTGCTATTTGGGCAATTGCAATATTAGTTATTAATAATTGGAAATAAGATCGATGTTACTTAAAATTACATTTTTCAGATATTATATTTATTGTCCATACATATTAGAATGATGTTACATTAAATTCTTAAGAAAATAAAAACATTTATGCACCAGTCATAAGGTAAATAAACCCCACTATCCCAAATCATAATCCAACGTGAAGAGATACAATGCTTAACAGCCTTTCCCCACCCCACCATGCAAGTACCAGAAGCACAATCCCAGACCATAACACCAAGCGACAGTTCAGTTCATTTATACAGAAGTCATTACAACAACTGTTGAAGAAAAAATCTAGTTGAAGATACCTAGTACGATTTTAGTAGATACTAAATTGAACTCAAGCTAGATCAATTTATTTGATATAGGCTGCAAGAAGGAAACTAACAATGGTTTGCAGCTGGAACATAGATCATATGCAACAAATCTCTTCTCTAGTAGCTGCTTTGATGTGGCAGTCCGCAATTGCACAGAACAAATCGTTATCATTAATTCTAAAAAACATGAGTCCTTAATACTATTACTCAATACCGAGCAAATTGTTTTAAAGAAAGTTGATTAAATTGAGTTAGACTAAATGTCAGTGATGACTGTTACTCCTGTTTGAATCTATTACAATATGGAATTCATCATATAAGATAGTATTTGTTAAATGGCTTTATATAATGGTAATGGTGTAGGGAATACATACCACATACACCCCCCCACCTTCATGGAATACATACAAAACACCAGCTTTCATAAGGTGGTAATCGGATACCCTCTTTCAAATCACCAAGCCTGTTTGGGGTTTTAAGAAAATCATTAAATTTCCGAATCATTGAAATGGAGTCCTGAACAAAATTAGAATTCAAACGTTGTAAGGCGTTGATATGCTATCAACTGAAAAAATCAAACTTACGAATGGTAGTACACATACTTTTCAATACGTTTTTGAAGCACCCCTTCAAAGAAAAAGGTATAAACAAATAATATTAGAAAAATTTCACAACGCACTTATAGCGTGTTTATACATCCCTTATGTTTATAACTTATAAAAGTATGTTAACTACGTCATCATTTGTTGCTCAGCTCTATCCATTTATAAGGAACCATCGCTTATAGAACATTGTTTATGTGAGTAAATACTTATCTCGTGTAGACATAGTTTTTGATGAGACTCTTGGTGAAAGGAACATTAAAATTGATCGATACAATATACATTTCTCTACGGATAAAATAATAAATGCCATAAGAGAATGGGAAGCCATTCCAAATTATCTAAAAAGTTCACCATCAAGAGTTACTTTCAAAACCAATTTACGTAAATATTCAGGGAAAATGAGACAATTAACAACCACAAACCTGGATCTTACAAGAAAAGAAGAAATTTTATGTGATTTCATTTTTACTGGTCATCTTTTTCAACATAATTTTCAAGGTATTGACAGTCCCAAATGCATCTGTGGTTTTAAACAACAAACTACAAAGCATCTAATATTCAAGTGCCCTCTGTTGAGTGTTATAAGAAAGAAACTTTGGGGGGAACTCAGGAACATGCCAGAAATTAGCATTTATCTTAATGTATGGCAGAGATGGAGTAAGCATAACATGCAATTCTTCAATATTGAAGCATTTTACATCGTTTTTTGTGTGAATGCATTGATATAATTATTTAGTTTTAACACATTCCTGCCATGCATACGTACATGTTGGTAGTCATTTTTGTTGCTATTTTGTAAATTTGAATAAACTTTGTATTAACAGGGCCAATAATGCTGAATTCAGCCTCGGCCCTGTCATTGGTAGATCATATTGCAAAGAAAAATAAAGGAACCATAAAAACTAAACTATTTCTCTACGGATAAGTACATTTATGCTAAACCACTGGTACCGTACTCACCTGGTTACGCTGACGATACGTCAGCGTAACAAGATAGAGGAACTTCGGGGTTTCGTTTTCGGTAAGATATTTTTATTTCTCGATTCTACACCACTTGTCAGTCAAGTTGTGGACAATAATTTGACTCAAAGTTGAGGAAGATAGTTTAGTTTGAGAATATGCAGGCGGTTCTATGTTTGGTATATTAACGAAGACGCAATTCACATATTTAGTCCATTGCTTCTGTTACGCTGACGTAAGATCAATATTACGCTAACGAAGATGTGACTTGGAGCTATTGTAACGTTGACGAACCATATGTATTAACATTGGCGTATATTGGGCAACAATCATGAATACATAGTTCAACTATTTCAGAGAGTCCTGAAAGTTCTAAAATCACGAGGGTGATGCACTGAGCGTTCAGAGACAGGTACTACACGAGAAATGAAAATCCTATATTTACAGATCCCATTATTTTGGTGTGAAACGCAGGAAGGTTAAACTTTGCAAGATGAGGGACATCGGATACAAATTGATTCGAACTTTAAGTTGTACTCAAACCATTTTACTCGGTTTTGTTATGCCATCTGATTCTTTATGATAGTGAACCATCAACAATTCCAAAAGTTCATTTTAACATGATATTGCCATGGTGATATAAAGTCAGCACATGTCTGTTTTTCATAGCATAACATAGCATAGCATAGCATAGCACAGCACAGCACAGCAGAGCACGGAAAGCATAGCATAGCATAGCAGCAAAGCATAGCATAGCATTGTACTGCACTGAATAGCATAGCATAGCATTGAATTGTATTGTATTGCACTGCATTGTATTGTATTTTATTGCACTGCATTGTATTGTATTTCACTGCATTGTATTTTATTGTATTATATTGCACTGCATTGTATTATATTGCACAGCATTGTATTGTACTGCAATGCGCTGCATTGCACTGCATTGTATTGTATTGCACTGTATTGCATTTCAATGAATTACACTGCATTGTCTTGTATTGCAATACATTGCACTACATTGTATTGCACTGCAATATATTGCATTTCACTGCATTGCATTGTATTGCACTGCAATATATTGCATTTCACTGCATTGTATTGCATTGTACTGCAACATATTGTATTGTACTGCATTTTATTGTACTGCAGTACGCTGCATTGTATTGTATTATACTGCATTGTAATGTATTGCACTGTTTTGTATTGCATTGTATTGAATTACACTGCATTGTATTGTATTGCACTGCATCACATTGTATTGTACTGTATTTTATTTCACTGCATTGTATTGTATTGCACAGCACCACATTGTATTGCATTGTATTGTACTGCAGTACGCTGCATTGTATTATACTGCATTGTATTGTATTGCACTGCACCACATTGTATCGCACTGCATTTTATAACACTGCATTATATTGTATTGTACTACATTGTGTTGCACTGCAATGTATTGTATTGCATTGTATTGCAATGTACTACATTGTGTTGCACTGCACTACATTGTTTTGCATTGTATTGCATTGCACTGCATAGTAATGCATTATATTGCACTATATTGTATTGTATTATATTGCACTACATTGTATTGTATCATATTACATTGTATTGTATTGCATCATATTGTACTGCTTTGTATTGCATCATATTACACTACATTGTATTGCATCATATTGCACTGCAGTATATTGCATCATATTGGTCTGCATTGTATTGTATCATATTGCACTGCATTGTATTGCATCATATTGCACTGCATTGTGTTGCATCATATTGCACTGCATTGTATTGCATCATATTCCGTATTTACTATTTCAGTTACAGTTTTATGACATAAAATGTTATTTATAAGATTATAATTTTCAAACATTGAAAAACAACATCACTTAAAAAATATGAAATGGCCCAAAATAATATTTTTTCAATGGAACCCTTTGCAGGGGTACCTTCTGTATGTGACAGTCGGTAATACTAGTATGGATTGTCACCCCTACAACAATACAACACTTAAAAATTGAAATGCGTTCAATAGCACTAAGGTTGTTAATATTCTTTTTTAGTCAATAATATAATTTCATAAGCGGGGAGGGGGGGGCGAATCTTTCTATTTGTTGTCAACAATAAATTACACAGATCAAAGTCACACTTGCTAACTTTTGTTATGTCGATGATTGGATCTCTTGAAAAATTAAAATGCTTCCCCACTTTCGACCCGTGCATAACAGGAGGTCCTTAGGCCAAGACAACGCTCTACCAATAACGCTATCAGATCATCCAAAGTTATTTGAGCCTCTAATGAATTAAATTGTGAATACGATGTCAGTGTTGTATCAATATTGGAATGGAATGGAATGCACATATTATAAGAATATATCTGAGAATTATTACAATTATTACAATTATCTCAGCTTCAGCTTTACAAATGCCCCGGGCACATGCCAAAAATCTATGAGCCTGGATCTGGAGCTTTCGATACCCCATGACATTCCAAAGATCAACATTTGTCCTTCGTCAGCGTGACAAAGTGTCTTCGTCAACGTCACATGAGCAATATTCATGCACATCGTCAACGTTACAAAAGCGAGGGACTAAATATGTGATTTGCGTCTTCGTTAATATACCAAACATAAAACCGCATGTATATTCTCAAACTAGACTATCTTCCTCAACTTTGAGCCAAATCATCGTCCACAACTTGACTTATAAGTGGTTTAAAATCAAGAAATAAAAATTTCTTAACGAAAACGAAGCCCGGAAGTTCTTCCATCTTGTTACGCTGACGTATCGTCAGCGTAACTAGGTGAGTACCAGTGTAAACGCCATATTCCAATTCGCTTACACGTTTAGCGTATTCAGGCATTAACATAAGTTGTGCTTTCATGTATGAGCGACATTTCTCTAATCAGTCAAGACGACAAAACGTTTAGAAATGTGAAATTGTATGTCACAGCAAAATAAGTATATATGCAACAATGGTGACGCAGTTGTTTATTTAAAAGTATTAAAAGTGTTAAAATATGTATGAATTGCCCGAACAGGTAAGGAATAATTCATGTGTGACATGTTTCCTCGTCGACATGTTTTAGGGCTGTGTAGTAAAAACAGTGGTGCATTTAATTATATTATACTGCGCTGTTAGATTACCGATAGAGCAAATATACCTGTTTACAATGTTTATTATATATTTTCCAATTTTTGTTAATATAAGATGTCCACATGCACGTCCCTGGGGAATATTTTTGAAGACCATTTTGGTTTTTTGTAAGGTTTTGCATTCTCATACACCAATATACCATGATTTGTTTTCCACAATATGAACTTGTATACCAATACTTTAATTCCCCCAAAATGTTTCTGAACAAATAATTAAAAAATCAAAATTGCAACGAGTCTGTCAATTTATGTTGCGACTCATATTTTGAGAATATCACATTAACTTTCATGTTTCTCACAAAAAGCAATGAATACGCCAACATCTGATATTTGTTTCTTCAGTCTTTGGCATAATATATCTCAACTAATTTAACCAAACGATAACCAAGCATTTTCCATAGCTACCATATATATTACATAAAAGTATTTTAATATACCCACCCCTTGTCACCCATCAACAAATGGTCAGCTTTCACTCATTCGTAGTCTAGCTTCAAGTCTTGTGACCCCAATACAACATAAGTGTGAAACGAAACGTGTTTAGTCAAATATAGGGTGGGGGGTGGGGCGGGGGGGGGGTTACATATCATGCTTGTATATGACCAAACTAATTCTCAAGCGCCTTGTCCGCTATTCAATTTATGAAAGGTGATAAGACAGTTCTCACTTTTTCCAAAGTATTTCCCATAAAATTGTTCTAATTTAAGAATAGATTATATAGCTATAGCAAGAAACTGTAAGCATACACAAATAGTTAAGCTACCTACAAACGTGCCTGAATCCAAAAGAGAAAATCATCCACACACGGAATCGAAAGAACAGAAACAGTATTTGTCAGTAGTGTAACAAAAATGATAACGACGATATGAAATCAAATCTTAAAATGCCATTTGTGGCCATGGTGTCATGAATTCATAGAAAATTTAGGCAAAAGTGGAGAATTCACTGCTAAGACTGATATGTTTTGTTCTATTCATTAAAACTGTACACGTACTGCTAAGTTATGTAATAGACTACTAAACGTTATGATATTTTGTTATAATAAAATAATTAAGTCCAGATACAAAATCAGTTAATTTATCCCCATTAGTCATATTTACCGGATAATTATATTAATTTCTTTCTTTCACTGAATTCTTTCATTTTGAATTTTGCATATTTTGGCGTCTTGCTCTTTGTGACACTATAAGAAAGATTGAAAAAGTACGTTTTGGCAACAAATATGTACAATGCATGCACAAAGGTCAAGATGAAAAAGCTTAGACGACAGTGTTACAGAGTGACAGAACAGAGACAAATGAAACATGTGCACGACAAAAAAGTTTCTGTGAAGGCAAATGCGTTTACAACGAATCCATTAGCAATGATAGTTTCAGTGAGTTAAGGGCCAAATTGTTATGTTCATCGATGAGATGAATTGATGGGAGTTAAATAAATCTATAGCATTAAACGATTACATCATTCTGTAACATTATCGAGTGTGTTTAGGCCAGGATATGGGCGACTCTCTTCGCAGATGTAGAATGGAGCTAAACGTCATGGGGAAAATCCTCGCGAGCGCCACCTTCCGTGTCCCGATTTAGCAAGTATTGGTACCATATGCACCACTCGACTTCGTGGAATACATAAAGTAATTGCCTCATTATTCTAGATCTCCCGAAGAGTGCAATCAAGAAAATATGGAATGATTTGAATTGTTTCTTTCGCCAGAGGTACTCTCCACCTCAAATATGCAATGTGCGATCGACAGTCGGGAAGAAATGAAATCGTTTCTCTCGTAAAAAGATGAATCTATTTCTCCAGGGTATTTTGGTCTTTACAATGATGTAATGCTGCGTAAAATACTATTTTATTGTGAATGTCAAAGGTTAACATGGAACTGAATTGGAAACATTTTAGGAGAATCTAATCATAGTTTAACGAGTGTATTGACTTACGAATACACAATTTATGGACGTTAATTGTGAATTTGTAACCAAGGCACGTTCCCAAATAATCATTTTCCCTGTACTGTTCTTTTACAGGCGTTTAATTAAGCGTATTTCACCCTGCAAAGTATTTAACTCGTAGAAACATGAATTGTGAGTGCTCCCGAAAGTATGCTAATTGACCAACCTTTGGTCTAATTCATGAATTTTAATACTAACCAATCTTACGAAAATAAAAAAGATTAAAATAATGGAAATGTCAACAGTAGATTTGTTGAACATATTGAACAGATTTGCTTGAACAGATCATGATGTCAGATTTAAGCACGGTAAGTGCAAGCACATCCCCGTTTTTCAATTTTCCATATTTCGTTTTAGTCGAGATCATCTAATTTTTGCTTTGGACCCCCCCCCCCTCCTTCACCATTGTAAAGGATTGCCTTAATACGGCAAGGTAGCTGAAATATAATCTAAATTGAGTAAAGCGGTTTTAGTACATCTTTAATAAAGTAACGTTGCGTGTTTCCTACTATACAGAAATTCTCCATCAATCTGTGTGAATGATAGTATTGAGAAGGGATATATACAGTGCATATAAAAAACGCAACAGATTGTTATCTTGGAAAAGCACAAAACCAGTGATAACAGCATTGATTTCATTCAATGCACCATAAAGCCATGTGTCTTCTCTTTACAATGATATATCATTCATTAATATTTGGTCATGGTTGAGTGAGTAATCATTCCATTTGCAAAGTGGGCCAAAATTAGCTTAGGGCCAAGTTATAAACATTGCAAAAGTCAGTGTACGGAGCCTGATGCAATATTGGACGAAAACATTAAACCAATGCTGACTGCATCCTTTTAATTCAATGTACCAAAAAGCCAAATTACTCCTCTTTGCAATGGAATATCATTCATTCACAGGGAGTCATCTCTGGCCGAATAATCATTAATTTTGCAAAGTGGGGCAAAAATCAGCTCGGACCCAAGTTTAAAACATTGCAAAAGTCAGTACAAGGGGCAAAGGGGCTATTGGAAGAAGGTGTGACAGGTATGGCATAGACAGTAAAGTGTTCATACTCATACTCTTGCAAGAATACATCCTATACCCCTCCAAATTGCCACCACTTCCTTGCACATAAAGATGCGCTCATCTGTCCACGTCATGCATGGTTCAGCCCTGAATCATGTGTGGGTTAAAGCAAAGAAAAGCAGCCCATGGGCAAATCTTTCTCGAGGTTTTGCAGTATCTGGTGGAGGAATTGTGAGCACAGATGCTCCTGAGATAGCTCCAAAAGAAAGATTCACAACAATTCAAGTCAGAGGAACTTCCATTGGCACTTAGCCCTTGCACTGATTTTTTCAATATCTAAAACTTGGCTCAGAGCCGATTTTGACCCACTGTGCAAATGGAAGGACCCACCCGACCCAACTATTACCACATGTGAATGAATGACATATCATTGCAAAGAGGGGAGACATGGCTTTATGGTACATTAAATGAAATTGATGTAGTCATCACTAGTTTTGTCATTTTACGAGATAACTACTTGTTGCGTTTTTTGATACGCCCTGTACATGTATAAGGGTGAACCGTTGTAACAGGCTATATTTCCCTTATTACTTGCAGGATACTTTTAGTCTTGCTCAAAGACTGTATCCCCCCCGTCACCTTCACTCTCTTTACCTGACAATATACAGAGAGAAGGATAAGGGGGAGGGGAGTACAGGGTCTTTTAAGCAAGACCAGAATACTTTCATATTTTCACATGTTGTAGAGGAAGGTCTAAAATTTATGTTTGTACCATACATTCTTCTTTGCAGAAAGTATTAGCTCCAACCAAACATCACTGAAATGGATAAAATGTGAACTTCAACATCTGTGATTCTTCAACCCTTCAACAATCTTCCCATGGACAATTTTAGCCGCAGACTGAAAAACCTAATGTTTTCTGACTTTGTTTGGTTTAGAATCCCACATATTATGGTGTAAAAATTAGCATCTTACCCCCGTTAGTTGCAAAGTTATTGTGATCCAAAAAATGTTAAGTTTCGGAAAAGAAGAAAACATCTTCCAGTGAAATCGCAACATACCCTTTATGGTCTCAAAATGTCAGCATCTTCATTTAATCATGGACCAATTCTAATATAATATGGCTCAAAACACTGAATATTAAATTTCCTTTTAATTTGATTTTTGTAAGATATTTACATAGAAGGGTTCTGAGATGTAAGGTCACAGGGGGTAACTTTGCCCCCTCCAGCCGTTTGTTTAAGTAACATGCCCCTAATAGTTGAATGGTTAAAACTGCTTCAAAATGGTCAATGAAAGTTTGAAAAGTGTTTACTGCTCAAATATTGTCCCATATGAAATAGGGTTTAAACAGACCTATATCTGTCACTGAAGGCTTTTTTATGATCATCCAATGTGTTCCAACAATTTCCGTGAATCACATGATACTATTTTGCTCAATGTCTAATTATAGGCATGTTTGTTTTGTCTTGTATTATTTTCAAAATTAGTATAAATTATGGCATCAACAAACATTTTAGACCTTGTTCTACAAGATTTTATAATATGAGCCAATTCATGCATGTATTAGCCTGTTGCAGGGGTTCACCTTTTTGGACCACCTTGTATATTAAGAGGCTGCCAATAGCTTGGAATTTTATTTTTCAGTTCAAAGAAGCTTTGATTAACCATCTTGTGTCTCAGTACGCAAAAACATATCTGCCATTTTAGTATTGCAAGTAATAACGATTGTTCAAAGGACCTACTGTATATAAGAATACTTTCAAAAATTGGCTGGCTTTAGACGATTGCCTTTTATTAAAATGTGGTCAAAATATTTAATGACAAGCAGGAAATGGCACTTGTAACTGTTTCACCAAGCGACAGTTGTGTCATTTAAGCTATGAAAAAATATGTTCTGATGTCCGATAATAGGATTTTCTTACCTATATTTTAGCCATATCCGGGCTCTCAGGTTGTAATGTTCTATTTATTTCAAAAACAATGTGTATTGTATTGTCAGTTTGTTAAACAGAATGCCTGAGAAGAAAAAAATCATGCAGGGAGGAATATATTATGTTGTCATAGACTTGAGAGCAATGGATCGAAATCGTCAGTTGGAATCGACGTCTCACCATCTTCTAGTAAACCTATATTCTCTGAGACGAATTACCTTATGAACAATCGTCTAAATAATTCAACTAAAAACGCTGTAAAAGTATTAATATGTCTTTCACAAGATTTGTTATTATTAATACTGAATCTACCGTTTACAAAAAGATTATATTAATATTTACTTCCAACACGAAATAGATTTGTTCAATTCATAACAAGCAGTTCTAGGGTGTATCACAAAGTAGTTCTGCATGTCGTGATTTTTGAGTTGGGAACCGCTACTGGCCAAACTGCATGCCCTAATTCACGTCACCATACTAGTCAATGGGTAAAAGGGCAAACGCCTAACTTTTTATCTCGAGTTATGGATTTATATGGCCTCACTGGCCTATCTGAGGTTCTTAACCTATGTCTAAGCTACATTTTGACACTAAACTCAATAGGGGCTAAACATCTACTTTTTGAAATAATTGGTCAATTGTGACACTACCCCCTCTCTCTGCCGACAGTAATTGAAATTCACAAAAATGAAGGCAAAATTAATACGCCACTTGATTCGAAATTTTCCTTCATATAACCCAAACTGTGCCTACATACTAGCTTACTGACTCGTCATGATCACAATTGTGTTGGGACTACATTCATTTTTGAAAACTACTTTTTTCTCAGCGGAAGTGACGTATTAGGGCATTTGGGTCACCTTTGTTTCGTGGTATGAGGAAAGTAGTTCTATTATAAACCTGTTTGGGGGCTTCAATGGTATACTACAGCACCATCTTTGGATAGAATACTCTAATTTGCAGATGAAAAATGCCCAGAACAACTGGAAAATCTGTGGTGATAACAGTGATCGGCGGTAAAATATTTGGGATTATTTTCTGCGGATGGATGCGCTTGATAGTGGTGAATTGGTCAATGTGATGATAAACATGACGACATTTTGGTACTCCAACTATGTAAGAGAGCAGAACTTTTAATTTTCGTGTGATATATTTTTGAATTCTTTTGACATGATAATAAGATGTTTCGCTGCATTTCTCTGAAATACTTTGAAAATCGATGGGCTGCGATTTGAGAAATTCTAATTTGAACTTTGTCAATTCAACATGCATCCCAATGGTACAAAAAGGAGAGTTCTACCTCTGGGTCTTGACTTTTTCATCGAACAGATATCTGATATGGTACTCACTGTTCCAGGCTTTGCAAAATTATGCATCCACGCTCGTAAAGACCAAACACAGGGGCTATTTGTAATTAAGGAGGACACAAAGGGGAGTTGTAAGGGACACTATCTAAATCTCTTTAGTCGTTAACTTATCGTTCAGCAAATAATAGAAACGCTGTCAGCATAATGATCAGCACGTTCATTATCATGGGATAATCGAGTCGAGTAGTTTTTGCACATTTCAGAAGCCCTTCATTATTTCTAAAAAGTAGATAAAGGAAGCAATAGATACCCTCAATTCGTTGTATTAAGTAATGTAAAGTATCACAGCACAGAATTATCGAATTAGTATGGTCCCAAAACAATCAAATGATAATGGGTTAAACCATTTAAATCTTTTCTATAAGTGCGCAGTAAATCATTGACTACGATACTCTCATACGAAGTAATTAGTGACTTTTACTAGTCCCATTGACCTTTCAATAATTCGGTGCCTATAGCTATTTTAAAGAAAGTGATTACATATTGAACTTTTCTTAGAGCTTGTGGGACAATTTACGATAATTTATATTTTAAAAAACTGTTGTTGTACTCGAGACTGCGACATATATGTTGATTTCATGGACATGCAATGTGTTATTTTTTGTTGACGAGACTTTAAGCAATCGTAACCATAACGTACTTGTTTGGAATATTGCTTATCTTTTTAAAAAAATATCATTTTAATGATGGATTTTAGACAATTAAGATTTTTTTTATATTTTAGGCAAATATAAACTCGGATTTACGAAAGCTAATTACTCCGAGCTTTTCTACGACCTATTACGACCCCGACGCTTTAATCAAGCTTTGTTACGCTTTGGTGCCGCTTTACAAGTAGCTTTAAAGCGCCATGCTTTGGTGCCGCTTTGCTAGCCGATTCATTCATTGAAATTATTTTCTTTATGTGGAACAGTATCGCAATTAAAGACGTCGAGACATCTATTGGACCAAATGAACTACAGACTATATAAGGCACATATGAACAGGGTGGGCAAAAAACGTCCACATTTTTGTTTATGCTACAACGTTGTTGATATTACAGACAAATGTATAAACCATATATCAATGGAAAGATAATTCAATTTCAAACAAAATGATATATAATTCATATCACATAATGGAGTATTCGTCTTGAAATATCATTTCGATTACCACAGGGGTCTAAATCTTGATTTACCAATTGCTGAATACAGAATGGCATGAACTGACCAGACAGATAAACCCCATATGTTGGCATAGGGGATATAATTTCAATTATTCCAAATTGTTAATTTATGTATCAGATAAAAGAAAATTGATTTACAAATGCAATGTTATTGAGTTCTTAAACCATATTGATAGGTCAGCCTAAATAATGTAGCGAAGTTTGTATGAAATAGCTGGAAACTCATTTCCAAGACATCTTTTTAAAATTAAAATCAATGTAATATATTTACAATATCTAAGCACAAGTGCCAAAGGGAAAGGACCAAAAGTTGTAATGGAACTTAGCAAAAAAGCAAACTCTGTGTGCATACCAGTCAAGAAAAACAAACCCCATATATCCCAAAACCATGATCTAACGTGTTGTTTTAAGATGAGCTAACAAGTTGTAGTGGCTATGACCCCAAGAAGGAGTATTAGGTGCCACATAGTGGTATTTTGGACACAATGCCTGTTTAAAGATAAAAATATCAGGAAATGGGCAATAATGATCTAGTTCTTATATACAAAATTGACTTATCAGACATTTTGAATGTTAGACAATGTAATTATAGACACCAGAAGAGGAACTAATATTAATAGAAATTTATTCAATTTTATGGGCTATGGCAAAATTTCAATTGAGTTTCTTTGCAAAATGTGTTTGAAGCAAATATCAATGTATTCATCAATCAAACTCAACTCCAATACTTTTTCTTTAAATGTAAAAGCCTTAAATTGTTGATTTACTAAGCAATGTGATATTATGCAATAAGCCCAAAACATATAGCAAAATCTTGTTTTTGACTACTTCTACCTTCATGATACGGAAACTATTATGAAGTCGCTAATTTAGTCATTTATATTTTATGAATCATGCATTATCTTGTTGGGAATTGAATTATCTTTCTAATGATATTTGATTTATGGATATTCCCAACATATCAGCAAAGATATTACAAAAATAAAAATATGGACGCTTTTTGGCCCACTCTGTACATTGACCATCGGTTCAATATCGTATTTTTGAGGTGTATTATTATGAAGTAAGACATCGTAGGTCCCATATCGAACAAAATATGGCGACAAGTGGAAAATCTGCGATATTTAGGAAAACATATGAACATGCCTGCCAACGATGAATGAATAAAACTTTCCTCGTGAAGGAGACGAATCATCATGAAATCTGCTCGGGTTGTCAGTGGACCCTCCTCATGCTTTTTTATATTGTATTTCTTTATTTCAAATCATAACAATAATCACAAATGCATTAGCGGCTTTGTAAGGTACATTATAAGCCACTTTTAAGATATCGATTCACAAAGCAAGGTCTGCAAATGATCTGATAGTAATGGTACACAATTGTAATAGATCACTAGACTGCCTGGGGTCCCTCAACACAGTTCCTGATAAACACTGCACCCAACTTCTAAATATCAATGTTTTGCTCTGGTCATAAAGAGTAAATTTAAGTTTTTCCTGTCTTTTCTTACATGAATTTCTGTATCAAATATTAAGATCATTAAATTGTTCAAAGTAATAAAATAATTTTGCTGAATGTGACAGGAGCATTTAACAACAGAACAGTAGATGAACACTACCTTGTTTGTTAAATAGACCTGTTCTGTAAGTATTGCTGGAGTATTAAAACAGTAAACATTGTATTTATGGTACAAGATCCTCGTCGTCAAAAGTATCATTTTGTTCAAAACGATGAAGAAATTGTGAATCTTTGTATGGTGAAACTAAATTATATTGCAATTTACTTTTTCCGCCAGAGCAAGTTGAAGTTGAGTTGAGTAAAAATGAGGGTAGATCCCCTCCCTCGAATTATTAGAGGGGGAGGGCACTCCACATGTAGAAGTTCCTTATATGTATGCCTAAGATGCTCAATCAATATAAAGTTTACATTTTTTAGCCAATTTGCAAGATATTTGTAATCTATATGATTTTTAGTCTTTAACTACCACCCAATTCAATTGTGACTATGTCTAATTTGAAGAGTATTCGCTCATAACTTATTTGTAGCCAATAAAAAATCCGTCAACAAGAATAGGGGGTCATTTTGAAAAAATATCTTACGAGTACATTTTTTTGCAAACTCTTTTTTATTATGAAAAAGCTGGTAAATTGATTGAAAGTTCACTTTTTATCAAACGTTTATTTTAGCCTTTTACTACCCCCGCCCCATTCAATTTAAGTATACCTAATTTCAAAGGTATTCTCTCATAACCTTTTTGCAGTTTATGGACACATATGAAAAAAATGCACAACATTACTTCTTTTTAATCATGACTAAAATGGTTGGTTAACATATAGTATGCTACCTTTTGCAGGTTACTTGGAATTCATCTCTTAGGTATTATATCATAGATCCAGAAAGTATGATAGTGATGTACCCAACTGATGTGGAGAAAAAAATCACAACCCCAACCCTTCTTCAACAAAGGGGTGGGGGTCAATATGAAAAATAGATTTAGTAGATCCATTATTTGTGCAAATTCTTTTTATCATACCCAAGATGATCAGTTAATATAAAGTTCCCTATTTACTTGACATATTGTAAGATATTTTCCATTTATTTATTTTATTTATCATAAAAGATATAAAACATGCAACATGTCATAATCTAAGACACCACAATGGCATATAAAAGTTGTAGCATGTGCTAGAAAAAAGTCTTCTAAATAAAAAAAATGTAAGACTAGAGTCCATATGTCGCAAGATGCAAGTAAAATTAATTCACTTAATTAAGTAGAATTAAGTATATTGGACTTGAAGCTACATACAAGGTTTTAAGAGTTCAGATTTTGAATTGCTTTTTTTATTTTCAGCCTTTTACTATCACCTCCCTCCAATTCAATGTTAAGTTTTTGTTGTAGTAGTCTATAGCTCATCGAACCCAATGAAAAGATTCAACAACATTGCAACATCGCTTGCCACCCACTCTTGCTTCATAGCTTACTGCTTAAATACATTTTTTCTCGATTATAAATGTGTCTTTTTTAGGACTTATGGAGGCATATTAGAGCTCTCTTCCTGATATTTTTCATCTATAAATATTAAAAGATCTTAGAATTATGACAAAATATCTTCAAAATCCGTATTACCAACATTGTGAATTACTGAACATTAAATAATTAAATTATTGATTTGGGAAAGTAATATGATAAAAAAAAAAAAACCTAAAACTACTTTCTTATATATTTACTACTTTAATCAACTTATTTTATCACAAGACAAAATCGTATGGAATAAATTGTAATAAGATGGTTATTAAGCTTGTTATTATGGTCTTACTAGTGGTTATTATTGAGTAATGGTACAGGTATCCGATATGGTATTGCAGCTTACACTTAAGTAATGGTACACGTATCCTTGGATTTTAGGCCCGAATACCGAGGTTTATTTTTTTGATTATCGTGTATTATTATTTTGTGTTAATATTAGTTAACCATCTAACTATTGGCTACCATTTGCATTCGTTTGACTTCACTTCTTAAAATAGAGCTTCGTCTTCGTCTTGTAGTTTAACTACATGTAGACTCTGCACGCAGGGTAACTATTGGCATGATATTGATAACCTTGTTATATTAATATAGCGCATAGGCGTAGCCAGGGGGATGCGATGGGATGCGGTCGCACCCCCCCCCCCCCTCCATAACCAATGAAAATAGAACCATTAGATAGAAGAGAAAAGTCTTAAAATGCTTTTTTTGAAGCTTCTAGCTCGATTTTGAACGAAGTTGCACCAATTTTTGTAAAATTCAAAACAAATCTTCAAAAACATTTTTAATGCCACGATCGCACCCCTTCCCCCCGACTGAAAGCTGGCTACGCCACTGTAACGTGTAATCAATACGCTACATTTTGTATGTTCAATTTGTATACTAAAAACTGTTATTAATCCACAGATTTAGATGAAGACAAGATAAAAATCCGAATCAAGAATGAAAAGGTGTCTAAGTATATAAATCTTAAGGGTAATGCATATTTGAATTAAACAGAGGCGGGTTAATTTATATTGTACTATGAATTACGCTATTATTCAAAATTGCAGCTAAGATGCCTGTTTTATGATACCCTGCGTGCAGAGTCTAGTTAAACTACGTATACACTAAGACGAAGCTCTCTTTTAAAAGAAGTGAAGTCAAACGAATGCAAAGGGTAGTTTTATGAAAAATATCACGAAAGATGTATTCTAGATATCAGTAGTATTCTCAGAAATTTATTATCCGAAACGGATAACATCTGGCCACTCAGACAAACAATCGCAGACATAGGCTAAGCTTGTTTATTTAACAGTTAGATTTGTTGACTTACCGATCCGTATTTCAATCTCCGGGAAGACGTTCTTTTCACTTTGTATTTGCGTGCAGTGTAATATAAGTTGATACTTTTGTTCAAAAATGTACTTTTAATGGCCATTTTATGCCTTTTATTTTCAAATTATGTTTTGATGTAAGTGTGAAAAGTCAAGAAACATCAACCCCGACTTTTAATTAAAAAATGTTGGTTAATCACTTATGGCAAATCACAAGGTTGATGATGTCAACGGACCATGATCGTGGAAGGCTATCAATATCAGGTGTATATCGGATAGAAAATAAATATAGCTAATTTTTCGCACTGATATGATGATGACTATTCTGGCGAATCGGGTAGATATTTCTCAGTTTTTTCCGATAATAAAACTATTCATTTCTATCAATTTAACAAACGGGGTCCTTTGAATGCACATTAAAACTATAAAAGTATTTATTGGGCGTACATACTCGTTCTGTCATGTTACTTTCATTTCATTTGCAAGTTGTCCACATATTAATCCAGCGTTTTGTTTAATCAAATTTCCCGCCCCTTGAGGTTTCCGACTGTAAAACTTAATATTTAATACTAACCAATGCATTCAGAATACAAATTTTCCATTTTTATTTCTCTGATAGATAAAGTCTCATTTTGAATCTGTTCGTGTATTAAAGAGTATGCGTTTATAATGCCGTGGTCACATTTGCTCAGATTTTCAGCACCGGCGCCCGGCCGATGAGTATTTTGTTCAAAATTGTATTCAATTCTGAACAAGATACTCAATCGGCCGGGCGCCGTAATGAAAATCGGAGCAAATGTTATCAAGTCATAACTGATGAAAAATCAAATGAGAACATGAACATGGATAATAGGGGCACTATTACGCTGCGTGCAGAGTCTAATTATAAACTACGAGAAGACGAAACTCTCATTTAAGAAGTGAAGTCGAACAAATGCAAAGGGTAGGGTACTATAGAAGGGGATCATATAAAAGCACGATCTATTTTACAACGCCTTTAAGTTTTGTTGCCCTTTGTGCATTTCAAAAATAAAATATCTTAATCTGATTTGTTCCACCTTTCTTTTCGCTCAGTTCTGCAATATTATGTCCATATGTTGTTTAGGATTATGTCATTTGCGAAATAGCTGTAAGACATTATGAGAATGAATATGGGAGATTCCACGATAATGTTGTTCACATGATTTTATGCACATACCTGCACAACAATCGCAGACAGAAGTCTTAATATTGTCCAATAAAAAATAAGAATCTAACATTTAATGATAACAAAAGGATTAATTGCTTAGTTCTCTTTGTTTTAGTCTTTGTTTTCTTAAATGCGGAAGTGTACCAACATCACCTAGATTACATAAGAGATCATCTAACAGTCTAAAATTGCTTTTAATTGCAAGTTAATGCATTCCGACCAAAATTTGTATACCTGTAATTTGGGGGGGGGGGGCGATGTTACATCACATAACTACAACGTTCATATAGAAATATACAATAAGCATGTCCGTATAAAGCTAAAATTATAAAAACTCATTTCAAAGTCATTCTGTTCATGGAAGCGTCAAGTTATGAAAAACAATGCTAAACACTCAAACAAATCGACTTGATTACCTTTGAAAACTTCTTGAGAGGAAATGGACAAATGTATTTTTCTAACTCATTAGAGCGTCTGTCTGATTGAAATACTATTTTTTAAATACAAACATAAATGATTTAATCTTGGTCAGAAGTCTGAACATTGTCCAACAAAATAATAAGAATCTAACATTTAATGATTACAAAAGCATTAATTGCTATATAGTCTTTGTCTTAGTCTTTGTTTTTCTAACGGCGGAAGTGTACCAACATCACCTTGATTACAGAAGAGATCATCTAACAGTCTAAAATTGCTTTTAATTCCCGGGTTTTAATTACATTTTATGTATAGACTTTTTGCCTCTATTCTCATTTTTAAACCTGTTTCTGTTTGCTTATTTAACAATTGTGATAAATTATTCAGTTAGTGTCGAAATCAAAACAATTTTCTACTTTATAGTCCCCTCCTCTTGCACTGACTAAATATTAAAATAAGCCAGTCTGATTGCGAATTTACAAATCCTGTAAAAGTAGCTCCAAACCGCCTTTTAATCAGAGAAAACAATAAGTTAATTCATCTGATTGCGAAAATACGAATTAATCTGATTATCTGATCCCCATGCTATTTGATTCGTGCATTATCTACAAGTCAGTCGGGCAAGGGTGAAATTATTTCATTTGAAAACAGAAATAAATATCAGAACCCCTCTAGCATAACTATTCGGAAGAAATTCATAAAAAAATAAGGTACACAACTGATGAAGGGTCGCACACAATGCACGCACCCCTGTCCTCCTCCTCGGTGTTTGCCCACACACGACCATATTTGACAATTTTTCTAAAAGCGTTTTCCCCGGGAATATAGGTGTAGCGGTTGCCAGAAGTCGCACAGCTTGGGAGTCAGGGTATCCTGATCAATGCCTCAACGCCTGACGGGTCTGATATTTAGAGGGGGCGCAAGAATTATTAGGGCGCGGGGTAAACGTGAAAGTTGCATAAATATCCATAGGCGTAGCCAGGAGGGGGGGGGGTGCGATTGGTGCGATAACAATAGGCTTTATATATGCTTTAATGTTTTATGTAGCATGATGCTTTTATGTAGGCTATTAATTACAGTTCTTTTTGCAATATAAAACTGGTATGTTTATGCAAATTCCGATTGGACTAATATAAAGGGATATTGTTTCATTATGTGGACTTGAGAAAGTCCGACATACTCATTGCTTTCAACCCAAAACTTAAAATAGGAAGTTATCAAGATTCCAAGAACACGATCGCTACTTAAACAATACGTTTGTAAAATCCCGACGATCGAAATGCAATCAAACTTTCGCAATCAGGTGCCTAATTAGTCTTTTGATCTCTAAAGTTTTACGACTGAACGTTTCAATGAACTCGTGAGAAGCAAACGCAATCATCATATAAACATTTTTGAAAAGTCAGTCTCGGAAGAATTTTCCAAGCATTCCCTGCTTCGATGCGTTTTTATTGCAAGGGCCGTTTAGCGCCGATAATATAATCCATTATAGGGCATTAGGGTTGTGCTTTATTTGTTTTATTTATATAATGTTATAAATGTGTACGACACTTTAATGAATTATTTTTAGGGTTACAATGCATATTTGACTTTTCCCTCTAAACGTTTAAAATTCATCTTTATACTTTTCTTAGTTTGCTTCAATAAAATTTAACATTGGATCCCAGACAGTTATCAAATTCTCAGACATTTGATTAATATAGATATTTGTACTTCCGTTGACCAGTGGTGCTGGTGTGACTGAGATTCGAATCTAATATGTTTCATTTTTATGTAAATTGAGAGGAATAAAATTTTATTTTAAGCGTTTTAACAATCTTAACGCTTGGCGTGCAGCTCAACTTAATACACAATCAAAGGTCAGAATACAGAAATAAGAACATGCCTTTTATTTGTTATTCAAGCTCCAGCAATATCCCCGTAGGTACGAACATTTTCGGGACGGAATGCGTGACATATTAGTGATTCGCGTGAAAAGTCCGAACGAAATGCGTACGTTTTTTTTCGGCGTTCGTATTTTTGCTGTGTAGACGAACTTTTTTAGAAATTTTTCTACAGAAATTTTTTTGCTTGACAATTACCAGGTAAAATGCGTATTTGCGTGACATTTTCTGTCACGCAAAAATAACTGGCGTGACTTCAAATTCTTCAGCAAATGCATGACAAATACGCAAATTGCGGGACAGTTGACAGGCCTGATGCCTGCATCTGGTTTTCCCACCTTTGGGAGGGAGCCAATATACACATAGATTACTTACTGGCCATGGACGGGGGGGGGCACAGAAACGAACATTCTGGGGTCATAAGGGATACTTGGGGAAGAGGGAGGGGTGGTGATGAATAGTGAAGTCCGGGAGTGAAGTTAAGGGGTACTGAAATCTTTCTTTTGATATTTAGTGCTTGAATGGAGACTTGTTTCCACTCCCCGCATTCTAGTAGAATTTAAATATTTGATCCAAAGGAGTTATATTAAATCAAACTTGCATTCCGATTAATTAACACTCCAATGATTGTACCGCTTAACTTCACTATTGTCTAAGATAATTATAATGAATTCACGGGACACTATAGTATATAGTATATTTAAACTTTAGTGGTTGGATGGAGACTTGTTTCCCCACCCGGTACACTAGTAAATTTGTAAATTTTAAATATTTGATTTAGGGAGGTATTTGCAATCCAACTCTGATGATGCAAGACTAGTCAACCAAGACTAAATTATGAACTTATTATCATTTAGACTATTGAGTTCATTAAATTATAATTCCATAGATATCATATTTAATCCTGTCAACACAATAATGGTATTAATTGGCATGATATGTAGTCAGAGACGGTTTAAAAAGTTGTTTAGATTAATGATAGTATTAGGAAAAATCCTAACTCAAAGTTTTTGTTCTCTCGCAATCCAGAGCAAACCACTCGCCGGGCAAGCATTCTTTAAAAACGTGAAGTTTTCACCATGTTGAACAGTATTGAAAATTGTCCAATTTGAACCATCGCCTTGTATATTTCTGTAACTGCCCCCCCCCCCCCTTGACACTCGAGTGTAAGAATCCTTTCCACACTGTCAATGGTTTTACAAAATAGTTCATGTCAGGAAGGGGGAGGGGTGAGTGTAGAGAACAATCACTGACTGCGATTTGTATGATTGAACATTATACACTTATCATAAATTCGTAAAGAATAGTTTTAAAATAAACAGCTTGTTTTATTTTATGATTGGAGTGATGTATGCATAGAAGAATGACACTGGTTTTGAAATATCTTAATTATCCCATTGAATGAAGCCATCCGTCCCTCTGTCCATTCTTAACTCATACTGGTGGACTGATTTGATTTAAAGGAGAAGTCTCGGTGTAGAACGTGTACACACTAATGGGAACGAATTTTACTCATTTCTATTTAGGATTCGTTCATATACTAGCGGGGCTTTAGAGCATTTACAAACGCACGAATTGTATTGTTTTAAGGCAACTTTTATGACATATAATGTATTTAAAGCTGATTAATTTTAGATTATATTCGGTTCAATTTTACAAATAATGAATAGTATTACAGTATATCGAAAAATATACAATGATTTACATTAAATTGCGCAGACTGCAAGCAATGTACATGGTTGGCGAATTTGCATGCGCGTTCTTGATAATAAGAATTAAAGGTTGAACTTAAAAATCAAACATTTTCTTTTTTAAACATAATAAATCTTTAAATCAAGAAAATAAAAATAAGATTGATGATTGAACTTTTCATAGTCAACTGCGACTGTGTCGACGCATGTTTATTTACTTAGCTAATTAGATATGTAAAATTGTTAATGGCCGCAACGGATAATACGTACATGTAAGCTGTTCGGATAAGACATTTCTATATGATTAATAACAAATGTTATTCAGCAGAATGTTATTCAGCAGTAACAGATCTTATTAGTTATTATTCAATTTGGATAATAAATCTATTATCTCGTCGTATTGGTGTTTATTATATAGTGTTTCTCGTTGTGTATGTTGCTTTATTGAAACCTTCCTTGGAAGAACTTTTTTTGTTTTGACCCCCTGTTACTCCCTGGGGGTGGGTACAAATCATAATTTTCAGGGACAAAAAGTGACCGGCAAACTTGCTTGGGTGGATCTTCTTATTCCAAACAATCAATACATTCATGAAATCATAATGACTTAATTCTTCATTGTTTCGAACAAAAAAGAAGAGCCCAGGCTACCATACCATTTTGGTCCATTTCCCTGGTTATACAAAGAATCAAGACACTGCTTGCATTTTCAGCGGGAATTCGCGATTTCAAAATTATCGTTGGGCTTTGCATCATACCCGTGCTGCTGTTTCTTCTTTATCAATATAATAATAGCACGAAATATACATCATGTATATGCTAAATAAGTAAAATGCTACGGTATGGTAACTGACCATTGCAATAACAAAGCTATTCCAAAGAGCTGGCAAAAAGATTATGATTATTACTAAGCAAATTTCCCTTTAGGCGAATTGATATAAATGGAATGCAAAATATGTAGATGTGACACTTTAACCTATCTGTATTAATCATACTAATTTCGATCTGATTCAACCATTAATGTAAAAATCAAAGCCTAATTAATCATTGTGAGTTACCTATTCTAAAATAGTATCACCCTAGCTCATTTTTACTTCAGTTGAAAAATAACTCATATGAACATTTAATTATATTATTCCTCTCTGGGGCTTATCTAGTCATTTTACATTTCATGGGATATGAACATTTCCAATTCTTCATGTTTTCACATTGTAAGAAGCAGCAATGGTGTCATATTCTGACTTGATAAATTGAAATTGCACCTCTTACTTATACCTCAGTCATATTTGTTAGGTATCGAATTAAACAGGGATTTAAGTAATATTGAAAGAGATAATTTGTACAGTTCAAAATTCTTAATATTATGATAGGTCTTTATAATTTTGTTTTAATGGTAACATTAAATCTTGTTTATATCGAGAGTTTCCATCATTCGTTCATTACAGTGATTAATTACTAGGCAAGTAGCTGTGCTGGTCAACCTTCCTTTCGCTTAGTCTTCAGTTACCATGTTGGGGATACACCGTTTCTTTACAGGCTAACTCCTCCCCCGACCCATTTCCCCGCCTATGTATATATAGAATTCCGCCAAGTATGAATATAATTATCACGCCCGGTGATCGTGAAAATGGGACGGAGGGGGGGGGAGCAAGCAATTTCTGGTAGAAAAATGAACAAATCTGCAAAAATTATTTTTCAAGAAAAGGGTTATGATTCAATTGCTAAACGAATAGGCGCACGGTATGGTAAAATATGTCACGTATTCTACGAATTCTTTTTTAGCCGATTCTCTTCTTAGGTATAAGATCTATTAAAAAAGGCGCAACGCCACCAACGTGCAAAAGTCAATGTTTTTGCTTTAAATCAAGCATCAACGGTCTACAAAACCTGCAATAAATATTTGTAAGTGACATTATCATCATAAAATTAATGACCTTAATGACTTTACAAAATATTTTCCATACGTTGTATAAAAAATAATCGAAAATAATTAAAATTGGACGGAGGGGGGGGGGGAGGGGACGGAGGGGGGAGCAACATGTCTATACGACATGATGAGAGATGTTACTTCACTTTATATCCAAATTTTCCCATTTTCTCCTCAATTACAATGTACGTAATGACGTAAATCAAGATTATTTTCACTCGCATCTAGTCTATTGTCCATTACTGCTCTTACATTAAGCAGTTTTTAAACTCCTGCTTATGTTTAGAATAACTCAACTTGAGAACCTATGCTTATGTATCAATGATATCATTATACTAAAGAGAACACAATATTGAACAAAACAAAACATCGATAGGAAATACAATAATACACACTGTTTCAAAAGGGTGTATCTTAGTCATTTATCACAATTCAGAATGAAATTATGTTACGTGAAAGAAAATGGCCGGGGTTGAAAACAGTCATCACAAAGCGAGCTCAATCCATCATGATTATTATAACGGGGTATGAACTCTACACACTCTAATTCATTGAAGTATATTGCTTGTTTGACTATATTATTTGTTTAATTTACTTCATACAATAATGCAATATGGTACTTGTACCTGCCAATATGGTACCAATAATAAGCGTTTCATAAACAAAAAGATTATGAATATAGAAGTACATGCAACCAAAAGAAACGTTTAATAAATTCATATCTCTTGATTTAAAGAATCAAATCGAATTGTGAGGTGACATAACCAGACTAGAGATACCATGGAAACCAGGAGATCACCTAAAATTGGTTGTTGGCTGATATGGCATGACTAAATTCATTATTTCTCGTGATGTCTATCTACAAAATTGCTCATGGACATGTTTCAAGTCAACACATCGAGCGGGAAAAGAGGTTATGAGGATGCATATATATACTATATATAGTCACACTGCCCTACCCCCATACTATAGCCTATATTTCTACGGGCATACAGGCTACGGTGAAGTTGCAAATGGAGGACGTTTGTTTATTTCCATATTTCTGAAGGTATTCTAGATTTAACATAAATTCCAGACATAGAGAAATACCAACTCCATTCGCAACTTCACTGTTACCTTTATCCCTTTTAAAAGTGGTCACGAGGTAGGGTAGAGTGATGGTATTCACGCTAAATAGTTATGTTTTATAGGTTATGTCAGTACAAACACATTGTTTCAAAAGGATGGTTGGTCATGGTGAAAAATATGTAAGTCACTTTTGAGTCAATCATAAACCATTTATTAGCCTGATTCTGAGTTCAAATAGGATTAAAGAATGCCAATAATCAAGAGTCATCGATAGTTCATGATTCTATGAAACCGACTGATAATATACCCAAATTTTATCACAAGCAAATAGAATTTGACAATATTTAATGTTGTTGACCTCACTTCTTTCAAGTCAAGTTTCAAATCAAATGATTAACATTATATTTGATTTTGTAATATGTGTTAGTAATTCTTTGATTAATTCAATGAAAAACATATTTCAAATTCCCCATTCAGTGAGTATTAACCAAAGATTACCAAACGTATTTAAAGATGTAAAGGAAGTAGTGCGCTCTCCCTTATGATCACCCCAAAAAAATTAATTCATCTGATTTTTCAAAATGAGTATACTGCCTTTATTATTACATATATATGCACACTAGTATCTTGTTGACTTATATTCAGCATTGATGTACACTGTTGCTCATAAATATGGAATATTAGATTTGGCAGCTCACAATTCAAAGTTTGGAGTAAGAGAACAATTATTTGGAGTTGGTTCAGACATTTATTTTCCATGCAAATCATAACCACATATTTCATCTACAAATCAACGTTTTCTAGAGAAAAAATATTCACATTTAAGTTTAGAAAATTAATGTTATTTAAACAGGGGTACCCTAAGAATTTTTGCATTTTCAAAACACCCCGATCCAAATCGTCATGTAAAACAGATCCAACAGAATAAACATCTGGTCATGAAGATTGAAGTGTCCTCTATCCAATGATAGCACTAATATGCGTTTTGTCCTCTTTGTGCTGCAATCAGAGCATCAACCCTACGGGACCAGCATAGATTGAAACATCTGATCTTTATAAGTGAAATAAGGCCACATTCCTCAATCTGGCCAGTGCGTAACGTGTCTAAATTTTGAGGTGGGGGTCCAAGTCACGAATCTCATTACCAAGGTCGTCCCACATTTGCTCTGCATTAGCATGATTGGCTGACTTTTGTGCCCATGGTAGCTGGTCCATATTGCCTGCCCTGATGTAATCCAACACAATGCCACTAGCATATGCATCAGCATGATTATTCTCTTAGTTGAATGTTGCCCCAAAACACTCTGTTTGCATGTGGTACTTGATGGAGGTCCAAAAGGTCAAATTACTCTGAAATTATGTTTTGGAATCACCAAGGGGGTGCAACTTCTGTAGTACTGCTCCAAACAACCTCTGTAATACTACTCCAAACGTAAATAGGGTCGCTTTCATGCACTGCTACATCAGTAAGTGTCCTTATTGTTTCTTTCCCCTGGTCTACGACAGAAAACGAATACAATTATCAACTTTGTGGAGAACACATCTTATTTCTTCACATGCTGTCATATGACACCAAAGATTAGGTCCAATGTTTTTGGTGCTTTCCTGCCCATTGAAGGCACCTTTCTTTTTTATGATGATCAGTCAGCTGTTGTCTCTTTAAAGGTCTCGTGGCCTTGCATCCTTTATAAAGAAATCACTGGTTCTCTATAGCTCTGGAACACAGGTTTTGAGGTGGGGCAGCCATTCACCTCGTAGACTACTGGTTGACTAATAAGCGATTTTGATGACATAAATGCAGTAGGTGGTGGTCTTTTACATTTTTCTCTCTGGGGCTACTATTGCTGTGACCTGGAGTCTTATTATAGTGCCTTTGGTACCACTGCAAAGTTTTAGAGACTGTTCCTGACACACCCCTAGGGTCCTGGCAATGGCAGTTTGTTTCATGCCAGAGAGCGCCGTCCCTATGACCAGGCATGCTCTTTTTCACTTATTCTATGGGGCATGCCCTCTAAAAACTCTTCCAACTCTAAATTAAAATTTTATAAAATGTGTACAATGATTACAACTAAGATTTGGACACCTTCTTCAAGTTACCAATATCATGAGGTCATTGGGTCACCTGAGTGAATATGAGTTTAATCAACCATAAATGTTTCAACTTTTCATGCAGATCAGTTTTATATGCAAAACTGATGAGGGAATGAGTACATATTACAAACTTTCATCAAAATGTTATCATTTTGTAGAAATTCCATCGAACAGTTCTTATCTATAAAATATTCCATATTTATGAGCAACAGTGTATAGGCCACTTATTAGGGTCAATATTCAATCATGAAGTGTTGAGGCATAGATTCCAAACCGAGCATTTAGACTTTACCCAGATGGCTACCTCTATCGCACAGGCAGCAAGTCGCGCTCTAGGTCTAGTAATTGCCAAGTACAAGGCAAATGGTGGTATGCCATTTAAGTGCTTTACAAGACTGTACGATAGTTTAGTCACACCAATTTTGGAATACGGTGCAGAAGTCTGGGGATTTAAGGAGTATGCATGTATTAATACTGTTTTTCACCGAGCCTGTAGAGCATTTCTTGGATTAGGCAGGTATACACCCAACCTTGCTGTCCAGGGCGAGATGGGGTGGACCTCACCATTTGAAAAACAGATGAAGAAAAACCATAAGTTTAACTTGCGACTTCAGTCCCTTAGCCACAATAGGTTGACCAACCGTATTTACCATTGGAATGTTTTACGTGCTAACAGTGGAAAGAAAAACACCTTATACCACCTGAGGCAGGTTTACGATTCTCTCCAGGTTAATGATGACGACCCGGTGTCGGCGATTGTGTCACCTCTGGAACGTCAAGTGCAGAACAACTGGCAAACAAGACTCTGGGACGATTCAAAGCGGCAACAAGGAAACAAACTCAGAACTTTTAGAACCTATAAACATGACATAAAAACAGAAAGATATGTTACATCAACGCTTTCTATCTCTCAAAGAAAGCCATTTGCCTCAATAAGATGTGGTGTAGCACCAATAAGAATAGAAACTGGTCGGTATGAAAGGCTGCCAGTTGATGAAAGGGTGTGTCCCTTATGTGATATTGCAATTGAAAACGAAAGACATGTAACTCTGAACTGTTCTCGTTATGAAGACATCCGTTTAGACTTGTATGCAAACGTTTCTACTATTGTAACTGGTTTCATGAATTTAGATGAAGAGAGTAAATTTCAGTGTTTAATGTCTAATGACAGAATTTGTCTTTTCACAGCAAAAGCCTGTGACCGGATGCTTAAGCGACGGGAACATTTTATTTACAAAACCTGATTAATATGTTTTTACAAAAGTGTCTTATAGGCCCATAGGGGGCCTGGGGTGATTTTAACAGTGTACTATTGTTTTAAATATGTAATTGTATTTTAACTCATGACACTATAATAAAATTAAAATAAATAAATTAAATAATAAATTATATTTATTACATTTTGCATATTTGCATATTCCATTTAACTGATTCAATTTGACCTGTTTAAAACTCATTATTGTCAAAGAAAGTCAAGGCTGGAGATAGTTTATGGTAAGTGGCTTTTTACAATGGGTAAACTGTTTTTAAAGATGTAGTTCAAACGTTTATCAAATTACATGGGTGTCCTATCTTAATAAAATCCTTATACTATAAACATATCACATAAATAAATAAAAAACAAAAAAAACATGTTCTGTTATTAAGTAAAGCATAATAGAAAATTGCCGATATTTGCTTCATTTATTGTACCTGTTGACCTCTGAAATCCAAATACATCATCAGAGGGAGGGGGGTTCAGCCTCGTTTTGGAATTGCTTGAGTTCGCCATTGAACAAAAAACTTTTTTCAAAACTGAAGACAAAACGAGCCTTAGTAGTACTAAATGCCGAATAGGTGTGTGGTGGGGAGCTGTAGCAACGTGCCCCGAGAGGGGATTTCGTTGTTTAGATGGCCAAAAGACCCCAAGATGTCCCGATTGTGGTGTAACTTTGTGAAAAATACGAGGCGGGATTTCACTCCCAGTGAGAAAAGCAGAGTTTGCTCTGCTCATTTCAACCCAGATTGTTTCGATGTAAATGAGACGAAAAATGCCATACTCTTATCGATGGGACAGAAACCCATGTAAGTAAGATCTATAAGCAGTATTTGACAGAGTTTGTGTGATTATTTAGTGTGAATATCACCTCGGGAATCTGCAAATTTGAACCAGGAAATAAAAAATATTTTTCGTTTTTTAATATTTATTTCCCATGTTTTCCGAATTCCTTTCACCATAGAGGCTCATCAAATGGTCACATGTACCGATCCACTGGTATGATTGGTTGCAGGGGTGGATCTGGGAATCAACAGGGGGGGGGCAAGGCCCAATTATGCCAAAAAGGCCCACTTATTTGGGCCCCGAGTGCTTTTTGGGCCCAATTTTTTTTCTGACCCCCCCCCCAGATCTGCCAGTGGGTTGGTACCAGGGGGTTTGTAGAACTCTTGTCCAATTTTGTGCACAAAATGGTTCAAACCTGTTTCTATTATTTTGTTAATTTTACAGAACATGACATGTTGTTTGCCAATCTTATATTTGTAGGCCTCGGACATTGAAAAATGATGCAGTGCCCACAATCAAGACTGACACTCCAAAGTCGCCAACCCCATGTGCGGCTCCAGCCCCATGTGCGTCTCCAACCCCATGTGCATCTCCAACCCCATGTGCGTCTCCTAGTAATACATGTACTCCAAAGAGAGGTGCTTTTTTGAAAAGAGTAAGTAATAAAGGAAAGCTTCCTTTACCCTGTAAATAGATTATTTATCACCATTTCCAAACAATGGTGGTTTGAAAGCCCATAGTTTCAAATATTGTCTAGATACATATCCCTTAAAATTTGTATATTTTACATTTTGTATACTGTCATCCACTGATGTGTGGCCTCTTGTAAATTCACTTATGTAAGAAAATCCTCACTTCAGCTAATCCACTGCTCATTTATTTATTGCTCAGACTGTATTTGATTCAGAGGATTGGGCAAATTTTGAAAATTTTTCTACTATTTAACTTGCCGGATTGACCCATCAGTAAAATATGGATATTTTAGGGCTAGGAATTCATGGGTTACAATCCAAATATTTTAAGAATTTACACAATGTTTTAGGCTCATCAAGATGCTCTCAAGAATGCCCTTGATATGACCCCCTGGAGCCCTGTCGCTGTCAAGGCCAAGATCCAGAGAACAACTACTCCGTCTCCCTGTCATTATATCCCTGACTGTCCAACCAAAGAAGCTGCATCACAAGCACAGGTTACCACAAAATGTGCCAACACACAAGTCACACAAGTCCAACTTCACTTAACACGTGTGAAGCAAGTCCAGACAACCAAAGTTAATCTCAGGAACGCAGGTAATTGTCATTACATTTTTACAAAATAACTCAAGTCAACATTTTTCGACCTAGTGGAGAGTTACCATAGTAATAAAAATAAAACATGCGTAAACTCTCTGCACTAATTGTTGCACCTTTAAATAGGAAAAGTGGATCCCCAGATATTTCAAGTACAGTATGTGATAATAATATACATGAGCACACATTTTCAGGTGTCCAAACTTTACCTGAGGCCAAACCTTCAACTATGTCCATCAGTACCCAGACAAATACAATAGACGAGTCATCAGATGAGGAATCAGACGATGAGCCAATGGAGGACGATGCAATGGATCCAGACTGGGAACCCAAACCTGATGATTATGACGATGATGAAGACTCTATGACAGAGGATGAAGACTTTGAAGAGGATCATACAATAAAAAGGTAAATTCGATTTTGAGCACAATGATAAATACCCCCTTTCATTTAGTTTTAATGCCTTGCAATGCAGAGCTTTCATTAGCAGCAGGCAACTAGTGTTTTTAAAAATGGACACCCATTATCGTATTATGAAAGAAAAAAGTGTGGGATTGCCAAGGATTAATTTTTCTCATTTCAAATATTTTGAGATTTAAAAATCTTTAAAATTGAACCCTCCAATGACTGTATCATGTCCCACTTAGGTGGGTATGAGGTACAAAGCCCAAATTAAATAGAAGTACAGAAGTTTGATAATATGATGATTGAAGTAAATTCTCATTTCAGGCAACAGTTTGATGACACTTCTATGTTCATTGTCCAGCTGTCACAGTTAATGACCCTGTTCACTTTGTGTTTCCACTGCAAAAGCAGTGAAACGTCAGTCATTGTTGATGGAGTTCAGGGTACCATGCTTGGCCTGAGACAGCTTTGCAACACCTGTGGGAAGTCATTTCTATGGAGTTCCCAGACTCTCTTCCATGGTATTGCTAGGGGAAATATCTTCCTCTCTGCCAGTATCCTATTCACAGGTACATACATACAATATGTTAAGGTATTTTATAGTATCCAGACCTGCCAACCTCAAATGAAAAATTAGTGGGAGATTTAAAAAAAAAATGTGGTACTTTTTATGGGATATTTTTCCCAAATCTGGTATCTGAGTGTTGAACTTTGATAACTGAAGTTCTCATTTAGAGGGTTCTTGCTGTATTACTCTACAAGGAATTCTACAGATCATTTAAATATCTCTTGTAGCCTTACATTATTTATGGATTTGATTTTGATTGATTGAAGTACACTATGTGTAGGAGAACAAAAGCATTTACTGTTGATAGATTTCACTACAGAGAAATGTTTACTAACACATTCACATATCAATTATGACATTAACAACTGATTATCTGTAATTAAAGGTTCAACTCCAACAAAGACCCTAAGGCAGCTAAAGTGTTGGGGGGTTCAGGCGTACAGCCGTTCAACATTTTTCTACCATCAGAAGAATTACCTACATGGTGAGCATTAATATCTTTAAATTAATATATAACACCTGTGTATTCAATAAAAAAATGAATGATGTGGCCAAACTTGTTTTAATTTGTTTTGATAGGGCTAGATTCTCTAATTTGATGGTAAAAAACTACCCATAGATAGATGGTATTTGAAACTCACTGAGGTTTTAATTCTCTTTTTTGAAGCATCTGATCTAGTTTACTGCATGATTGAATGTTTGGAAACTTTAATTAGGGAAAATGTGAAATTCAAAATTCAGGTGCAATCCGTAGACTATGGAAAAAGCAACAGGAAGTCTTGTTGGAAACAGCTGCAAAATCAGGCATGATCGTAGGGGGAGATGGAAGATGTGACAGTATGGGCCACTGTGCCAAGTATGGCTCATACTCGCTCATCGACATGGTCCGGAATAAAATTGTAGCTCTAGAACTTGTACAGGTACAATGAAAAAGCTGGTGAATCTGTTGATATGCAGTTTGTGTTTAGCTTGCTTCGTTTACTGTTCAGCTAAAATAATATTTTCATTTTCAGAAAAGTGAAGGGACATCACCATCGAGCTCCCCTTTTGAATTCCAAGATAGTATACACATTTGTTTCCTATGTCTAATTTTTCAGTCATTTTACTATGTTTAATTTTCAGTTAAGTGCCACTGCAGAGGATATGCAGTTTGTGTCTAGCTTGCTTCATTTACTGTTCAGCTAAAATAATATTTTCATTTTCAGAAAAGTAAAGGGACATCACCATCGAGCTCCCCCTTTGAATTCCAAGATAGTATACACATTTGTTTCCTATGTCTAATTTTTCAGTCATTTTACTATGTTTAATTTTCAGCTAAGTGCCACTGCAGAGGATCTTCTTGAAACAAATTAGAGGTGTGGAATATTTTGTTCATCACCAGCAATAACACTTAAAAATGCTAAATAGTAGTGGTGTCAGGTTTCAATCGGTTAACTGGTTAACCACCGTGTAAAATTTTAATCCCTATAAATTCCTGCGCTTACATTGCATAGTAATCTGTTTGTTTTTCAAGTAAGTTTTTTTTACGTAAAACTTGAGGAATGTAAAAAATGAACGCCAATATAACATTTCTTCTAAAAGATTTTTTTCAACATTCAAGATCTCATTTGAAATCATCATGTTATATTTCCCCCGGTTAACCGACTTCACCGGTAAAGACACCCAGTTAACTGGTTAATGCTCAAGCAGTTAATTGACAACACTACTAAATAGTCTCCCATACATCCCTTTATAATCTGAGGTAGTTCAATTTTTGGAATTGAACTTAATCCTCATAATCATTGATTCATGGAAGTTTCTCCCTGTTCATATTTCTTTACCTGATGATTTTCAGAAAAATGAAGTAGCATCCTCCAACCACATGGAACTTGAAGGCCTGAAACGGTGCAAAACTTCCCTGGGAATGTCTAAGGTGAAGGCATTTATAACGGACCGGCACATGATGGTGAATAAGTGGGTTAGGGAGTGCTGGAAGGGTGTCAAACATTACTTTGACATATGGCATGTCTGCAAGTCCCTGAAGAAAAAACTTATGAAATTGGCCAAGAGGGCAAATGGTACGCTAGTAGGAATTTGGCTGAGAAGCATAATCTCCCACGTCTATTACGTGGGGGCAACATCCAATGGTAGGTGTATATACAACGGATCAAGTAACTTTTGAACATTGCCTCACTTTTATGAACCAACTATGTACATTTAGATTATTTAGATATCCCCTAAATTGTTTGAAATGAACATTTACAAGTTTTGTAATGGGAATAATAAAACTGTTCACTTTTTTTAACAGTTGCATATTTCAATAGACTAGATGCGAGTAGAAATAATCTTGATTTACGTCATCAAAAATTCAGTCAAACTGATGTCATATTTGGAATCTACATGTAGAATTACATCTAGAAATGTGGTTTTGAAAAGAATTTATCAACTTTGAAAATTTAATTTTCTTTGAAAATGTGACTTCTAGGTCGGGGAGATTCCCCATAGAGCCCATGTTGTAAAATCACAAAAAGTGAAATATCTTTTCTTGTGTTGGGCAGATAATATTTTCTTTTACTGGGCATATTTTAATTTGTATAAATATCAGATACAAAAGGGTAATATGAAAAGTGAGCAACTAAAACTGATGAATATTCAAGTTTAGGGAATTTTGTAATACCCCACCATGTTATTTCCCCCAACTCAGCCACCTGGTGGCGAAACTTGTAACTACCTACTCGCATCTGAGTAATTGGCTTCAATTCCTTTTTTTATTTATTTATATATTTCTTCAATTCCTATCACACATGAACATTTATTTTCTATCTATTTCAGGGGATAAAGAATTGGCCAAGGAAAAATGGGTTGCCATCACCAACCATCTAATAGATGTCCACAAGCACAGGGGACATGTCCATTTTAAAGAATGTGACCACCCATTAAACTATGCTAGGACCAAGGATTACTTTACACCAGGTAATCAGTAAAAATCTTTTCCATTTCCATCCACAGTCTATGTTGCACCTTTAAATTGGCGTTCTGGTCTTGGATTGTGATATTGGTTCTTGAACGGTGGGGGAAAGGGGGTATTAGATATTGTTTCTTTTCATGTTAGATCATGGTTTTGAGATATATGGGGTTTGTTTTTCTCATCTGGCATGCACTTAGCGTTTCTTTTTTCTTGTTGAGTTCCATTGCAACTTTTGCTCCTTTCCCTTTGGCACTTGTGCTTAGATATATATATGTTAGGAGGCATAATACTTTATGATGCAATTGATTATCCATCTAAATATAGTTTCATGAAATCAAAAGATCAGCGCATTATCAAGATGTTTGATTTGAAGCAGTCTCAGTATTTTCAATTTTTTTAGGTACTGAAGTATATGAAGACCTAACATCTTTGCTTATGAATAGGAAGCTTGTGAAGGATATTTCGAGAGTGTCTCCATGTGGCCAAACAGCATCTTTGGAGGGGTACCATGCTTTGGTATGCCACTTCGCCCCAAAAATGTACCACTTTGGCTATGAAGGGATGAAAAGCAGGTAGGCCTAACAATGTTTCTCAAGTGTATACAGTTTGGCAGAGAAAAGAAATTTCATTAAATTATGTTGTTAACCCTTAAATGGTTAGGGGCAAAGATCTGCCCCCCCCCCTTAATCGTTATTCTCTAACTGTTTAAGGGTAAACTCTCATTAAAATGAATTTGAAAATTTGATATCTCCTTTCTTGCTGTATTGTTTTGAAACTCATACCCTGGTCTAAGTACTTTCACAAAGGTGAGCGGTGGAATTCAATATCTTTAACAGTGTAAAAGTCCAAATATTTTGGAATGTTAAAGTTATATGTATCAATACAATAGCCAGATTTGCCCAAGGTTGTTTAACTTTTCCACAAATTCTAGAGGGAGTTGATTTTGGACAAGTTTTGCCCTAAATGACATGACAATTGCTCATAATGTTTGAAAAACTGCTACGAGTCTGCAAATGTTGTATAATTATTTAAATACTAATCATTGGTTAATGCATTATGACTTTTTCAGACTTCAACTTGCTGCAATTCACTACAATGAGAATGCGGGTAGAGCATATGGAAGGAAGAAAGATGGTACTATCAAACTTAATTTGTTCTACCCAAGGAACAAGGTTCACGAGGCCACTGTGAGAGAAGTCAGATCAAGAATGACATTCAGCTAGCATACCTGCTTATGCATCGGGAAGAGGCCAGACTAATAGTGAACTCCTTTAATGGCCCCCGACCACTATCACTGGAGGAACCATTCCATGACAAACAGGAAGTGTTTGACCTGCGACAGCCACGGGCAAGGTTTGGAAATGTGGAAGACCCAGAAGGACAATGAACATTAGACTGTACACAACATTGTACACAAGTGTTAACAGTGGTGATTGTTCAGGACTTGATTGAATGAATGATTTTACAACATTTCAGACTCGTTTTGTAAGGGAATGGAATGTTACATACATTTGACAGAATGGAGTAAAAAGGTAGTAATATGCCATTTCATCAACAAACACAAGTTGATATTCTCAGATATTCTAACTTAAACCAACAGATTTTTTGTGGGATCATTCCATCATATAGTTCACAGTTACCATTTTTAATAATGGATTTTCATTGGTGTCATTTGCTAGTTGAGTTTATACAAACAATCAATTCTAAGGGAAAGGAATGTAAGGGAATGGAATGTTACATACAAACAATCAATTCTTCTCTAAAGATCATCTTTATATTTTAACTATCATTCTTCAATTCCAATAAATGACTGTTAATGTAGTAAGTCGTGTAAAAAATGGTATTGTCATTCCTTGAACAAATCTGAATAGTTGTGTCTTGGTGACCATGCATGAAGTGGTAAAAATCATATGATATACATTTAAAATGTATGATTGATCGACCCGACTTTTCTCACCTGCATTTTCATTTGTGTGTTATAATCTCCCTAAAAGGTATTCTGAACCCACCTTTCAGGATTCAGCATTTGTAACAAGCCTGACAAATTCAATTGTCGTTCTTCATTCATGTTAATGGATATAAAAGATTGATTTGGAGGGAACCATCTTCAGTGTGTGTTCTACTGTACTTCTGGTAATGTTCGCTTGCTACTATATTTCGACATTTTTGAGCTTTTTTTTTAATTTCACAGCATTTAATTTTCACAGATTTGTGACTTCTCACAATTGTATTAATTAAAATTAAAATTCTCCCAAAGCTCAAGAAGCGCGAAATATAGTAGCAATATTGTGTTACTGAACTAATTAAGTAAAAAATTAATAAAGAGAAGACAATATTGAATATCTAGGAAATGGTTGTGCTGTCATTATTATTGACCTAGTTATTATATTTTATAGTCCCCTAGAATAGGGGAATAGGATGTTGTTTGGCCTTGGTAATGATGCCAGTGTTATTTTGGTGGTGAGCTTTTGCTTATAATTAGCATAATCAGCTGATAGAAAATTTCTTACCAATAATTCAATTATTCTGTATCAATACATTTCAGGTATAAAGAAAAAATTCATAAATCTGATTCTCTTTTGTAAGTAATAGTGTTTTTTGAGGCAGTTCTCTCTGCCAGTCTTGAAAAAGACTGTGATGTTTTTTAAGGCAGTTGTCTCTGCCAGTCTTGAAAAAGACTGTGTTGATTTAGGCAGTTGTCTCTGCATGTCTGTTTAGGCATCCCTGAATCCTACGAACTCATATAGCTCCTCAAATTGTTCTGGAGGTGGATGGTGAGCTCTGATGCAACACACTGCACATGATGGAAGGGGGACCCTGACTTGCGGACCAAGAACACCCCATCCAGCTGAGGCAAGTTGTCTGTAACCAATGTGACGCAAGCGCCTGGACAGTTCTCCGTTGAATGGCTGGTTGTACTGCTTACGGTAGGTTTTCCAGGCACTTTCCAAAGTCCACCTATTGATGCAGAGTCCATGAAAATTAGGATTTTCTGTTATGCATCCTGGAAGGGTAGAGCACTCCCCAATATTTACAGACTCCATGTTCAGTTTGGACATCTGGGGAATGTGTTTGCAGCAAATGTTCTCATCAGCTAAGTCCATTGGTTGGCAGTTGCCACACGAGCACCAGGATTCTAGATCAGATGGATCACCGGGGGGATCATACCGGTCACTAGGCCTAGATCTAGTTGTGGAATTTTGGCCCTCGGTCTCCAGTTGATTTTTCTTACTTTTTTTCTCAGTAATTTTCTGGGCAGTTCCAGCTTCTGGCTCGAATTGACACATGCTGACGGTGTTTCCCGAGCTGTATAGTTCATCTTCAAGCTTGGTTCTTTCAGACAGTGATTCGAAGTCTGAATTTACTTCAGATTCTGAGCTACTTGAACTGGACGAATTATTTCCCATGATGGCCAGAATTTAGTAACTGGTAAGGGCAAAATTGCATTGTTCTACAATATTTTCTTATAATACACTCAATAATGCAAAGTTTTGGTAGATGATCATGATAATATTATTATTGAGACAAAATATACGTTGAGAAGACTTTATACTTTAGAAATAATTGAGATTTTATTCGCATCTTGACATAGGAAAAATCACTTCCGGGTATGAATATTTTCTAATTCTGGATGTTTGAATCAAATTTACGGTTGCAAATCGCAATCTAAATAAAATTGAAATGTAAATAGTCAAAGTTTAAACGATTTCAACTTGTTTTAATGCGAAATGGTTTTGTTTAGTGGTAGTTTTTGGAGGGTAAGTGAACGTTTTTAACTTGCCCAATAACAATTCGAGTCCCGCCTTTGCATACGTCACGTGGTCACGTGTAACAACAAAGTGAGAATTTCACCTACTCAAAACACGTGCTTCGAAATAACAGCAAAACGGGACATATTTTTTCTATTTAAAGTACGTTGTTGGTTCAACTTTGTTTTCTGTGTTACCCATACAGCATAAACGAATCACTAGAAAGGTATTTACGTGAAAAATAAAGTTTAAACTGACATCTTTAATGATTCTTAAATGAGAATTTGCGTGAAACCTATTTAATGTCGATATAATGACGCCAATCAAATAGTTATATAATTCTGAGCAGTTCATTTAATAGGATACTAGATAAGAAGTAAATAAATAAGAAATAATACTTAGAACTGTGGATTACATTGGCCAATAAAATGTGAACTCAATGCAAAACATTGAAAACACAATAAGAGTAAATTTAAGTGTTAATGGTAAATCCGTTTCATGATGTTATTCGATAGATAGATGCTTTTATTAATCTCTCGATATATATCAATGTGAATGATAACAAAGAAACAATGTAATATAAGTGAATTTTGTTCTGAATCAGTGACTTTAAGTGTTATTGTTAGTGCCTCGATTCTCGTCAAATATGGTGGTCGATAGTTTTGATTATTGAACATATATGAATGCCAAGATGAACTAAAACGATTTTCCCTGCCAAAACTCACATGATGTCTAAAACTTTTTAAATGCTTTATAGCCAGAGGTATTTACTAGGATGTTTACTTTGCACAATTATTATTGATTCAGTATTCTAGGTCCTAGAATGTGTTTTCTATCCTCTCCCCTTTTCGATAGAAATGACAAGCACAGTTATGGCTTGGATTCATTTTGGGTCACCATAAACCAGGCAATCGACCAATCAAGTAGTAGACGCTTCATCTTTGAGATTTAACTCAGAATTGTCTAATATCAAACAAAATAGCGCCCTCAAAATTTTCGAATTACGCTGCGAATAATATTATGTCGTGTTAACCAATATCATGGCTTCATATTTCACATCAAGATAAAGATAGATATGCTGAATGTGCCTACATCAATTAAAACATCACATCGAAGTGTATTATTTGAGAACTAGCCGGTGAAAATTCGAAAAAACGAATGTTGTAAGCGAGAGACGTAATTATGTCTGTTATCTCTAAAGTTCTGGAGCTTTCCCTCCTCTTGTTTAATATGAAACATCTGTACCAATTTCAAAAAGATTGGTCCAGTAGTATTGAAATGGCAACTCAACATTGCTACTTCTGGATCACCCTGTATATCATATGATTCCAGTAGATTCTTGTGCTTTCATTAACTAATAATGTTTCTCCTTAGGGGGAATGGCCCGTGGCAAAGTCGGTCCTATTCACCTTTCCCCAAAGTCAGCTCATGAATATTATAATTAGCAAATCTGAAATCTCTGACGTCAGAGTAGGGCAGATTTTTGCGGGAACATCTAAACACATTAGGAGTCAATGTGAATCGTGACGGAAACGGGTTACTTTTATTGTCAAATTATGTTGAATAGTAATAATATTTATGATAAATGTCATGGAATTGAATTAATTATACTCACGTCTATATCCCCCTTCTTTATATTGTTCTGGGAAATCAAATAAATAGAGAAATATTAATGTGAAGAGTCCAATGTTTCCTACATACATTTTCAAATTACGCCGACTGTACAAAACCCCATGTTTAGTTCTTGACTGTCAAAATGTCAACATCTCATGGTAATCTTAAGTTCGTGTAATATTTTCTCATGGGGTGAAGAAGGGGATACGGCTTAACCTTGACTCTATGACTATTCGACTCTCAAATCTGGGCCAACGGTGCGTTATTATCGCTTACCCTACTATCACACCAAACTAGTTCTCACTACGTTCTCGAAAACGGGCTTCAACTGTGTACGAACGGACTGGACGTACTAAGAACCGTTTGGGATCTATTTACAAACTTCATCGAACGTACTCGAACGGGTAGGTCCTCTAGAACTTAGATAATGCTCAAAATGTTCTCGTGGTCGTCACGTTCTACAATTTGAACGAGTGACAACGTACTAACGACGAGCTGGACGTACTACGAACGGAACCGTCGTACTTCAATCCTACTAGGGACGTTTTAACAACGAGTTGAACTGTCTGAGGACGTGTTGAGAACGAGGTAGAACTCATTGCAAACGGGTTTAAACTGATTAAGAACGTATTTAACACTGCTTATGATCGAGTTAGCAAAAATATAGCTATCACACCAAACAAGTTGCCACTGCGTTCTTCAAAACTGGTTTTAAACTGTGTGCGAACGAAATGAACGTAGCTGCAACTTTCTAAGGACTATTTACGAACTTTATGAACGTTCTCAGACGGGAATATGATTTTAGAATTTTGAATCGATTCAAAATTCGATTGCGACCATACCGTTCTGTTATCAGGTCATGATGACCTTCTAGACTAAGGGACGCGTTCTACGGCGTTGCACACCGTCGTGGTGCGACCTGAACAAACTGCGAACGAGATGGACGTATTGAAGACTGTTCAAGAACGAAGAAGCTAATTATTTCAGACATATTTCCCGACCACAACCAGATTGAGCCCGTTTTACGACGTTTTCGTAGGACTAGCAAGAACGGGTAAGAACGAGTTTGGTGTGATAGGGGGGTTACGTTCAGCCAGACATTGTACCACATGACAATGTTACTTTTATGTCTGCCAAAGAATTTGACAATAGTTACATGAGTGATGACTAATTTCACTGAACAATGTTAAAGTCGTTCATGTATGCTTTGAGACAATGTACCAGAGTTGCTTGTTTTACCCACGATCGTCTATTTCAAGAGATTTATCTCTTGAAAAGCCCATGGGCGTTCTTATAAATATCGATCTTTAAGAGAACTATCAGGATATTTTTGGACGTAGACCTACAAGAGAGAAACTCCGGCAATTCAAGCCCGTAGTCAGGATTTACTTTGGGGAGCGGTTTTACTAAGGGGTAACTTTTTGACTACGGGCCTGTAATTAAGCTTTGAATTGCAATTAAAATGCAAACTACTACAGTATGATGAATATTAGTTACTTCAATATATAATTTGACCATGAGCAATCGCAAATTATTGGGTCTGTTACGCGGTATATGGCATACATTCATGGTTGCGCGGTATTTGTGATACGGGTGAATATGCCATATTCACCTGCGGTATATGGCATATTCCGCAGGTGAGGATGCGATATTCCGCAGTGAATATGCGATACATTGATTTCAGTGAATACCCGATACTCACCTGCGGAATATGTCATACTCACTCGCGGAATATGCCATATACCGCAGGTGAATATGACATATACCGCAGGTGAAAACGTGATATAGAAAGCCTTGATTTGATTGGTTGCGAGAATCGACTCTAAATGTAAAACTACGCTGAATTACCGATATAGTTAGTGGGTCGAGTACTAATATATGAATCCTGGATTGATTAAGTAAGTTTATTACGCGAGTTTGGTGACCGATACTTCTGCTAAGTTAATATATTCGATACACAGTACTGTTGATTCAGTAATCATTATAATAATCTATAACGTTTTACTTGTTCAATCGAGGCAATTGACAATTGCGTACTTCCGTATCACGTTCTCATTGGTTAGTGTGTATGCCATATACCGCAAGTGAATCTGTCATACACCGCAAGTGAATATGCCATATTCGTTGCGGAATATGACATATTTTTTGTATCGTGTTTACCGCGTAATAGGGTCAACCCGATGAGAAAAATGCAAGTGGACTCTGACATTTAAAACTGTTCCTCATATACTTTTTATTAGAAACATAATGAACTATTTAATTGAATAATCATGATAAATGTATATTATTGTTTGAATGATTGTCAATCTGGTTTGCGTAGTTGGATTCACTTTGTTCAAAGATGAGCACTCGTATCACAATTATTTCTATGGTTTGATTTACCGGATGGTGTATTTAAGACACAGCTTAAGACAAAATAGTCAGAAAAATATATTTCACTTAGTTTTGTTATCATTTTATAATGAGATCTATTTCACTCAATCGGCGATCTAATACTAATTGAAGTTTTGGCGCGAAATGTGCCCTGCTTTGACGTCATTGATTTTCATCGTCCAATCAGCGAAGCGGTCAAATGAGTACACTTTGGACTTTGGGGAAAGGTGAATAGCTCAGTGGTAGAGCAATCGCCTTGTAAGCGAGGAGTCGTGGGTTCGATCCCCACAGGGGTGGACTGACTTTTTCACATCAGCTCTTAGCGCAGGATTTCATTCTGTATTTTCATTTTATACATGGCAAATCAAAAAATTGTCAACAAATCTCACCATGATTCAGTACTAAGATTCTACATAGTAGAAAGTACTTATTTTACTCTAATTGGCTACTATTAACGCTCCGTAAGCTATGATAGATATAAACTAAGGTTACATATTAAACAGACAATAATCACACAAGTTATTTTTATCGCATCCTTGTGTGCTATATTGTGATCAGTTTGTCAGGTGGGTAGGCGGGCGGTCGGTTGGTTGGGTGGGCGTACAGGTTTCCAGCGAACCCGTTTCAGAGATTCATCTGAAATCTTCAGGGATGTTTCTACCTATGAAGGAACTGATTAGTCGGCATTCTGGGTAAATGTCAAGGCGGCCGTTTTGGTCGCCAGGTTTCACGCCAAACTGTTTCATGGATTCATCTGAAATTGTTAGGGATATTTCTACGTATGAAAGGTTTATGGATTCATCTCCATTTTCAGGGATATATTTACATATTAAAACTTAAAACTGATTAGTTTGTGGGTATTCTGGATAAATTTTAAGGCCAATTTGGATTCTTCATCCTGAAATCTTGTCTGTTAAGGCTTGTCTACAGGTTGCCAGCTAACCGTTTCAGGGATTCATCTGAATGTTGAACTACGAATGAAAGTTTAGAGCTGATTATTTTTGGGGCAGTCTGGATACATGTTAGGGCGCAAATTCCGTATTTTCCAGCTCGAAAACAGAATTCTTTTCAAGGCTGTGATTCTGGTAATTCTGTGTCTTGTTATTACTCGTCTTCGAATAAGGCGAATCTATAAAAATGTACCATATTCGAGCTAAAGGTGAGTTATTTTAGGATGTAATTTCAAAGTGTGTGTAGGATGCCCATGTTCATTTCGAGATATCTAGCTATAGACGGCCCATTTTACTATTCGATATGTCCTAAAATAAAAAATGATTTTTTTTTATAAAAGCAGATATCATTTTACAGATTGGGAGAGTTTTTGAACCAGTAGTCACAATCGCATGTTTCTGTTTCGTTCTTATATCTTGGTCTGAGATCATCATCTGATTGGAACAGTGCAACTTTTGAAGTGTGTTGCTTGTTATATTATTGTCCTGGTGCACTAAAAATGATCCACGGCGTCTGCTTTTCTGATATACCAAACAAGGCTGTGGTAACAATCAAACATATACTTTTATCCACGACAACTCTTCTATTCTTGGTGAAGAGTGCTTAAAATGTCAGTACACGTGCCAAAAAGGTGGAAGATCAAAAGTATTACATATTATGCAAACCTATATCATAACAATACGTGTTGAAGAACAAAAAATGTTTCCAACACTCTTGACAATACTCTAAAATCTAAAGACACTTTCTTGTGTGGACTAACTCTAAGATAGCAGATAAATCCACTAATCCAGAGATGCTAGCGTGTAATTTATTACTCAGACGAGTAATGATTATGTCCATTTATATTGTAAGTAATGCCATGAACAACAAGGCTAATCCTGGGGTATTAGCTATCACTAATTAAATGCAAACCTTTTTAAATTAACATCGATCTCATATCTATGAATAGCTAAAGAAACGCATTACTCATCAAATATGACACAAACGTTTCAATGTGATATTTACGTAGGATCATATGATAAGGATTTTGAGATGTATCAATTAATATCAGTCAAACTCAAAATTCATTTTCATTTCTTAAGTCACTGTTTTACGATGTTCAGTTTTTGGATTTTGAGAGTTCAATTTATATACATCGAGGCTTTGATATTGAGTCAATCCATCGATAAGGCTCATGAACACTTTGATGTCCCTCTGCCTTTGGAGTGACAAAAAATGATTAAATCTGTGAATACAGTTCCTGAAATAACTCTTTAACAGCGCCATTCTTTAATGGGAATGTGACAGCGATGCATGCTGAATTGTTTACATGTTACAGGTAATACTATGTATTATGATAACAATAATCAAAATTAACATGTTAAACATGATGACAGCAACTGAATGGGAATGAGAACAAACTGATGAGGACTTATTAACAGATTAACCCTACTATCACATCAAACTAGTTCTCACTACGTTCTCGAAAACGGGCTTCAACTGTGTACGAACGGACTGGACCTACTAAGAACCGTTTTGGATCTATTTACAAACTTCATCGAACGTACTCGAACGGGTAGGTCCTCTAGAACTTAGACAATGCTCAAAATGTTCTCGTGGTCGTCACGTTCCACAATTAGAACGAGTGACAACGTACTAACGACGAGCTGGACGTACTACGAACGGAACCGTCGTACTTCGATCCTACTAGGGACGTTTTAACAACGAGTTGAACTGTCTGAGGACGTGTTGAGAACGAGGTAGAACTAATTGCAAACGGGTTTAAACTGATTAAGAACGTATTTAACACTGCTTATGAACGAGTTAGCAAAAATATACCTATCAAACCAAACAAGTTGCCACTGCGTTCTTCAAAACTGGTTTTAAACTGTGTGCGAACGGAATGAACGTAGCTGCAACTTTCTAAGGTCTATTTACGAACTTTATGAACGTTCTCAGGCGGGAATGTGATTTAAGAATTTTGAATCGATTCAAAATTCGATCGCGACCATACCGTTCTGTAATCAGGTCATGTTGACCTTCTAGACTAAGGAACGCGTTTTTACTACGTCTACGTTGCACACCGTTGCGTTGCGACCTAAACGAACTGCGAACGAGATGGACGTATTGAAGACTGTTTAAAAACGAAGAAGTTAAATATTTCTGACATATTTCCCGACCACAGCCAGATTGAGCCCGTTTTACGACGTTTTCGTAGGACTGGCAAGAACGGGTAAGAACTAGTTTGGTGTGATAGGGGGGTTAGGAAAATCCTTGATGAAGATACATGTAGCACCAATAAATGACCCTTAACAAAAAAATCATTATTGTGTAGGCTACTTTTTACTCATTTCAGATATTTGTCAAACTGAATGAAGTTCGAGGTGGATATAGGAAAGTCGTCCATCCCTACGTTTGTCCATTTGTCGTTTTTCCGGGCGGTAACTCAGATACCGATTGACGGATTTGATTGACATTTTATAGGCGTATGTCTTATCGTTGAAGGACCTCTACTCAAGAATGTATTTCAATATGGGCGCCATTTTTCGTAAAAATGTAATCTTTAATAACTCAAATACTAGTTTGCCGATTTGAAAAAAGTTTATTTGCTAATGCCAATGGACAAGGGAGCTTAAAAAGAGATTTTCAAGATGGCAGCTTTATTTTGATAACTCAAACACCAGTAGACGGATTAAATTGTTCAAATTGTATGACTGTGCTGATTCCTATGGACAAGAGATCTAGAGCCAAGCGAGATATTTTCAAGATGGCCGCTAAATCTTTGATAACTCAAATACGAGTAGACGGATTTCGTTCAAATTGTATGCTGATGCTTACAGACAAATGAATTTTGTTTTCAAAATTGCCGCTTTAAAAAAGCTGCCATTAAAATACCCTTAGCAGTCAGGTTCAGTAACTAAGTCAACATTTGAAATTCGTATGTCCATCAATATTTACGGAGAATGGTGGCACAATTGAAATAAACCGAGTCTGTTTTTTTCAATATACGTGCAGTTTTTGGCGATCCATCTTGATAAAATGCTAAATATTGTGAAGAAACACGTGTTGACACGTTGACATTTGGAATTATAATGCCCTGCATAATTGTCGACTCGTGTTTTAATTAAAAGTCATGAAAACAAGGTTGAACATAACCTAAATGCAAATGGACGTATTTGCTTCAAATTTCATATGCTGATACCAAGAGACAAAGGAGCTCTGTTCAAGAAGAAACACTCAAGATGGCCTTTATCTGTCAAAACATTTTTGGAGGGATTCGCTTCTCCGTGTAGTTGCTGTAATCTCATTTATACCTTAGAAAGAGATCATGATCAGATGTATTTGGTATTGTTTATTGATAACTTTGACGAGCATTTAGAGCCACATACAGACATTCTACCTATATTATAAAACCCTAAAAAGTAATAAATATGACACTGTGCTATAAGAAATGAGATAAAGAAAATATATTGTGTCTCAGAAATAAAGAAAAAAAGAAAATGATTTTTCATGGCCGGGATTTGAATCTACAAAAGGTTGGTTAGAAGCCTGGTGCTTTAACCACTCTGCCATAGCCTCAGCTTGACTGTGAAAGTGTTTTCTAATATTCATTGTTGATTTTAGAAAAAAGGTTTTCCACTAAACCACAATTATTAAAAAACAGTCAATAATAATTGGTCAACTTATATTATTAGAATAGATATCTGAATAGAGAGTGCAAGCCAAATTCAGAATTGATGCTGTTAATCCAGTTTTCACTTTGAGAATCTATTTCCTGTCATGACTGTCAAAAAAACGTGGCGTCCAGAAAAAAGTCTTGCTTCCAATTTTTAAAATGATAAATATCCATGGATCAGCTATTTTTGGCACCTGTACCCATCCTAATAGGGCTAAATATAAAGGTAAAACTATTTGCTTGGAAAGTCTTTCTTGAAATCTCCAATTTCTGGAATGGTACAACATAATGGTATTCATTATATTTAAACTCCATTTTAGAAAATACAACAAGATATATTTATGCAAAAACATCATATAATATTAAGCATTTCAACCTGAGCTTGCCTTAAAGTATGGCACTTTACATCCAGAAAAATAAGCAATTATAATGGAACATCACTCCATGTCCTGGAGAGAAACTTCTGAGACATCTTTAAGTAAAAACTAGGTCACTGCCACCTTTCGATACCTTTCTTGATTATGAAGTATAATTATGCAATGAACATCATATAATAGTTATGGATACTATTTTTTATAAGCTTACAGAACTCATACGCTTAGGAATACCCATAGGACTGTAACATTGCTCCTAATTATAGGATCTTTACGAGACTACTGATTAAAACAACACTTTTTGATGTAATATCATGAAAGTAAGTGACTACTGAAAGTTTTTACCATTGGAGCCTATAGCACTCTGGCCCAACAAAAACAAATATAAAACTAGACATGTAAATTGAACAAGTTCAATTTAAGACTCCAGATTTAAGACTTGTTTTAAGCTGAGTCATCCAATTACTTGTAAGCTGAGTCATCCAATTACTTGTAAGCTGAGTCATTCACTATAAGCTGAGTCAGCTAGAATATAGACATTTTGACAACTCTTAAGAATGTTATCTTTGACTCCATATGCATGACATGGGGATATCATCATATCGACTTTTCGAGACTTCAAACCCCTATAACTGTCTAACCAGAAGTTTGATCGAAAATCAGTTTATAGATTCGGATTCCTGAGAAAATTCTACCCTTAATTCATAACTCATTTTATTTTGACCTACTTTACGGACACCATATCTCAAAAGTGGGTCAAAATACTCTCTGACGGCAAAAGGCTAACACTATTAGCACACTCTTTGCTACCTGTATACAAAATTTTGAAGCAAATCCTAAAAGTGTAGTGCCAGAATCGCAAAAATAAGGAAAAACTATGAATTTGACCTCGATTTTGACCTAGGCATTTTGGTGTCCAAATATTGAAACTAGGTAGCTTTTGAGGTCCCCTTCTTTTATAGGAATTCATTATCTTAAGCTGTACTCAATCTATATCTCGTATTTTACACTTCAAAAAAATCTTTTTTCTTTGACTTTCTATCAGGATAACATCAGATCGATTTTTCTCGAAATTTCAAAACGCCATAACTTTCAAACCGGAAGTCGGATCGAAATTTGATTTAAAGATTCGGATTCCTGACAAAATTCTACCCCTCATTCATAACTCATACGTTAAATTTGGCGAATTTTTATTTTGACCTACTTTTCGGACATGCCATAACTTTGGAACCGGAAGTCGGATCGAAATTTGGTTTGCAGATTCGGATTCCTGAGAAAATTCTACTCTTAATTTATAACTCATATGTAAAATTTGGAGAATTTTTTATTTTGACCTACTTTTCGGACACCATATCTCAAAAGTGGGTCAAAATACTCTCTGACGGCAAAAGGCTAACACTATTAGCCCACTCTTTGCTACCTGTATACAAAATTTTGAAGCAAATCCTAAAAGTGTAGTGCCAGAATCGCAAAAATAAGGAAAAACTATGTATTTGACCTAGATTTTGACCTAGGGATTTTGGTGTCCAAATTTTAAAGCTAGATAGCCTTCGAGGTCCCCTTCTTTTATAGACTTTCAGAATCTTAAGCTGTACTCAGTCTTTATCTGGTATTTTACACTTCAAAAAAATATTTTTTCTCATTGACATTACATGGGGCACCAAAATTAGCGATTTTTGAGCTTTCAGAACGCCATAACTTCCCAACGAAAAGTCGAATTGAAATTTGGTTTGCAGATTCGGATTCCTGAGAAAATTCTACCCTTAATTCATAACTCATAAGTTAAATTATGAGAAATTTTTATTTTGACCTACTTTACGGACACCATATCTCAAAAGTGGGTCAAAATACTTTCTGACGGCAAAAGGCTCTCACTATTAGCACACTCTTTCCTACCTGTATACAAAATTTTGAAGCAAATCCTAAAAGTGTAGTGCCAGAATCGCAAAAATAAGGAAAAACTATGAATTTGACCTAGATTTTGACCTAGGCATTTTGGTGTCCAAATTTTAAAGCTAGATAGCCTTCGAGGTCCCCTTCTTTTATAGGCTTTCAGAATGTTAAGCTGTACTCAGTTTATATCTGGTATTTTACACTTCAAAAAAATCTTTTTTCTCATTGACATAACATGGGGCACCAAATTTAGCGATTTTTGAGCTTTCAAAACGCCATAACTTCCGAACCGAAAGTCGGATTGAAATTTAGTTTGCAGATTCGGATTCCTGGGAAAATTCTACCCTTAATTCATAGCTCATATGTTAAATTTTGAGAACATTTTATTTTGACCTACTTTTCGGACACCATATCTCAAAAGTGGGTCAAAATACTTTTTGACGGCAAAAGGCTAACACTATTAGCACACTCTCTGCTACCTGTGTGCAAAATTTTGAAGCAAATTATTAAAGTGTAGTGTCAGAATCGCAAAAATAAGAAAATACTATAAATTTGACCTAGATTTTGACCTAGGCATTTTGCTGTCCAAATTTTAAAGCTAGATAGCCTTCGAGGTCCTCTTCTTTAATAGGCTTTCATTATGTTAAGCTGTACTCAGTCTATATCTCGTATTTAACACTTCGAAGAAGTCTTTTTCCCCATTGACTTAACATGGGGCGCCAAATTTAGCGATTTTGAGATTTCAAAACGCTGTTACTTCCGAACCGGAAGTCGGATTGAAATTTTGTTTGCAGATTTGGATTCCTGAGATCATTCTACACCTATTTGATAATTCACACGATGAATTTGGAGGACTTTTTATGTTCTGACCTACTTTTCGGACGTCATTTCTCAAAATCGGTAAGAGTAATCAAAAAACGATTTGCCTTTCGGAATTAGCTTTTTATCTAAGCTACAAGATGAAAAAAACCCGGAGCCAAAATACCGAAGGACGACTGAGAAAACTTGTAAAATAGTGAAAACTAACGATTTGACCTAGATTTTGACGTTTGACCTAGATAAACATTTGACCTAATTTCCCAGAAACTAGGTCTCATTACCCAGTTGACTGTGTTAGCAGATTTAAGTAACTCCTTCTAGTTGCTGAGAAAACTGGTTCGGAAAGAAAAATAATAATAATAACTAGATTGGTAAATTGAACAAAGTTCAATTTAAGACTCCAGATTGATTTACTTGAGTAAAGAGCTGAGTAAGTAATTGAGTAGGCAGCTGAGTAAGTAGATGATTAAGTAATTGAGTAAATAGCTGAGTAGGTAGCTGAGTAAGCAGCTGAGCAGGTAGCTGAGTAAGTAGCTGAGTAGGTAGCTGAGTAAGTAGCTGAGTTCGTAGCTGAGTAGGTAGCCGAGTAGGTAAGTAGGTAGGTAAGTAGGAATTTTTGACCGGAAGTCGGATTGAAATTTGGTTTGCAGATTCGGATTCCTGAGAAAATTCTACCCTTAATTCATAACTCATAAGTTAAATTATGAGAACTTTTTATTTTGACCTACTTTACGGACACCATATCTCAAAAGTGGGTCAAAATACTTTCTGACGGCAAAAGGCTCTCACTATTAACACACTCTTTGCTACTTGTATACAAAATTTTGAAGCAAATCCTAAAAGTGTAGTGCCAGAATCGCAAAAATAAGGAAATACTATTAATTTGACCTAGATTTTGACCTAGTCATTTTGGTGTCCAAATATTGAAACTAGGTAGCTTTTGAGGTCCCCTTCTTTTATAGGAATTCATTATCTTAAGCTGTACTCAATCTATATCTCGTATTTTACACTTCAAAAAAATCTTTTTTCCTTGACTTTTTATCAGGATACCATCAGATTGATTTTCCGAAATTTCAAAACGCCATAACTTCCGAACCGGAAGTCGGATCGAAATTTGATTTTAAGATTCGGATTCCTTACAAAATTCTACCCCTAATTCATAACTCATACGTTAAATTTGGCGGATTTTTATTTTGACCTACTTTTCGGACACGCCATAACTTTGGAACCGGAAGTCGGATCGAAATTTGGTTTGCAGATTCGGATTCCTGAGAAAATTCTACACTTAATCCATAACTCATATGTTAAATTTGGAGAATTTTTTATTTTGACCTACTTTTCGGACACCATATCTCAAAAGTGGGTCAAAATACTCTCTGACGGCAAAAGGCTAACACTATAAGCACACTCTTTGCTACCTGTATACAAAATTTTGAAGCAAATCCTAAAAGTGTAGTGCCAGAATCGCAAAAATAAGAAAAAACTATGAATTTGACCTAGATTTTGACCTAGGCATTTTGGTGTCCAAATATTGAAACTAGGTAGCTCTTGAGGTCCCCTTCTTTTATAGGAATTCATTATCTTAAGCTGTACTCAATCTATATCTCGTATTTTACACTTCAAAAAAATCTTTTTTCCTTGACTTTCTATCAGGATAACACCAGATTGATTTTTCTCGAAATTTCAAAACGCCATAACTTTCAAACGGGAAGTCGGATCTAAATTTGATTTAAAGATTCGGATTCCTGACAAAATTCTACCCCTAATTCATAACTCATACGTTAAATTTGGCGAATTTTTATTTTGACCTACTTTTTGGACATGCCATAACTTCCGAACCAGAAGTCGGATCGAAATTTGGTTTGCAGATTCGGATTACTGAGAAAATTCTTCTCTTAATTCATAACTCAAACATTAAATTTGGAGAACTTTTTATTTTGACCTACTTTTCGGACACCATATCTCAAAAGTGGGTCAAAATACTTTCTGACGGCAAAAGGCTAACGCTATTAGCACACTCGTGGCTACATGTATACACAATTTCGAAGAATATAATTAAAGTGTAGTGTCAGAATCGAAAAAATAAGGAAAACCTATGAATTTGACCTAGATTTTGACCTAGGCATTTTGGTGTCCAAATTTTGAAGCTAGATAGCTTTTGAGGTCCTCTTCTTTTAAAGGCTTTGATAATGTAAAGCTGAACTCAGTCTATATTCCGTATTTTTCACTTCAAAAAAATATTTTTTCCCATTGACTTAACATGGGCACCAAATTTAGCGATTTTTGAGTTTTCAAAACGCCATAACTTCCTAACCGGAAGTCGGATCGGAATTTGGTTTGCAGATTCAGATTCCTGAGAAAATTCTACACTTATGTCATAGCTCATATAATATATTTGGTTAACTTTATAGTTTGACCTACTTTCCGGACACCATATCTCAAAATCGGTAAGAGTAATCAAAAAACGGATGGCACACTCTCGATTTGTTTTTTTCTAAGCTACACAATGGGATGTATATCAAGGTGTTTCGATAAATAATGACGAAGATAATTGACAGAATGTTAAAAATGTAAGATTTGACCTAGTTCTTAACCTTTGACCTAGATAAAAAGTTGACCTAATTTCCCAGAAACTAGGTCGATGGGCTATGTTAGCCATGTAAGTAGGTTAAAGTAAGCTCTTCTAGTTGCTGAGAAAACGTGTACGGAAAGAAAGAAAGAAAGAATAATAAGAAAACTGGCAAAAGCAATAGACTCCAGATTTTCATCTGGAGTCTAATAATAAGAAAACTGGCAAAAGCAATAGACTCCAGATGAAATCTGGAGTCTAATAAGAGCTGACATATATTTATGCACCTTTATTCAGCTACAGTGTATATAACAACTCCGTATTAATTGCTCACTTCATCTAATGCATTTGTCACTGCTTTCGGAAACAGGCTGTAAGCATACTGTATGGACTGCGAAAGCCTTTGGCATGTCTTAATCCATTGAGGAATACTTAATCAGTCGTTAGTCGTTACGTCGTGACTCATGAGACTAAAAAACACATTATTACCGTCACTCATCTGCTGCGACGCTCCAATTAACGCTTTAATGTACCCTCGAATAAACCAAAATTAGACCCATGGGTTACATTATGATGAAAAATCTACACTTAATAAGTTGATAAAAGCCGACAATTTTTAAATTATGAGGGAAAATGTGTGTACCACAATAAAACAATATATTATTTATAACCTAATCATGTATCTACTTTTGGTTAGAAGTGTCAGTAATTTGATTTTCATGATCAGGTCAACGGAAGATGACCTCCCGTAACGTGTTACACAACTGTATTAAACCAAAACATTAGTTTTACTTTTGCAACTTGCCTCCCCGTTATGAGCGTATTTCGTGTTGACAAAAACAAGAGTCTGAGTGTCGCTTAGTAATAGCTACATATGCTAGTTGTGCCAAGCCAGTCTTATAACCGATGATACGCTTCTTAGAGGGCAAATGCATCTATAATTCATCATAAACTAAGATTTAATAAACTAAGATCTTTAAAATTAAACTCTTCAAAGACTGTATCATGACCCACGTACGTGGGTAGGTCGGTATGAGGTACAGGCTGACCCAAAAAATGCAACCTTCCATTTCTTCAATATTTTTCTTAAATGGAGGTTAATTGCTCTGAAATTTGGCACACAAGGATTTAATTCAATGTGGGAAAGTTTCAATAACCATAGTCTTATATTGATAGAGTTATTGTCGTTCCAAAATATGCTCCAAATGTCGTCCATTTTCAATGTTAGGCTTTCAGATGAATCACATTCCCTTCTTTTTGAACATGTAAACTCAAGAAATAATGTGTTCTGGGATCACAAATTCCAGATGAAGTGCTTCAAAGGCCGCTTCATTCTGTTAAATGCACAGCTTAGGCTGCCAATTTCCAAACATGAAATCATCAGCCCCTTTTGGTTTGAGGTTGATAATGCCAAGAATGCCAAGAATGCATCCGTGTTATGAACAGTTTTCCTTGAACATTGCAAGTTTGTTTTCAGCGAAATTGACGGCATCTGGAGCATATTTTGAAACAACCATAACTATATCAATATAAGTCTATGGTTATTAAAACTTTGCCAGAGGATCCCATATTGAATGAAGTCCTTGGGTGCCAAATTTATCTCCATTTAAGAAAATATTGAAGAAATGGAGGGTTGCATTTTTTTGGGTCACCCTGTAGGAGGTTTTTTATACAAAGCCTTCGTAGAGTTCCACTTTCGCCCGATGAAGTGCAATGTTGTTCTGATTTGTTTAACAAATTCAAGCTAGGAATATTAATCATGCATACATCATAAACAAATAACATTGTCGAAGTTCGATATCCCTTTTTGATAAACTATTAGGCTTCAATGTCCATTTTATAATCTTTAGATGACATGTCTTTGATCACCCACGGATGTCAGACAATTAACTCTTCGTTTGCTGTTTCTGTTTGCTATACATTTATTGCAGCTTCGTGCAAGGCTAATAGATTGTAAAAGGTATACTTGGAAAGCGAAATAACTTTTCCATGTCAGTCTTCATAACATTCCATTATCTTTATACCCCCTTAGCTTTCATTTAATTGACAAGCATTTGGAAGCTCAAACAGAATTCATACAAGTGTATAAGTGTTGCTACCACCCCGAAACTTGTAACGAACGAATGTTTTTCGAATACTATTTTGAGCATTACTTGACGCTAGGTGAGGTATGAAACGTGTGTCGCGGATCAAAATCGTTTATTATATGTCAAAAAACGTTGATTCAGTTGTCATACGCATTGTGGCTTGTTCAAAAGTTTTTCTTACATATTTTCTGGATAGCATGTAACACATGCCCCAAAAAGAAGTGTATATAAGGAAAAATAAAACTTTTAAAGTACACAGCGGCTCAAATAGATGTACATGGTTGGAATACTTGACACTTAACAGAAAATTGTGTAATTTCAAACCGTTTTGTTACTTGCTCCAGGCATTTCTGATTTAACTATCTGATATAATGAACAATATAAAATATGAAGGTTGTCAGTTCAGTAATTTAAACCAGGTTGAGCATATTGAAGGTGACGCATCACTAGTTATCTGTTCTAGATTAACGAGCACAGCGTTGCTTTTGGATAATTGCAAACCTGTCTTAATCAGCACATGGTTCTGTTTCTGTATACAACGTGTGTACAATAATAGTTAATGCAGTTTATAGTAGTGTACAATGGGCAGCTAGGCCTACGAGCGATTTGATGCGATTGAAAAGGAACATTGAAGAGTAACACTTATCATTAAGAAACAAATACCAAATTCTAAAGTAGTGATCTAACATACAGGGAAACTATGCCTAATACCATTCCCATTTCATAACTAAAGTTGCAGTGTCTCAATGCTTTTCAGCAAACACTCGTAAGACAACATGTCAATCCGACCCCCTCTCGATTTTCTTCTAGAGTACTTTTTCCAATTTTTGCGTCTCTGTTCTTTTTTAGCTTGATCAACAGACATAAGACAGTTTAGACAGGGTAGAGGGGCAAAGTTATGATAGTTGGATCTATCTTTATTTAATTTTTTCTTATTTCAGAGAAGAAAAAACATGTTAAAGCAATTGCAAAAAACAATTACAATACAGTTACATGGTAAATGTACATTTTATAATACAGTATTGGTTACATGTTAGTGTTTTATATCTTGGCAATTTGTTTTTTTATTTAAAGGAAAAATCTTCAGTGTCACTTGTTTAATTTTGCTTCCATGATTTTTCACTTATCACCTCTGCCCAACTCGTTTGTCCATAATAAAGTTGGATCTTGGTGCCAATAAAGTTGAAATTCATAAACTATTCACCATTTCGCTGTTTGTGCCGTTGCTAGGTGGTTGCTAGGCATCATCATGGACCGCAATTATATTGGAAAAATACTGATTCATACATCTGCCATGGTTGGAGACTTCATCTGGTTTCCGATAGATGGCCATTATAACATTTTACCCTATATCTCATTAACGGTTAGCATCCAAGGCTAGTGCAACATACCACAGTGTTCGGGAGAGACTTGCCTAGCCTGCTATAACAAACTTGCCAAGGGCTGTCCGCCGAATTTTTGAGATAAATAAACTTGACGACACTAACCCCCTCTATCGTCAGATTCGCCAAGGTAAAATCATTAATACAAATCGCAGGTGGGGGTCCAAATGACCCACTCCCCTTGCGACTTAGTGTTATAAGGAAAAGGGTTACAAACATTAGGGTTAATATTGATTATGCTATTCTAGAGACATAATACCAATCGATCATAATAAAAACAATTTGCAGAAAAAGATAAACAGAGAAATTATGTATCATCAATAACAATAACAATGATGAATACTTAATTCAGTAATCTATGCTATGATTTACTTGAAAACACATACATAAATGTCAACGTTAAACCAGAGACATATAAAACATATGTGTCTGATTTAACTTAAATCATTTTAAATTACGTGTATATTTGGTGTTGACTGTTGACGACAATATCGTACCTAAAAAAGACAAGACACAGAGTGATAACTATCGCACTTCGAAGAGCAAAATGGTCACCATGTATAAATTAACCTACCATGCCTAAAACTTTATCAGATCTTGGCATTGGTCTTCTCTTGTAAGTGTAAAAAATTTAACAGGCTAGTTTTTCCTGGAATTCTGATGACTGTAATTGATTTTTAGTCTTTAACTAAAGTTTGCGAAACTGTGATAACATCGTTCGTGATTTGATAACTTTGACCTTAGGCCTTGAAAATCGTTTGTCATCAATATGACCTAAATTTGAATCCAAAAGTTAATCTAATTTGTTTACCTTTCGCAGGTCACTGAAGGTCAACAAAAGCTAAAATCTAAGGTCAGGTTTGAATTTCTTTTTAAGAATTGACAATCAATCAATTTGAAGCTAGAGTAGAGTATATGAATTTCTGGAGTATGATTGAATGAATTACATATGAATGAGTGAAATTGAATATCTCGAGGGATGCGATCAAAAACCCATGCAATGAGTAACTTGCAAACGTTACATAAAATGGCACATGCTCAAGTGGGGCAACCTATTCTAAATGATAAATATGTCAATTACAAAGTGTAGAGTTCAAGGTAAACCTAAAATAATGCTTGAGTTATGCCGCCAAGGTTTTGTAATATAAAACGACTCATTTGTATTGTTGTTTAGCAGCTCTTGATTAGACGTGTAGTAGCGGATTCCGGAGAGGTTTTGTTGGTCGACTTCCGAATTCCTACCCTTTTTATACCCATTTTAATTATGTCCCACGAACAGAAAACGTTGCCTCGAATTGTGAAATAATAGTTGATTCGTATGGAAAACGTACGTACAAAATTACGTACGTTTAAAATATGTAAATGAAGTACACCATATGAAACGTCTGAACTGCGTCACCTCAATACCAAGAGCGTTACTCGACCTTAAAATGAAAGCTTGTCGACCTCATTAGTTCATGGGGTCATAGAGGCACATGTTGGTGTTGTAAAATACTACACTCAACACTAGTTCAAAAATCCAAAATGACAGATTCATCACGAATTCAAAATGGCCACCATGTACAATGGAGTTTAGACATCATATCAAAAACCTAAAAATCTTGGCACTTAGCTGCTCTTGCATCAGAAAATACGTCAAATAGAAGGGATTAGTTGTTTGAAATTTGTTAGAAATTTGATGATAAGATCTATGGAAGAATTCAAATGGCCGTTAAGTAATTTACCCCGCATGCTTTTAACATTACCAGATGTTGGCACTAGTCTGTTCTTGCATATGTAAAAATGTCAAGTTGAACAGGTAGGCTGTTTCCCTAGAATTTTGATGACAATATTTGATTCATGAGGCGCCCGCCTACAACCCCTGCATGTCTGCCACAACGCCCATCGCACAAAACGACGGCAATATAGCAATTTTTTGGATGGATGGGTCAGGTTGATTTAAGGAAAACACTTCGTAGCAGTTTGAGCCACTGGTATTAAAACGGAAAAATGAGTATCTGGCTACCACATGAAGGGTACAAGGAATATAGCTCACTCTTATCTTACCTTCTTGCAATTATTGAAGCGATAATTTTGAATGATTAATACTAATTAAATTATGACTGACTTTCCTGTTAAGATGACTTGGTTAACAAGTGCCGATGTCCCATGAGTGCTTTTTAACATGCAATATATGAACACAAAGCATGTAAATGCACATAGGACTTGCCAAAATTCCACTATGTGGATCTAAATGAATTGAAACGAGTATTACTTCGTACATTTATTGTTAATCTAGATTAATTTGGATCGTGTCTTCTTAACTTGTTCATAATAATGTGTTTTTATTTTTTATTCATACTACGTATATACGAGGGTATATCATAAAGTTCTCATAATATCTCTCTTATTTTTTTTAATTTTCAATATATTCTGATGAATTTTTCACAGAATGTGTAGTATAGAATGCTGTATTAATCTATCAAAAAATATCGTGCAGGAATAGCCCCAATTAACCATGTTAAAATGCATAATAAGTAAATAAGCTATGAAACACATCAAATTGTTAAATACCATGATACGACGTCAGATACTGTACATCGCGGCATTTTACTGCATTTTTACATGCGTACTTACTTTTAAAACCGCATTATCTCGACAGCAAAATTATATTTTTCTACAATTTTTCGTCATCAGTTGAACACGTAAGCCTATGTCCATGAAATATTTTGCCTATCAGAATTCCAAATAACTAATTTGGGACTTTTTAAATGAGAATCACGCAAGCCGTATTATGCGACTTTCTATGCTAAAACCGGGTGTGGACTGTAACATTTTGAAGAAAAATGATTTTATTTTTAAACGAAAAATGAAGATAACTTTTTCATTTCTTAACCGATCTTTCTCAAATTTTCACAATATTTTAATTCACCATTTTGGAAAAGACAAACAGATTCTGTGTGATGACGTCATAATATAACAATGCTAACTTAACGCTTATATTTATGCAAAAAAGTGTGGACAGGCAGAATTTCGTACCAACAAGATATATATTTTGATCAATTAAACATTAAATCGTTTGAAAGGTGAATTATTCTTTTTTGATTCCTGAAAGGCATATCATATTCTATATTTTTACCAAAAAACTATATCATTTCGATTAAAATTCAGTCTGTAAGAAGTAAAAATTGAAAGAAATATGAAGTGAAGCCATGTGAAAAATTCACAAAATTACGTTTCATATTTTGAGTTCAAATACTTCTAATTAAGGGATAAACATTCAAAACTTTCCAATGTTTCAGCATGTTCTTTTAAATATACTCCTTACTACATACAATTAATTTCAATTAATTTAAACAAGTATATATTGAGATAGACATCATTTTATCACCGCAACCCCAAGTGAAGCCTTTACAAAATAAGACGTTACGCCGTTAGCGTATTATATGTTCTCCTTTATTATTCATTGCTTTAAATAAATAAAACTAAATATTCGAGTTAAAATAAATTACAAATAATGCATTTAACAATCCTTAATATCTTCCCGTCTGTGTATATCAGTTGAATATGACAAGGGACATTGTGAAAGAGTCTAGAAAGACGGTGCGACAACGAGAGCGCAGGGCCGAAAAGCGCGACAAAGAAGAAAACGGGTAGGGTTTGAAATGTCTACTTTCTGGTGATTCTAATTCTGTATATCGTGACATAACCTTCTTGAATATAGAATTGTATTGAAGCGCACATTAATCTGAACAAAACTTGAAGTTTTTAAGAAGATTCCACGAATATTAAAACTTTTGCAATTACTTGGAGGAGCATTGCGCATATTTATCGCGTAAATCTTTGCATTTTGTCGGTAAAATGAACAATTACAATGTTACGCCGTGATGTACAGTATCTGACGTCGTATCCATGTATTCTTGACTGTTTAAAACTATTATACTGGTCATGTGAATATTGTGTGATCTCATAATGGACGATTGTAATGCTTCATTAGAAATGATGCTAGACACTACAAATGTTTTGGCAAATATTGCAAGGAAAGTCGATTTTCCGCTTTAGTTCATCTTAAATAAATAATAGACCACGCATAGAGTGTAATTATGTTGATATCTTTGCAACATATTTGTTTTAGATCATCATTAGTATGAGCAAAGGATTTTTCGAACTAAACTAAACTTTTTATAAGTGTGAATATTATTTTTCTGATGATCCCTGCATCTATGCATTATCTTACTCAGTCATTTCTGATCATTAAGCTTTGATTCTCAGAGTCTAGTATCACATCTAATGAAGCATGTAAGCATCCCCTATGACACCACACAATCCACAGGATCAATTTATTTTATAGTAAAACCATTTAACAACATATTGAAGTTAACATTTTAATGTGTTTGGTAATTTATGAGAGTTTATTATTTATGTAAACAAGGTTAATTAAGCTCATTCTTTCAATTATTTTTATTTGCCCCGGGTGCCTTGATTTCCCGTTACTATGGCAACCATTACTTATCTAATATATCTGTTATACCAAATATTTTTTGATAGATTAATAAAGTATTCTATACTGCAGATTCTGTGAAAGTTTCATTAGAATATATTGAAAAATAAAAAAATTAGAGAGATATTATGAGAACTTTATGATATACCCTCGTATATGATTAAATAAAATAGTGGTGTCTGTAGACAGATCTCGAATTTATACACGACGCAATGTTCATCTTGCAGAGGTCAAGAGGCTTTTAACAACTACGTATAACAATTAAATTTACCATGTTTTGTTTTATTTGATTCATATTCAGTGTGTAATGTCATTTTCACCGGATTTGCTTGTTAATGAGAATGGTGCAAGCAAAGTTTGCGTTATTTGTTATAAGAAAGAGGTTCAAGATGTTTGATTTTGTCACAAGATGTTTAATTGGTTGCTTATGAAAACTGAGCACATGGGTATCAAAAATTGTTTTACGTGAAGATACAAGATACATTCCCTTTTTTAATTAAAAGCTGTTCATCATTTTTAGCTTATGCATGACTTGACTGTATACTTGATATTGTTCAAACATTAATCAGTTTGAGCAAATATGTGATCACGAAATCTGCAGTGACATACATTATGTTCTTGGTACCCGATAGTTTATTGACATAGAGCACAAAACGTGGTGAAGGTCATTCAGGTGCACGATTTTTTTACCACCAAGAACTGTTATATAAAATTCAGGGCAATATATTATGTTAACAAATGGCAATGTGGAGACATCGATAATTGGGCAGTGATTTGTTGAATTTCTAGCATGATCCAGCAATGGATAGTGAAAAGATAGTGGAATCGTTGAGTTGCTCAAAAATAGTTGGTTAATCCGGTAGCCGACAGCTGAATGTTGCATTCACGTATATAAGCCGAGTTTATGTATGCCCTTATGTTCGGCCCTTGGCTATTATGTCACATTAGACCCAATGCGAATTGTTTATCTTATTAAACCGCACACTGGGTAACGACTCTTATGAAAGGTAAAGGGACCATGATCCAATTTTAGGAAAAATCTATTTATTTTGTATTGACTATGCGGTAAGTACATGTATCTTGAGAAGTGACTGGGTGCAATTAGTTTAGCTTTATGTGCTTTACTTGTAATAGGACATATACAGTTTAAAGTTTTATTTCTTTTATGTTTACTATTCGACTATTGAAAGAGTGAAGGGTATAATTAGTTCAGCTTTATTGCGCTGCATGTGACAGTTAATCGTCAAGGAGGACTGGGTGCCGTTATTCAAACACGATACTCAGTTGCCCGGCGTAGTACCAACAAATAGTACTCATATTTTGAAGACTAGAACTGCCAAGGAAGCTTGAATACTACCATTATATTCCTAATGCCCATCTCTCAACGAAATACTTGGTCCAAAGAGAACTGGTTTTGGATAGCTTGCAAAGTGTACATTCTTTAAAAATAATAGAAAAATAATACACTCCTCTTTGTTATAGCTGGAAATTCTTTAAAATATAATACAGTTCAATTCATTATATAGTGTTGCTTCCTAAATCACAGGCTGGTATCGAAAAATTTGTCCGCTGTGACGGAGCGTGCTATTTTGCATAGAATCACTAGGAAATCCACACAATTTATTTTTTACTCATATGTTTTGCTATATCAAAGGAAACTGACTCCATGCAATGGATATATCATTTGCGGGTAACTTTAAATTCTGTTTGAAGTCCAACAACGTTATGAGTAAAAGCTATTGAAAACGGCGTCGGAGTATCATACTCCAAAATGTACCATTTCTTTTATTTCTTTTTAATGGTACAATATAGCGACACGATAATATTTACATATGTTTTCAGCATAACTCTGAAGGTATTAATGAGATCTTTATGTATTGGGTATTTTTATAATATAATAATTAATTTTTTTGTCCGCTGTGACGGAGCAGTTTCAAATCTGAAATGCGTTAAGAATTTAGATTCATAATATATTTCTTTACAACTAAACTTTAGAGGAGCGAGCGTGTCAAATCTCTTTCGTAAAGTATTCTGAAAAATGAAACGTAATAAAAGTACACAATTCAAATTCTGAGATGTATATACGACCACTCTTTAAGCTTCTTTTCTCAGTTTGTACTGCAATCCAACGTATGCATGGTAACTCATGAAAATGATAGTCAACTTCCATTTCAGTAAAGGGTATTTGCCTTTCGTAGTGCCCTCTGTGGATCCATCGGCCTGACATCGTCATTTTTTACGGTAACTTAATTATTTGAAGTAAAATGATTTGCTTAAGATGAAGCTAAATACATATAATGGTATGGACTGTGGATTGTTCTACCCTCTTTAGTCGTTCCAAAAGGTAAGTTGAATGTATCTTGAAATACGAAAATGCAAAATTTGATTTTAAGATCGTTCTTTATTTGACTAAGAGTTATGGCTATCTGATGCAACTACAGTAAAATATGTGTACAGTGAACACATATGGAGCCCAAAAATGTGTTCCCAGTTGGTATAGATGTTCACTCCATAGAGGCAATTTCATACAGAAGTCAGAGGAATATTTGATAAGAAGAGGTGTTCACTAGAGAAAGATATTCATTGATACAGGTTTTACAGTGCAGCACGTTTACAAAGACTTTTTTATAATTTTAGTCTATGCAAAACGATTAATTTCATGAATTTCAAATAATTGCAAATAAAATCTGTATTGGGATCATCTTATATACAGTAATATAATATTATGTGGTAAAAGGTTATACATCTGTTGGCATGCATGATGTCTGTGCGCTATTTCGAATAAGTAAATTCATATTAGCCCTATTTACACTACACGTGACATTTCAAGACGTCTAGGCGAAAAACGTATTAGAAATATTATGTTGAGTTTACATCATGTTGATTCATGTTGATTTCAGTACAAACCTCCGAAAAATACTAAGAGTGGTCGTTTTTATATCTCAGATTTACATTACCCCATATCTCCAAGAGGCTGCTTGTCATTATTTAGGAAAGTGATTTGTGACGTTCTCTCTTCTAAGGTTTTTTTCAAAAGATATAATTTGAATCTTAAATTCTTAACGTAGTTCACAGTTAAAACTGCTCCGTCACAGCTGACAAAAAATGTAAACATTATTTTTTATAAAAAATATTAAAAATACCCAATATATCAAGATATCATTAATACTTTCAGAGTTATGCTGAAAACATATGTAAATATTATCGTGTCACTATATTGTACCATTAAAAAGAAATAAAACAAATGGTACATTTTGGAGTATGATACCCTGGCGCCGTTTTCAATAGCTTTTACTCTTAGCGTTGTTGGACTTCAAACAAAAGTTAAAATTACCCGCAAATGATATACCCATTGCATGGGGTAAGAAAATTTCTTTGGTATAGCGAAACATATGAGTAAAAAATAAATTGTGTGGGTTTCTTAGTGTTTCTATGCAAAATAGCACGCTCCGTCACAGCGGACAAATTTTTCGATACCAGCCTGTGTAAATGGGGTTTAGCGTTAAATAATTAATTGCAGTCAATCCGGTAGACGCTGTTTGCATTCGCGAATACAAGTTAAATACTACGAATCAGATTTAATCTGCCTATTCTAACCAGCAACAAACATCGACAAACGATGTGCTCGGTATTGCAATTACCAAAGTACATTTGACACATGCAAATAGACGCAAACAAGTTACAATGATATAAAAATGATCACCCGCTATGGCTCAGTGGCAGGGAGAGTCAAGGTTACCAATATCGCTTGGCCCCGGGTTCGATTCCCGGTTCAGACAAGTTTGTTTGTGCGTTATGTAATTCTGGGTGTTTGACTGAGTGGTTCACGACTCGTATAAAAGGCTGTGGTGTGTACCTGTATGTCTGTGTACTTGTGCACATAAAAGAACACAGGGCTCCTCCAAGGAGGGGTTTCTGGCTCTATCTTCGAGTGTAAAATACGTAAAATACGTAAAATACGGAATATACCAATGAGGTAATCAGGTACATGTATATACTGACGTTCTGTTTTCTATAAAATATTGTGTCCTTTGAAGGTTAGATTTGTGTTATAATTATTTATCTGTTTTCCCCTAAGACAGTGAGATTAATTACAGTACCCACTATATGTGTACGCATTGGAACAAAATTTAATAAGTGATTTATCTGGAATAGCGATGCGAAAAAGCGGGATAGCACCACGATCACAATATAACACCATGATAACAACTTACAGAAGGGGAGTGTGATAAAAAAAAGTCACATAAACTGTGCTTTTGTCCAGTGTACCTCGGCATTTCTAGATGGATGTTTTATTATCCCGTGCCAGGACTATAGTCCTGAGAACGTCTCAATCTTTTGCCTGTACGATTACAACATGGGAGAATTTTCTACGCTTCTTACACTTAAGATACCTACTTCAACACTGCGTGTAACTTTATCAGTTAAAAAATACTAGATGACCTAACATATTTTGCCATGCACTGCGCCTATTCATTTGGCAATTCAGTTGTAAATGTTCTCTTGAAAAAATAAATCTTCCAAATTTGTTGAGTTTTCTTGCAGAAATCGCCTAACCCCCCCCCCCTCCATCCATTTTGTACGATCACCGGACGTGAGAACCGGCCCGGCAAGGTGGTAATAATCTCATTTATTATTGGAACAACGAATCATTGTATCTATAACCAGTTGTAATTACAACAATGTTAATCATTATTCAAATTGAATGTCATAATCACAGTGGAAATTATTAAATTGCACCAATAACAGTGGCAATAAATCACATTCAAGCACTTGTTTTCAATGTGTGAAACAAAGAGCAAGGATATTAAGGATTTTTCCGATGTACTTAGTTGTACACAGATGTAAGTTATGTTTTATTGATTCAAAAACCCACACCGAAGAAGTATTTAGTAGAAAATATTTGAAATGTTAGCTTTGTAAATCATAAAATAAGTAGTAGAATTCCACGTATCACGCAATGATTGTGTTTATATAATAACGTGACAGTTTCAAAACAGAGACATACGACATGATCTGAACTCTCCACACGAGGGGAAAGAGTACCCGTGTATATACAACCTACCGCCGAGCAAGACACGCATATACCGCCGAGCAAATGTTTGATAATGTCATCTCGTAGGAAAATGGACAAATAAAGGTAATATAATGTCACTAACAATTCCTTTGGATGGTTAGAATTGTTACTAAGATGTTCTAGCAGGCGCAATTCGCCTAGAATTATAGTTGAAATATATTTTTATGTCCAAATTAAGAGATAAGGTAAACGTATAATGGTTTTCGATTTGTTTTTCTCATTCATACTCGCTTTAAAGGAATATTCCTTGCCAGACCCGTTCTCTCTTGATATGGTAGCTATAATCATATATATAGTTTCCATATTTAGCAAAACATGGGAAAATGTTTTAATATGGTCAATATTGATCATTTAAAAATCTAGTGCTTATTTCCAGTGAGCTGCCATCTTTTAAGATTTCTTGCAGGAAGTGATGTCATCAACTCTCAACTTCTATAACCTTGCCCATAACAGTATTGGAAAGTAGCACAAAATCACTTCTAGACAAGTGATCATTACTTTCTGTGCAAAAATATTTTCAGGGCTTGTCAACTTAGAATAAAAGAAGAGATTTTCAGAAGGATTAAATAAGATACAAAGTTGAAAAAGAATATTTAGCTGGTTTTGTAATTCTTAATAGCTCCTCACCTAATGCTATATGCAAAGTTGAGAGTCGATGACATCACTTCCTGTGTGAAATTTTAAAAGATGGCAGCTTACTGGAATTGAGCATCACATTTCTAAGTGATAAAATTTGACCATATCAAAACATTTTTGCGTGTTTTGCTAAACATGGCAAGCATATAATATGGTTATAGCTACCATATGAGGAGAGAGATGGTTTGGCAAGGAATATTCCTTTAATTGATAATGAGCCATACATAAGACATACTTGGGTCGGTAAATGGATGTACATATGCATAATATATTAAGTGTCAAAATATTAGGTCAAAATAGCACTTTTGAACAGCAAAATCTTCACTTAAACTTTGTCCTAAAAGATCCGATGTTATCGGACATCAGACCCGATGTGATCGACGAGTAATATCATAAAGATCCGAAAATATCTTGAGTAAAGGATCTCAGAATCCGAACATTACTTGAGTAAAATCTGTTGAGATTCGATTATATCGTCGAGTTTATGACGTGCTGATGAAAAAATAATAAACATACAATCTGCATCATTCATGTGAATCATTTTGTTGTGAACAATAAATGAAACTGAAAAAATATGGCTATCACCAGTTACCACTGCACATCGAAACATTGTATTTCAGGTCCTCGGTACAAATGCTTCCACTGTAGTTATAAATCACACGAGATGGATGACTTTGTGGTCCACTTCAGTCAGCACCATCCATTACTGAGTATTAAAGTTAATGTGTCTGAGTTAAATGGCAAAAAATGGATTTACAATGTTTTTGACTATGGTATTGTATTATCAAAGAAAGATCACGGTAATTTTCGTTTCGAGGATATGAAGCGTGTGAAGCTTGGGATTCTTCAAGTTGTGTTCTTTGAGTAAAATGGCGCTTGCAATGCAGAATTAAATGTTTTTGGGTTGCACACTTACCATAGACACATAGGAAATTATGGTGATTCAAGTGTAAGCATGAATTCAATGTTTTAAGAACTTTGTCGGAAACAGACGTTGACGTATAGTGCTGCGGGAATTATATCATATTATATTTTATTCCATAGTTAGCATGATATTCATAGGATAACATGCGAAAATAAAAACGGTATTTTTGTAATCAGTGGTAAAATATGATATTTTTGACAAATTTTCACTTAACCATAGCATACGGTTTTTTAGCCATGACATACGACGTCGTATCTCATACTTAAGTGGGTTTGGGGTAGATATCACTCGGGAATATATATCATATCTGAGGAGCGGGCAGGATATATTGTATATGTCCCGCTCCAGGCCAAATGCGGGCAGATATAATATATCCATCCCGCTCTCGGGAATTTTTCAAAAGTTTAAAAAAGATTAAAAAAGTATGAGATACACCAGTTATGCACGGTCGGTTTGGATACATGGAATATCCCTTGGGATATACAATACATCTTCCCTCGGTCCCTTCGGTCCCTCGGGAAGATATATTGTATATCCCTCGGGATATTCCCTGTATCCAAATCCTCCCAGTGCATAACCCCTATGTATGCGATGGTTTATGGATTTTTGCTACTTCAGACTCAAAACGAGGCTAAGTGTCAACATCGCCAGATCGTTTGGAAATTCGAATTAAAGAACTTAATTTCCGACGATTCTGATGATGACTTTAACTATGGAATAAAAAGAACATCCTATGATTTACTCGTGATATGATTTTAATCCACTCATGGATATTGATATCTGCACTCTCTCACTACGCTCGCTCGTGCAGATATCATATCCATTCGTGGATAAAAATCATATCACTCATAAGTCATAGGATATCCTCTATATATCCCGGTGCCAGGAGTATATGATAAATAAAAAGGAATATTTGTGATATCGTCATGATATTATATGCTCATTCGAAAGCTTACTCACTACCTCATCGGGTTCTACTCACGGTATAGTCGGAATAGCTCGGTGGTAGATTCGGGTCCTATATAATCGTACTCGTGACATAATCGGGTCTTTCATTTTCAACTTTCACCGGTGATTTCAATGATATGCAACGTATGGCAGTGCAATAAATATGATACATTTACACCTATTGTATCTTTGAATCGAATGAAGTAAAGACAGCCATGGTTGTTACTTATTCAAGATGTAAATCATCATTCAAATATTTAAAAGTTGAATTTAGCGATTGGATAGTAAACATTGCGCTAAGTACTCATTATTTTGCAAACATGAGTGCCTGGAACAATAACTTTATCAGTTACGCACATTTCTGTTTTTTATCTGTTTCTCATATTGAGAAATTCAAGATATAAACAAAAGTTTATAACTCACCCCCTACATTTTCAGACATCTTCGGGTCTTTGCTCGGCGGTAGGTTGTATATACACGGGTACTCTTTCCCCTCGTGTCTCCACAATGTTAACTGCGGAAAATGAATTTCTAATTTATCTTTCCAGAGGGTGGGCCAAAAATGCGTACACAATATAGAATCTCAACCCCTAATATAATTTCATGGATTTATTTGTTACTTGGCACAAGCAAAGATAGTAAGTTATCATTTAGTTTCATGTATTATTAGCATTGTCAACAGTTATTTAATAGTCATTTGAGGAGGTTTTCAACAGGACCCCTTCTCTTGGACAATGAGCCTTAGCTGCATTCGCCATTGATCAATTGCTTCATTCAATGTCTCCTGACTGGGAGCATTCCATTCTCTCTTTATCACCCTTGGTATACGCAGCTAACGAAAATTGACCGGTACGGGTCAAAAGCTGGACCGGTACGGGTTAACGGTTTTATTTGAATTTAAAACAGCCATAACTTGCTCAATATTGACTTCCTCTTGTCTAATTTGAAATATATGATGCCTCCCGATGCTTTTAAGTACCCCAATTTTTTACAGATTTTTAAACGGACCAAAACTCTCTAAATGCGCATTTATGCTCTTTTCTCTCGAGAACGACTGTCTCATTTTCACGATAACTTTTATTTAGTACTTCTAACATATAAGATCTATTTTTCCCCATCAAGGTATGATGTAAATGACATGCTATTTACATCTTGTGAGTTTCAATGACGCGCGTTTGATTTTATAAAAAATGCCAAACTTTGTGACAAAAAATTTCATCAGCTATTGCCCCGAACCGGTCCGTCTTCTCACTGCAAGCAGATTGCCCCGAACCGGTCTGTCTTCTCGCTGCAAGCAGGATGAAATTCTTTGTCACAAAGTTTGGCATTTTTTATAAAATCAAACGCGCGTCATTAAAACTCACAAGATGTAAATAGCATGTCATTTACATCATACCTTGATGGGGAAAAATAGATCTTATATGTAGAAGTACTAAATAAAAGTTATCGTGAAAATGAGACAGTCGTTCTCGAGAGAAAAGAGCATAAATGCGCATTTAGAGAGTTTTGGTCCGTTTAAAAATCTGTAAAAAATTGGGGTACTTAAAAGCATCGGGAGGCATCATATATTTCAAATTAGACACGAGGAAGTTGAAACAGGGTTTAGGTTTTCATATACATCAACTTTTGGTACAACTTCATTTTTATATCACATTGATTTAGGTTTTAAGATATATGTTATTGTTCTATACATTTGATGTACATCATTTCTATTCTTTATTCTCCTTAAGTCCACTTGCACTCAATACGTGATATCATTCATAAATAACATTAAAATCTTGGCTCTTTTCATATTGTTATGTCTTTTCTATCAGGAGAGTTCCAATTCCCATAAAGGAGGATTTTTTAGTTCAGGATATTCTAGTGTATTACATAATCTACTTGGCTTTCTATTGGTTCAAATGTTGGTTCCTCATGGGAATCAACATTTGCCTCCATTTAAAGGAGGTTTAGGAGGTTCAGTAGATTTAATATGACATTAACTTTAATTTGTTCATTATTGGTTTATTTATTTGGTAATTATGGGAAATTATTATTCGCCTCCTTTTTGGAACCTTCCCTGTGGAACTTTCCATACTTTCTGTCTCTTCTTTAGTATCACCTTAGAAAATCATCTTCAGAACAGTTTTTACTACGACACAACATACTGATTAAACTAAACTCAATGTAAAGATTGGATTTTGATAATGAAATAATAAACGTTTAGGACTTTAACTTTAAGAATTTTATGTTACTTTATTCGAACCTAAAAAACTGTTTCAAAGTCAATATTGAGCAAGTTTTGGCTATTTTAAATTCAAATAAAACCGTTGACCCGTACCGGTCCAGCTTTTGACCCGTGCCGGTCAATTTTCGTTAGCTGCGTATACCAAGGATGTTTATCTTCTGTTGTAGAGTTTGCAGCGATGCAATTGTTCTAGAATGCCTGTAGGCATTGTTTTAAAGGCAACCCAAAGCACAGTAGTCAACCGGGGTGTTTGGGGCCACAAATATCAGGTGGAATAAAACAAGGTGTTTTCTGTTTAAGGTAGTCAATTGTTGATTTCGATCGATGCAATGGTGCTCCATCCTGTTGAGAAATAAAGTCTCTGGATATGCGCCTTATCTGTCCTTTATCTAATACATTTTTGGCAGTGTTCTACATTCATATTTGCTTCTTTTCAATGAATACCACGTAAGTTATCCCCTTTTTTAGAAAAGGCTACAGCTGCCATGGTTTTTTGTGTGAAGTGTTTTCGGGGATGGAGCAGCCGTGACTTGCTAACCTCCTTATTACGCACAGCAGAAGATTTGATATTTTAGGTGAAAAGAACATATGTGTTGCTATGTTTGAAAATAGGTTAATGGCGTAAATCTAAGGCCTATTTTCAAGAATTTTGAAAACCTTTCGTCCTTTGCTTTTGACATACAATAGAAAACACAGATATTTGCTTACAAAATCAACAATATACACTGTTGCTCATAAATATGGAATATTTTATAGATACGAACTGTTCGATGGAATTTCTACAAAATGATAACATTTTGAAGAAAATTTGTAATGTGTTCTCATTCCCTCATGAGTTTTGCATATAAAACTGATTGGTGTGAAAAGTTAAAACATTTATGGTTGATTAAACTTGTATTCACTCAGGTGACCCTATGACCTCATGATATTGGCAACTTGAAATAGGTGTCCAAATCTTAGTTTTTAACCATTGTGCACATTTTACAAAAATTTAATTTAGAGTTGGAAGAGTTTTTAGAAGGCACACCCCATAAAACAAGCGAAAAAGAGCATGACAGGTCAAAGGGATGGCGCTCTCTGGCATGAAACAAACTGCCATTGCCAGAACCATAGGGGTGTGTCAGGAACAGTCTCTAAAATTCTGCAGTGGTACCAAAGGCACTAAAATAGTATAGGTCACAGCAATAGTAGCCCTAGATAGAACAATGTAAGAAAAGACCACCACCTGCTGCATTTATGTCATCAAAATCGCTTTAAGTCAGCCAGTAGTCTACGAGATGAATGGGTGTCCCACCTCAAAACCTGTGTTCCAGAGCTATAGACAACCAGTGGCATCTTTAGAACGGATGTAAGGCCATGAGACCTTTAAAGAAACAACAGCTGACTGATCATAACAAAGAAAGGTGGCTTCAATGGGCAGGAAAGCACCAAAACGTTGGACCTAATCTTTGGTGACATATGACAGCAGGTGAAGAAATAAGATGTGTCCTCCACAAAGTTAATAATTGTGTTCGTTTCTGTCGTAGACCAGGGGAAAGAGACAATAAGGACACTTACTGAGATGTCAGTCCACAAAGGTGACCCTATTTATGTTTGGAGCAGTATTACAGAGGTTCTTTGGAGCAGTACTACAGAAATTGCACCCCCTTGGTGATTCCGAAACATAATTTCAGAGTAAATTGACCTTTTGGACCTCCATGAAGTACCACATGTAAACAGAGTGTTTTGGGGCAACGTTCAACTGCAGAATGATCATGCTGTTGCATATGCTAGTGGCATTGTGTTGGATTACATCAGGGCAGGCAATGTGGACCAGCTACCATGGGCACAAAAGTCAGCCAATCAGGCTAATGCAGAGCAAATGTGGGACGACCTTGGTAATGAGATTCATGACTTGGACCCCAACCTCAAAATTTAGACACGTTACACACTGCTCAGATTGAGGAATGGGGACTTATTTCACTTAGAAAGGTCAGATGTTTCATTCAATGCTGGTCCCGTAGGGTTGATGCTCTGATTGCAGCACAAAGAGGACATAACGCATATAAGTGCTATTATTTGATAGAGGACACTTCAATCTTCATGACCAGATGTTTATTTTGTTTGCTCTGTTTTACATGACAATTTGGATCGGGGTGTTTTGAAAATGCAAAAATTCTTAGCGTACCCCTGTTTAAATAACAGTAATTTTCTAAACTAAAATGTGAATATTTTTTCCCCAAAAAATGTTGATTTATAGATGAAATATGTGGTAATGATTTGCCCAGAAAATAAATGCCCAAACCGCCTCCAAAAAAATGTTCTCTTACTCCAAAATTTGAATTCTGAGCTGCCAAATCTAATATTCCATATTTATGAGCAACAGTGTATTCGAAAACTAGAGCTGATGGGCAAAAGAATCATATACGATTTGATTCAAATTGGTCTCGTATTTTTTGTTTAATGTATATCCGAAAAGTTAGAGGAAACAAAACTGTTAAATATATCGTTCATGACGCGCCCAGTCCCTATGTGCGCCTTATATTTGTTAATCATTACTAAAAATTATAAAAACAGGGGTTTATCTAATTATACCTGACAGATAATGTCTTGGACTACTTGTGTGAAAAATATTAGGATCTGGCTGTTTCATACCAGGGTCGTCAAAAAACGGCAGCCCTAGTTTTTCCTGAGGAATAACTCCCTGATATTTTACACATTTGTACATCATTCAATTTCCTAACAACCTACTACATTTCTTGACCATCAGACTGATAGTCACAATATTACTGCATTTTAAGCAACATACCCCAGATGGCCACTTTCGGGCTGTCTGAGCTGGTCTGTTATCCAAATAAACTCAATTTCCAACTTGATAAACTGGTAATTATAAACTCTAACAATTATGTATTCTTGTGAGCCAAGCACTTTATGAAGTAGTGGAGAATCCCCACGACGTTTTTTATCACAAACGTATATCAGTATCATATGTTTTAGAAAATGTTCATGTTTGCGAAAAATAGCTCAGAAGACAACAGAATCGTCGATTTAATTCCTCACTTAAGTTACGTAAACGATTTGGGTTAAAATTGCAAATCTTACCTGTTTTTCGAAAAACCGTTTATGTAACTTACATTGTAAGTGAAGAATTAAATCGACAATTCTGTTGTCTTCCGAACTATTTGTTCGCACATATCGGCATATGTACATTTTCTTAAACATATGATACCGATACATGTTTGTGTTAAAAAATGTCGTGGGAATTCTGCCTACAACGTGTGGAATAAGGAAAAAAATCGTACCTTCGACGTTCCGACATTTTGTTACCAAAACGAACCGTTTCGGTAACCAGCGTAATCGAGTGGATCACCAGTGGTATTGGTATATTATTATCTCTCGTTTGGATATTTGACTTCTCAGGTATTATTAAAGATATTAATCAATATTGACAGACAGTTAGGCGCATTATTGCTTGGACATCCACTTACGTATTAAACCTTCACTTGGCAACTTTAAAGTGGACCAAAACGTATGCATTTATGGTTGAGAAAGATCGGAACCAGCCATAATTTCTATTGCGGTCGTTGGTTCTCTTCGATTGTGTCTTCTCTGCGTTGTGTTATGCTCTTTGATCTTCCAATTCGGGCACTCGTAAATCGTAATGCATACATCATATTTCCCTCCAGTAGGGAATCGTACTTAATTGTATTGGCTAATGCAAAATGACACCATACAATAATGCTAGATAATCTAGCGATTTAGCAGTGCAAAAGTATGAAGGAATACGAATAGGATCATTAGTTAATCCTAGCAGTAAACAGTATTCTTATTAATTGTTTCAACAAATCATTTTAATTACAATTCCATAGTACTTGATAAAATATCGCATAGCTATCATATGCGTACAAACTGGTGAATAGGAGGCTACATGTTTAGCACACAATTGTTGTTGTCTGGCTTGTTGACTGGCATATTAGGACATTTATAGCAGTGAAAAGATTTCTTCAAACTGTACGTATGTTTCTTATCTGTTCCCGATATACTGACACACCGTACTCGTACATTGTAGAAAAAGATTAAACTAATATTGGTTTCACTAAAACAAATATATCAAGTAAAGCTGCCATAATAATACACTTCCAGGTGATTATTGTTATTTTACAAAAACTATTACTTTTAGTACATGATTGATATGAAGATATATCGTTGAACAAAGCAAAACCCAAGTCGTAAAATGAACCATCTCAATCCTTGAAGAGAAAAAGCAATTCAGGAGCCATAAACATCTTCGGGAAAATACTTTATCAATTTAATCATCATTTTAATAGACAAATTTTAAGCAGGTAATAAATGTTATTGTGTAGCATTAATAATTTCTGTGGCAAATCAGGGAGGGATGACAGTTGTATGGCTTCAACAACTGTAAACACATCATAACTTAGAATAAAATGTAATCTCGATACAAAGGTAATATCCGATTGTCAGAGAACAATACGATCGATTTGATACAACTGTCAGCTTCTCAGCTTTCTTTGGCGTCACCTTACCAGGTAATCACAAATTACAATCAGAAATGCAACCTCAGTGCGTCTTATGGTAAGTTTGATTAATTTAAATTAATAAGCTTTACACTAATAAAATACTATACAACTGCATTGAACAACGTAATTGTGGATTTTCATATTGTCCGTTCATCTCATGGTAAAAACCTTAAATGTCTAAAATGTTAATGAGGTTATCATAATAAAAATGACATGGTTAATTACCAATGAGTACAATAATTGTTCGCATATTTACTGAATTTCACAGAAATATCATTCAAAATGAAATAAATCAACTGTAATGGAAAGAGAAGAAAAGCCTTATTTCAAAAATATACATATTTGTAAAAGTACGTTCTCTAAAATAGATTTGAACTACGTACGTTCTCGAAAATAGATTTGATCTACGTACGTTCTCTACAATATAGATTCGGCCTATCGGCGATGGGCAGTTTGTCCTACAGACAGACTAATTGGGCGGGTTAGTGTCACCCTTATCTCTTCATGATTTCACCCGTTGGGAACATTTTGATACAATTTAACATGTCTATTCGTAACGGCTAATCGAGTAAATTTAACATGAACTGGACATGAATGGTTCTCAAATGCATTACGTAAATGATTCAATTGCAATAATTGAACTTGCTGCATTTAGGTACTTATAGTCTTTCTTTAAAGAGAGAATCAGATATAGCGAGCAGGCTAAACAATTTTTTTTTCAATTTTAGAATATTTTTGGCTCATGTCATTCCTTGTCATGTCTATTTTCTAAGAATCACAAAAGTACATACTTTATTCCAGGAAAACTAAAGATTTTTACAATAATGTATTATTTTTCTATAAGAATGGTTACCATTCTTATTATTCGAGAGAAATTAGACATTTTCACTCATATTTGCACTTTGAATCATTAATAACTTCACCAATTTATAACATATTGCGAATCTTTAGGGAAATATTGTATTTGATATTGTAAGGAATAGATTGGTAGGTCAATTATACATGTTGCTTGTAATTTTGTCACCCCCTATAGATCAGATTCTGCCTTTAATATATACTCCTCGAAAAAAGTTAAGGACCTCATAGGTTTACATGTTAACCCCCATATTTGTTGAACGACTGTATTCTAACCCCCCTATCACACCAAGCTAGTTCTTACCCGTTCTTGCCAGTCCTACGAAAACGTCGTAAAACGGGCTCAATCTGGCTGTGGTCGGGAAATATGTCTGAAATAATTAGCTTCTTCGTTCTTAAACAGTCTTCAATACGTCCATCTCGTTCGCAGTTCGTTCAGGTCGCACCACGTCGGTGTGCAACGTTGTAGAACGCGTCCCTTAGTCTAGAAGGTCAACATGACCTGATTACAGAACGGTATGGTCGCCATCGAATTTTGAATCGATTCAAAATTCTAAAATCACATTCCCGTCTGAGAACGTTCATAAAGATCGTAAATAGACCTTAGAAAGTTGCAGCTACGTTCATTCCGTTCGCACACAGTTTCAAACTAGTTTTGAAGAACGCAGTGGCAACTTGTTTGGTGTGATAGCTATATTTTTGCTAACTCGTTCATAAGCAGTGTTAAATACGTTCTTAATCAGTTTAAACCCATTTGCAATTAGTTCTACCTCGTTCTCAACACGTCCTCAGACAGTTCAACTCGTTGTTAAAACGTCCCTAGTTGGATTGAAGTACGACGGTTCCGTTCGTAGTACGTCCAGCTCGTCGTTAGTACGTTGTCACTCGTTCTAATTGTAGAACGTGACGACCACGAGAGCATTTTGAGCATGTTCTAAGTTCTAGAGGGCCTACCCGTTCAAGAACGTTCGATGAAGTTTGTAAATAGACCCCAAACGGTTCTAAGTACGTCCAGTCCGTTCGTACACAGTTGAAGCCCGTTTTCGAGAACGTAGTGAGAACTAGTTTGGTGTGATAGTAGGGTAAGCGGAGAACAAAAGAAATCCCATAAAAAATCTGTATCTTGATTCTATTCACTATAAGGTCCGCAACGTTTCAATGGTATATCTCCATTACATTGGCTCAAAATTTAAATGTCTAAATTAATGGCACAGTGTGGCACATTTGAGGTATGTTCCTTTTAATTGAGCAAGAACTGCACTGAATCCTCTTTTAAATTGGCACTAAAACTTCTATTTTCAGTGACAAAATGAAAATTGCCGAATCAGCAGAATTCAGATCGTCATCTCACTATCAAATTGATTGACAAATGTAGTTTCTATTAATATAAAGGCAAGTGCACTAATGCTGAACATATTTCTTGGAGATTAAAAATGTCAAGTTGCAACCAAAGGTTGAAAATGCGTTTTGCTTTCAGACAATCGTTTGTAGTTGTGGATCTTGAACTCACACTTGTGTAAACATCTTTAATATTACCAACATAAATCTGAGACAATGTTATATGCCACTTTAATGCTAATGTTGATGACTTTCATCTGACCATTGCTCAATGGACTCCTAAATAGGTTCAATCCATTGAACGGCGCTTGGGATCTAACATCTATAATGTCCATTGTATTTCAGCAGCAATATTATTAAGTTACTGATATTGTTCAAGGGGGATTCCTGACCCATAAATGAGGGTTTGCTTCATCACGATACACTTTTTATTACATAACATTATACTGAATCTGTAAATGAATGTTCTTCATTATCGCTAAATAAATGACTTGACTCATAAAAAACCGAAGCACTTGCTACTTGACTTTAATCATACTTAATCTAAAACGTTTAGGACTAATACTTATTCCTCGTTTCATCTGTTAAAATTAGCCTATTATATCGTGAGGCTAAACGCAAGTTTCTAATTCATCTAGATATTCTCTACATGGAACAAACCAAGAACTTAAAGCTTACATATACTATATTTAGTCGAGTAAATCTACAACCATTGCTGAATTTCTACCCTTGTAATGATTCATAGTTCGGCAAACGAGGGTCAAAATAATAACGCCATTTGTCCAAGGGTTTGAATATACCATTTGAAAGGGGAGAGTATAAGGAAAACTCCGCTGTCAAGTCCAAACTGAATCGGAAGAAATCCTGATTTCTAAGGGCATACCCTAGTGTCATATCAAACTACTTTGTTCTTCAAGCTCTTTGTTCTTCAGATCGGTGAAAGGTGTGTTACAAAGGCGAGGAATTAAAACTGTGAATGTATCGATTAACGATGATAATAGGTGACCATGCTAATAACATAGTTTGCAAAATATGCTTATTAAACATAGTGACCCCTTAAAAATAGGTGGCGCTAGGGTAACAAATCAAGTATATCTCATTAAATTTGTGATTCTATGTAATGAAACAAAGTTGACATGTTGTTTAGACTAAATACAGTTTATCTGAATTGGTTAAAGTTTTCAACTCTACCAACAGCCCTTTAAAATTTTTTTTTTTGTGAAATGGGCATTTTACAAGGGGCGCCACCTATACAATGCTGTAAAAAAATTTGCCCACCAGTGCCACTCCGGCACAGTTCTGATTTTGAAAGTAATTAACTTATAGATAAAGAAAATACAAAGATATAGCATACATCCTAGAAGGCAACCAAAAGTTTCAATATGCCATTATTCCGCTGGACTATTAAAAGCAGTAGAAAAGTAAAATATTTTGCCTCCCCATCTTGATTAATAAGTGCAACAATAAAACTGCTTATGACATATTAACGATTGCAGAATTATTATCATTATAAAAATATAATAGTGAAATCAAAGTTATTACTTTTCTCGTCAATATGAGATTACTTAATCTAGTTTCAAATTACTTTAAACAGCAAGACTAAATCTCTAGGTCTGGTGATATTAACTAACGGCATCAAACGAGAATATATAGATATTACAATTTTTCTGTTACAGATACCGTGATGTATGGTTGACACCATGGAATATTTACCTCATTGATGCGAATCAACATTCTGACAAACGTACACACGAGGGTGGCTATGATATTGGACAGCTGAAACCTGTGAACTTAATAAAGAGTACGCAACTGTCAGTTTCAATTAGACGAGGAACTAGTATGTATAAGTACTCACGATGGAATTGACACTCGGATGAATATAGGAAAGATAATCGTGGATAATCTAGAGTGACAATTAATAGAAGAGAGCAAATAATGTTATTAAATACAATGTCATCCTTAATCCTTAGACTGTCAGCAAAATAACATCGTAGATGGAGGTTCTAAATTAAACATTTTTTCTTAATCTACAAAAGGATTTATAGTGTGCTGCTGCATCATGTGATATAGTTACTGAGATTGTTTAACCGTTTTTCTCCATATAACGATTTATGATCACTTTTTAAAAGACACAATAGATAGATTTAGAATAGATCTAATATTACAAACTCATCGAAGTGAGATAATTTCTCACTTAGGTGCCTGCGCACTAATGGAAATACTAGTAGTTTTATTAATGAAGGTGCCCTGGACATGATAACCATTGGATAAGAAATAGTTATAAAATTATGGCGGATCAGCAGGATCTATATGCCTTGATAGGAATACTGACATTTCTGACCATTGTTGGAAGTTTTGGAAATGCGATTGTAATGTACGTTTACTATAAAAAGAATGACAAGATGGCGTCGTCTTTATTTATACTGAGTTTAGCAGTTGTGGACTTCATAACATGCTTTGTGATCATCCCTATGACGATTTTTATGGAGTATGTTGATTTCTATGTTGGATCACATGATATGCTTTGCAAGATCTACATGTTTTTCACCACATCAAATGTTCCGTTTTCTGCTATGGTGATGGTGATCATAGCAGTAGACCGTTATTTCTGTATATGTCATCCATTTATGACTGTACTCACCAAACAACGCGCCAAGATCGTAGTTATGTTTCTTGTGTCTATTGTAATAGCTATTGGGATTACCGTATCTTTGTCGTATGGCGTATATGATGCCCCGGCCGACTCGAACAGAATCTATGATACGAATAATTTTTCTGAAAATGCTTTAGCCAAGAATAACTCAATAAAATACTTTAACCAAACACAAAGTGGTATAGCCAACATTACACAACTACAATGTCACCTTAACAACCAGATTATCAGTAAAGACTTCATTATGAAATTTCAAAAGGGATATTTGTCAATATTCATGGTGTGTGGCTTGTCAGTTATTGTTCTATACAGTTTTATATTAAAAGAGGTCGTCTATAGACGAGCACTGAGGGACAAAAGACATGCAAATACCTTGAAATTACTGCCTGGTCAGAATATTGATGGAAAAATTCAGGAGAACGCTCCTCAAATATGTCAAGACCCCTCAACAGCAAACTGCTCACAAGATGACAAAAAGACGAACGATGATATCTTCAAGAAGGGAACAGGTGTGAATAACAACAGTAATAATTCCAGTTTGCGAAGTAAGGATACAAGTTATAGGAGTAATCAGACAAGCATTGGGGGAAGTCAGAATAATATTGGCAGATCCAACGGAAGCAGAAGACACATTCACAGGGACAGCACTTTCATCGCTAATTTACGGACAGCTGCCATGTTGTTTGTGGTCGCTATGGTATATATCATGAGTTACATACCGACGTGTTTAATGATTCTGAAAATTGTCCCTTATCAGTACGTTGTGTACAATCTTTATTTTATGTACAACGCAGCCAATCCATTAATCTACTCTTTCATGAATCCAATCTTTAGGAATGACCTTAAAAAAATATTCAATTCACTCTTTGGACAGAGGGGGCATAATCACATTTAAAAACCGTAAACAAAGGTGTTGCTGTTGTATCCATTGTCAATAAGTAAATGGGTACTCCTTTATTATCTTTATAAGACTCCAGATTGTAAATTTGCAAATGGGTTTGTCTGTTTTCATCTACTTTTTCTTCGTATTCTTGTGTCCCAGTTTTTTCGTTAAAGGGGGAATCAGATCCAAAGGGATTGACAAAATTGCAAGCAAAATGTACAGCTGACCTACGAATGCATTCCTTACTATCTCAAATATTATTTCTTCCAAATGATATGTTATAAATTGATGAAGTTATCAAGGAGTGACAAAGTGCCAAAATGTGGAAAAAAAATTTACATTCTCCCAAACACAAAAATGATAGCCATAAAAATAGAAAATAATACATTATGTACATATTATTGTAAGAATCTTTAGTTTTCCTCAAATACAGTAAACACTTCGGGTATTTTTTAGAAGATATGACAAGTAATAAATTAAATGAGCCCAAAATATTCTAAAATTGAAACATTTTTTTTGTCAAGAGTTGTCATCAGGATCTCGCTAGATCTGATTTTACATTTTAACTTGAATACTTTACTTTACTTTAGTTAGCTGTTGGGAAATAGGGTCAAACTATCATCAAGGTCAAATGCCAAGAACTAGGTCAAAGCTTACATTTTCAATATTCTGTCAATCATGTTTGTCACTATTCATCGTAATTCATTGATCTTTTTCCACGAAGTAGCTTAGAAACAACCCTTTCATAAGTATGCCATCCGTTGTTCAGGGCTTGCATTAACGGCGTCCCTTACATGTAAGTGACGCAAAAAAGAATTGTAGGACGGAAAAATAAAAAATATTTCCGTTTTTGGGACGGGAAAAAAAATTGAGTCAAAACTTTGAACATTTTTTGAAAATCTTGAAAATCTCAATAGTTGATCATGTTTGACTTCTTTGAGGTGTATATTAAGATCAAAATATGTGAGATTTACAACTTTATTTTGAGTAAAAAAGAAAAAGAATGCAGAAAAACGAACTATTGTAATGGGCGATAATAGGTTATCAGTTTGCATGTGACATATTTTTCTCACTGAAAAGCTGATATAAAACCTTCAAAATGAGTTCAATTGTACAAATGATGCATACTTACCTAGGTGAAGTAGTCTATTTGTGATTATATAACGTCAAAATGGTCTAATTTATGATATAAATCAGAGGATTCTGATCATGTAGAAAATGTAGTGATACACTAAATTACTGAGCGTCAGACAAATTCATACTAAAAAATGTTCTTATTTTTTCAAGCAGTTGTTCAGTTCAAACTGCAAACAGCAAGTATAAAGATAATCACAGTATAATAGTACTTACTATAACAGGCTGGAGGTTACATAACATAAGTGAATTGAATATAAAGAACATGTTTAAATCACAGGGCACGAATGGCAACATTTTGAAAACACATAAGACATGTAAGATCAAGTCATGCACATTCCAAAATAGCCCATTATAGCTAATTTAGCTAATTTAGCTTATATATTGGAGGACACACTTTTTTCAGTCGGGACTCACTTTTTAAAAATTTTCCTTCATTGGGACTCACATTTTTCAGAGCCTAATGCAAGCGCTGTTGTTTGATAACTCTTACCGATTTTGAGATATCAGTATCCGAAAAGTAGGTCGACAAAAAAGTTCTCAAAATTCAATGTTTGAGGTGTAAGGATTCTAAATTTGAAATCAAAATTGAAATCTGACATTCGCTTTAAATTCAGTGACATTTTGAAAATCGGTATGAGGATATACTCCTGTTATATAAAGTCAATGGAACAGACTACAGATAAAAATTTATAAATTGAAAAATACCAGATACAGACAGGATACAAATAAAACTAGATTGGTGAGTTTGAACAAGCTCAATTCAAGACTCCAAATTCAGACTTTTTATTTCAAAAACATTTTCACGGAGCCCATGTCAATCTGCGCGCCTACTTAGGCGCGCAGTTTGTTTCGATCACAAACTGCGTGCCTAACAACATTGCATCATTCAAGTTGAAGTCTGTATTTTGAAACGTAATTTTAAGGCATTTAGACTGCATTGCTTTCTTGTTTAATGCGTTCATTCTGTGGCGAATATATGAATCTCGCAAAAACTATGTGCAAATGAATCTAAGTTTTAAAACATTAAGCAAATTAATGGCATTTTCGTCACCGGGAATTTATACATAAATCGATCTAGCACTTTAAACATATATGAAGAATACTTCAGTCTAGTTTCATATTCAAAATATTTCGAGTTAAATATTAAGTTATTTGGGAGATTAAAATGAAATCAAGCACAAACCGCGCGCCTATTTTAGCCAGACATTACAAACTGTGCATACAATATCTGAACTACATATACGTACTTATCATTGGAATTTCTACAGAGGCATGTGTGGGTGCTTTGGAAATCCTGCTGTATCGTCAGATTTTATGAGATTTGAAAGTCAAAGTTTATAATAGAACTAAGTAACAATTAAGTTGGAAAAAACGTTTACTTCCAGATTGAAATAAGAGTAAGGAGATTCATGAATGGATGGCTCAGTAAACTATTTCTTTTGAGATTTGAGAGGACATTTGATCGAAAGGATATTTTCACAGTATTTTATATTTAGTGTATTCTCGGACGAGTCTCTTGTAAATCTGGAGGCGGTGTCATTATTTGAGGAGCTTTGGGAGAATCACTGGGCATATTATCTTCGTATTTGGCAAGTTTTCTGGCGGACTTCTTCTGGTAAAGGGAGAGGGAGTGTTGCTTACGTTTTCTGAAAATAAAGTTGTTTACTGATTTGAAGTACAATACAGGATATATTCCGTTCAAGAAATTCTGTATTGGAACGAGACGAGGTCGAGTGCCAATACAAAATATCGATAATATCGATAACATCGATATCGATGCACCTCAAATCATTCTATAACGTTTTTATCGTATGATCTTAGGCCAATACATTTTACCTAGGAGATAATCCCTAGAAATATTCTATATTCTCTGTATTGCTACTGAGATTTTCCCCTCTGTACCAATATTTTCTGTATTGCTCCGGAGATGATCAAAGGGAACCATCTCAGTAGCAATACAGCACGAGAACTGACCAATCAGAGGGCTTCATTTTACAGATCATACGATAAAAGATTGGATAGACACGCAGTTTGGAAATATCAGGCACGCAGTTTGGGAATAGAGGAGTTTCTAAATAGCTTTGAAATCTCGCTAATTCTCGTTTTTACATGAGATAATAAGAGATTTGCACTTTTTTCCTCTAATGGATTACTTTTCTTTATTTTTGATAGCTTATTTGGATTCAGTGACAAATTTTCCCCAATTATAGCTTTGATGTAAACAGTTATGTCATTTAAATCATTTTCCATGACATTTTAAAAAAACTTGGGCCAAATCTCCATTGGTGCAATGCTGAAATTCATTAAAACCTTGGTTTATTCGTATGACAACCAATATTTTCATGTTTAATCACAATATGTACATCGTCAGGGTCATCCAATAATATGCCATTCAAATTTCAGACAGATTCAACCAACACTCTTTGATAAATCATGAAATTAAGTGACTGTTGCAAGTTTCTAGCATTGGAGTAAGTGGAGGTCTGGCCCTAGAAAATCATACACAAACAAGGGTGACATCTATTATGTCAGGACTTTTCAGCTATTTAGAAACTGAGAATGAGAATATCAAAATGAGAATATCAAACTTGTAGAATTTCACCAGTGTAGTTATTCATTACTTATATTTACATACAGTGAGTTGTATATATACGTATAACTGATTTAAATACTTGTTTTAACAGCATTTTAATAATGGTTCATTAGTTTGGGTGATATGGGATTTTATTGGACTTTATCAAATTATTAAATGTTTCTATAAATGTAATTTCTTGCTTGTTAAATAAAAATGTGATCCTAGAGATGTGAAGCTGTATTTTTAAACCGTCTCCCTTTATTGTTTAATTTCAATAAAATATGTTGAATACTAAATGTGATCTTTTGTTGTTATAAATTGGGTGTCTTTTCAGAGTAAGGTTATCTACCAACCAAAATAATCATGTCCAGATAATATGAGTCACTCTGACAGTTGGCAATATACGATAACAAATTACACATGACGCGATTCAATATGACACAAAACAATGAATACGGTACAAATACGATGTTCGTTCGTATATATAATTGTGTTTTCTCTTAAATTTTCATTAATCAATACAGGCCCGTAGTCAGTGGGGTCGATAGATTCTAGTGAATCCCTCCTTCGGCCAAACATGCCGTTTTCACCATTCTGAGCACTTTGATTCTGGTCAAATTTGGACCAAAATTGCCCAAACTTTTAAAAGTTGAATTCCCTTGGCAAAAGCTTGCTACGAGCCTGCAATATGCATTGCTCTTTGCAAGAATTTATTGAGCTATTATCTGAAAATTGACATTATATAACTCACAGTCTCTGCTGTCATTCTTCACAAAATCCACCTTAATCTCTCCAGATGAGACATACAAGTATGCCGAACTAATAGATCTTGGCAATTTATGTTGTCAGATAAATTGGCCTGTAATTGCAAATAATCATGAACAGTAAATTAATGTTATTTTTCTTTGATTTGCAATTGTGAGAGATATCAAGATGATTATGGATCAAAGAGTGAGTTTATCTAATCACCGTTTAGGTGAACTCGGGGGCAGGATTGTTCGCCAAGTTATTGCTGAACTGTACCTAACCTGATTAATGTGCGTTCGTAATTCAAATGCATCAATTCTATTTTTTCCTCCGTTCATTTTCTCCCAAGAAAAGTACAAATGCACTTTTTGAAAGATGGATTTATTGAGTATCAATGAATCTTCACAAGATTTATTGAACATCTCAATAGTTAAAACAAATCTTACCTAACCGATGGTTTGTTACTGAATGGCCTGGTCTTGTAAGTGTTCATTTTAAGTCATAAACATGATGAGGCCCGTAGGCATAATTTGCCAAGGGAGTCACTTATTGAAAAATTCAAGGGAGGTTCACATTTGACAATTTTGGATCAAAAATGGCCAAAATCACATAAAAAGTGCTAAGAATGGCGAAACACTGCATGATTTTGAAATAATGTTTTGGCAAGGGGGGGGGGGTAAATATACAGTGCGTCCCAAAAAACGCAACAAACAAATACATTGTAAATGGTAAAATCACAAAACCAGATTTCACCCGATTTTTGATTTAGTTTACCAGAAAGGCACATGTCTCCTCTTTCCGATGGTATGTCAATTATTCATATACGACAACAGGCCACTGAATAATTATTCCTTTTGCACAACATCAGAAATCAGAAACTTGTGTTATGTAAATTTAGTGACAAGAATTTAATCCCCAGTACCAATTACATATAATGATTTACCTGATTGCTCAATAAGGATCAGTTGATTGATATTTCATAACGTTTTTAGGGACGCACTGTATATGGTAAAACTATAACCCCTGAAAAATTCATTGAAATCCATGAACCAATCAAAATGTTGTGAAATTATTATCTTTATTTCCTGAACTCCTGAATGTCCTGTAAAACATGTGTTCTTTGAACCCCGGGGGTTTCCCCTCTTAGGTTTTACAATAACATATTGTCATGGAACTGACATCTATCTTGTCTTATAATCAATATACAGTATTAAAAAATACAATTACACTTTCTCGATCGTCATCTTTATTCGCTCTAACAACCATTATACATGGTCAGGGGCGTGTGTAAATTCAACACTACGCCGAAAAAATCCCACCAAAACTATGAAACAATTGTGTCAAATCTTCTATATACCTATTTTATGCTCGTTAACCGTCATTTTATGGCATTAGAATGCAATGTTTTAATAACCTAAATGTAAACGGAAATGTTTAAGCGATGCATTTGTATGGGCGATTGGTCATACGTATAGGTTGGCGTTTCGATTTTATATGCAAGCTAAAATCCTTGCTGCCCCTTTTTATGTGCTTAAAATGTTCGAATAATTTTCATCATTTAAAATCACCATGGAAAATTAAAAATCATTCTCACATTTCTTATGTCTCGAACGATATAGACGATCAATTTTCAAATAACAATGAGAGATTTTTAATCATTTTCGAATAATGAGATATATATTATTGTCTGATTCCATCGTGTACCGTGCAATACGACACGTACAGATTAAAGAACCTAGCTTGATCAATTGATTTAAAGAAACGCATTCGTGATCAAAGAAACAATTAACCATAATGTCTGTAACCTTTTTTAACACTAATTCGCAAGACCAAATAAACTTCCCACCACAAAGGTCAAATCGAGGTCAACGTGACTTAGGGGGTGCCAAAAATGTTATATTTCCTAAAACAATAATCTATTATCTTTCCAATTAAATAAAAATTTAGGTAATAGCTTTTCTAGAACTGAAATCGATGGAACGCATATTTGAATAATCAACATTTTCAAGTTGTTTTTGTCTTTAACATTCATATTTCATGAAGTACTACCAATAACAATTGGTGATTTAGTAAGAAAATAGATAATTGCTGACTTAACTATAATTTCTGTCTATGATTCTGCCTAGCAACGGAATATAAATCGATATAGTGAAATTGAAAAATTGGGGTAGGGGAGAATAACAAAATATACATCTCATTTAAAGAGGTTCATCATTATAATTTAACGGTACCACATTGCATTACAGAACATGCGCAAAAAAATGCAAAGGTATTCATCAAGTAGTTTTTGTAAAAAAAAGTTTTTTCTCAAATTCGTGAAGAGAACGCGAAATTGTATTTTAGTTTTAAAATCCATAAGATAGTCATTAGTGGCTCGATTATCATGAAATAAAGCATGTTACTTTGCATTTTCTACAGTATTATCCACAAAACATTTCTTTAGGTTAGTGTGCTCGTGATTACTTTTGCACAATACAATGAGAAAATATGAATAAAGAACATAGGAAAATTAATAAGCCTTTTTATTCTCACTTTTCACTGGCGTTTTGGCGTACATTGTTCCTACGCCACTGATGGTGGCCTACAAAACTAACTGTTGTGTCGACATATTTCTATATACAAAAGAATCTATTCAATATGATTGATTTTTGTTATAAAACTATTGGTTCCAATATAACAGTTATACTACATTGTTTCTCATGTCATTGAATAGTGTCTGTATCATTCAACAAATCAACATTCAACAATCTCAATGCCTCAGAGTTTTAACAAAATTTCTTCAGATAGAACAAAAGGCAGCCTTTCTTAAACAATAATGCCAATGTTTTCCGCTTTCGGTGTAATAAAAAATGGATAACGACTGAAACACAACAATGAAATATATATAATGTCTAGATCTACTTCAAATGAGGTTACATATGGAGTTCGAAATGCGATCGGGTGCAGGAGTATATAATAAAGTACTTACCTAAAAATTGGGCAGAAACTTCTTATAAAACAGGTTAAGTTGGTCGGAGGTAAGTGAAAGAAAAACGTTTATTGAAATCGGATCTTTACACATTATCGCATTCTCTATAATGAGCGGACACAGTTTAATGAGTTCACATTCGACTTTTTATGATGAATATTGTCTCAAGAAAACACTGAGCTTATGTTAATTTCGATCATTTACACATGTTAACAATATGTCGATTGATGATTATATTTAATGCAGAGAAAGAAATACAAAAAATTGTATTTGATAACAAATAATTGTCTAATCGACGATTCTGTTGTCTTCTAAACTATTTGTTCGCAATCGTGTAAATTTTCTTAAACATATGATACTGACACACGCGTTTGATAAAATGTTGATCTAGTCCAGACATTTATCATGAATTGGTAAAACTACAAGATAAACAATTCTCAAATGCTGTACTCGCACAACTTCGTAGTACCTATTATATCAATCATAAAAGAAATTAATAACGTTATGATATTGTTATCGTGCAACTTCTAAGGAAACTCAAAAGAACAATCCAGAACACAAGTTTGGCCAACAAAAATTAAGTGGCGCCATTCAAATACGACGGTTTTTACCATCCAATGGGCATACTCACAGAGTGAAAAATGTACCATACAGGGCAGCCATCTAATGAACCACATACAAGCCATCTACCATTTTCTCAGCTTTTAGATAACATTAATTGTAAGATGTCTGAACAAATGATCACTGAGATTTCGCTCCGGAAAAATTTGTTCAGTTCCCCTGGTAGATAAATAAGGGGCAAGACCATTGAGTCAAAGGAGATTAAAATAGAATTCCATAATCACACAACTTTTAAATACCTATATCAATTATGAAATAAACATACAATGTACTTGTTATGCAACTTATAGGAAAACTCAAAATTAAACGGGTTGAACATTCGTACACGCGTATTGTATGTTTTATGTCATATGTTTCATAACAAAACATTTCCGGATGCATTACCTTAGCTGCTTATTTTTTCTTTTGATAGTATACCATCTTCTAGGAAAGGGCCCTTGAAGTGCCCGTTGTATGTCTAATAACACACGTAATAACAGCAATTAACTTTGCAGTGACAAAATAATTATCAACAACCCTAGAGAAAGTGCAATTTTTTACTAGAAAATGATACGGATGAAACAATGATATGAAATAATAAAATCCGCTAACCTATTGTCTCCATTGTTTTATACCAGCTAGGGACAATCCAGATATGATATATAATTACAACAATGGAGGGAACTATTGAGAGGCCTCAGATGATTTAGTCAGCGGACGTATCTGAACCAATTAGATAGAGGTATTTCAAAGCAATGGATCCGATGAGGATGGGATTAACATACACTTTGGATAAAATTCCTGGGGCTCGATTGAGACAGGTGGGGATGTTGTGTCATCGCGTTTCATAAAAATCTTACTTATCTTACTTAGTCATCTGGATTTCTCCCACTTGACGTTAAATTCAAATTTGGAATCATCGTCCATGGCATTAACCGAAGACGAACCATCTGCACTAATAGAATGCATCGGAATTGTACCAAAAACATTGGTGATACCCTTGAAATAATAAAAGAGGTAAGTAGATTATCTCATTATCTCATCACTATCGTGGCTTGCTTAGCTGAACCTTTAATTGATATATAAATGTGATAGATATTGGTTTGTATTATGTCTCAGCTATACAAGTGACAGGATATGAGTACATTTCTATAGAACAGCTAATATCGTCCCCAAGTTTTTAAAATATTTTAGTATAATAACAAAGTGTGTCAAACTATAAGGCACAATAGGCCACGATTGAAAAAAAACTACAATAGGATACATGTGTGTCTTACACCGAACTGGTATATTACTGAGGTACGTTGTACTTAACTCCTCGGTAGCAAGCGATTTTACATGGTTTAATAATGAGAGCAAATGAAAGTTATGATAAGATATCATTCATGATTTATCAATATAATTTGATACACTCTATTCTATAGTAAAGCTTCTGCTATACACTATATAATACACAGCATTGACATATGAGCGTAAATGTATATGGACATATATTGATATTCGGTAGATGTCTAGAAGCAACAAATATGGAAACGATTATCATAATAAATAAATCTCAAAGAGCACGTAAGTTTTATATGTAAACATAAAAACGCCGTATTGCTTAACGTCTAACGTGTTAATGTCAATCTTACTGCTTGTTTCACTTAGCGGGTCGTATATGCTTAAGTTAACCAAAGGGAGGTTTTCTGTGGAGAAAAGTTCATCATTTCAATACAAAGCAAAACACATCATTTAAAAACGATGAATTAGAGAATACTTAGCTAAAGACAGAGTCAGCAAATCATGCAACCCTATCACAAACACGCCAACCATAAAACGACGGTGACATAAACCATGGTCAAAAATATTGATGATGTAAACTTTTTAATCTTGATTAATACTAGAGAACAACATAACAACTTAGGAATCAAATGGATGGCTAACCAGTGCAACGACATAAACTGCTATTTGTGAATATGAGTAGTTCTTGTTAGTAGTCTTGGAATTTAATTTAAAATAAACTGGGTGACCAAATAACGGACAGATGAATTTAATTACCTCAATCAATCTTACCTTGCCTTGAAATATTAAAAAATTATTTCGTTCATCCAATGTGAATTTTAGTTGTGAAAGATTGTTGATAATCTGCCTATTGAGTCAAAACTACGGTTTAAGATTAGTAAGTTTTAGGGTTCTGTCAGTGTACACGTTATGTTTGAGGAATCAACACAGATAACAAATTCAAGATCGAGATCTGGTGAATTAAATTGTCCATTCAAAGATCTTTAATATGTTTAATGTTTGAGGCATGTTTCGTAAAGTACCATACCTTTTGAATCAATAAGCAGATTATCATAAAACTTTCACTACAAAATTCACTTTGAATGAACTAAATAATTCTGACATTTAAGGCAAAAATGCAAGATTGACCAAGGTAATCAACTTTCATTCGGTCCCGTTTTTTTAAAACTCGTATAATTGGAGGATATTTTTAACCACATTGCCTTGGGAATCCTCATACTCAAAACTACAAACTACACAAACTAGTTCAAATTAGTTTTAAATATGCCAAACGTTTAATCTGTATTTAAAAAATCTCCCCAGCCCTTAATGATATTTCAAAAACAAAACACTTCGCGTAGATGATAACAGCCCTCTAAAATTCAATAAAAAAGATTTATGCTTCTCTAATAGGTTCACAATTAATATGAATGAGAGATACGATAACGTATGTATTTTAAAAACTGCTCCGACAAGATGTCGTATAATTACATCCGATTCTGTTGTAAAGAAGGTGTAGATGCCAACAAGGTCAATTGAGCCAATTTAAAAGAATACATTTCGAGTAATGTTGACCATAATGTAGTGGCACAACTGTAGAACAATGAGCTCATTCATAAACAGATACCTGGCTTAGTGGTTATTGTTACTTCAATTAATTAAAACTGCAGTGCAACAATTAGAAAGATTTTAACACAATTCCCGAAACAAGCGTCGAACAGAATTACCTTTTTATGAAGGTTTGCTACATGCAAGTCCTCTAATACACCGATCGTCGGAGAATTCTTAATTTAAGTATACGACTTGTTTTCCAAAAAATATCTTATTAAAGGGGCAACAAAGCCTGTAGAGAGAAAATTCCCCAAATCTTCCAAGACATATCTATTTTAAATGTATGGATAAACTATCTATTTCAGCATTAAGAAGTGTAAATTCAGTTCAACGCTTCTATAAGGGGAGCCCCACTTCTAGATTTTTAAGATCTACCACGTTTCAAGAGGAATATCAGCTGAAATAATGTTCATCCAATGGGTTTCTTTGGAGATAATAAACACGTTCACCCCTAGGTCAAGCTGACCTCCATTTGACCGTTGCTTACCTACTTCTTAAAAAACAATACATTTCTGAAGAGGTTATTGAATAAGATTAACAACAATTCAAATATTAGTGAAATCAAACTAGAAATAATAAAAATCACTCCTCCCCCTCACAGGCTGGTATCGAAAAAATTGTCCGCTGTGACGGAGCGTGCTATTTTGCATAGAAACACTAGGAAATCCATACAATTTATTTTTCTACTCATATGTTTTGCTATATCAAAGAAAATTACTGACTCCATGCAATGAATATATCATTTACGGGTAACTTTAACTTCTGTTTGAAGTCCAACAACGCTAAGAGTAAAAGCTATTGAAAACGGCGTCGGAGTATCATACTCCAAAATGTACCATTTCTTTTATTTCTTTTTAATGGTACAATATAGCGACACGATAATATTTACATATGTTTTCAGCATAACTCTGAAGGTATTAATGAGATCTTTATGTATTGGGTATTTTTAACTTTTTTTATAAAAAATAATGTTTAAATTTTTTGTCCGCTGTGACGGAGCAGTTTCAAAACTGGAATACGTTAAGAATTTAGATTTATAATGTATCTCTTTATAACTACACGTTAGAGGAATAACTACACGTTAGAGGGAGCGTATCAAATCTCTTTCGTAAAGTATTCTGAAAATAAAACGGAATAAAAGTACACAATTAAAATTCTGAGAGGTATATACGACCACTCTTTAAGCTTCTTTTCTCAGTTTGTACTGTAATCCAAGTTATGCATGGTAACTCATGAAAATGATAGTCAACTTCATTTCAGTATAGGGTGTTTGCCTTTCGTATTGCCTTCTGTGGATCCATCACCTGACATGGTCATTTTTTATGGTAACTTATATACAGTAATAGTATGTGGTAAAAGGTTATACATCTGTCGGAATGCAGGATGTCTGTGCGCTATTTCGAATAAATTCATATTATCCCTATTTCTGTTACGCGGTAAACACGATACAAAAATATGCCATTTTCCGCAACGAATATGCCATATTCACTTGCGGTGTATGACAGATTCACCTGCGGTATATGGCATACACACTAACCAATGAGAACGTGAAACGGAAGAATGCAATTGTCAATTGCATCGATTGAACGAACAAGTAAAACTTTATAAATTATTATAATGATTACTGAATCAACAGTACAGTTTATCGAATACATCAACGTATGCAGAAGTATCACTCACCAATCTCACGTAATAAACTTACCCAATCAACCCAGGATTCATATATTAGTACTCGACGCACTGACAGTAATGGTAATCCAGCGTAGTTTTACATTCAGAGTCGATTCTCGCAACCAATCAAACCAAGTCTTTCTGTATCACGTTTTCATCTGCGGTATATGTCATATTCACCTGCGGTATATGGCATATTCCGCAAGTGAGTATGACATATTCTGAAGGTGAGTATCGGGTTTTCACTGAATTCAATGCATCACATATTCACTGCGGAATTTCGCATACTCACCTGCGGAATATGCCATATACCGCAGGTGAGTATGGCATTTTCACCCGTATCACAAATACCGCGCAACCATGAATGTATGACATATTCCGCGTAACAATTTACACTACACGTGATATTCTAAGACGTCTTGGCGAAACGTATTAGAAATATTATGTTGAGTTTACACCATGTTGATTCATGTTGATTCATGTTGATTTCAGTACAAACCTCCGAAAAATGCTAAGAGTGGTCGTTTTTATATCTCAGATTTACATTACTCCAGATCTCTCAGAGGCTACTTCTCATAATTTAGGAAAGTGATTTGTGACGTTCTCTCTTCTAAGGGTACTTTTAAAAGGTATAATTTGAATCTTAAATTCATAACGTAGTTCACAGTTAAAACTGCTCCGTCACAGCTGACAAAAAATTTAAACATTATTTTTTATAAAAAATATTAAAAATACCCAATACATCAAGATATCATTAATACCTTCAGAGTTATGCTGAAAACATATGTAAATATTATCGTGTCACTATATTGTACCATTAAAAAGAAATAAAAGAAATGGTACATTTTGGAGTATGATACTCCGACGCCGTTTTCAATAGCTTTTACTCTTAGCGTTGTTGGACTTCAAACAAAAGTTAAAGTTACCCGCAAATGATATACCCATTGCATGGAGTGAGAAACTTTCTTTGGTATAGCGAAACATATGAGTAAAAAAATAAATTGTGTGGGTTTCTTAGTGTTTCTATGCAAAATAGTACGCTCCGTCACAGCGGACAAATATTTCGATACCAGCCTGTGCCCCTCCCCCTTCGACTTTTGCTATTAACGTTGCGTTGCAGACATTAGGGTTAAACAGTCCTAAAACGTTAAATGACAAAGTGATAATATACGAAATTTACTATAATTGACTTCATTTGAAGGATAATTCCTCAAAATGCATCATATACTAGTACGTATAACAGATGTGCAAAATATATAAAAAAAGTGTATCTTATATAACGGTTGTGAAAAAGAAATTTACACCCCAAAGTATGTGTATGATATAAAACGTTTATGAAAAAAATCATTATACGCCTACCCTAATATTTAAGGGGGTTAAACTTTAAATCTGAGCTCTGATTGACACAATACATAATCTTCTAAGAAATAAAATGGAAATAAAAAAGTTAGGATAATCTGAGTCTAACGTGAACAATATAATGCCAACAAGGTTAGGGCTACATAACACAGTAAATATATTATTTAATAGGCCTTAGCTTGATTCAGATACTAGTACATCGTCTAAAATGGTCATCAAAAGAAAACATTGAGGTTTTGTTATCATTGCTGTTTAGCACGGCCCCAATCCCCAATACTTTGCACTACATGAAACATGGATTATGATTTTATGCCTGAATGCCAAGTTAACATCCGAACAGACGAATATTTACTCATGAATTTGGCAACATTAAATTGTATATCATAAAGAGGTACACGTGTTTGGATAAAATCAATTAATTGAGAGATCTAGAATACACAAGTAAGTTGAAAAAGGAAATAAAGACTAATCTAACATTATAAACATGGGAATGACTAACAATTTTTTTAATTCAAAAGGATGACCCTGAAATTTTGCTAAATATGTCTGGTAAACACTAATTAAATTATAAGTTATCTGAGACTACAAACCAGTTTGATTGCACTGACGTAACAAAGTATTGGGTATCCAAGGCAGAATTAGAAATCTGCATTTATTTAGACGTTTCTTCAACTAAAACTGTAGAAATGAAATCTTAATGTAGTATTTTACCTCATTTAGCCTTTGTCTAACCTATTTACATTATTGCTTCTTCTTTTTTAACCTGGCTACGCCTTGCTTAAAGTGAATATATAAATGAGTTAAAATTTTGCTTATGGACTTAGAATCTTAGGTAGATGGTACATGTATGTTTGCATATTGAAAGCATGCGAAAACGCGTCATTAGAACTTAAACCTGCTTGCAAGTTGTTTGTGAATCAATATTTCGGCTGATGTTTCATAAGTATGGTATCAGATTATTTAAACCAGATTCATATGATCATGTCTATCTTAGATCTTTTCAATGTTAAATTCAAAATAAGGGGTACTTGTTATATATGCTTCTGTATTTACTATTTTATAAATACGGGAACAAACATTTCAAGTAATGTTCAATACCTTTATAGTTGGACAACTTTGCTACTGGGCACATATTCACAAGCACATTACTGTTTAAGCAATGATATTTTGTTGAAATTACAGTTTCGACGTATGATAGCACACGAAGAAATAATTATTAAGAAACATCATAAATATGACGTCTTAAAATAGTAGTCCCACCCAACGTAAGGTTTCGGGTTCAGTTGTATGTATTTCTTAATATGATAATTATTACATCCAATTTCAGAAGGTGACAAAACAAAATGAGAAAGCCCCTGTAACCATTTCATTATATCTGCGAAGAATATAACTAGCACACGGGTCTTTCACGAGACGTCCAATTGACCAGTTAAGAGGAAGAATGGCTGAATTTCTTTGATTGACAAATACACAGCAACTTAAATCCATATAGAACAAACGTGTATACAAAGACAATTGGACAAATGATGTCATATCCAGGTAGCAAGTATAAGGCCTCTCTTAAAGATGAACCGACCAATGGAGAGGTTGAACTATTGAAGATGAACTCTGAACCATCGAATGATCAAAATATGAACTGTGATCCAGAAAAGGTCCCATTTGAAACAAAACAAAATGGAAAAACGTTAATGGTGAATTACGTTGACAGAACAACTTGCAGGAGAAGACGAACGAGTTTAGAGAAATATCTTATTGTTTTGTGTCTCATATTCCTCTGTGCATTTGTAACATTTCTTGTTCTAGCCCTCACAAAAGACGCATCTTTACACCAAGGTAAGCAACACATAAATGTTTGTGATTATTAAATGAGTAAAGATATAAATATCATCACTGTGACATAACGGAATATAGTCTAAACGCACTTTAACGAGATTATTTAGCTAATCATTTATTGCTGAACAAATGAATGAAAATTAAAACTAATATGATAAGTAGGGTAGTATAATCTTATTTTTATGTAGGTTTATCTAGTCAACTGATCCAATCAGCCGCCAACACTAAATCCAAAACTCAGCCATGTTTGACAAAATACTGTGTACAAACAGGTAAGTTTAAAACCCCTAAAACAAATATAAGTAGAAGTTACGAATGAATTCTGAGGTCTCTTATTTTCCCAAGACGATTGGAACGAAATATCACATTACTTTAACGATAAAATGTCATTTATATGTTCAACTGTATTTTTATAGCAAACTTCTTTTATTTCACGAAGTAACATCTTGATGTCACTCATGCTGCATAATTTTGAATTTTAATCAAACAAACGTTTCACGTGAGTCTTTTAAAAAAGCACAAACATCCTATATACAAATATCGTTTGACAATCTTTGTTAAAAAAATGTTTACCTCATTTTCAAGTATCCTTGGTTTCAAGAAAATATTTTTTAAAGCTAGATTTTATCACAAAACTAATCGATACGGTTTAAACACTTTTTTCTCTTAAACCAATTATTGAAAACATTCTGACTGATTGACAACAATTTAATGCAAAACTTAAATACTTTTTTGTTTTTTAGTACAATTGTTTTTGTTCCTTTCTACCAATTCTTGAGAATAAAATAAAATGTCTTTCCGAACCTTGTTGGAACAAAATAGCATATACAACATTTTCTCAGACGTCTCAGTAATATAGTTATACAAAGGACATTTTGGTTGGTTTCACAAAAAGTATTCAAAAATTTAAAACAACCCCCCCTCCCCAAATAGATAATAAATATTACGATAAATCTTTTATTTCATTAACAAGATACTTTTTTTAAATCAACCAAAATTTCCTTTGGACAATTTCAAAATTGAGAGAGCTAAACAAGTTGTGTTTATGTCGTTTCGTTCCAATGAGGTTCGGAAAGATGTTTCATTTCATTCCGAACACATGATACCAAGAACAAAAGAAGTGTCTGATGTGTTTTCTAAAACAATATAGGGAAAAGTATATATAAATTTTTCAAATTATATTGTTACCATTCAAAAGATGATCATTAAATTGACGATGTGTAAATTTTTTAGAATTTTTTGATGACTGGTTTAAGAGAAACGTTTAAGAGAAAAGTTCAATTTTCATTGGCCCACCCTGTATATGTGGCCCTAAAATAACTAAATAATATGTAGGCATAAGAGCAATGATTGTTGTTAAAATCGTTCCTTTTCATAAATATACCATATCAACAAACATATAATGCTTTCTTGGTTTTAGCTGCGTTTATGTCTAACAAGATGGACACGAATGTAGATCCGTGTGACGACTTTTTCAACTATGCATGCGGCACATGGAACCGGAAGCATGTCATACCAGAGGACAAATCTAGCTACAACACAATTGTAGAACTACATGACAGTTTGCAAATTACTTTAAAAGGTTTGTTTATTAGTATTAGTAAACGATGCAGATTTCGCACTACACTTTTAACAGTACATGTGTAGTTAAGTCTAAACCAAATAGCTAATTGTTGTTACACTATCATAGCAAGTCAATTTTCATACAAATACAGATTATAATGAGTAAATGATGGTCTAGTCATGTACAATCACATGTGTTGTGTAAAAACATTTGATTGTTACCTAAGAAAAGTGTGATTACTTTATTGTAAAAATATGTCTCTTTTTATTATTTTCTGAGAGATGCCAGATAATGTTTATTCATAACAATAACCTAACTTTGGTAATGTGATAACACAAAAAAAACTGTCGTAAATGCAATTTTCAGCACTATTGGAAGAGCCGAGGTTAGAATTGGATAGTAGAGCAACTCTTCTTGCTAAAACGTTGTACAAATCGTGTGTGAATACAAGTGAGTAAAACCTTAAGTTCTTTTTAGTCATCTTGACGGTTTTCAAATGTTGCCTCTCCTGTTCCAAGTTTGTTCGGTTATTTTAGACATGCTAATTAAATCTTAATGGACATTATTTATATACGAATATTTGAACGTATGTGAAGCTCCAAGTATTCTTGGCTACCCATCTATTCTGACTCTTGCCGAAGTATTCTGACCTGACCCAAGTATTCTGAGTTGACTTATTTTTTCGAATACACTCGATAGATGTCCATGTTAGTTTTTTAATCATTTTGTGGTTGGATTTATTTTATTTAAAAGGTGGCTCCTGTTATTCTGGTAGAGTTTTATATTTTTACTTCATTATGTTATACGTTACGTTTAGTCATATTACGGCTTTCACCACTGGTTGGTATTTTTACTTTTATATAAGTAATTTCAGGTTCCGACTTCCATATGTTTTTATAAAAGGCAGTTTCCTATCATATATAATGGTCACTATGAATAAAAAATCTTATTAATCGTGGATTGTTACAATAACATTTTAAAGGTAGGTGTGTGATGTTGTTCTTTGTGCATTAACCAGAATTTTATTGGGAATTCTTTTTCTTTACTATGACTGATTCTTATCAATAATTGCTAAAACTAAATCACCAATAAATTGATAAGCTATCTCGTAATGTGAGTCATGCAATTAAATTAAATTATTCATTTATATTTATTTGCACGAATAAATTTGGTCTAAAGTTACGTAAAAAGTAAAAAACGCACAGAAGATATACAGTGGCTGTAAACGATATATACGTATCAGGGACGGATCTGAAAATCAAGAGAATGAGGTCCCAAATCTGAAAATTTGAGCCCATTTTTATAAACAAGGGAAAAATTGTAAATGATGCACATTGAAAACGATGCACAGTAATGTCAGTTTGTTGCCTAAATTGCCCAATATATGTGGAGAAGCAGATTCCGGGACATCACTTTTTGCCCCCCCCCCCAATGTTAGCCATTACATTTCCGTGCGATTGCTTAAATCAATGATATCCAACGTTTTACATAGCGAGGTTATAAGCGGTTTCCTAACATTAATCTCAGGAGCCATCTATTGTGTATAATAGAATCCATCGATGAAATATAAAAAAAACTAACGTGGACATCTATCGAGTGCATTCAAAAAAATAAGTCAACTCAGAATACTTGGGCCAGGTCAGAATACTTCGGCAAGAGTCAGAATAGATGGGTAGCCAAGAATACTTGGGCTTTGACAAACGTACATGAAGCTCCAAGTGCTCTTGCTAGCCATGTATTCCGACTCTTGCCGAAGTATTCTGACCTGACCAAGGGGTTCTTGGTTTACTCATTTACTCAAATACACTCGAGTATAGATTGATTTTCAATTCAATTTTATGTTTTTCCAGAGATGACTGTGGAAATTAAGTGAATTAAACCATTTATATTGATAGCAATATGCAGCTTGGCTGATCCAGGGGGGGGGGCTCCTTTAATGGGCCCAGAAAAAGGTTTTTGAGCACAAAATATTTTCCAGACTCAACATTTAGTTAGGCCCCTCTCCTTATTAATTTCTGGATCCGTCACCAATATGTTACTGCCTCGTGCACAAATATAGTTTATTTATATAATTTAACGGGGTAGCCCATCGTTGGGGAATGTGATATGTGGGTGTACGATTTGAGCACCCTTGGAACACTCCAGAGCAATATAATATTGGAATAGACTGGGTCTCAATTTCAGGAATTCGCGTCATTTTCGGAAAATGTTTCTGACATGAGCCTCAATTTTGAAAAATAGGTCCATATTTTAAAAATTTGGATCCATTTCCAAAAAAGTCCAGCATTTTGGGGGCCAACGTTATTCGTACCCTCTCTTGTGAATTTTCAGACTAGATTTAAATACCATAAGTGAATTCAGAATGTATGGGCAAGAGTCAGAACACTTGGGTAGCCCAAAATAGCAGGGTTTCCACGAACGTATTGATCAATTGTCTCATAAGTTTAAGATTATGGCTTCACCAAAGTAAAAAATAAACAAAAAGTAACTCATATAGCTTGGTAACGAAAGTTTTGTACGTGCAGGTCTTATAGAAGATGCGGGAGATGCTCCTTTGAGGAGCCTACTGAAAGAATTGGGAGGTTGGCCACTAACATTGAACCAATGGGACGAATCACAGTTTAGTCTTGAGAAACTCCTGGGTAAACTTAGAGGAACGTACAACGCGCCTGTGTTAATTGATCAATGGGTATCACCGGATGACAAGAATTCATCACGATATATCATTCAGGTATATAACTGTATCTGTATCACTTGGACATGTGAATATGTTACCAGCTATTGAGTTTTGTCTTTCTAGACCTTGGCTTCAATCAAGTACTGTGCCATATCTTCTAGACCTAGAACATATACATATGAGCAATGTCTTCTATAAAGTTATCTGATTCATTGCATGACAATAAAATGAAATGATCAAATTGTGTCGTACGCACGTAGAAAATTGCATAATTAGCTACTATATTTATTAAACACAGCTTGACCAGGCTGGGCTTGGAATGCCTAGTAGAGAATACTTCCTCTCGAGTAAGCACGAGCGTCAAAAAGCAGCATATGTGAAACTACTGAAAGCTGTTTCTAGACTATTAGGGGCATCTCGGGATGTAGACAAACAGATAGAAGACATATTACACTTCGAAACTAAAGTAGCAAATGTAAGTGTTGGCTCGTCAAGGGACCTTATCATATGATTATTCATTTTAAATTAAGTTTTATTGATATTAGTAACATTTCGCATTCGATCGAAACATGCTACAGTAAGTGTACAAATAACATTATAAAGCATTGCCTTCAATGTTCTTTCCATTTTCCAGCTCAAATTTTTATTAGATGTGATATAAACCATTTCACGGGAGGTCATTCAACAACTGCCTACGGAGAAACACATGTACGAGTAGAAACACCTCTCTAGTCTGAACCCAATACGAACGGCTGAACGCCTTTTAGTTTTCATTTTTAATCGACCTTGATAATGTGAACAACGGACAATCCAAACACTTTTAACCGGCCCAAGTGGCGTTCAGATTAGACAGGTTTTATTGTGTACTTATGTAGATGTGCAAAATGACATAATGTGATATGAGGTAAACATGTTTTAAGCAATACTCATTATTATTATTACGTGTTCATTATCCGTCTGTTATAGATGACAGTCCCATTACACATGAGACAGGATACTGGAGAAATGTACAACAAGATGTCCCTGATCAAATTGAGCCAGAAAATGCCGAAGGTATACAGCTTCATATTTTAAGAAATAAACTGATATTTCAAATATTTCTAAATTATTCTATGAATCCAATCTGTCGTATATCTGGTATTCAATCATGTATTTCACCCTGTTCAATCTAGTAGAATCACCATTTTGTTTTTCTTTCAGTTTGACTGGCTACTGTACATAAACTCAATGATGCCATACCCACTTACCGAAGAAGAAGAAGTTGTTGTGTACGCCCCCTCGTACCTATCTGACCTTGTAGCGCTAATAAACATCACACCAAGAAGGTACTTTATTTTGTCCTTTTCCTCGGTCCTCAAAGTAACAAGCTGTCCTTTGTGTCAAAATTGATATTCTAAAACTTAAAAGAACAGAAAATATTCTATATGCTATTACAAGTATACGTTGTCAATATTAGTTCTCATTATTTTAGAACTGTAGCGAACTATGTAATGTGGCGAACTGCCATGGGGCTGATACCAGAGATGACAGAAAAATACAGATCAGAGATCAGGGAATATAGTAAAGTCCTCCAGGTACTTATAATTATGTCGTTGCACAAAAACAAACTAGAATTATTATCTCAAAACAAACAGCATTGGCATTATGTGTCACCGCGCACCAAAGGGCAAACTACTGTCTCGAACCAATCCCAACTCGTGACGTGTCATGTTATAGCACTTTCATACTTATATGACTTGATTTTGTTATTCACTCGCGTTTTTTCCTTCACAGGGTTAAAATGCATATAGGTTATTTACGGGCAGGAATTCAATATGGGTTTTATTCCGCGGAACGGTATTATAAAGCAAAAAATCATATTGTCACGATGAATATCTCCATGTTTAATCCCGACCAGTAAGTAAGCTTTTATCCCATGATATTCATGACTCTCTTCGTAAAATGATTCGTTCAAAATCCGTATCTGATTTTTGTATCAAACAAAACCAGAATTTATACTTAGTCTACAAATTATGACTTAGCTTTGTGACATTTTGAAATATCATGATATAGTGTATAACATTAAACAAATCAACATCAAAAAATACGTATACATGCCCATTACAGGGTATTATGCACATTGTCCAGATTTCTATGACGTTGACTGTGTGCCAGAGCATGATGATAGGCGAATTGAAATCTTCATACTTCTTACGTTTCAAAATCTCTATTTTCAATTTTGTTTGGAAAATATATATCGTTTTTCACATAAGAACATCATTATAACACGCTATATCGGCCCAATTGAACGTAATTGGAAATTTTGTTTGGCAAAACTTTCCCTGGGGTGAATACCATTTTCATGAGCGGGATTGGTCGGGACAATACGATTTTTTTTCAATATCAAAAATATTCCAGGGTGTAATTCATCGGGAAGTAGTAGTATCATGGGATAGATATGTTTATTGCATTCTTATTCAGTCTAACCGATTTCGATTCTTCTTTATGTCAATCGTCACTTCCATTATTTCATGAATTCATGGAATCAAACAGATTTTAGGACTATCCACATTATAGCGCTTCAAACGTGTGCGCGATCCACATTATGACGCTTTCAGATTCGTGAACCATCAAATAGTCTCACAAAGGATCATCCAAAATCAAGGTGCTCTCAAAACACGGCACCGTTCACAATATGGGACAATCGCTGTTTTGATCCTGTTCCCGAGCATAAATAGGAGTTTGAAGAAATTAATAATCGTATAAACATACCTAGGAGTTGAAAACTACACGTATATCGATGATATGTTTAGTATATGTGTATATTTTCTATAGGGTGTGACCAAAGAAAAGGTGCGCTGGAAAAAATGTGTGGAGTACTGTAATGAGCAGATGGGTACAGCAGTGGGAGCAATGTTTGTCCGAGAGAATTTCCAGAAAGATAGCAAAGAAGATGTAAGCATTGCCCTAAACCAAACTGCACACCATGGAATATTTTGATTTTTCTCTCATGTCAAAAAATATATTAGGTCCTATGGATCAAGATTTCAATAACTTGATCTTAACATTGTAATCATCACTTCCGTTAAACCTTCTTAATTTGGTTTTACGCTCACATATAACATTTAAAGTGTCACAGCACAGTTAAGAGCTTGACTGATTTATGTTTTGATGGAGTGAAAATGCCACTTACAATTTTAGGCATTGGAGATGATCCATAACATACGAGAGGCTTTCAACAAGATGTTGATGGACAATACCTGGATGGACGAGGACACTAAACGTGTCGCAAAAGAAAAGGCAGATGCCATCAACGAACGGATAGGCTACCCTGATTATATCACGGACAAAGATGCGTTGGACGCTAAGTTCAAAGGGGTATTTAACAACTGTTTTATATAATTGATCGCTGTATATACAATAATAAATATATTTTACTTTGAGAAACATGTTAGAGACAGAATCATATGTTCACCATTAGGCCCGTAGGAATCTATCTCCAGTCATTTTTGAACGGTATATGACGTTGTATTTCTTTAAAATATCTGCAAAGATTATAATTTTGTCATCTCATATCCCTCCAAGCTAGCTTTTATAAGTTAACCAGTAACCATGTTAAAATATTTTTGCAGTTATCATTCCGTGAGGATTCTTTCTTCAACAGCACACTGCAGCTGGCACAGTTCAAAATCAGATACAACTTGATGAAACTCAATGAAACCGTATCCGACAAGTGGGTGGTTGAGTATATAAAACGTATACTGTATGCAAGTCGTTATATATAAATGAGTCACATACATGCTGTAATTCACAGTTTCTTATGAATATAATTCACAGAAAACATTTTCAAATGTATATTTTGTAACCGAATTGATTTGATTGAACATTCTGTATGTAGATGGGAACAAGCCCCAGCAGTAGTGAACGCTTTCTACAACCCAAGCACCAATGATATAATGTTCCCAGCTGGAATTCTTCAACCGATGTTCTACAGCAAGAACTATCCAAAGTAAATTGCATCATATGAAATTAAAATTATCATAATTTCTATCATCAGCTTCAATTAGGACTGATTCTGAATGGCTTTCACAAGAACAGTTTGCTTTCCTATGTTAACATGTTGTATTGTTTGTAAGGCCCGATATAGATTATTTTATATTTTATTTTCAAACTTCGCACGGGCCTTTTAAAAAGATGAATCAGGTGGCTTCCGTGAAACAATAGTCTTAAAATTGTCGTGTCATATCGCTTATTGGCAATTCGATCCAGGGTTTACAACAATGGAATTCAATAAATGTCAAGAAGTCAAACCGTTAATTCAAAAAATGTTTTTAGATCTCTAAACTATGGAGGAATTGGCGTTGTGATTGGCCATGAAATAACACATGGGTTTGATGATAAAGGTAAACATTTAAAAGATGCTTTAATAACCTCAGTTGCTCTTTTCCGATCTTGTCTATGAAGTCTTCTCTACATGTTTGAGCCAAACGATGACATGGATCAATCTAAAACTCCCAGGGTTGTTTGGTACAAAAGTCTACAAATTCATAGTCTCTGGACATTCTGCGTAATTTCATGTGGCGATTTTGGACTTTTTGTCCAGAAAACGACAACACAATGCCATGTGAGTCAAGAACCCTCGGTACCATTCTTAACTTTATGAAATTCCTGTTGATGAATCCCCGACTCTTTATCAGAAGACCATAAAATAATGGGAAATTTACACTTTAAATGCAAATCATGTTCTATTATAATATTATGCCATGTATCATTATTATCATGTATTATTCACGCGTTATCCAACAACAAATTGATGTACAATTAAACCAAGCTGCAACCCCCTATATCTATACGACTCACTTGGCAGGTTGGTGGTGATAAAAATGAGAATAGTTTCAACACCTACTCATATTCTAGTAGTGTATGATCTTTAGATAAGATAAGAAAAACACCGACTTGTAGGCTTATGTAGCCTTTTGAATGTGTGGGTGTGTGTTTGGTATACACACTTTTAAAGATTTGAGAGTTGTGTTTTAGGGCGCCAATATGACAAAAACGGCAACTTGCAGCAATGGTGGAAAAATGAGACGATTCGGGCTTTTCGCGAAAGGGCCAAGTGTATGATAGACCAGTACAATGAATATAAATTAGATCAGATTGGAATGAATGTAAGTCATTAACCATAATCAGGTTAATATAAAACATAAATGTAACATGATAAAATTTCAAAACTGTTGTAAACATGCTATAAATAACTGGATTGGCGATGCCATTTCGTTAATCACTGCATCGGGCATTCTTAGTTTCTGAAAGGAAGAATCAGATCTAGAGGGGGTGACACGTAAAATCGACCTTCCAATCAATTCTCTGTAAAAGTGCAAAAATGGGTAGACATAAAAATAGAAAAATAATACATTATTGTAAAAATCTTGATTTTTCCTGGAACAAAGTTTGGATTTTAAAAAATAGACATGACAAGGAATTGTATGAGGCAAAACTATTCTAAAATTGATACAATTTTTGTTTAGCTTCCTCGCTTGATCTGATTCTTTCTTGAATGGACGTCTACGTCGTTTGCTAAGAAATGCAAAATTTGAAAAAGATCTATGGAACGTTACTAAAATTATAGTTACTACGGTAATGATTGACTGGAAACTGACAGTAACTCAATTACGAATAACATGCATGTTCACAGAAAAGTTGCACGTGTACTGTGTTGTCTATGTTTCTCTTCCAGTGTTTCATGACAACGTTTTTAAAATTAATTTCTGAACGTATATCATGAGAGAATGTGACCAAACCGGTTGGTGCAGTCTTAACAAGTGCGAATACCAGTCCACTAACCTTTGAAACACCCTGTTCAAATTACATTTTAACTGAAGTAAAATTTGGTAGAAACCCATTGTTATAAAATGTATAAAGTCAGAACGTTAACGACAGAATGCAAGGGAAAATATATTGACACTATAATTCCGTAGAAAAAATGGCGATAAGCAAAAAGGTTACATTATGTTATATCATTGTAGATAAATGGCAAGATCACACAAGGAGAAAACATTGCAGACAACGGAGGACTAAAGGAAGCGTTTCTAGTAAATATGAACTCTTGGTTTGGTCTTTAAACCATATTTGGATAAATAATATGATATAAAATGCATATATGCGTTTGTCTGTGGGCGTTAATGCGTTGTATGTAACTACCAGTGATGTACTTCCGCATTGTGTATTTTTAAGTTTTTATTCTAAATACTGTATTGCAAAGATGTTTAATTATTAACTCGCTTACGTCAACAGTGTAATTATTGCATGCCTCATGTTACGAATGCTTTACCCACAGTTAATGAACTCTGCTTTACATCACAATGATGTCATTTTAGGCCTATAGAATGTGGGTGGACAGGAATGGTGAAGAACAACTACTACCAGGCATAAACCTTACACATAATCAGCTCTTCTTTCTCAACTATGCTCAAGTAAGACTAAAACACATTCATTTTTAAGAGAATTTAATCTTAACTAGAACTAACAATTACATGTAAACAGATTTTAAAGTGCCTACAGTTGAGTTGACCCTAGGTAAGGTTAAGTTAACCTTGAGATGGCCTTGAGGATGGAGTTGATCTGAGGTTAAACCCTTTGACTTTAGGTGGGTTGGGTTGGAATTGAGATGAACTGGGGTCAGTATGAAATGAGAGTTGATTGAAATTGGTTTAATTTGAATGTAATTCGAATGTAAAGTAAACTTTAGATTGATCCAAATATGACAGATATAAAAACAATCTTGAGTCGGTGAGCTGACGTTGAAGTAAACACAACCGTTACAACGTTGATATCACATTTTGCTGAGACGACGTTAGGTTTGGTTGACAAAGATTTGACTCGACAAAACTATAAAAGCCAGGTCAGGTAGAGGTAGAGGAAATAATTGACTTTAAGTTTGCAGAACTGGGATGGAACACAAGTTAAATCGTTTACTTCTGGAGCTAGTATGGATGACAAAACGTCAAATAGAAAGGGAGTTCATTTGAAAAACGAAATTTTGGGATATCCATTTAAAACACGATCGAGTACAGGGTCCCACAAACATTCATCAGGCAACTCTGATGAACCCTTTGACACCCTGTACATGTTCATTGCTCGCGCAAGCTGATGCGAACGTCGTTAATCTGCTTGAAATTCCTACGCTGCCCCTCGTGCTTAATCAGTTTTGGCTTCTTATATTCTTCGTCGCCTAACAACTTACAATGGCGGCTGTTTTAACTGTTCTCAAGCTCCCTTGCACACGATAGCCTAAATGCTACTTGTATACTGTTGATGCATTCAAGAGTTCAGATTCCACGGTTACAATCACTCACTACAAAATGGATTTTTTGGGTCACCCTGTAATTAGCTTCACACAAGGTATCACGCGTGATCCATTAACTCCGAGCTGAGGCTATGTCTCCATTTATTTGGATCGGTTGGTCGTTCAACTTATAAGCCTGTGAATGCTGGCCAAATTGTAAGGTTGTTTACCAAATTGGTCAATTAACTGATCCAATTGCTTACCTAATTGACAACGTTTTTACTGGAATGTTTCTACAAAATACTGCACACATTAAGAATGATTCAATAACACAAATTATCAAATACTTACCATCTTTGTTGCAGATCATGTGCGGCAAGATGAGGAACGAACAAGCCCTTATCAAGATTAGAACAGCCGTGCATAGTCCCGGACAGATACGTGTTTTAGGTCCACTGTCAAACTCTGTTGAATTTTCGGAGTCTTTCAATTGTCCTTTGGGAAGCCGGATGAACCCTAGAAAAAAGTGTTTGGTATGGTAACGATGATTTGACAAAATATGCATGAAGGACGAAAAATGTCTGTGCTGTATTTGTTTCCGGTAATCTTCACTTCGCCAAATTAGAAAAAATCGAACACTAGTATACAACTATATAAATCAAATTGGATCTGGCAGAGCAAGCGATCAAAGCACCTGAGAATTCAATAATAGATGTATAAACATGATAAATAGGTCGTGTAGTTTTTAAAAGGGCGATAGGCGAAAAGGTTACATTATGTTATATCATTGTAGATAAATGGCAAGATCACCAAGTAGTATAGAAAATACAAATAAGTGGACATAATATGTAATATAAATTATAATTCTCAATATCCATTTGTAAACGAACATCTAGTAATACCATGTACTAACAAAATTTTCATTTGCTTACCCATTTATTCTGATTCTGATACTGACATAAATCGTGTGCGATACTAATATCAAGAAGATGAGCATAATCAAAACACATTCATGGTGCTTTTTTAAGAATCTTTTACCAAGAAAAATGATTGATAAGGATGTGATGAAGCTTATGCAACAGTTATATCAAGTACATGTACCTTTCTGTGATAAACCTTGAGCATAGTTGTTTTGAGTACAATGGTTTTGCTAGTCCATTCAAACTTGGGACAGTATCATACCATTAGTACCTAAAATATATGTACATACAGTATACATATATATTTATTTCTCGTACATGTATAATCATTACAACAATTACTGTATATATGAAGAACAGTTGTGTGGTATTGTTTTGTCATTTGTAACGTTTTTAAAAAAATCATTTTGTAAATATGTCAGTGCTTAAACCTGTCATTTTGACTGTTTATATTACTTTAATACATAAATGTAAACTAGTAATATCATACTAACATGTAATGTAGAAACGTAACAATAAAAACGTTTATCCAAGTTATATGATGTCGATTTTGATTTATAATATCACAATAATTTCTTACATTTTAACACCAGCATTCAATAGATAACAAGCATAGTGGTCAACAGACTCAACACATTGATCCGTTCATACCAAGGATTTCGTAGAATTGTGGTATGAGTCACATCAGCCCCTCCGTCAAGATAATAGGATCCAGTCCCTCTGTAAATCAATAAGATTCAGCCCCTCCGCCAAGATAATAAGATTCAGCCCCTCCATCAAGATAATAGGATCCAGTCCCTCTGTAAAGACAATAAGATTCAGCCCCTCCATCAAGATAATAAGACTCAATCCCTCCGTCAAGACAATAAGATTCAGCCCCTCCATCAAGATAATAAGATTCAGCCCCTCCGTGAATACAATAAGTTTCATTCCCTCCGTCATGAAAGTAAGATTCAGTCCCTCCGTCAAGATAATAAGGTTCAGTCAATATGTCAAGGTAATAAGATTCAGCCCCTCCGTAAAGATAATAAAATTCAGTCCCTCCGTCAAGATAGTAAGATGCATGTAATCTCCTTGTGAACCTTTTCTAGGTCACTTGGCAAATAACACCTCGTCCATGAAGTTTGTCTTAATCTCCAAACTAAATTCTAAGAACTAAATTCCGAATTTTGTAACGCACTTGGTAATTATTTTACGAGGGAAATTATATATATATATTTTTTTTTTTTAAGTCAAAAACTTATGTTGCAGTTTGACAGCAGCTATGTTTGCTATTTTGCAAAGCAGTTCAATAAAAATGCTTTAAAAATAAACCCCATGGTACCATTGCTTCCAACGAAAATTGAAACTTTGATATGTTACGTAAGGATGAAACAATGTATGCCAAATAGTTCAAACTTTAGAGGGGCATTTAAAGTTTTGTTTCACTTTCCAATACAATACATACGAGCTGAAAATCAGAACATTAAAATATCTTCATTCACTGTTGAATGATAATACAGTGATACTCTGATTTGAATTTCTACATTCTCCCCCTCCTTTGAACTAAGTCTAAACAGTACTTGTTACAATACTCTAAAATTATTGTAAACTGTTACAGAATGTTTACAAGTTCACTTATTTCTTTGCCATGGTAAAAGATATTGGCATAAATGTGTTGGATCTGATAACATCTTTATAAATGTTCACTCTAAATAGTATATTTTAAGTTATTGGAAGTTGTAAGAATTCCGAACGCCGAGCGCTGAACACCGTCCAAAAAAGGTTGGAGACGATAACAATATGTCACCACTTCTGGTGGTGACATGACAAATGAGGTATAAAAAACACCAAATTCAATTGTTGCTTTCTTCAGTACACTTTCAAGAAATGACAAGTAATTCTTGTGAATAAAAGTTGAGTCCTTGGTCACTCTTTATTCTAATTATCAATGATACATTCACTTTTACCAAAAGCAGTCATTCCTAACAATTCAACATACATGTACGTCAAAATAACAATGACAACTTATAATTTCAATTATAAACAACATGTTGGTTTAATCAATTTAAGTACATGAATTACATGTAGTAAAATAAATAATAAAAATTGTTGGCTATTTTACACACTAAACCAATGCACTTTCAAATGACCCCTTCATTCTCTGCTATTGAACATGAAATTAATCATGGAATTCTAGGTGTTTAATATTGGTCATTTAAAATTGAACATCAGTGTATGGAATATTTTGGAAAATTATGCTAGATCGAGTAAATTGTTTTCTGCATAAAGATGTTCTACATTGTCATAAACCACATTAGCTGCTTCGATTATTTTTCCTAATGTCTCCATCAAATCAACCTCTGGCTCTTCATGTGTGCTAGACATCTTCTCTAACAACTGCTGCCTCGTGGGAACAGCATACACTGCCACACCTACAGTCTTCCTGATAATCCAAGGGTGGTAATTACCCAGGGTGCATTTGTATGCATCCCATGTGACCCCAGAGAGATTGTCGCCAGTGTTTTCTTTCAATCCTGTAAGGAATTGAATTACAAACTGTAACGCACGATGTAACCGTAGTAAAGTCCGAGCTCCATGTCTGCTCTTTTTCTTCAACTTAGTATACCCTTGTTGTTGTTCATAGACTAGCATCTGACCTACATCATCATAGTTCTCTTTGACATCAGATTCTCTATGAGCCTTCAGAATGGTGATTTTATCTTCAACGTCTGATACAACAAAGCTGAACACACTGCCCAACAGTGGGAAGAATCTGGAAGACACAAATCAAATGTTATAGGCCTACATGATTGGAAACTTGCGTAAATATGAAATTCAAATCTTGAATGTAGAAGTGAGGGTTATAAAAAGATGCATCATCTTATCATTTTAAATTTTTAACAAAAGATATTGTTTACAATGGTAATGCTTTCTTACAAAATGGTTTTCGGTATCAAATCCATGAATATAATCCAATGTCTTTTGTAATCGATGTTACTTAAAATTGGAACACTCGACATTTTTTTCTTCAATTTTATTTTGAATTATTTAGATTATACATCATTATACAAAATTCACTGTACGACCAATCCTTCTCGAGTTTATCACAGTGGTCTATTACAAACATGTAGCAAACACTGATGCAAAATGCCCCATAAGACTGCCCTAAAACAATATGTCACTAATGTGTGGTGACATAAAGTATGTCTCTAAACAATTCAAAAAGGGTTCTGTGCAGTAAGAATAATTGACGCATTATAAGGACATGTGGATGAGAATGACCAATATTAATGAGATTATATCCTTAAGTTTACTTCAAGGGAAGGCAAAGCTTGCCATATCATACACATGGATCAATTACTTAATGAAAATGTTTTTTGGTTGCTGAAAGTTTAATGCATAAAATTAGAGGGGGGCAATGCTAATGCTCTTGAAATAACCACAAACACAATTAAAATATTCTTGCTATCATTTATTTCATTTTTGGATTAACCTAAGACACAGAGTTATATATGTATATAACTGATCACAATTCAAAAGCAGCATGGCTACCTAATAATTTACTCAGCAATTGCCCAAAATCTAATCGGAGTATTGCACTAGTTGCATCTGACCATGAGAACAAGGCAATGACAACATGACACTTTTTAAATGTGATAATGATCATTACTAAAAAAAGAATAAATGTAAGTACATTTACATTAAGTATATCATACACTGGAAATATTGCACTTAAATTTACTTCTGCTTTCTATCAACGAGTCAACAACAATGTGTTTTATTTTTCAAAAGTTACTTTATTTTGAATCTGGATTTGCCACTGACTTTCTGTCTTCATACTAATATCTTAATTTTCAAGCGTCTTCATATCTGGATTTAAGGGTAGTGTCTTAATGTCTGGGTGTGCGAGTGTCTTAATTTCTGAGTTTGTAGGCAGGTCTATCTTGATAACTGAATTTGCAAGTTTTTCAGAATCTGTATGTTTTAAGCCATGATGTCTCAGGGAGCGAGCAGTTTTGAAACATTTCTGACACACCTTACACACATGTGGTTTTTCTTCACTATGAGTTTTTTCATGTTCTCTCAATTTACGGGGTGCATTAAAACATTTATCACATCGAGTACATTGTAGAGTCTTCTCATTATGTGTACTGAGATGAATAGTCAACCCATTCCTTCTGCGGAATTTCTTATCACACACTTTACAGGTGTATGGCTTTTCCCCAGTATGGATTGTTATATGCTGGTTTAATCTATTGCGATTTGTGAAACCTTTATTACAATAAGAACATATGTGAGAAATCTCGCCAGTGTGAACCATATGATGCTGCTTAAGAACATATTTCTTTATAAAGCTTTTATCGCAAAGTGTACACTTATATGGCTTCTCACCAGTATGTGTCATGATGTGATACTTTAATTCAGTTTTGCTTATGAAACATTTTTCACATTGGAAACAATTGAATGGCTTTTCACCAGTATGAATCCTCTCATGTAGCCGACATGCGTTTCTTTGACTGAAAATTTTATCACAAACTTTACACTTATATGATGTTTCACCAGAGTGTATAACCACATGTTGTTTAAGCTGTGATGCCATGGAGAATGATTCTTCACAATATTCACATTTATATGACTTTTCTCCAGTGTGTGTTTTTTCATGCTGGTTTAATGCAAATTTACTAACATATGACTTGTCACAATAGCTACATGTGAAAGGTTTCTCGCCAGTATGGGTTCGCTTATGTTGGCGCAATATATTCATAGTCCTGAAGGATTCCTCACATTCTGTACATTTATAGGGTCTCTCTCCAGTATGTATCCTAAGGTGCTCTGTTAATGAATACTTAGTAGCAAATGATTTCTCACATGATTTACATGTATATGTTTTTTTACCAGAATGTGATTTTTCATGTTCCCTTAATGCATATTGTCTTACAAAAGATTTATCACAAATTGTACATTTGAATGGTTTTTCACTAGAATGACTTCTGACATGAAGGTTAAAGACAGATACAGATGCAAATTTTTGCTCACAATATGAACAAATAAATGGTAACTTTTCACGAGTGTGTGCCTTTTCATGATCCTTGAGTTGAGAATTAGTAGCGAAACATCTCTCACAGTACTCACATGTATGTGGTTTTTCACCAGTGTGAATAATTTCATGGTCCTTAAGTTTATCACTGGTAATAAAACATTTGCCACAGTATTGACATCTATGGGGACGCGCTTTAGTATGAATTAATTCATGTTCATTCAGCAGGGCAATTTTCTTGAAAACTTTCTTACAATACGAACACTTAAATGATTTTTCTCGATCAGTGTGGACTTCTTGATGTTTCTTTAAGATGGAAGTTTTGTTGAAGCATTTATTGCAATGTTTGCATTTATAGGGTCTTTCGCCAGTATGAATCATTTCATGTTGTTTAACTTTATAAATATTAATAAAGCATTTTTCACAAAATGAACATTTAAAAGGTTTTTTTTCTTTTTGCTTATCTTCATGCTTTAATTCATGCTGTTTTAACTGAGACTTGGTGGCAAAGCATTCACAACAATTAACGCACGTAAAAGGTGTCTCAGGCACAGATTCATCTTTAAGATGCTCAGGCATAGACCTATCTCCCATGCTAACACTGATATCAGCCTCATCAGGTTTTGAATATTTAGAACACATGATATCTAATTTAATGAGATCTACTTCTTGCATTAAAGCATTATTGTTTGAGGTATTTTGATTATTATTGTGTATGGTGTCATCCACATTGTCTATGTCACTTTCATCATTGTAGGAGTCATGATCATTATCAATTTCTTGTTTTACATCAATAGCTGGGCCATAATCCATATCATTTGCATATGTCATGGGTTCTTCAGAAGCATCAGTAGTGCCAACATGTTCATCATCTATGTTTTCATCCACAAGTTCATGTTTCACATCAGATGTAATATCAGTAGAGTATAATCCATCAGTAATTGCAGGATTAACATCATCATTTACAATATATGCATTCTCTTCTTCATTAATACCACCACCAGAGGCATCATCACCATGATTAGATACAATAATGTTATCATTTCCTACATATTCCTCATGATGTGCAGCTTGATATGTTCCTTCTGTTTCAATATAAGTGTTAAAGTCATCATCATACACAGTTAGGTCATCACTCTCTTCGTGGTTATCAATACCAACATTATGGTTATTTCCTTCCATTTCAATACTGTTAGATGCACAGACATCTTGATCATGTTCTGAATTCTCAATAAGAACAGCATCATCTACATCTTGATTGGTTCCTTCACTATCATCACTATATGTGTAAGACATGTCATCAACATCATATATATTCTCATTTTGGTAACTGTTCCCTTCATGAATATTTTCATGCTGTTTATTTCCATCCATCATGATAACAATGTTCAATAGAGATTCTCAGTTATAACATAAATATCACTCGGTAAATCTTAAATGTATAATATTCTTCTAAAATGCATCATTGTCAATGTCATCCATGGCTTCAAGTACTTGAATCACCAGCTGGTCATTTTGCTTGCTATTATCTGCTGATGTAAAGGTATTTGCCCCTGAAAGTAAAAAATGAAGATATTAGTGGATGTTTGGTTTCCTTCATCTAGGGATCAAACAGATGGTGTTCCACCAGTGGACCATCACCAATGAAAGCTACAAGGGAGTAAAGTAGAAGATGTAGAAAAATGAAAATAGATTCAATTCAGTGGTAAAGCAGGTCACTTCAGATATTGGTGATTCTAGCATTGGGTTGTTACATCATCTCATAATCTTATAAAATGCCTACAAAATTTAAAATCTTATTAAATGACTATTGACTGATGGAATGTTAGTCCTCAGCATTTAAGACAACAGCAACACCAAAGTGTAGCAAATCCCATCAAACAGCCATGGCTGGCATTTTTAGAAACAAAGTATATAAAAAAATAGCATATAATAAATAGCCACTACAGTATAACCTGTATATCTGAACACCTGGCTAATCCGAACTCTTCCAATTTTAACACTTTTTTCGGTCCCATTTTTTCCTCCCATTGACTCCCATGTTAAAAAACCTTGAAATCTGAACACCTCCTAATCTGAACAGTGAACAACCAGATTTGAAAAACTGATCCGTCTAATTTGAACATTTTTATCAGAAATCAAATGTCTGGACATTTCAACAATAGCCACATATTAAGTCAATGTTCTAGTTGTTATTTATCTTTACATATACAATGTAATCAAAGCACCAATATTGTTCTAATTAACTTATTTAGTCTCAGAGATTTAATCTCTTATTTGTGGAAAACAACAGGATGTTTTGGAAAGGTGTGAGTACATAATTGGTTTATCCTATTAGAACTTAATATTTTATGTATTTTCAAAATGGCCACCTAAACCCCAAAGTGTCATTAGACAGTGTGCTATGCTTATAGTATTCACATATCAAATATGAACAAAATCGCTCCACTTCTTTTCGAGTTAAAGTAAAAAACATAAAAATGGCGGCCATTTTTCAAAATGGCCACCTACAACCAAAAGTAACATTAGACAGTGCCATGCTTATAGTATTCACATACCAAATATGAACAAAACAGCAAATATCGCGAAATAGCGGGGAAAGGCCGCCATTTTTCAAGATGGCTGCCATGTGCTTCTTTAATATTTACATTTCTAACTTTATTAATGTCCTATATAATTTTTTTACATTTAAAACATATTGCTATTACAGTTTTACATATTGTACCTAAATTACTGTAAAATTGGCACTAAAATGGCCGCCATTTTGAAACAAGTGGCCATTTTGAAAATCGGCTTTCGAGCAGAACTTCAACCCCTAAATAGCATATGTGTACAAAGATGAACAAAATCTGGCCAACGGTATTTGAGTTATCGCCCAGACAAACGGACGGGCGGACATTATTTGTTGCTGCTGCATCAGTGTCTTCATTCGTTGTCTTCTTTCTTTGTCTTGATTTGATTGTTGTCTTGATTAGATTCTCCAGGTCCACAGACTTGGGATTGCACATAGGTGGGTTAAACGTTTTGATGATGGACAGACGTACAGAAGGATTGACGGAGGCATTCCCTATATCCCTCCGAACTTCATTCGATGGGATAACAAATGACTAGTGCAAATAAAAAATTATCTGAGTGTGTTTAAGTGTGTGAACAAAATGTCTATATATATTTTTTGTCCATGTCTATATACATGTACATGTACAGATATTTCAGTCTGTATTTTTTTGACCAAACATATTGACAATGTCTGAAAAGCCTATTAAAGAGAGAATCAGATCTAGCAAGCAGACTAAACAAAAATTGCTTCAAATTTAGAATATTTTTTCTCATATCATTGCTTGTTATTTTGTATATTTGCTAAAAATCATGAAATTACATATTGGTACTTTATTCCAACTTGAGATTTTTAGAACAATGTGTTATTTATTTATTTTTTATTTCTATGGTTACCATTTTTTATTCCCAATTTTGCATTTTGAACCATTAATAACAATTTATGACATATCTTGAATCCTTTTGGAGATTATAAGGAATAGATAAGTAGGCCAATTGTACATGTTGTTTGCAACTTTGTCACCCCTAGAGATAGATCTGATTCTGCCTTTAACATCTCAAATAGTGAACAAACTCCAGCTTCCAGCTCTAGCTTTGCAGACTAGACTAATTAGAATCCAGGGATCAAACCTAAAAACTTAACAACAGTAGGGTACATTTTAAAGGTAATGACCTTGTCAATCTGCCATAGTGTAGATTTGGTTAATATTGGAGATTGGTGTTTTGTACACACCATATGTTCTGGGCCGATATAAAGATGGCAGCACCAACAGAATTCAGTATAACATAAATAAACACAGATCGATTACCATGCCATCTTTATCTAAAAATTATTTCTATTGACCTTAGCCTATGGTACACACTGTTACTGAGAATATTCCATTTGTCTTCTGGTAGATTGCATTTTATCTACTTCATTGTAAGTTTTGAAATTTTAATTTATTACTTCAATGAACAATCACCTCAATTAGCTGGTTATTCTTTAATATCTTGTTTGCTTTTAGCTTCCTTTTGGAGAAGACAGGGTTGCATCTAGTACCCCCAGGGAGATCTTTGTCATATAAGGTAGATACTGTCTAGAGCTCTGGGCTGCTTCATATTCATATAATACAGGGTGTTCAAAAAAAAACGCAACCCAAAGAAATCGCTATATCTTGGAAAATACTTATCCAATTGTGTTCATTTTTCAGGAAAGAAAGAAGAGACTATGCGTGTCTAGCTCCTGCTGTTAGTTAGTTGTAAAACATGATGTTTTGGACACCTTCTCAAAAGACATTAGTATTGGAAAGATACGAAAAATGCAACCAGAGGTGACTGCCAGAGCAATAAACCCTAATAACTTTCTAACCATGGTGTTTTGGCACTTCAGATTCACCACAAATTATCTTCATATAATGTGTAGTGAATTGGGGGAGTTTCATTAAAATCACTCCAGGGACTTTACAGTCATGGTCAGAATGCCTTCTTAAGTCTGGCTGAACCAGGGTGTTTGACTGGGTTTTGAAAGCATTTCGACCAAAACTGTAAAGTCCCTGGAGTGATTTTGATTTCACTCTACAGATTTATCATACATTGAATGAAGATGATTTGTGCCAAATTTGAATAGCCAAAACACTATGGTTAGAAAGTTATTTGGTTTTATTGCTGTGGCAGTAGTCTCTGACTGCGTTTTTCGTATCTTTCCAATACTAATGTCTTTTGAGCATTTGTCCAAGGCATCATGTTTTACAACTAACTAACAACATGAGCTATACATACACAGTCTCTTCTTTCTTTCCTGAAAAATGAACACAATTGGACTAGTATTTTCCAAGATATAGCGATTTCTTTGGGTTGCGTTTTTTTTTGAACACCCTGTATTATGTATATCAAGGATATTTTCAATTTCCTTCCATGAAACTGCATATTATTTATAGCCTAACTATTATATGGAAAACTAATTTCTGTGGTCTAAATTCAGTATCAACATAGATTTTTAGGCGCCCTTTGCCTCAATCGGTCAATCGGTACATGTATCTAAATAAATGAGTATTGTGTTTATGGTCTTACTTATGGTAAAATATTACACATATGTATTTTAGGTTTGATTGCAGGCCTGTACCCAGGGGAGGGGGAGTTCGAACACCCCCCCTCACCAAAAATTCTTACAAATTATGCAGTTTTTCACCATTTTCACATTTCAGGTGATTTTTGCCTTTTTTGGGGCAATGTTGTCAATATCCCCTAGGTTTTTTCATTTAATGAATTGGCTCACAAATCTGGTATTCTAGCTTTAGATCTTGTATTTTCTAAATATCTTGCAAGGCACTGACAATTAGTCTACAAAACCTAATAAATAAGCAATCACACAATTGCAAGTTTATCCTAAATCCCCCTTTCATTAGGAGCAGCCATACCAGAATTAGTCAATTTGAAAAAGACCATTTTTACATTTTTTTATCTTGAGAACATTTGAAAGTTAAAATAATTTGAGCCTAGCGCCAATTTGGAACTTGATTTCTTATAATCCAAAGTGATTATGTTTAATAACGTAAACAATTTTCCCCAACAAATCCAGTACCGTTTTGAAGCCAAGCAGCATCCCCACATAATGGTGCAAGAATTTCTTAGACAAGCTAAGGAGCTTCGAGAAAAAGCACATTCTCAACTTTTAGAAAATTAACATGGCACCAAATGCAGTGACAAATCTTAGTCAGAGTCTCAGACTTAGTATGTATCCAACAGACTGACTAGAAGTCAGTCTGTTATGATGTACTACTGTCTTGTGGAAATTGCAGTGAAATTTTTTGCACAAAATTATCAATTACAGGAACCATTTCTTCAATAAAATAAACATTACAAAAATTCAATTAAGTAGTAAGGTACAATTAAATGCAATAAAAAGTAACACAGCATATTGTGAAGTGGAAATAAAGCTAGTTGAAGTTATAACAAATATGCAAATTAATTCACTCCATCATCCGTTTTGAAAAGCACTTCCTAACTAAACAAATATTCTGAATTACCAAATCTTAACATAGGTTGCTTATAGTCGGATTATATTCAGACTAAATAGGATATAGTCTAGCCGCAGACTGAGACTCAGATGGATATGGATATGTGTATGAGGGGAGATGTCAATGTGGTAGCCTGACAGTCATGCCAGGGTATTTCAACATAAAGGGACTTCCTAGGGGGGTACAGGGGCCAACCAGGAAGGTTCCTTTCAATTTTAAAATGAGTTGTAAACCATAGATCTATTTTTAAATGTTAAGGTTTTAAATTATATTTTATTCAAATTCTATCACTGTTAAATTATATGTCTGCTTCATATGGGCTTATTAGCCTTTTGCAGATTATTGACATAGACATACAGTGGGGAACATAAAGAATTACTAGAGCTATGAAAATTACATGCTGTCGCACATGTAATAAATTCTTACCTCGGTGTATTCAGTGCTATATTTTCTCCGTCCTAGTACATGTAAGTCCATATACATGTATAGTGGAATTTGTGTCCATAATGACAAATAAGAATTTGAAGCCCGATTACGCCGCTATGAGGATTGGCTCCCAGAACGCAGCATAACACGTGCCAGCTTTCAAATTGCCGTTCCGCCATTTTGAAACCTGTCACGGGTAAATAAGGTAACTGATGTTGCATTCTGGGAGTAAAACCTCCTTTGATCACAAACATGGCGATTCATGAAAACATTTCTTCGATTTAGAAGGGATTTATCCATCATTTGCAGGTATGAAGCTTTGGATTCATTTAATGTGCTACTTAAGTGATCCGGAATTATTTTTCTACCGCTTGGGAGAGTTTGAGATACGAAACTTAGAATTTAGCTCATTGTGACAACTTTTGATGGTTGAGATTTATTTTTGTTCCCATTAACTACATGATGAATAGATATCTAAGAAATTCTCCATCTAAAATGTCACTCGACTTTTTGGCAATTAAAAGTCCCTGCCTGCATTTAGTAGTCATATATTGTCATGTGCATAATTTTGAAACCATATCCTAATTATTTCACAAACCCTTTGTTGATTCTGCCATAGTTTCCAATTTGTAAACAGCATTTAGCCTTTTTAATTGGGAACTTTTTTGAAATTTCCTAAATGGCTGCCATGTGATTCCAGAATTAACATGAGTGTGACGTGACATCACAGTTGCTCGTTCCTAGGTAACAACAAGATCACAATTGCTCGTTTCTAGATAGCAACAAGATTTTTGATAAAATGGCACTGAATTACCCTGATTAACACCATTGATAACCAACATTAATATATTTGGAGAAACAATAAAAGGTAAGTGGAATAAATTAGAAGATGGTTTCAAGTTACCACAGAAGTCAATTTGATACTCAAGAATGCTTTCTTTGACTCATAATCACAAAAAAGTCGAGTGACATTTTAGATGGAGAATTTCTTAAGGTACAGCTGGAAAGTAACATTTTGGTAAAAAATTGCTATACCTGCACATGTTATTTTCTGGTACAAAATAAAGTATGAAGGCATGTATCAATTTCCTTGCTTTTTTCAGGAAAGTATCATTACATTGTCTTCTTTTAGAATATCTGGTAGACGTTCAAAGGGAACTCCAGGGAATTCTGATATTTCACACTTCCTGTTTTTCCAAATTTTCTTTCAAAGTTTCCAGACAACACAGGAGCTACCATTGACCTGTTTCCAGGTTTACTAAAAGTAGACAGTGTAATGATACTTTCCTGCAAAAAGCAAGGAAATACACACATGCCTTCATACTTAATTATGTACCAGAAAATAACATGTGCAGGTATAGCAATTTTTTACCAAAATGTTACTTTCCAGCTGAACCTTAATCTAGGCTAGACTGAAAAAATCGAATGATTTACATGAGTATGACTCAAATTTAACTTACTTGACTAGTTCCTCATACGCTTCGAGATAAGGACCAATTAAAACTGAACTGTTTTCTGCGTCTGCAGCCACCAGAGATGCATGGAGACTCAAAACGTTGAAAGATTTTACATTAGCCATTTATGGATTTACACATAAAAACACATTCCACATTTTTATATTACACCAATTTTGTGAACGATTAAAATGAGCGAATGAAAACTGTTCGGTATTTTTTATCTCATATTGTTACATGTATAATTCATAAGATCTAGGTTTAAAAATGGGCATTGAATAGATTTTTTCTTAATTATTATGTTATACCAGTGCTGCGCCCACTCCTTGTTTTTGATAAAAAAGGCCCGGGAAAAAAGGCCAAGTAATGCCCAAAAATGCCCACTTATTAGGCCCGACAAAAAATTCTAGGCCCACCCAAGGGGGAACACAGGCCCGGGAAGAAGATTTAACCCCCCCCTCTCACTGTATAAAGAAAATCCATAACACAAGGAGTAGGGGGATTAATATATTCCTTGACCTGTGGGGGAGGTACTGTAGATGAGCTCCCTCCCCTCCGCGGCACTGGATCTACCAGTGCAGTGACAGGAGCAGATCTAGGAACCAACAGGGGGGGCCAAATTTCTGGTCTGGGAAAAAACGTCGGAAAAAGATTTATGAAATGTTGAGGCCCATTTTCTTCAAAATTTGGCCTAAATTAAAAATAAGGCCTTCGAAGGCCCAGTAATGACCAAAAAAGGCCCGCTTTTTCGGGCCTCAAGGTCTTTTTTGGCCAAATTTTGTTCGGACCCTTCATTTTCTGGGCCCACCCAAGGGGACGGGGCCCCTGACACCCCCCCCCCCCCTCCGCCAGTGAGTGAGAATTAAAATCGCTATGAGCAACTCAAAATTACGAACTAATTTTTGTATTTGAATATGTTGTTCGTTCACATAATTAGCGTATTTGCAAAATATATGGACTGTGTTCAATAGCAATTTTCCCGGCAAATAGAAATATGGAAACAAGGTTTGTAAATGTCCTTTGTTGGTGATTCTGCGAGAGTTGGAGTGAAGGATATGATAATATGGAAAGAGCGTGTCAATGTCTTTTTTCTCAAATTTACTCGCATATGAAATATGAATATTTCAAAAGATCTCCGATGGCAGAATTTAATAGAATAAAAACAACCAACCAAATTAAAACTGCACAAATTAAAACTGCTATTCGTATTGAGTTATATTCACATTCATTTTATGCATATCCATAATGCCTGTTTGACCCATCATCGCCATTTCTCAAGTTCGCCCAGTTTTTTTGACTAACTGAAACTGATAGGCAAATCTGACTTGAGAAACTGAGTACCTAAAAAAGTGACTATATGTACATGTAGGTACTTAAGTCTTAAACTGAGTACATAAGTTGAGTACTGAGTAACTAAGAAACTGAGTAGTAAACGAAGTCCGTCCGTCCGTCAACATTGGCCGCACAAATTAAAAGTGCTATTCCGTGGGTCCTTTATTCTATTCAAATTGGCTTATTAGCCTTTTGCAGATTATTGACAGTAACAGTTCAGTTCAGGTTGCGATTACCCTCAGCAGAAAAGCTGATTGATCTGTCACTGCAGCCATCCTTTGAAAAAGGCAAGATCCGATGAAATCCCAGTTTGGGGGTTTGTGTAAAAAACTGGTTGACCAGGTAGCCGGATGACCAGGCAAGCTTTATCGTATGCTACGACCCCACTTACCTTGTGGTCGAACGCGTGAACCATTGGTCAGTCGATGTTTCTACAAGGTTGTTTTACATCGGGAATAATTCAGCACTTTTCAAGATGTCGGAAGGGGAATCCCCTAAGATACCAATGGCAATGTTGTATTGTACATGGTGTGTTTATTGACAGATAAAAATGGAAATAAAGTTTCAGAATATGTGTCTGTAATATACTGTATATTAAACAAGTCTGGAAAATCATCATCGTAGAAAGCAATCATCGATAAGTTACCCAGTCACCCATTTGGATATCTTTATGGACACCATTATGGTTATAATAAGTAAGAAGAATGAAATGAATTATAAAATGTCTTTGAATACATTTGTTCTGCATATACATGTGCTGAGTGCTCTGCAATTACAGAAGTCTTGAGGAGATACAGGAAGTACTAGAGTTAGCTAAGTTAGAGCGCTGTGATGTCCAACCAATGGCACAATGTTTCACATTCTCAGAAGATTTGGGTAATGATTCATTCAAGTTGATGGAACTAAACCCGGACATGTTAGCCACTATAAAAGCTGGAGACAGGTATTGATTTGATGCATTTTCTCTTTTTAAAGCATCATGGAACTCTATCATTCATTATCTGTTGATCAATTTAATCAAACTCACACATATCCCAACCATATAAAATATAGACTTTTTTTTATTTTTTAACTAAGGTACTGTATTTCCACACCTTCACAAAAAATGAAAAATGTAGAAGATATACATGTAGCGATATTTTGTTTTGAAACATTTAAAATTTGAAAAATATCATGCAGACTACGTTAGATTAGATTAATCTTGTATTTGAATTTATTTTATTTGCAGCTTGGTAATAAGAGGAGATGAATCTGATTGTGCTGTGATTTGTACTAACAATAAAACATATGAGTTAAAAGAAGCTGAAATATCAAATTCTCTACTACTTATTCCTACTGTTATGTTTCCTGATCAGATGGAAAATAAAGAAGAAACATTAGAAAACAGACAGGTATAACAATAAATGTTATGTTAGAATTGCATTAACAATTACAGGTAAATATCCCTAAAGTTTCACAAAGATCTTTTTGCTTTTTATCAAAAAATACTAGATTAGTGGATATGTGGATAACTTTCCCTTAATTTGGGGCTCCTTAAAATTGGCGAATTTGCAATTTCGAACATTTGGCAGCTAATTAATTTGGCAGATTCGCCAAATTAAACAGCCGCCAAATTAAGTAGAAGTACAGGTACAGTACTCGAATCCAAATAATGTTTTCTCTTTGATTTGATGAATTTTGCATTTGATTACTTTCAGGTGGTATCTATTATGCATGACTACCTAGAGTTACGTCCATGTAAGCCAAGGCTACAAAAATTGAGGCAGTTATTGGAGGAATGTCCATATAAAGGCATACTAGAGGATGCAGAGGGACAATCAGGGAAAAAAGTAAGTACTGGAACAAAACCTTATTATCTTCGTATTATGTTCAAATTACATGTAAACAACTGATAAGAATCAAAAATTATTGTAAAACTTCTAATTATCCCAACGAACGAAGTTCGGTAGGGATATAGTGAAGCCCTCCGTCCGTCCGTCAGTCAGTCAGTCCGTCAGTCAGTCCGTCCGGAAGATAACTCAAATATTAGTTGACAGATTTTCTTCATATTTGGTGGAAAGATGTATATTGATGAATAGTTTTACGCAAAAAATTTTTTTATCAAGATGGCCGCCGCTTTAAAAATGACGGGACTTTTTCGTAAAAATCATAAATTTTTCATTCTAAACCAAAGTAATTAATATTATCGTTTGAAATTTTGGTAGTATATTCGCAACATCTATCTATTTCACATATATCCGTGTTTTTCATCCTGACCCCCAGGGGCCGTGTATGGGGGGTCAGGAAAACAGAAATTTTCGCTAATTTTTAGATCTTTCTGAAGTATAGCTTTATTATACTCAAATGAAAGGCAATTAAGAGTAGATTGCAAATATTATATATTTTTTCTGATTCGAGCCTCGTAAAATTCAAAATGGCCGTCTAATGTACGATTTTGCAATAATTTTTTGATCCCTTCAAAGTATGGCTATATAATACTCAAATTGAAGGAATTTTGGAGTAGATCACAATTATGGTATTATTTGTCAGATTTGTACCTCAAAAAATTCAAAATGGATTTTTTCAAGATGGCCGCCGCTTTAAAAATGACGGGACTTTTTCGCAAAAATCATAAATTTTTCATTCTAAACCAAAGTAATTAATATTAATGTTTGAAATTTTGGTATTGTATTTGCAACATCTATGTATTTCACATATATTCCATGTTTTTCATCCTGACCCCCAGGGGTCCGTGTATGGGGGGTCAGGAAAACAGAAATTTTTAGATCTTTCTGAAGTATAGCTTTATTATACTCAAATGAAAGGCAATTAAGAGTAGATTGCAAATATTGTATCTTTTTTTGATTCGAGTCTCGTAATATTCAAAATGGCCGTCTAATGTACGATTTCGCAATAACTTTTCGATCCCTTCAACGGATGGCTATATTTTACTCAAATTGAAGGAATTTTGGAGTAGATTACAATACACTGTATTATTTTTCAGATTTGTACCTCAGAAAATTCAAAATGGCTGCTTTGCAGGAATTCGCAATTCTAAAATCTAAATTTTTCAATTTTAACCAAAGTAATGAATATAATTGATTGGAATTCGGTAATTGATATTTTGTTCGTTGGGATTTGCTACTCCGCGGAGTTGCCATTATCAAAAATGAACTTTAAATATGCCTCTGAGGCATCAATTCACTCATATGTAACCATATTCATTGGATCTACTGTCTACGTATGACATATGATGTTCAACGAATAATGTTACTCATAACTGTGATGAGAAAAAAGTACAAAACTATGGTTTTATACTAATTGTGAACAAGTGTAAGATGTCAGAACTTTTTTCTAATGTATGCACATCTGATTTATGATTTTAGTTGGTACACACTTTCAATGTAATTAGGCATATACACTCCCCTCCATAACTTTGGCAACCTTTTTCCCCCATTGAACTACGTGTTAAAGCCTCTTTACATTGGAATTTTTATTTACTTAACCTGCGATAAAAATACTTATACTATTGATGGAAACGTAATTTGACTTTAATTCCGATACCTCCAATGACTTTAAAGCGCTGTAACTTTAATATTCATCAAATAAACTAAACACTAGTGTTCAAAAAAGTTAGACAATTCAATTTTCTAAATAAAAATATTTTTTGCTGAATCGTTTACTGAAAAGATATCCTGATTTGCCCCGAACCCTCATTTCCCATTGGATTACATGGGAATGACGATTTTCAAAAATTCATCAAATTTATCATCAATTTTCGACCTATTGTAATTGAGGAAAAAAATTGAGAAAATTTTGAGGTATTGGAAATAAAGTCAAGTTACGTTTCCATCAATATTATAAGTTATTTCATCGCCAGTTAAGTAAATAAAAATTCAAACGTAAAGAGATTTTAACACGTAGTTCAATGAGGAAAAAAGGTTGCCAAACTTATGGAGGGGAGTGTATAAAAATGCATAGCTGATCATCAAGATATTGCAACTGTAAAAGGTGTGACTTTTTCAGTTCACATACAGTGTACTCCAAGACATGGTACAGTGTAGCAACACAGAGCTAGATGCAGCATTGAAACAATTGAACGCCTGTAAGATACAAGGTTAGTCATAAAATTTTATCTTTTGAGGTGATTACGCCAACTCAGAGAATACTCTACGTACTTTGAGAGTACATAGATGGACCAATCTCCATGTATACATCTACCTCCAGGTGGTTTCAACTGTAAAAGTTCTGGGATAAACTGTATTTGATATTCAACTATAATTCTCACATTACACCAAGGATTTCTATCAAGCAAATGCCAATGTTTCTACAGTGTTTCTTGGTTCGTGCAGTGCACCTTTGGATTGTTAGTTGACAAGAATCCTTTTAAAGTCTCAGGGCGACTCTGTGAAATATCATGTTGGAATGTCACTCAAGGAAATATTAGTTACATGTACATGTGATCAAATATAAGTCTCTTTAAAAACGTGTATTTTCAATTTGGTTGAATCTTTTGAAGGTCATATTCCAGCGATTTTCCAAAACACTGCTGCAGATGCTGAAATTCTGAAATATGTCTTTTTCAGAATATTGGAGGGTGACTGATTTTGAGTACCTGATCAAAGTGTTGACCAACATCACCAACCTATGTACAGAAAATGACTGGCCAATAGATAGGATTCCCTTACAAGAGGTCTCACAGCAACTAGAAGATGATGGCACCTTTGCCAGGTATATTATAGACAGACATGCCAGGCCCGTAGCCAGGGGGGGTTCGCATGGTTCGGGCGAACCCCCCCCCCCTGGCCAAAAATTCTTTCAAAATCATGCAGTTTTTCACCATTCTGAGCACTTTTTAGGTGATTTTGGCCCTTTTTGGACCCAAATTGTCAAAAGTGAACCCCCCCCTGGAATTTTCCAAAAAGTGAACCCCCCCTTGGCAAATCCTGGCTACGGGCCTGCATGCTACATGTGCATGTAGTATTCCCCCTGAACCTTTTTCTGAATAATGCACAAAGTTCTCAAAAGATATCAAAGATCATTTTTCACATATCCTGTTTGAGATGATAAAAATTATGAACATTGCTTGCATTTTCGATAACCCTCTTCATTTAAGATCATCACCTTTTGTAGGGTTGTGGTAGAACATGTGCTGACATCTTTTGGCACCCCTGTGAACTCCGACACAGACATGGAAACAGATGCAGGTAGGATATACAATGAAATTGTAATTATTATCCATCACTTCCCAATGATCCCCTGTGTGAAACAGTAAATGGCCCGTCAAATTATTTGATGATATTTAAATAGGCCTAATAAGGATTCTTTCACTAAATCATGTTTTTTGCAGGGTGATATATTTGATGATTGTACCCTTTACTAGGGCACTTTGATATCTGTTTTTTAATGTATGTCTTTGTTGCCATAAATATAGCATGTGTGACAAAAATATTCTCTACCTACATGTATATATCAGTAAAGGAGTATTTTCATCAGTTTCAAATCTTTAAAAGAAAATATGTCAGGTCAGTTTGGCAACTTGTATAGTTTGATCTTTTATCTTGCTCTTCTACTGCAGGACCATCTTTCTATAAACTAGATGAGGATAAGATGTGTAGGCTTTATGCTGATATGATTCTACGAGATACTAAAAAGGTAAGAAAGTTGAAATAGTAAAGTATCAATATTTCATTGTTATCCCACAATATAATATTTCATATTAACTCCCTCTACCTCCCAGTCGTAGCTCAAAAAATACCATTGGTCCAATTTCATTTACATTTTATACCCAATTTGAGTACAAGTTCTGCTTGAAAGCCTATTTTGAAAACAGCCAACGGTTTCAAATTAACTTGCCTCCCATCATATTCTCCATTGTTCCTTATGGAAACTTACTAAAAAATGTTTTTTTTAATTCAGTTTAATTTCCAAGAGTTCATGGATGCCTGGCAGCAGTGTGTACCTGAAGGAATGAAAACTGATGAGTTCCAGTTGCAGGTACAATCTGTATTATTTTGATAATGCTAGTAAGAATATGCTACTTAAAGCTTATTCTACAGAAGTGTTCAGCAGTGCAATTAGTTTGCCTGAACTTATTTTAATTCTTCACTACACGTAATTACTTTTTCAATTTTGATTTTTTGTTACATATACATGTACGAGTACTTGCTGTTGAGTCCACCATTTTGTTAACACATTGATTGGTGAGAATTCCTACATTGCTTCAGAGAGTGTACATAAACTCTAATATGTGCTCTAAAGCCTTCAACATCATTTTCAATTATTTTAGGGTTTAGCACTAATTGATCGAGACAGTAGCCCAGAAATCATTACCTACTTCCCTGTAGAGAATCTACCAGACGAGGTAGATGAGCGATTCACAAAACTTTTTACACAAAAAGAGAAATGGACTAAAGATGAAATAACACCTTATATCAAGTAAGCCATAGCATTGTCATATAATACCCCTTAAGTGCCCACCCCCTTCTTGTTAATATTGATGAATTACACATCATATTATTGATTCATCAACAGATGGGCCATCATTTCTGTCAATTTGGTTATTGCAGGTAAATTGGCAGGTAAATTGACATTTGAACTCAAAAAAGTCATCTTTATCAAAGAAATATCTTATCATATTTTCAAGTTATTAAGTTGACATTAGTTTAAAAAGTTACACTTATTTCTGGATTGCTTATGGCAACCAAAATGTAAAGCATTTTAAAAGCAACATATTGATTTGACAAATAACTTTAATTTCAAATAAAATTTCAGTGAGATTTCGTATTTGAATCTAAGCTTGGAGGAAATGCAGAATGTCACTTGACTCTTGGGTGATTTTGAAGTATTGTCTGTACAAAGTCAACTTTTGTAGAAATATGAAACCACCTTCTAATTTGCCTCATTGACCTTCTATTGTTTATCAAAAATTTTCTCTCAAAATCAGGAAATTAGGATGATAAGCAGGGAAAATTTGTAGGGAATTTCAGTCACAAAAAACGAGTGACAACTTACACTACATGTAATACCCGGCCGAGTGTAGAGTTGCCTAAATCATTCATGCGTGTTACCTCTCAGTCCAGTCATCAGACAGACATAGACTTAATTTTTCAAGGACATGTCAATCCCCCAGGATGTGTGGAATATATGAGTGTTTCCACTGTCCATATGTTTGTTCTTTTAATTTCCAGTGATCTTGCAACGGAAAAGATTGGTGTAGGGTCCCTTTTGATGAAGTACGCAAGAGGATCAATGCAGAAAGGAGTAAAAGTCTTCAACAGTAGAAAACCATTGTCCTGACCTTCAATCTACCAGATTAATGTTATAATTTATATCATCATTTAAATGCTTACACAACTCTAGAAATTTTGTGTCTTATTTTATAAGTGACACACAAAAATAATAACAATAGGACATAAAAATAACACACTTCAAATTGATTTAAAATATCAATCTCTTGATAATTTTTAAGCTGCCGTTTAATGAACAAATATCCGAATATATACAAGATATTATTAACATCCATATACTGTGAAATAGAATAAACGCTGTATTTTATTTATATACACATACATGCATCCTGTAAAATTGATTATGCCATATATTTTATGTGTTGATACATTGTACTCGTGATTAAACCATAAGACTAATCACAAAATGACCCATTATTCTATGATAACACCTGGTCTTGGATTGAATGTCTTCAACAGGAGTAATAGATTTTACTGCACTGACCTGCTTCTATCCACAGGTTTAGTTTTCTGTACAAAGTACAACTTGTACAATCAGTTACCTAGAGACTGCGCTGTATATGTAGTATAACGCACAGTCTTTAGTCTACCTTTCATAATTACTGCATACTGACTTTGGTATAGAGTGCCGATGTCGTCGTGGAACATTATCCCTATTTTTGAAGGGCAACGTCTCTCTTTTTTCTGAAATGATCTGTTATTTCCGTGGAAATACACGTCGCTTTAATATTTTAATATTCCAGGGGGCTATGAGGTGACCACGTACAGAAAGTGCATTTTATGTAATTTATTTTCCTATATATTAATAATCAATTACTTAATCTTAAATGTACAACAATCAACATTTATGTAAAATATAAAAATATGGATCTAGCCCTGAACATAAATATTATAAATCACGAACCTAGATGTTTATACATCAGTAATACACTTTAATTGTGTAAACTGTAGTAAACATCTGAGACCATCATAAAATCAGGTAATCATACAGTATAAATACATTTAGTGTATACGCATATACATTAGTTCAGAAGTTTATAATGAAACGTCAATAAAAGCGTTAACTGAAAGAAGATAATTAGAATTAGATGTGTCTCATCTAAAAAAAGCTGTTCGCGTCATCATTTATGTTTTATTTGTCTATAATGGCAAGCAGCTCTACACGGTTTCTAGACAACTCATCCCAAGACAACTCATCCCAAGACAAGTCATCCCTAAGACAACTCATCCCAAGACAAGTCATCCCTAAGACAACTCATCCCAAGACATCTCATCCCAAGACATCTCATCCCAAGACAACTCATCCCAAGACATCTCATCCCAAGACAACTCACAGTACTTACTAAGCATAAAGTCATAAACAAGGAATTTAGCGAAGAAAACTATATCCCTTTTCGGTGAATAGTATCAGTCAAGCCGAGTAACTAAGTCAACATTCGAAAATAAAAATCTCAAAAATCGTACATCTTTGATTTCCAAAATAATTTGTGAGGTGGTTATTAAGATGATAATACACATTTTAACGTATTAATTTTGAGTACATCTCGAATCCATTCTCAACAAAGTGTCCTCGAAATCAGTATTCGGAATATTTGAGTTCGGGATGATAAAAGTACGTTAAGATATACCGCTCCTTAACAAACTCCTTTGGGAACACGATATAGAATCAAATGCATATTCTTTTTATTTACTCCCTGACACATGCCAACGAATGTTACATAAGTAAATATCTCAGTTTTAAATAATTTTGTAAACGTTGTTCTCTACAGGTGCCATTTTTTATAATTGAAAAACAAAATTGAACATTTTGGATTTTTAAATTGATAAGTTTCTTGGAATACAACTTAACCGTTAACGATTTAAGTCATTAATAATATTTCCCTATTAGTGATCCCATGCTAAATAAACAGTAACTAGGTCATTGTTTTGTGTTCAAACTTGTTTTCATGACTTTTAAACACGAGTCGACAATTATGTAGGAAATTTCAATTCCAAATGTAAGCGTGTCAACTCCTGTTTTTGCACAAAATTTAGCCCTTTATAATGATAGATCGTCAAAATCTGCATGTACCTCTCACTGAGGCGACATGTTTTTAAATTAATAGATGCTGAGCTATAAACTCAAACAAAAATTCAAACCACCCGCTAATATTTTGATTACACAAGACGAAATTTCCACTCCCGGGGAGCACTGTGGTAACACTTTGAAGCAGGATTCTCGAAAAATCGTTCTTGTCTTTCACAAAAGGTTTCTCGCAATTTTATTGCTTTGTTTAAGCCTCGACTCATATCATACTCAAATCCGATACCATAATTATGAATTAAAATGAAACATTAAACTCACCAGGTTATATGATAAACCGTTTCGAGAATCGATGATTTGAGTTAACTGTGGATACTTATATAAATGTTAATCGGCATGTATTCGACAGTTAATGTACAAACATGATGTATGCATCAAGTGTGACTTAAATATAAATTCGTGACTATCATATTTGGCTTTCAAAAATTAAGTTGGAAGTTACAGCGGTTGGAGATTAACGAAAACGTCAATCACATCCAAATATCCGAACGACGTCAAGTATTAACAATACACTTTTCGTCCATCTCGAACAAGGCAAGGTTCTGTGATCCAGCAACGTGCATTCCAAAAGAAAAAATTCACAAATATCAACAAATTTCATTGAGTTGGATATTACTTTCGAAATCACAACTTTCGAAAAAAAAATTTTAACCACGAATTTTAAGAACTTCAAACATGTTGTTAGTTTTTCAAACCGCATATCCTCATTTACGTTTTTTGAAAAGGATGAATTCATTTGAAAATATGGATTTTCTTGATTATTATTCAAAACTACCCTTGAAATATAAGTATGTGGGATATTACAGTGTAAATTGACACTCATTTATTTGCTCCATATCATCAAAAAATAAGTGCAGTACCATCTTTCAATATTTGAAAACAGAAAGTTCATTTTGTATGTAAACAAGAAAAAATACTTTTATGGTTGATTCATAATGAAAAATGACAAATAACATACATCTTTTGAATTAGGGGTATACGGGGACATAGTGGAAATTCAGAAATTTAAACCATATCCCCAAGATTGCTTCAACAATATTGATGGACATACGAATATCGAATGTTGACGAAGTTACTTGACTTGACCGGTATATCAGAATTGACGGTCACATTTTCACATGCATATTCCAAATTTTACAGATCATGGGATGATATACGTAGCTAATGGGCAGGCTTGATAGGGTTGTTGTTGGCCTAAATGTTGGCCTTAAAATATTGGAATTTCTTAAAAAAGAATTTGACCGTTTTCAAATTAAAAAAAACATTTTGAAAGAATTCTTCAGATGAAAGAACAATATAATAAGGTAAACTGATCGTTCTATAGTCGGTTTCGGATATTTGGATTATCCTTGGCCAATATAATGTCCTTGGGACCTGTGGCCCTTTGGCGTCGGGATAATCTCAATATAATGAACCTCATATCGGATAATCTCTATGTATCTCATACTTTGGGAATATATATCATATCTGAAGTGGGGGTAGGATATATTGTTTATGTCCCCCCCCCACTTGTCCATGCGGTTCCTCGGCTACGTAAGGATGTGTCCCTAAGGATTTTTGTTGAATCGTCGATTCGTATTGAACGTGACAGTGTACAGGGTGACCGGAAAAAAAGGAGACCATTGAAGTAATCAATTTCTCCTAAACTAGACAAGTGCCATCAATGAAATTTTGCATACACTGGAACAGTTATATGGAAATTTGTTACTGAAGGTTTCAATACAAGCATTCAACTGGTTCAGGAGCTATGATCATTTACATAACATGCTCCAAATAGGCACAATTGAGACCAACGCAGAGTTGGATTCATATGGCAAACTACCCTTACATGTTCTGCCCTCTATGGCATTATTATGGCATTACATATAGCAGTGATTGCCTTCTTTAGGTCAACAATAGTCTGAGGATTGTTTTGGTATAGATTGTCTTTCAAATATCCATACAAAAAGAAATCAGCAGGATTCAAGTCTAGGCTGAAATGGCAATGAAGGGTTATCTGACATGTGGTTCATCATCCTGTTGCCAAAGTGCTGATTTACCAAATCTTAAGAGTCACTTTAGGTATTGGGCATAGTGCCATGTTACTAAAACCACTATATGGCACAATTAAATCCCATATGAAAACCAAGGGCTGCCCAAAACCTCCTTAGGATGATACTGTAACTGAGTGGGACCACTGAGTCAGAAGCCATAGGTCAGATAAGCTTCGTCTCCATACACCTCAAATTTGAATCCACCTGATTTCTTTTTGTGGGGCAATTTGAAAGACAATGTGTACCAAAACAATCCTGAGACAATTGCTGACCTAAAGGTGGCAATAAATGCTAAATGTAATGCCATAACAAGGTCGGAATATGTAAGGGTATTTGCCAAATGTATCCAGCTCTGCGTTGGTCTCAATTGCGCCTATTTGGAGCATGTTATGTAAATGATCATAGCTCCTGAACCAGTTGACTGCTTGTATTGACACTTTCAGGAACAAATTTCCATAGAACTGTCCTGATGTATGCAAAATTTCATTGATGTCACTAGTCTATTTTAGGAGATATTGCCTATTTCAATGGTCTCCTTTTTTTCCGTTCGCCCTGTAGAATATGAGAATAAATGTCTCCGATTTCCTGTCTCTAAATGTATCATACGATTGAATGTTATTAGCAGAGTAGATAAGGGCGGGATCATTGATAATTAATCAGAGATATTCTATTTATATCTTGGATCGCCTTTGGTTTATTTCAATAATCATATTACATTGTTTTATTGTCATAGATCAATCAGTTTGCCCACTGAAAATTCCAATATTTATAAGACAAAATTTTCTGATCAATGAACTTTCAATTACGTCAACCATAACTGTCTATTCGATGTACTTTTGCTGGAAATGTTTTGACTTGTATTAGGTAGCTACGTGTAGGTTGATATAAAATATAGGTCATGTCATGACGACAAACAAGGAAAACATCGAGTCAATGACTCGTACAGATGGCACCTCACTAATTGTCAGTTTATTCGATTGTTCTTCAAACGACAATTATTTCGGTTTTTGAACCTCAGATACTTAAAATTAAGCAAGCTAATGTTACGTTTTGCCCCAGCCCAATATTTGTACAAGACTTACTTATCAAATATGGTGATCACATAGCTCCATTTCCATTTTCTAGATTTTTACTGGAACTGATTTTTTTTAAAATAGGATTGTGAAAATGGCTTATCGTGCAGCTTATCAGAATCACCTAAAAGTGAGTATATTTTTGTTTTCGATTTTCGTTTTCTCGTATGTGTAGTGGACTATTAAGACGACTGAAATCACAGTTCCAACTGACTCATTGGGCCTCGCTCCTCATTGATCCACCAGAGAAACATATTTTCCTTCAGGAGCGAAATCTCAGTGACCATTTGTCCATTCATGTCACAAAATATTGTACTTTATTAATGTAATTTACAAGCTGAGAACAGTATAGATGGCTTGTTTATGTTTCTTTTTCTCAAATTTTCGATTTCATTAGTTTGATCGAAAAAATATATTTCGATTTTTCGATATTTTTGCTGAAAATAGTTTGATCGAAAAAATATATTTTTCAGGTTTCGAAATTTTCAATTCTTCGATTTTATTAAAAAATGAATTTCCATGTTTTCGATATCATGTAAAATTATGATAATTGCCGTCACCGCACAATATTCAGCTTATATTCGAATCGTTCAAACCTGGCAAAATGTTTGCCATCTAATATTTTGGGTATAGCTTGGAAAATATTATAAAACTATCTAAAGTTTGGGTAAGGGGTTAGGTTTAGTGCTTAGGGTTAAAGTTAGGATGAGGGCTGATGATTTAGAATTAAGGTTGGGGTTCAGGGTTCGAGCTAATGGTTAACGTTAGGGTTTGGGTTAAGGGCTTAGAGTTAATGTTAGGGGTAAGGGTTGAGAGTTAAAGGGTTAGGGGTTGGGTTTTAAGGCTTGGGGTTACTCGGAGTTTTCGAAATCTATTCTGAAGCCATAAAGCATTCTGTAATGAATCGAAAATGTCGAAAAATTCGAAATGCATTTTGTAGTTATATATTTCTTAACTTAAAACTCGAAATATTATAGGAATATCCTATGGTTTTGAAAAAATATCATTTATATCCATGAGTGGATATTGATATCTTTACGAGTGAGCGCAGCGAATGAGTGAAGATATTGATATCCATGAGTGGATATAATTGATATTTTTTCAAAACCATAGGATTGTCCGTTTATCCCATGTGAAATCTTAACCCAGCGAAAAAAAAATTTTTAAAAAGATTTCGAAAAAAGTTTTTGAAAAAAAATTTGAAGGAAAAAAATTTTGAAAATTTTTTTTGAAGGAAAACATTTTTGAAAAAAAAATTTGAAGGAAAAAATCTAAAAAAAAATTTTAGAAAAAAAAATTTACAAAAATTACTGAAAAAATCTAAACCCTAAACCATCGAATATCACTTTTGAAACCATCGAATATCACTTTTTGAGAAGTGATATTCGATGGTTTGAGAAGTGATATTCGATGGTTTGGGGATTTTTTGCTAAAATATGATATCTTGATCTACATATCAAATATATCTTCACCTGATATTCGATATATATCCTTGTAACCATTGGATAATCGAAAATATCGATTTTCTTCAAATACATATCGATATACTTTTATGCTATCGAGATTATCGAACGGATCACCAATCGAAAGGCTTGTATGTAGATTATCGAAAATATCGAAAATATCGAATTGCCAAGAACCTGGAAAAACCTCTGAGTTGAGTGAATCAGCCATGCATTGTGCCTTCGGTTAAATCCTTTTCACATACTGCAAAATATTTTATCACGCCTAACCATCGATAAAGTACAGTGACAAAACACGCCGTCGTACACTTTAGATGTACGGTGTCACTATTAACTGATTTGAAGCAAAGACAATGATGTAGGTTTGATGTAGGTTTTAAAAAAATATCTGAGGAATACATTAAGGATTTCATGTTTGATTTCGTGTGTATTCGTTTAGAAAGACATTTAACTTTCTAATAACACGTCAAAAGATTTTCGAACAGCGGTCGATTATTTTCGTGGTCAACGTGGTGGTCTACCCATATAATTGGATCGGTCGGAAAATGTAAAATAAAGCCACATTTTCCAACCGACCAATTTAATGGGTAGACTGACCACGAAAAAAATAGATTTTTACTCAACTATTCAAAAACTGTCAAAATACTCGTAGATTACAATCACAAGAAAAAACATTTGTTTACCTTCTGTCCATGTGCAGTTAAACTTTTAAACAGATTATGACATTGATGAAACATTTGTTTGATTATTGAACAATGATTATATATTTGCTAGGTTACCATTGCTTTTCACATGTATCAAGGCAGGATCAGAGATACATTATATGGGATGGCTGGAATTCTGAAATAAAAACAAAGAGCGCTCAATAATTTGTTAACATAATTTTAGCACGCATTAATGTTTCCATTTATCCTACACAACATCCCATACATTATTATGGTATAATTGTCTAAGTTTTTATTTTAAATGCATAATCTAAAATCTGTGAATGTTAACTCTAACAAAATCAACACGGAAATTAGTTCCTTATCGCAAATGAATGTTTTTTTATCAATTCATTATTGCTGGTTAATCTCTATGATAAATGCATTTTGTGATTAAAACTTGTTTATTGTTATGTATCAATATGCACGCCATAAGTGTAGTACTAATAAGGACCAAAAGTATTTTATTGGAATATTAAATATTACAACCGGCAATCAAAAGGAAGCAACCCCCAGTATCCCAAACAATGATCTAATGTAAAGCCTTAACACAAACAAAATCACCAGACCAGCACAACTACGACCTATTTGAACTGAAAAACGTCTTTCCTGTTAATCTGAGTATTGTTCTTGTTTTTGATTTGGTAAAAACCTCCGTGGTCTCCTAAAACCGAAAAGTGGGCCCAAATTTTGAAAATTTGAGGCCCATTTTCTTCAAAAATTTGGCCTGATATTAAAAATAAGGCCTTAAGGCCTAGAAATGACCAAAAGGCCCACTTTTTGAGGCCTTAAGGCCTTTTTTAGCTCAAAATATTTTTGGACTCAATTTTTTTTTCTCTGGGCCCAACTTAGGGCCATGGGCCAGCCACCCCCCCCCCCCCCCCCTAAGTTACTAATAAGCCAAATGGATTGCTTATGAACACCAAATGCGAGGTATTGTAGTGTGTACTTATTCCTATATTTATTTATGCTGCATAATTGTGAAGCTACTGCCACCTGCATACGGTTGCCGCAGATAAGGATGGAATCATGCATTGGCAAAATTGTTTTCGAATGATAAACTGTTGACCCTAGTCGACACTCGATCTTCATTTTATATATTTTAGATCTAGTAACTATGCAGTCGCTACTGACTTTTATTTTAAGCTGACTGTTGTCTTGGCAATTATTGAAAACATGCGCATAGTCAATAGTATAGTATATGAATGTTGACCCAAGTTAATTATAAGCTGCCCATCACTGGGGGTAGTAATGGGTGACACTCAGATATAATGTATACTGTGTCTCATAAGTCGGCACCGGCTGGTGATGTTACAAAATGTTGTTTTTATTATGTATTTTATATGTATATTGTAATATCAGTGACACAAAAATAAACTAAAATAAAATAGATATCCAAGTGCTAATGACTATTTAAATAAATCCAGTATTTCTTACTTTTGATCCTGCATTCTCGAATATATATTTAATCAATACCTTTCACAAAGGAATACCCTGATAACGGTAAAGTCAGATACCGTTGTCATAAATGGCAGACATCACCGTCGCTTCAACTCTTTATCACTTGGTCCTCGTTTCATAGGACTTTATCGTCGCCAATTCTGTGTATGTATTAAGCTCTTGTAATGATATATTATATAAAAACTCAATTTCTATCAAATGGGGTCGTGAATCGCCACAATATAGTGTCTTCGATATCGTCAATGACAACGGAATCTGAATTTGAAATACTTTACAAAGACAACGGCATATGATAAGATGTGACAACGGACTATATGTGGATGTATTACATTGGAACATAGGAAAATGACAACGGTAAATAGACACTTTAGTTACCGTTATCTTTACATATACCGTCAAATATTTCAGTATGAAAAACACTTTGAGTACCAAAGGAATTTTATCTAGTCGCTCTATTAAACATGTACAGTTCAAGAAAACGGGTATGTCCGCCATTTGTGACAACAGTATCTGACTTTACCGTTGTTGTGGTATTCCGGTGTGGTTTGACTTTGCTACGGGGTCAAGGGGAACAACAGTCTTCGCAGATATATCTTTGACCATCTTTATAATATCTATTGCGAAATTCTCTCTAATAATAGCCAATCTTGATAATTTTAGAAAGAATATCATATCACCCATACAGCTATAATCAATAATGTTTTTTATTTAATTGTTGCATTTGATATTACTAATTAACAAATGTAGATCCGGTTTCTTTTGACTTTATTTTGTTTCCGTAAAGTGAAAATATTAATGTCTCATACAATAGCTAATGAAAATACTGAATTATCGTAAGTCAAATGTAACAAAAACAAACCATTTTATCAATACAGAAGTTACTAACGTAAATGCTGAAATCTTCAAACAATTGCTGACGTGTTTTCTGTAGGGATGACGATTATTTGGATTTGATAGAAAAACAACCATTTACATCAATAGCCCAAAGGTTAATTTTTGATACTGTTGGAGAACTTCGGAGAGAAATATCTTGATTTAGAATAAATGTAATTTGTACTGTGGGGAACAGAATGTAATAACACAACTTCTGTTTGCAAGTCGTGTGATGCAGAACCAATATCACACTTTGACGCCATCCATAGCACACGCGTTGACGCTTTAGTCCGCACTTTCTGTCGAAAACTATCTTATAAAGGTATACCCCCATACACCATAAGAGAGGATATTAATGGTTTTTAATAAAGAAATTACTTGTTATTATGATCGACTGATATATGTTTTAGTGACTTTTGTAATGTGCGAGTTAGAAGTTTGTATTTTAGAACATCATTTTTTTTCTTAATAAAAAATATATTTATAAGACAACAGTCTTAAAAAAATAATAAAAAATAAATAAAAAAAGAATAAAAAATAAAATCAATGTATTTATAAGAAGCATACATGTGTTTGCAGGCGTATAATCCATAGATAAAATGTGCATTTATCAATAATACTTCATAACATATAGATATGATAAATATATTTAAATTGGTAATAAGTAATTTCTTAACCACAAAGCAATAATTGCACAATTTTACAATTAGCCAACAGGTATCGTATCTCTATTGTAGTGATAATTCTAAATGCAAGTAATCACAGATGATTCCATCGCAATAGGGTACAGATCAATCAAGTCTTCATAAAATAATAGCGATGGGAATTGAAAAATCAATGTATATTTTTATCGGGTTAAGTGCCATTTAAATAGTCGGATACAAATATAACGATTCTTTAGTGATCAGACAATCAGTGGAACATAAGCTGCTGCCTTGGCCAAGCCAGTAGCTATAGTTACCACATCAAAAGTCAGTAGTTATAGTAACCAATCCCGAAGACTCATTTGGATGTAACTTTTAGATAGACAATGTATATCTTTAATAGGAAAACAATAGTAAGTAATTAATCTTATTTAACATGTATATATTATATATATATTCATATATGTCTGTTTATAATTTAAATATGCTACTTAATGCATTAATGTCTCATGAATGGTATCATTTTGCTAATATATAATAATGACATTATGGGACATAAACAAACATGAAAAGCCACTTCGATAATAGACTGTGCACTGTTACGACGTGACGCTTATTTTGAAAATTCTTTTACAGAGATTTCGACAATCTAAATATATTTACAATTGTAGTCTCATAACGTAGTACACTTTTATTTTATGGCTCAACATGCCTGATGGAAGTACAAACGATTATGTAAAACCAAAACTTACAAAAACCTATACCAAAAGGAAGTTTAATGCACCTATATGTTGACACATACGAGTAAGCAACAATGGAGAGGTTTCTTAACTGAAAGTGAAATTTCTTTTTAAAAAGGTCGTTGGACCGGTGTGAAAGAAATTATGGTCCCTGGGGATTATGGTCCCCTTTCTTAAAGGCCCTTACTGGCCCTGATTGTGGATACGATAATAAGGGAAAGAGTTGTATTTAGGTCACCATATAAATCAATGGAAAGTAGGACCATAATTTGATAGGACCTCCTACCCTTTTACACCTGGGTTTTCCTAGGTTATACAAGGTGGCACAATATAATTGCAATCCCTATTTTGGAATAGGTTGATCAATGATTATTTAAGTGCCAAATGGTAGTAGTAGTAGTATTAGCCTGTTGTAGGAGGACACGCTGCAATTACAAACTCATTGTTTTTATTGGATGACTTCAGTGATTGCTTCCTATGTGAGCAAAACAACCCTACAGTGTAGGTCAGATATACAGAGTTCATCTGTCAAAATAAAAATCTAAACAAAAGGAGATATAATTAATCTGCATTGTGTAAGTGAGGTCCCTGTCATGAACTTTTTTATATTGTATGTGCATGTATTATTCCTTAATTATGTCCATATCAAAAATTCTTTTTCCATATTTATTGATAATGTTTGTCAGTTTATTGGTAATGGTAACTAAATATACCATTTTATTTTCTTCGGTTATGAATCTGAACGGATATTCAGTCAATATAATGATAATTGAACTACTTTATAGGCATTATATGACAGAAAATACTTTTATCTTAAGTTCATTTTTGTACCTGGATAATTCTGTTGTCTGTGTTAGTACAGTGTCTGATGTCAGTAATATACACTACTAATGGTGTAATAAAGTCAGCTATTATCTATTTATGGCCATCCATAATTCAACAAGAATTCAAATCCACTTTTCATAAATTATCATATTTCATATTATAATTTCTTAAATAATCTATGAAAAAGATACCCCGAGGAGTGTATATCTCATGATTTTTTATATTTAATTACCATTCATTTTGACAGATCGTGTGTTTATCACATGACTGTGACCATTGCCTCTTTAAAAGTATTTTATTGAAATTGAATCGAGCACTGATGGATGTTACTTTTATGTTTAAAGCAATCGATTAAAGTACAACATACACGCTGTTATAGCATGACGGTTACGTCAACAAGGCGATTTGCAAAATTTTGCGGTAACGATAACAAAAAATGCCGGATTTGAAAAACAGCATGTCCTCTTTCTCGCCTGTAGGCAAGTTTCACAGATCAAATTTCCTTGTAAACTAGTTCCATTCGGTGACGTATATATGGATGGTTATAATGACTGCCAAAGACAGGTGGTCCACAAGAAGTAGGATATAAGCTGTAAACCTACCGGCTGAGATATCCAAGTTCATAATTTTAAGTCAATTTTCGTGTTTTCTCAGTATACGTGCCTCAGAGCCACTCAAAATATTAACTGTGTGTAGACCCTATAAACAAGCCATAAAATGACAAATCCAGAACAGGAATGTGGTGTATATTATAAATAATAAGGTTTCAAACGCAAGGTCGTTAGACGACTACGTATGAATTGTATGATTTTTATGGACTGTAACGTATTGTATTAGTTGTGACGTGTCGCAAAAAGCTCGCGCACGCATTGTTACACATTTTGTGGCGTAATCCAGAGGATCCTCTCTTTTAACATGATAGAATGTGACGTTTTTGAGAAAAATGTACACACATGAAAATCCTTTCGTCCTCCACATTTACCTCTATATCTCAAAACATTTTAGACGAATAACTCTGATATCATATATATATTGTTAATGGGCTAGGAGCATCATAAAACACGAATCAATTGATATTTTAAGTGAAATAAATATACGTGTTGCTGTGCTTGAAAATAGGCGAATGGCGTAAATTAGCCCTATTTTAATGAATTTTGAAAACCTTTCGTCCTCCACTTTTCCACATACAACAGAAAACACAAAAAATAGTCCACTTCTAATACACATACACACATTTATATATTTTAACAAATACTTTCTCATACTCAGCCAGAATACAGACTGTTCACTCGCATTTCCATCTACATACACATTTCATATACATATTCCATATACATACTCCATATACACATTCTCATATACATATTTCAAATACACATTCTCACATTCATATTCCATTTACACATTCTCATATACATATTTCATAATACACATTCTCATATTCATATTCCATACTTTTGTGAACAAAATCAACTATTTATTAATAAACTAGAGTTTAGGAGCAAAATAATCATGTATGATTTATTAAAAATTGATCTCGTATTTTTTGTTTAATGTACACCTGAAAAGTTGAAGGTACCAAAAAATGAGCAAAAAAGGTCGCTGTCAACAGATTCTATTTTTTCAGACTCTATGACGTCACAATATGGGACGCTTACTAAAATTCATCCTTTGAAATAAAACTTCCATCTACCTTTATCAAGACGAAAAATAAGTATAATAGTCATATATTGTTTGAGTTATGAGCGTTTAAAGACGAAAAATAATTCAAAATGTAACGTGTCAACATGGGATATTTGCCAGATGTTTTGGTAAAAAACTCTTTTTTAAAAACGAACGCGCAAGAAATGTGAACGGAGTGTAGTTGATCTAAAATCTTCATCGAAACAGCTTTAAAATGATACATAACTTTAATTATAATTTTATCTTATAATCCGGAGAATCAAAGTTACATTCACGCGATACCCTTAAAAAACAAATGCGCCACCTTTTTGCGACACGTCTGTACATTAGATATTTAGCGGACAGTTACGTGCATATACATCTGTCAAGTCAAAGTTGCTAGATCTGATAGCCTCTTTCCATTTTATTGTTATGATGGGTAAGAAATGGAATATCGAATTACTTGTTTTCAGGACACGCAAGAGACGCTCTTATTTGAGCCTCTATAGGGCAAGGAAAAAACAAAAGTGGCTTGCTTTATTGATGAAACAAATGAAAGTGAAAAAGATAGCAATGAAGAGGCAAAAGAAGAGTTGGCATTAAGTACTGATGAAGATGACAAAATTAATAACAATGAATCGGGGTTTCATATTTGAACGAGGTTCACGTAACCGTCCATCAATTTCTTGCGTTAACGCAAATCCAAAATACATTATTATGGCTTGAGTAGAACATATTAGGTGGATTTCTAATGCTAAATTGGCTTTGTATGATCGTATGTCGGTTACATCTATATACCCCATGATTGTTAGGTAATTTAGACCAAAACCTAGAGACAAAAATTACAAATTACAAAATGATAAAAGCGTGAGCATTAAAATGTTTATAATTATGTAGTCATATTGTAGGTGATCAGAATTTCGATTTTTGAGGCTTGCAAAGGTAGGTTTAAAATGGTGACAACGGGTTTCAATCTGTTGTAATGACACTTTGAATACACAGGCAAAAGTCAGGCATATTAGTAACTGGCTATTTGATATCTATTCGTTCATTGATACACAGTAGTAGAAAATAATACACCAGCCTAAAATTTCTGTTGGCTATTTTATTGGATAAATCAGTAAACGTAGCAGTCCAACCTCGTTTTTAGAGGTGGTGTAACCGTCATAACGTAACCGCTATAACAGCGTGACATACGTTTTTATCATTTCTTTCTTTCAGTATAGTTTAATCTGCATACAGAAAGTATTGACAATTCGCCGAAAGGGCGTTTTGAATAACCGACCCCTGCCGGTCTTTCGTCCTGTTGGTTCCTGTCGTGAATAGTCCGAGACACGACATTTTTATTTATTCCATAATCAGTTATAATTGTTCAATAACGTTACCTACCAAAAGGGACCCTAGGCGGGGGATATGTTTTAAAAAGTTTAAAATTGAGCAGGGGAATGTTTTACTTTGAGAGGACCGACTGATTTTATATGCCTATTTTAAATCATCTTTTGCAGTGTATGTTAGCAGCTTTTACAGTAACAACCGTGATTATAACAACCACAACAGATGGCGCTAACATAAACTTGACAGAGACCAAATCAGATGATAGTAAGGTATACTTGTTGATATATGTACATTGACTTAGCTCTAATAATACAGTGAACGCCCCCTCCATTAAATGCGTTTGATAGTTTGATTTGACGTCCTAATATTCTTCCATATGAAGCATACAATCTGTCGTTTTATCTATTTTCCAAGTCTGAAGGGGACGTTGCACATATATTAGCAAAACGCCGAAACGGAAACTACCAACGAATCACGAAGCTGAATGATATATACCAACGATTATCATACATTAAAGCTAAATTAACAGCAGGTTATGATAAGAAACTTGAGAAGGAATCAAGAAAACTTCAAAAGAAAATATCAAAATATCAGGTAATATCCATTAACTCAATTCTATCTAGAAATTTTAAGCAAATTCGAATTCTTATCTATTGTATTGTCTTATACAAGTAAATGCATGTACAGTGTATATACGCCTGTTTTGATTTCCTCTTTATACTTAAAATGTATCCTGATCTAAGGTCTATTGGCAACCTAGTCTTTCATTGGATGTTTTATCCATGGTATCGTTCGATGTTTATATCTGTTTCATTATTTTATTAATGAATTCTCGCACTTTCAACCTTTGCACTTTATATTTTCTATGCAAGGTCTCCCGTCACTAGATGAAATAGACCATGATGGTTTAGTATTATAGGTACACAGTTTGTCAGGATGCCTATACAGCACTTGGAACTATCCCCTGGATTAGTCTCCCGATGCGAGATATATAACATTGGCCAAGAAATAATCCCAGTATCATTTAACCACTACAGGATAGACATATCCATAGCTATATCCTCCTCGCTGATGAATACATGTATACAAATCAACCAAGTATAGAATAGATATGCATTGGGACTTAAAAATATTACCGAGCGTATACTTCCTTTGCCTCTCTGCCTTAATTACTACCTCGGATTATCACCCTGTATTTATTTCTTCTTATTTGCATACTTGCACAGAGAAAACTGAAGAAAGGTACTAGTGATGGTATTAGCTTCTACATTGGCAAAGATGATCCTCTTGATGACGAATTGACTCTCGCTTCTCTCTCTACTTTCTCTTTTCCTCCCAAAGTAAGTTAGACTGAAGCAATATTACAAGAAATAAGTAACGTATATATAGGGTGTCTCAAAAAAATGTACCCAAAAGTATATCAACACCACAGACAAACCAATCAATATTTTCAGACATTTTTTGCATGGTCGTGTAGATAAAAGATGAAAGTTTTTTCCCCCATGCACAGTTTTTAATTCAGTTTTGCCTTTTTGATACTTTAACCCGTTACCTTTTACACCACATATTCAATGTAACCTCATATTTCGATGACAGTCTGCATCCTTACTACTACATTGTTCATCACATTTTATATTTCTGGTGGAATGTTTTGATTTCTGTTTGGATGCTGGTCTTAAGTTGTTATGGGTCTCTTAGCCTGGGTTTAGCATAAAAATGGTCCTTCAAATAGCCTCAGAGAAAAAAGTATGGGCCGTCAAATATGGGCAATAGGGAGGCCCTCACAATGTCTTATAGCCCCCTTATACAGAGAGGTCAGAGGTTCAAGAAACTGCATTGGCTGGGATTCTAGTGTAGCTTTTGTTGTGTGGATCAATTTGAGACCACTGTGTTTTCATTTGGATATCATTTGGTCTCCAGGCTAGCCTGCCTAACTCTGGAAGGCAACTCCTGAATCATTTGCCGATAATTGACCTGATTATCCGTGTTTGTTCTGCCATCGTCATCCTCAAACATCTTTCTCTGTGGCTATCTGAAGGAGTCTTTAAATGCTCATTCCAAGCAAAAAGACCTAGAACAGCTTAAGGGCAACATCCAAAGAGAAATCCAAAACATTCCACCGGCATTATTATCAAATGTGATGAACAATGTAGCAGTAAGGATACAGGCTGTCATCGGAATATGAGGTTACATCGATAATGTGGTATAAAAGGTAAATGGTTAAAGCATCAAAAAGACAAGACTGAAATAAAAATGGTGTATTGAGGAGAAAACTTTCATGTTTTGGCTACATGACCATGCAAAAAATGTCTGAAAATATTGATTGGTTTATCTGTGCTCTTGATATACTTTTGGGTACATTTTTTTGAGACACCCGATATATGCTTCTTTGATTCAGAGTAAAATTAAAATACACGTACTTTTAACTTTATGCATGTGCATGCAACAGCCTAGAATTTTAACTCCTAGATCTACATTTTATGTTTTTATATCCTCCATCTTAAAGATTAGCCTGTATTTAACTATTTGTTGGCGTACTTGCACAGACCAAACCCAACCAAAGCCCACGCGCTTACGGTGATGACACTAGCTTCTACACTGGCAAAGATGGTACTTTCGCTGACGATTTACCCCCCTCCTCTCTCTCTACTTTCTTCTTTCCTCCCAAAGTAAGTTGGCCTGTTCGGCAATGTGGGTGCACCATAAAAATACAAAGATAGAGTTAGACTTGCTTGATAGATTTATTGTACTGTACGTACGATTTAATACACATGTTTTTATTTTCTGCATGTTCTGTCTTAGTGTATAATCTTTCTTCCGATTATTTACAATTTATTGATTTGTAGTACAAATGTAGGGTTGGCCAGAAATGACCACATTTTTATTTCTAAATATTTTTAAAACTATAGGTTATCAAAAATGTTCTAGAAAAATAAAAACGTGGACGTTTCTCGAGCCTACTCAGCAGAATTTCAAATTGTTACTGAACAGAAAACAATCTATATATTTTAGAAACAACAGAACTGGAAACTCAACATTTGCTTTCAAATAGATCAGCAAGTTGTAAGTATATCAATAATTTTTCTATAAATAAGTTATATTATCATAGAATGTTGTCAGCACCATCTGTTATATGCAATGTCCAAACCAACATGAATAGTTTTATATAATGCCAACTTCAGTCAGTCTACTCTGTCGTTGATATATAAAGGAAATATTCATTGATCAGACGTTCATAGAATTTTGTCAATTTTATCCAATATGTATACACAAGTACCAACGGAATATTATAAAAAAAGGTTACAGAACACAGCAATGAAAATATAACATTAGAGTACACCAGTCATAATGAAAATAAACCTTAATTATCCCAAATCATAACCCAAAGTGAAAAGAAGCAGTGTCTAATACCCCTCACCCTCACCCCTCACCCTTCAAGTACCAATATCACAATCCAAACCAAAACATCGAGGGACATTTCATTCATATTGAACAATACGTTTAAGAATAAACATCTTATTATTCTCTAAACATGAGTGCCTGGAACAACAACTGGTTACAAACAATTCTGTGTTTTATCTATTTCTCATATTGAGAAATTCAATATACCTCACAATTCAAGTACCAATATCACAATCCAAACCAAAACACAGGGACATTTCATTCATATTGAACAATACCTTTAAGAATAAACATGATAGCCAATACTCAAATTTAGTTGAAGATGCTAGCATCCATACAAGATTAGCATTCAGTCTCAAATGATGTGGGACAGACAAAATCCAGTTTCGAAGTCCATAAGCATATCAACGAGTCAACACCCTTTTACTTTTCAGTATGATTCTTTTACCCTGGGAAGCCCAGGTTCCACAAGGGCACACGTAGAAGCATTTTTATTCCAGGCAATGCAGAGAGCTAATATGGTAGTATTGATATTTATAATTATAAAAAGCACAGTAAGCAAAACAAACAAAAATTCCAAATAAAACATCCTATAAACAATACCAAATTTAAGGTAAGGCCTGGTTCACCTGCATCTAGAATTCAAGGGGCGATATCGTATAATATAAGAGCTATGCTTAGTAAATCAAATAGCCAGGCATTTGAATAACTAAAAGATTGATAATTTAGTTCTGTTTTACGGAAAATAAATGCATACTTTTTCTTATTTTGGGTGCAATCTGGGGTCAATTTGCCGAAATATATTTTCCTATCGAGGATTGGAATCGCATTTGTTTAATTTATTTCGAGAAAAGATCATGAAATGAAAATATGGTGTCTGTGGATGAATACCGATTAAATGACATAAGCAAAACAAATATTACTTTTTCGGCTGCCTAACTGCAAGAAATTTTAACACTGTTGCTAGTTGATTATAGTTATATATAAAAATAGATATACTTAACATTTTAGCTTTGGCAGCAAAATTATATAAAACTAAAAATAAGGGCAATACAACGATTGGGCGATAATATTGATTTATCACTATATAAAACAGTAAGTAAACATTATTAATTCTTAATTGAATTTATCAGTTTTCTTATCCGCACAATTTATTTGACTTGAAAGCACTGGTAGACATGGCAAGTGATACTAAGTTGTTCAGGTTTTTGGCAAAATAAGCAACCTAAATCTCTGTCCCCAATACCAACAGATATTCTTGGAATGTGCATTTAACTTATCAATTGATAACTTGATATTGTGTTTTTATTCCAGGACCCATTGTCTTATTGGAGCAGACAAAATTCCTGTGGAGTTTTCAACAAAGCTTATAATTGTGACGCTTCATTTCTTATAACAAGGTATAGTCTTCTATAATATGGAATATGTAAGGACAAGTGTCAAAACATGAAAAATACGAAAAAAGAAAAAAATTCAGTCATTCAGGAATCGAAAAGCACATAACAATGAGACATTTCTTTAATACTCGGACATAGTGAAAAACAAATAAAAAATAGTTCCAATAGTCTTGCTCATGAAAATATTCGTCGATACTGGATATACTAGCAAATTTTGATATATCTCCTATTACTGTACACAATGGTCTTTCCAAGCATCATTACCTTTCTGTGTAGAGTCAATTATCAACATTAATTATAAAAATGCAAACCATTATATACGTAGTTGCACATTTGGATATGTGTATGTTTACTTATGAATATATATATTCTCATTTTTATTTATTATATTCTAGTTTGTTTGCTTATATTGAAGGACGGTCAGTGAACCACATATTTCATTTTTTACATTGATATAGCATATACTTAAATATTCCCATTACAGCTCAGGAATTCTTGGAGACAGACAAAGTGCCTTTCACCAAGAGTCATATTTCTGTGCTGGAAAAGGTTGTGCAATCATCAGCTATTCTCCTAATATGAAGACTGATATGGTTGGACAAGCCATAGCAATTGAGCTAGGCCATTTGTTGGGACTGTTTGATGATGGTATAAATTATTAAATAAATTATGTTTGTATTAAATGGCGTAAAACGAACTTGATCACCTTTGTCGGTACTCCTTGCATGTTATATATCAATCATTGTTCATTCCTGCAATGTGATAATATTTGAATTACAACCAACTGAGATGTAGTTTGGTGTATTATATGCGTCTTTAAACACCTTTATTTTTATAACCTTGTACATCATCGCAGATATATTTATGTCACAACATACATGTATACTTTATTGTAGAAGAATGTGAATCAAATTGAATTGTATTTAATTAATTCTTAATAATAATGACATAATGACAATAGATATTGTATATATTATATGTAATACAAAACACATGTATTCGTAAATGTAGTATTGATGCTTCGCTATTTCTGTTTCAGAATCTCATCGCTGTGATCACAGGGAGGCTAACGGAAACATATGTGTTGCCGAATCATGTGTGATGAACTCCATGTAAGATTCTTCAACAATTAAGCAATATTAGGTCATTACTTGGCAAGTGTAGGGTTCGCTGAAAAGGAATGTGTTTGGTCTTTTGTTTTGTGCAAATCCTCAAATTTTACATAATGTGGGATAGTATGCAAGAAATGTATTACTAAAAGATCCATCTTTATGCATCTTAAAAAGTGTAAGTTGTGAACATTGTTTAACTTAAAATGTGCATGCCTTACCTTTATTTTTCCATTTTGTAGAACATCGATGGACATGCTACCTAAAACTTGGAGTTCTTGTAGTATTGGAAAACTGGCCATGGCATTATCAGTTAAAAATGAAACTCAATGCTTCCGAAAGGTAGGACAAAAAGAATTGTATTTCATACTACCATTTTGATGGTATTCCACCATTAAGTTTATAGTTAATTTTTTAATTAGATTTATGTGAAGCTGTTATAAAACTGTAAGTTTTATGATTTGGATTACATACATGTATGTAAGCACATAAATGACTACCTAAAAAGCTTCATATTTTATAAGAATTTAATAGTAGAATATCCGGAAATATACAAATGATAGAAATCTAAAATAAATAGATGAATATTTTATGCACTCGACTTGAAACTACGAGATATTTTTCGTGGTTGAAAGTCATAATGCTTATATGCATTTAGCGTAATGATTTATCAAAAACTTGTAAATATATTTATAAAGAAGGATTGTCCTTTAACATTTGCAGATAAACATAATTTTTATTTTATTTCAGCCTTCTTTGAGAGCAGCTAGAATTTTAAAAATCATTAAAAAATCAGGGGTAAATGAACATTTATATAATATTCTGTTGTGTTTTTAAAATCAGTGATTTTTATAACTGCACACGCTTAATTTATGATAACGTATGTACCAGGTACAAGATGTGTTAATAGGATCATGATATATTTTCTTTAGATACCTGGAGTATGTGGGAATGGTGAAACAGAGATTGGAGAGATATGTGACTGCCCCCTGCGTGTATGTATTCTTAATTCACGTATAGTTCTGATTGCTTTTATTTGTACCTTGGTTCAATATCGATCGTGAAAGATCTTCAGTCTTGCTTATAATCATGAGCAAATTAAATCCCCATAATTTAAGTATAGAAATAGGACTACATCTATATACACATGTGTAAGATCGACCCATGTAGTCTCTTAGATGCTGAATATCATCTCCTTGTACTATGCAAGAGAGTATGTAATAATTAGAATTTCTCTTTCATTGAAATGCATGTATTCGTTTCATTGTTTGTTTCCAATGAATATCGTTTCAAATAGTTGACATATTGATGAAAAGGTGGTAGCACGCTTGATTGATTCTTACAGTTATGCACAGAAGAGTTCTACAACGACCCAGAAAACAATTGCGACCCTTTTACCTGTAAGGTACATGTACTTGCGTATGCTTTTATATTATTAATACTGTTAAAACAAAATACAACGCACATATTAACTTGCTTTTATTCATTAACCACACCATACAATAAATTGGTACAATAAATACAATTTTCATATAATTTGGTTTCCTACTGTGTGTAGCAACTAGGTTCTGATCTGATGGAATTGACATTCTTGGATGAGGTAATGTACTTATCACGTATATATGTTGGAAATGTCATTGTAACACTGTGTGATTTCTAATATTAATTGTGTTTCGGGTGAAACAATTGCATTTGATTGTTATTGAAATGTGGTATTTGAAAAAATGCAATAAAAATTCTCTGTCTGACAATGTACATAAAAAAATAAGAGAATTGGGTAACGTCAAGATTATTTGTACATACATGTATGTGCGAAATGTTTTTGTAAGTATGTGTAATTTGTTTTGCACGCAATACTGTTAGAGAGTTAAAAATCAGTGTGGTTTTTAAGATACTGTATTATTTTAGGGATAGGATTTCGTTGAATATACGATGTAGTTTGAACATGTTATTTGTGGTTTCTTATGATTGAAATAGTATCAACTTCAGTAATGAGTAATTTGTCTATTGATACACACTTGGGGTATGCCATTCGGTATGTCAACTGTCTGTACATTGTCTCTGTTATAGCATGTTTCAAATAATTGGAATATCCATGTGTAAGACATGTTGCATTTTGCATGATAATGATGGACACGGTGGTGTTTTTATTTTAAATATGTAAAAATTCTCTCTCATCGAAACATTCTTAAATGTATGAATCATGAGTTATATATACGTGTTTCAACGATACCAAGAAGATTGATTAGACCGTGAAATCAGTTATAAAATGCTTACTGATTGAAATTACTGCTACATGACCCCAAATTTTGTTCTTGTTATCAACTTTAAGATACTGTCTTTTAACAATTTCAGGTCCTCCCCTCTCAGGATCTCCCCGTTGTCGGTGATGTAACTGGCCCCCAGATTATCCCTTTATGTGGTAATGGCAAAGTAGAAAAAGGTGAGGAATGTGACTGCAAACACAGGAGATTTGAGGTGAGTAGCTTATCTACCTGTCTACGTGTAAATCGGATGGGTATGATTCAAATGCAATTTTACAAAATCGTTTCAAAAAAGAAAATAGTAATTATTATTGACAAATATTATGTCTTCCCTTTATCGGTGCATACATCTGTATACATGTAGCCCGATAATCGATGGGTTAGTAAACCATCTCAGTTTTTAAAAATAAAGAAGGCAACGATTTTTCAATGTTCTAGTTCATTGTATCGTTAATTCTGTGAAATGTTTGGCAGAAGATACACGCACTCACACATACAATTCTTTTCAATTCCTCAATGTAATTGCCATTTTGATTATCATAATATATATATATAATCTTACAATATATATTTTCTCTAAAAACAGACTTGCGATGATCCAAGATGTGAGGCATTGATTTGTAAACTAAGAAGCTGTGGAAATGGAAAAATTGATGATGGTGAAGAATGTGACTGCGAACCAGATGGGGTGAGTACCTCTAGACATATATTTAGATGTATGTGCAGAGGGGGAGAAACCCTAGGGCTCAAAGATGACGTACGTCTAATGTAAATCTGTATTGATATGACCCGCCATCCGGATTGGTCCAAATCGACAAACAAAAGTGGCGGATTCAAACTTTTCTAAGAACGCTTCCAATAACATATTGTGTTGTTATTTCACAGCAAGATAAAGAAAGATGAAATAAATATGCTTAAATCGATTAGACATGATATATTCAAAATCTAACTGGTAAGAATTTGCGCAAACGAAGGTGTTACGCAAGAGACGTAATATGTTATTTGTGCCACTGAACGAAACAAACTATTATCTGAGTATAGCAGATTGGAACATGTGGAATCTATGATCTATGAATTGAACTTGTAAGATGAAAGTCAAATCAAGTTGCAACATGCATAGACGTGTCGCAAAAAGGTGGCGCATTTGTTTTTTAAGGGTATCGCGTGAATGTAACTTTGATTCCCCGGAATATAAGATAATATTCTAATTAAAGTTATATATCATTTTAAAGCTGTTTCGATGAAGATTTTAGATCAACTACACTCCGTTCACATTTTTTGCGCGTTCGTTTTTAAAAAAGAGTTTTTTACCAAAACATCTGGCAAATATCCCATGTTGACACGTTACATTTTGAATTATTTTTCGTCTTTAAACGCTCATAACTCAAACAATATATGACTATTATACTTATTTTTCGTCTTGATAAAGGTAGATGGAAGTTTTAATTCAAAGGATGAATTTTAGTAAGCGTCCCATATTGTGACGTCATAGAGTCTGAAAAATAGAATCTGTTGACAGCGACCTTTTTTGCTCATTTTTTGGTACCTTCAACTTTTCAGGTGTACATTAAACAAAAAATACGAGATCAATTTTTAATAAATCATACATGATTATTTTGCTCCTAAACTCTAGTTTATTAATAATTAGTTGATTTTGTTCACAAAAGTATGTGTTTTCTGTTGTATGTGGAAAAGTGGAGGACGAAAGGTTTTCAAAATTCATTAAAATAGGGCTTAGTGCAGTCAGAATGTGGGTTTCGGCGTGCGTTCAGAGGGATTTTATGGGGCATAATTTTTCATGTTACTACTATGATTATACATATTTGTATGGATTATTAGATCTTAGTTTTTCAGCTTTTAGATTTTGTGGCCATTTTACCCCCCATGGGCTATAATTTGGACCCCTACTATATAATTGGGCAAGAACTCAAAAAATACTCAGTGGAATGTTTCCAAATTACTAAGTTATATTGGTATGGGCTAATTGAATATATGATAAAAATTTCATGCCACATGGTTAACTGGTTGCCATGGAAATGGATAAAACATGCCCTTCGGGTGTCAATTTTCAGGCCAATTTTTCAGGACTGACAGAGTCATTTCATGCATATTTTGTCACCAATGTGTTAGGAAGGGTTAAAATGTCAATAGAAAACTTCTATAATATATAAGCAACAATTGTATGTAAAGATCAGTCCACAAAACCTCAGATTTTGGCCTTGTATTGGTCCATGACTTATACAGGGGTCTATTTCATAGACTCGAGCTCCCACATTGGATGGATGCTATAACTTTTGAAATAATGGAGATACAGGTCTAATTTTTTCAGATCTTCATAAATGGTTAGTTTTAAGTATTTTATATTACTTTGGGAGCTGACATGTGATTGGTTGCCATGGTAACCAGGGTTTTAGGGAAATTCCGACCCCCACATTGGATGGATGCTATAACTTTTGAAATAAGGGAGATACAGGTCTCATTTCTTCAGATCTTCATAAATGGTTGGTTTTAAGTATTTTAATATACATTTGGAGCTGGTATATGATTGGTTGCCATGGTAACCAGGGTTTTAAGGAAATCCTGACCCCGACATTGGATGGATGTTATAACTTTTGAAATAAGGGAGATTCATGTCTCATTTTTTCAGATTTTTGACAATGATTGATTTAAAGTATTGATTTAGACTTTGGGAGCTGAAATTTGATTGGTTACCATGGAAATCAGGGTTTTGTTGAAATTCAGACCTCCACAATTGATGAACACTATAACTCTTAAATACAGCCAGATAAGATAATCTTTTCAGATGTAAGATAATAATAATATGTGTGTATTGTATTAGACTTTGGAAGCTAGGATTTATTTGTCTGCCATGGTAACCATGTTTCATTGTCATGGTAACTGCTGTTTTCGTTTTCAGATTCACCTTTATTCTAGATAGGTCAATACATGACATAAAATACCAAATTGCTCAAAGTTATCATTTTATTCTTAATTTTTTTTTTCTATTTTATATGATTTACATTCTCATGACTCAATAATACTAGAGATGCAAACATTGTTTGGCTCATAAAATATCAAATACTAGTAAACAATACATGTATGTCTGACAATATTGCCTTATTCCATACGACTAGTTCTTACAAAAGTTCTGACTCCTAATTGTTCATTTGAACTCATCATTACTGTTTTCATTTAGCACAATTTCCTCTTAACATCAATTTCTGTTGGAATGAAGGATTGTTTTGACCATTCTGGAGATAAGGATCCTCAGGGGATATAGTCCATTCATGCAGTATTGGACTTGGCAGAATGGGTTAAGACTGATCCCTGTGGTTTCACTGTATATAAAATTGGCTGGGGTCCAAGGCTGAACCCTCAGATATCAATATGTTCCCATCAAATCTGTCAAATTTGAATGTGTTCCGATATCAACCAAAATAATGCCCAAAAGCCATACCAAATGCCCAAATATATGACCAGTGCCATACCAAATATCCAGATATGAAAACATGGCCATTGAAAATTTCTAATGCCTCGAGAAGAAGGCAGATCATTGAGGAAAACAACCAAAAACAACCTCACATTAAGGATATACTAGATCAATGCCATACATGTGCAACAAGTGAGGGGCAACATATTTTTCACAACCATTCCCAAATTCGACCATTGCTATACCTCTCAAGTCATAATTTGGAGAGCATTCTCATACCAGATCCTAAAATTTGGGTCCATTGCCATATCAAATGTCAAAAGTAGCCCACCTGATCTGAGGATCCCCTCAAGGTTTATATACAGTGAACTCCTGGGAAACGGGGGGTAATGTTTCCACTTCCAAATATAAGTTTTATCATCCATCCTCTTCAAATGTTATAATGAGCAATCATTACAAGATGGAAGAGTTCAACATTTAATTCATTGCATTATATTAGCTGCTATGAAAGCAGTCAAGGACCAATCTTGAAAGATGGGAAGAGTTGAAATGTCAACACCTCCATAAGTGAGGGCAGGACTGTTCTGTTTTTGAGAATATCTTATGTGAAACAGCTCATATTGTTATCTATTGATGTAAGTTACAAATATGTTTTTGTTATTCTGCTGTACTTTTACTGGTGAACAATTCAACTTTGGATTTTATTGTGTCAGGAATTTTTATATTGATTCCTATTATGAAGAAAATAACCTTAAGAACCTCAACTGATGTGAACTCTGTCCCATTAGATGTTAGAAGCTCAACCCAACCCCTGTAGCTGCAAACCTAGGACCAAGTCCTGTGTTAAGCTATATTAGCCTTCAATGCGTTTCCTGGATCAGATTCCTCCAGTGCAGAAATACAACAAAACAGCAGAAATAGAAAAATAACTGCCACTAATAGAATATGAGATGAGCTGTTTCCCATGAGATACAGAAAAAAACAGAACAGTGCTGCCCTCACTTATGAAGGTGTTGACATTTTCTTTCACATTTGAAGAGGGTAAATTATCAAACCTATGTATGGACACATTCCCACCACCCTAAACCCAGCTCTACCATTATGCCTAACACTGCATGAATGAACTGTGAATTCCCTGACGAACACAAGAATGGTCAAAAGAATCCTTCTTTCCAATAGAAATTGTTGATATTTTTAATTAAGAGGCAATTGTGGAAGATGAAAACGATAATGATGAGTAAAAACAAGTTGGGAGTCTGAATATGTGTGAGAACTAGTAGAATGGAATGAGGCTATACTGTCAGACATACAGGATAAATTGCTGAAATAAAGAGCAAAATGATAATTTTGAGCATTTTGGTATAACATGTTGTGAATTGACCATTCTCAAATGAAGGTAAGACTGAAATAAAAAATTAGGGGTACCATGGCGACGAAACATGGTTACCATGGCAATCAAGTAAATGCTAAGCTACAAAGTCTAATTCAATACACAAATCTAATTAATTTTTAAGATCTGAAATGATGATATCTGTATCTGCTTGAATTCAAACATTAAAGCATTTATCAATTGAGGAGGTCCAAATTTCAATAAAACTCTAGTTACCATGGTAACCAATCAAATTTCAGCCCCCAAAGTCTAATTTAATATTTATAATCAATCATTGTCTAAGATCTGAAATAATGAGACATGTATCTCCCTTATTTCAAAAGTTATAGCATCCATCCAATGTGGGGGTCGGAATTTCCGTAAAACCCTGGTTACCATGGCAACCAATCACACGTCAGCTCCCAAAGTAAAATAGAATACTTAAAACTAACCATTTATGAAGATCTGAAAAAATGAGACCTGTATCTCCATTATTTCAAAAGTTATAGCATCCATCCAATGTGGGAGCTCGAGTCTATGAAATAGACCCCTGTATAAGTCATGGACCAATACAAGGCCAAAATCTGAGGTTTTGTGGACTGATCTTTACATACAATTGTTGCTTATATATTATAGAAGTTTTCTATTGACATTTTAACCCTTCCTAACACATTGGTGACAAAATATGCATGAAATGACTCTGTCAGTCCTGAAAAATTGGCCTGAAAATTGACACCCGAAGGGCATATTGTATCCATTTCCATGGCAACCAGTTAACCATGTGACATGAAATTTTTATCATATATTCAATTAGCCTATACCAATATAACTTAGTAATTTGGAAACATTCCATTGAGTATTTTTTGAGTTCTTGCCCAATTATATAGTAGGGGTCCAAATTTTAGCCCATGGGGGGTAAAATGGCCACAAAATCTAAAAGCTGAAAAACTAAGATCTAATAATCCACACAAATATGTAAAATCATAGTAGTAACATGAAAAATTATTTCCCATAAAATCCCTCTGAACGCACGCTGAAACCCACATTCTGACTGCACTAGCTAATTTACGCCATTCGCCTATTTTCAAGCACAGTAACACGTATATTTATTTCACCTAAAATATAAACTGATTCGTGTTTTATGATGCTCCTAGCCCATTAACAATATATATATGATATCAGAGTTATTCGTCTAAAATGTTTTGAGATATATAGGTAAATGTGGAGGACGAAAGGATTTTCATGTGTGTACATTTTTCTCAAAAACGTCACATTCTATCATGTTAAAAGTGAGGATCCTCTGGATTACGCCACAAAATGTGTAACAATGCGTGCGCGAGCTTTTTGCGACACGTCATAGTTTTTGATATTTTAGGCTTGCTGGAACACTGGTGCTGAGTCCAGCGGTTGCTGTAACAGAAAAACATGTAAAGTAAGGGAACTTTGAGGAGTGTAAAAATCAAAATTTATTTTGCACAATTACTTCCTGTTATGCGTTGAAAATTACAGTGGTATAGTTAAAGTAATATTATGACTTTTTGGTGATATAATGACCAAGCATTTTTTAGCATAGTATTGTCAAATGGCGAATTTAGCTAATATCCCAATCCTACTTGTAGTATGATACTTTGGCTGAATGTACATATGCAAATATGACAGGACTTTGTAACAGTGGGGTTTGTACTATAAACAATCCCTGCTCTACGTTATTCAAAATAGCAGGTAATATGAACATGTGTGACATGTTAGATTTTGATAATAATAAAAGTCGCATATTCAATTTCCTAATCTTTTTTAATATTTTGTGTTGAATGAATAATTGCATAATTGCTTGCCAGGTCTGTGTTTCTTATATCACAGCTGAGCTTAAGTTTATACAGTCCCACTGAGTGATACATATTAATTGTTAACCATATATATACCATGGTACATTTATGGACCTTATCTTAAATCATAGTGGTAACTATCATGATTTGTAAAACCAATTTCTCGCTTTTTTACATCAAAAATAGGTTCAACGGTGCCTGGGGAGACCTATAGGAAAAACTCCCTACAAGGAGAAGCGTCTCTTTTTGCCGGCGCTGGAGCTGCTGTAAGACTTCGATATAGCGACTTCAACAAGGAAGGGCAAATGTGGCAGCCTTATGTTGTAAAGCAGAGTGATGGCACCATGATAACATCCTCTGATTATCCACAGCTAGACATAAGTGGGTGAGGATACGATTTCACATTATCACTTGGTGTCTTTGTAAAAATTTAAAAATGAATTGAGTCTTTGTAATGAGTTTAGATTTAGACAACGGGCACGTTATCCCTGTTCAGATCCGGTATCAGAGTTCAGATTTTGACTCCGAGGCAATACTTTAAGTTTAAATTCAGAGTTTGGTTTAGATTTGAATTTTGAGTCCGTGTAGTGAGTTTAGTCTCTCTTTAATTTATTGATTTGTATTTATGGAATCATTTATCACAATCCGGAAGTTTTGGCTCATCAAATTGCATGTTAAAGAACAAAAACTATTAGATGTTCATGTAACACTTAATGTACCCTTTGCATTCGTTTGACTTGCACTTCTTAAAAGAGAGCTCTGTAGTTTAACTAGACTCTGCACGCAGGGTACACTCAATGGTTTGAATCCACAGTCAAAATATTTAATTTATCGCAGGGGAACCATCCATTGGTAAAGCTGCTAGCGTAGTTCATGAAACACAATTGTTGCATTTGCACTGCACTCCTGATCATTACTTCGGATGTTGTGCTTTTGTTTCCTTATGCCTGATTGTACTCATTCATCAGAAAACATATTGTTGTCTTCGACCTCCTTCCGTTCAACTACTCCCAATGAATATAGACCTTTTTGTGATATTGCAGAGATTGTGGAATTGTGATCTGTGCTAGAGATGCAGCCATAGTGAATGAAGTAGATGTTGACTATTTCAAAGATGGAGCGCTAAAGTAATTTGTTTATAATTATATAATGACTGCTAGATTAATTTCATGAAGTTGGGTATTACAATTGAAGATTAGTGCATGCGTGTTGCCTTTTGAGTACTAGACTATACAGTAAAGTTCAAACTATAATTGTTCACACAGATTTTTATGGTATGCAAATATTCTAACAGAAGTACTACAGCATAAAATGAACGGTTCTGCTTATAAGAATGTTTATGGATTGATTGATTCGAATCAACTTTTAATTTATAGAATTCCCTATAGGAATATAGGGTTCGTATCTGTTGATGTTGGTTTCAATTCAACTATATGGACTGCAGAAATAGCTCGGCAGGGGACAAGGTGCACTGCCCAGGTTTGTCAGTTTGTTATACTTACCTCATATCTCTATTGAAAGATAAATGCTCCATAAACCAATTTTAGGGGAAAAAAATTATTTTGTATTGAATATCAGGTAAGTGTATTGAGAAGTGATTGGGTGTAATTAGTTCAGCTTCAGTGCACTGCATGTAACAGACCAGGTACAGTTTAAAATTTGATTTCTTTTATTTCTTTTGGGTTTACTGTTCCTCTGTTGGATGAGCGAATAGGGTATAATTAGTACAGTTTAAGTGCACTGCGTGTGCCAGTCAATCACCATTTGTGCCACACTGGTTTTGGACAGCTCGCCAAGTGTACATTCTTTTAAAACAATAGGAAAAGAATGTACTCATGTATGTTACAGCTGGATATCCTTTCAAATAAACTGCAGATCATTATATTGTGCTACAACCCAAGTGGGACTTAACTGCATTAACAAATGAGGACGAGAGAGTGTTGATCCTGATAGGATCTTTAAAATGGCGTTACATGATAAAATCAACATGGAAAGGAGTTCATTATCTTAATTGCAGTTTCCCACTTTGCATGCAGGTAGATATAGATGGCGAACTACAAATTGGTGTCTGCACTCACCAGATTAATCAATGGCAAGTCACTGATACCCGGACAGTTACATACAAGAGCGGTATATGCAACATACAGGCGAGAGAACGAGTGCGTACATATTGTATAAACATATAGATAAGTGAATTGTTTCACCTTATACTGGTCATAATGTGTTTTCTTCCAAACAAAAAATTACTTATGGTATTTGACCAGTCCCTCGGTCATTGAGAAGAGGAACCATCTTTCGATGTAGTTAACAACTTAACCATCAGATAAGCCTTTAAAACCGTGCGATTCGGTGCAGTATTCGACACATTCTTGAATAAAAATCATGTTCATAATATTATGTCATATGATCTCAATTGTGTTATTCTAATTGTAAAAAAAGACTTCTGAGTGTACCCAGTATGTGTAATTGGTCTTTCTATGTATTTTACAAGTTCTTTGTATTTTAGTGCATTGGAAAGAACACCAACAAATGTGAATTCTAAAACAGATACGAATATCTTTGGATGATCATTTGAAGACTAATCTAACACAAAACAAACTGAGTAATATCGCCTTTGGAATTCATCTGAGCATCTTATCAGTATCTACTGATACTAAATGACAGTTTTGAAATAATATAAAGTCGATTTTTAGGGGATTTAATTGAATGAATTAGCTACTTAATTATGCAAGGATGCGTGTATATTAACTAATTTGTAATACATTCCTGTGTTTATGTATCTACATGTTGTTCAATAAGTGTATAATTGCAACGAGGTGATTATTTCCATAAAATGGATCTTAAAGAAAATCTACGCCATCATTCAGTGAAAATGACAAAGGTGTTGAATAGGGTATTGAAAACAGTAGGCTATACTGTTTATTTTCTGAAAAAATGTTAACCACTGATGTCACATTATATACATTAGTATAGATAATTCAATTCACTGTCATCTGATGAAATAAATGTTAGTAGAATTTTATCAATTCATTCAATCAATGTATACTTAATGAACATTAACTTGTGAGTAAACACAAATTATGCATTTTCAATTTTGATTATATTAATAAAGGAAAAAATATAATATAAAACTATCAATGTTTATTGTTCATTCTATGTGCAGTGTCGAGGAAGCACCAGATCCTCTTCCGTTGCAGCTATACAGTAGAATCCCAATACGGATCATACACAGGGTCACTCACAAAATACAGCACGCTTTTTTTCAAACAATCTTGTCAATGTTGATGGCAATTTCCTGTGTAAATGGAGCTTGAGCAGTGGTATGTTTAGCAAATAGCCTCGCGGGGATGTTAGTTTGATATTTCTTTGCAATTTCCAAATAAGTAGTTAATTATGGAAGTTTATGTATATTTTACACGGACGGTATAAGACGTGTCATCTATTGATTTATTTGGAGCACTGTAATTTCATTACATGGAAGTGGAAAGATAATTTTAGTACTTAAAATTGATGTCTGACCCATTCCAAGCAAGTATAGCGAGGTCGCTTGTGCCAGGTTTCATGAAGTTTTCACAAAGTGAATTCAAGTTATTGTCGTCTTGGTTAATCACTGGTCCTATCATTTGGTCAATCTGATACTCATAGCATCTTTCTGTTTCACTTGATTACTGAGAAGAATTGAGATGTCATGGTTTATCATGATGTCATTTGGTAGTTATGCCAGACTTTAGACACTATAAAGCTGAAGCTTGTTTATAATATGACACTAGTTGCATGTAGTTAAGGTATGTAATAAGGCTGGCATCAGGCTTGTTACAAACCCTCATATCTATATTTAATGGAGCCGAGTTGGATCTGAGATGGCCCGTATTCTTACTGCATCTGTAGATACAAACCCATTATCATGTGTTGCTATCGTGACAACTGGCTTGACATCACCAGCTTCAGGTTGAATCTGTTCCGTATATTTGATAATATCAGCTTTTGTCGGTTCTATTTCACCATTGCTAATGTCTACTCCACTATCGTCTGAGTCTATTTTACTCATGCTTAATGAATTATCATCATTAGGGGGTTTGTATAGGAATTGTGCGAGAAAAAATAGTATAGCTGATACAAATTTAACTGCAAGGCCGAGTATAAGGAGATTAATGGCTAGTTTGTCAGAGTCATACACCCAACATGATCCTCTAGTGTCACATTTATTCTGCCACTGGAGACAAGTAATATCAAAGAGATAACCAAACAGTATTGGTCCTGGAACAGTCCCTGCAAATGAATGTAACACTGGTCAGAATTGTATTCAAAAAGTACCCGGGCCTTTGGGAAAAGACTGAATACAGTCATGTCATTAAGACACCTTAAAATAGCTGATTTGAATTTCCTCCGAACTTAAGATAAAAGTAGATGACCTTACACCAAATATAAAAGGTTGTAAAATCATAAATTAAAATGTTTGAAAACTCACCTAAACATCGTATGAAAACCCACTTTATACCAATAGCATATGATCTCTGAGCGTCGGGAATGACTCTTAAAGATACAGACATTGCTATAGGTGTTGCAATGAAGGTCAGAGTGACTACTATGCAGAATACAGGTAGAAACAACGCTAAAAGGTTGCAGTCTTGGGTACATTTCCCATATGTTGCTTTGTAAGCTTTTTCGGCTACTTTGCCCACCTGACTAATGCACGAACAGTTCGCATATCTCTGGAAAAATATAAAATCAACATATTTTAATATTTTGGATTAATGTACCTTCTACGTACATGTACATAACCCTCCTTATCGGCTCGAAAACACAAAAATACCTCCGACTAGAGTCACGGGTAGCCTATTAAATGACGGTGAACAAACAACTTCGTTCGTTGATATTGAATGGAGGCGAAAGTCTGAAAGTGTCAATGGTAACTCCAGGAAATGATAATATTTCATGAAATTCATTTTCCCAATTTTTCTCAAAGCTCCTTGAGAACAGCGGCTTTACCATTGATCATAAACCAGGTATACTAAAAGAAGACAAATTAACGATACTTTCCTGAAAAAGCAAGGAAATACACACAAATGCCTTTCATTTTATTTTGTGCCAGAAAATAACACGTGCAGTTATATCATATATCATTTTATCAAGTGTTTTCGTCCCACAATTACAAGCACCTTAAACTCTCCTTTGAAAAAGACATTCATTGCGATTAATAATGCGTGTGCTCAGGTAACTACAATATCAAATTCAGAAAGGGGCTTAAACGTGGTGGTAATACCTTTATATCTCCATCAAAGAAGGAATCCGCACATCCTGCATGACAGGGAGTGAAGTATTCGACTCCATCAACACCACATATTGGTTCATAGCTCTCTGATGTACAGTTGCAATTCTGGTTGCATGGAACTATCAAACTTGCTTCATCAATCGTAGAACTATATAAATATAACATTTTGATTAATTTAACTTTGGCGTAGGGTAACCCCTTTCACATAACAAAACTTTACACCACAAAACCAGCAATAGCATATTGATCGAAGGATGAACATTCAAATCAACAAAAAAACTAATTTCCCCAAATAATGCCCATATTTTGAAAAGGCAAGGCCCATTTTTGATAATATGGCCTTAAAAGACCTATAAAGGCCAAGCAATGCCCAAAAGGCCCACTTATTGAGGCCCTATAGTGCTATGGGTGACAATAAATGAAATATGAATCTGATGATTGATTGATTAATATGTAAAATGAAAGTCAAGACTTAACTATCATCTATACTTACAAATTAAAATATGACACATTAATTCCGCTAATGTTTGCGGGTTTGCACTTTGCAATGAAGCTGAATACCAGGACAAAACAGACGATGGTACTGCCCAAACACAACCTAAGCATGCCCTTCACCTTCAATTTAAACCGTTTGCTCAAGTAACCTCCGAGAAATTGTCCACCCGCAGCACCAACGACAGCGGCCAGCCCTATAAAGAGAATGAAATGGAGAGAGCGAATACCATAAATGGTAAGAACTAATGAGATAAGGAAGTCTTGATGATAGCTTGTATACGAGTAATTTAATGGTTGTGGTTTCTTAACTGATGCATTACCCTGCGCGCAGAGTCTAGTCATATTGAAGACGAAGCTCTCTTTTAAGAAGTGAAGTCGAACGAGTGCAAAGGGTACTGATGCACCAAATGACCTCGCTAAAATTCACCCAATCAACAAACAAGCAATTAAATCAGAAAATGAAAAGAAATTGTAACGAGGACCAAGTACGGCTGACCTAGCATTGAAAGGATTATGATAAATTGTTGATGAATACATAATACTGTGAATTATGTCTGGTTTACTGGCTGGTGTTGTTCATTCTGAATCAATCAATGTGTGTTCTCACCTCCATACAAAGCCGCCATCCCAGCACTTTGTGAAAATTGGTTCTGGATGAATTTAGGCATAAATGTTGCAAACCCGCTGGTCAGTAGGCCTTCGCTACATCCAGCCAGTGTTATACACATGAACGTTGGGTTCATTACAATAAACTTTGTTGAAAGAGGTAGGTCTTTAATGGATGTTCCGAACCCTTTCTTGCTAACGATCGCTTCACTTCCATCTGCGTGTGCTTGCGAATATCTTTCTGCCCGTGCATTTTTAGCTTCTGTAATATAATGCGGATGAAATGTAATATCACATCGATTCATCTGTCAGATATATCGTGTACACCAATGCGTGGAATCGTTCTTTACCAGTCATCCTTCAATCAAAGGATTTGTTGCTCAATTCAGCCCTTCATGCAAGGCCAGGCAGTTTCATTTTAGGGGTAATAAATAAGCTGAGTTTCCTAGTGGTCAACGCAGAAAATGCGTTCTCCAATTATAAAGTTCTATACATAATTCAATGGGGATGTTATGTTCTCCCTCTGTGACCCCTAATGAGATGCAAATTACTAATAAATTGGATTCTTAACAAGAACTGCATGCAGACTAGGGCAATAAACTCATTAGTAAACACATTATGCCTGTTTATCACTGTGAAAATCTTTGTTGATTTTGACCTTTGATTAAGTAACAACTGTCCTGATTGACTGGTGATTTAATGGCTATTTGAAGGTTTGTTTGCTCAATCCCAACAATTGTATAAGCTGCATCAAGGGTATGTAAAGAAGTAAAATACCCTTGGACCAAAGATGATATATCATAATTATACAATTTTTAAATCAATGTTTCGCATAACATAACATGCAGCATACAATAACTAATTAGTCCATCTATGTAATACATCATCGTGAGATATCACAGCATTCTCTCAGTTTCCTTCTAGAACCATTCTTGTGCATCGCAGAGATGGTCTGAGTATCAGAATGGTAATACATGGGTCTCTTATATTGCTCTTATAACGAGGGCGATGAACCAAGTTTTCAGGCAGACGAATTCTCCAATTCTTACCTGGCATTTCGTAATCGTAGCAGAAGAGAAATGCGGCTGTGATTATTGAACAAACACAACCGATTGCGAACCCAATCCACCATGCTCCCACCCACCTCGGATCTGCTGGAGTTATAGAAATTCTGCAAATAGAAAGAATTGTTCAGTCTTGTCCGGTGTTGAGTGTATTAATTTTAAAAGCTAAATGTATTTTGGTTTCAGAAATCTTTAGAGAGGAGCATTGTTATAGCTATCTTGGCCCCTGGTCTAGTCTTGCACCCTAACAGTATATCCTTTCTGACTACTTTCTATCAAATGCATTTCTTGTTGGAGCCAACGTCAAAAACTATTGAATCGATCAAATTTTCCGCTGGATGATATTGCTTGGTGTAATCTTACCCCGCATTGGTTACAACGTCCACATATATGTTGAGAAATTGGCCCCCTGCTATGTAACCAATGGCAGGACCAAATCCTGAGAACGTGTACATGATACCTGAAACAGAATACAACGGCCAATACAGACTGCAAACCTCAAGAAGTCGATTAAAGATGTATGTAGGGTTCTTGACTCACGAATCATGCCCAAGATGGGTGTGGCTTCGAAGGAATGACAAGTGGACATCATACCCAGAAGGCTAGCTAGTCGATAGTCAATTAGTCATCTCAGTTTGCAAGTGGAAAATGATCAATTCCAATTCGGAACCCTCCATTTGAATCAGGTATTGTTCTAAAAGTTCCGAAACCAGAGTAGGGCGGACTACTGTGATGCCCAACCGATTATCGAAATTTGTTCAACGAGTTCTACTCACAGAGAATAGCAGAGCATGGTTATATTTATCTTAATGAGCAGTGTTAGGATAGCGACTGCGACACCATGACAATTTTTTGTTTCATAATGCTGTGATATTCATAACACTATCAACTTACCTATGTATAACGGAGACAGTTTTGTTTTAACATTTTCATCAATTACGACCACACCTATACTATACAGCGTAGTGCCCGCAATACCGTGGAGGAACTGGCCAAGCATGAGAACATACAGATAGTTTTGGAGAACATCGTTTTCTTTGGAACAATATGGAGCCGTCACATTATTTCCTAAATGAATATATGAATATTATATTTTTGTCTTTTTTGTTGATAATGATAATGGCGAAGTTTGGTATTTGTTACTTGGATCCTTTACTCCGCCATGGAATTTCACCTTGACCGTTCTGAGACTTCAGTTATTTTTCACCATGAGATACATTGGATGCCATAGCAAAAGTTCAATCTCAATGAATATTTTTATTTAAAAAATTGCCCTTTGTACTTTTGAAGACCGTTTGACTCATCAAGTGCTTTCTTGCTCAAAATTGCTCTATTGGCAAACTTCATTTTAATTTGTTCTACATCATTTATTGTAATGACCACAGTATAAAACATAAATAAAATGCCAATGTGTTTTAAGATTGGTATATAATGGTTTCTCGTGAATGGTGGGGTGCGTTATGGACTTCAACTGTTTCTTGATTGGGATGTTTTGACTTTGACTGGTTGATCTGTACTCTGTTTCTAAGTGTGGTGTCACGACTCACATGTGTTAACATAACTAGACTTTGGAAATTGAACGAAGTTCAATTTCAGACTCCAGATCTAGACTTTTTTAAGCCCAGTCATCTAAAATAAGCCGAGTCATCCAGAATAAGCTGAGTCATCCAGAATAAGATGGATGGATAAAATAGGAAGGTAGGATAGGATAGAATGGGAAGGAACGATAGGATAGAATAAGAAAGCAGAATAGGATAGAACAGAATAGGAAGAAAGGAGATGATAGGAGAGGATAGGAAGGATAGGAAGGAAAGGATACAAAGGAAGGATAGATAGGAAGGATAGGATAGGATCAGATAGGAAGGATGGATGAATTTTTCAATATTTTCTTCTCTACTCTTGACTTTCTATCAGGATACCATCAGATCGATTTTCCGAAATTTCAAAACGCCATAACTTCCGAACCGGAAGTCGGATCTAAATTTGATTTAAAGTTTCGGATTCCTGACAAAATTCTACCCCTAATTCATAACTCATACGTTAAATTTGGCGAATTTTTATTTTGACCTTCTTTTTGGACACGCCATTACTTCGGAACCGGAAATCGGATCGAAATTTGGTTTGCAGACTCGAATTCCTGAGAAAATTCTACCCTTAATTCATAACTCATATGTTAAATTTGGAGAACTTTTTTTTTTGACCTACTTTTCGGACACCATATCTTAAAAGTGGGTCGAAATACTTTTTGACGGCAAAATGCTAACACTATTAGCACACTCTTTCTTACCTGTATACAAAATTTTGAAGCAAATCATTTAAATATAGTGTCAGAATCGCAAAAATAAGGTAAAACTATGAATTTGACCTAGATTTTGACCTAGGGATTTTGGTGTCCAAATTTTGAAGTTGGGTAGCCTTCGAGGTCCCCTTCTTTCATAGGCTTTCATTATTTTAAGCTGTACTTAGTCTATATCTCGTATTTTACACTTCAAAAAAATCTTTTATCCCATTGACATAACATGGGGCACCAAATTTAGCGATTTTTGAGCTTTCAAAATGTCATAACTTCCGAACCCCAAGTCGGATCGAAATTTGGTTTGCAGATTCGGATTTCTGAGAAAATTCTATACTTAATTCATAACTCAAATGTTAAATTTGGAGAATTTTTTATTTTGACATACTTTTCGGACACCATATCTCAAAAGTGGGTCAAAATACTTTCTGACGGCAAAAGGCTAACACTATTAGCACACTCTTGGCTACATGTATACAAAATTTTGAAGAATATAATTAATCTGTAGTGTCAGAATCGCAAAAATAAGGAAAAACTTTGAATTTGACCTAGATTTTGACCTAGGCATTTTGGTGTACAAATTTTTATGAAAAGAAGGTTTTGAGGTCCCTTTCTTCTATGGGCTTCCATTATGTTTAGCTGTGCTTAGTCTATATCTCGTATTTTACACTTCAAAAAAATTTGAATTAACATGGGGCACCAAATTTAGCGATTTTTGAATTTTCAAAACGCCATAACTTCTGAACCGGAAGTCAGATCGAAATTTGGTTTTCAGATTCGGAATCCTGAGAAAATTTCCTATTAGACTGATATCCTGGACATTGGATTCGGAGAACTTTTTTTGGACCTCGTTTTCGGACACTGATATCTCGAAATCGGTTTGAGATACCAAAAAACTAAATCGACCCTAGATTTTCTACTTTTTTATGAGGAACACAATGAAAAAAAACCGGATCCAAAATATTGAAGGACGACCGAGAAAATCGAAAAAAGTGACAAAGTACTGGATTTGACCTAGTTCTTGACCTTTGACCTAGATAAAAAATTGACCCAATTTCCCACCAACTAGATACTGAACCTAAATAAACTGTATTATGGTCCTTACTGGATACCTCATAGTTATTGAAAAAACTCCTAAAGAATAATAAGAATAAGAATAAGAATAAGAATAAGAACTAGACTTTGGAAATTGAACGAAGTTCAATTTCAGACTCCAGATCTAGACTTTTTTAAGCCCAGTCATCTAAAATAAGCCGAGTCATCCAGAATAAGCTGAGTCATCCAGAATAAGATGGATGGATAAAATAGGAAGGTAGAATAGGATAGAATGGGAAGGAACGATAGGATAGAATAAGAAAGAAGGATAGGATAGAACAGAATAGGAAGAAAGGATATGATAGGAGAGGATAGGATAGGAAGGACAGGAAGGAAAGGATACGAAGGAAGGATAGATCGGAAGGATAGGATAGGATCAGATAGGAAGGATGGATGAATTTTTCAATATTTTCTTCTCTACTCTTGACTTTCTATCAGGATACCATCAAATCGATTTTCCGAAATTTCAAAACACCATAACTTCCAAACCGGAAGTCGAATCTAAATTTGATTTAAAGATTCGGATTCCTGACAAAATTCTACCCCTAATTCATAACTCATACATTAAATTTGGCGAATTTTTATTTTGACCTACTTTTTGGACACGCCATAACTTCGGAACCGGAAGTCGGATCAAAATTTGGTTTGCAGATTCGGATTCCTGAGAAAATTCTATACTTAATTCATAACTCAAAGGTTAAATTTGGAGAATTTTTTATTTTGACCTACATTTCGGACACCATATCTCAAAAGTGGGGCAAAATACTTTCTGACGGCAAAAGGCTCACACTATTAGCACATTCTTGGCTACATGTATACAAAATTTCTAGGAATATAATTAATCTGTAGTGTCAGAATCGCAAAAATAAGGAAAAACTTTGAATTTGACCTAGATTTTGACCTAGGCATTTTGGTGTCCAAATTTTGAAGCTAGATGGCTTTTGAGGTCCCATTCTTTTAAAGGCTTTCATTACATTTAGCTGAACTTGGTCTATATTTAGTATTTTTCACTTCAAAAAAATCTTTTTTCCCATTGACTTAACATGGGCACCAAATTTAGCGATTTTTGAGGTTTCAAAACGCCATAACTTCCGAACCGGAAGTCGGATCAAAATTTGGTTTGCATATTCGGATTCCTGAGATCATTCTTCACTTATTCCATAATTCACATGTTGAATTTGGAGAATATTTTGTTCTGACCTACTTTCCGGACGCCATATCTCAAAATCGGTAAGAGATATCAAAAAATAAAATCGACAATGTCTTAACCTACTTTTTTATTAGGAACACAATGAAAAAAAACCGGATCAAAAATATTGAAGGACGACCGAGAAAATCGAAAAAAGTGACAAAGTACTGAATTTGACCTAGTTCTTGACCTTTGACCTAGATAAAAATTTGACCCAATTTCCCACCAACTAGATACTAAACCTAAATGAACTGTATTATGGTATTTACTGGATACCTTATAGTTATTGAAAAAACTCAAAAAGAATAATAAGAATAAGAATAATAACTAGACTTTGGAAATTGAACGAAGTTCAATTTCAGACTCCAGATCTAGACTTTTTTTGGCCGAGTCATCCAGAATAAGCCGAGTCATCCAAAATAAGCTGAGTCATCCAAAATAAGCTGAGTCATCCAGAAAAAGATGGATGGATGGATGGATGAAAAAGGAAGGAAGGATAGGCTAGAATAGGAAGGAACGATAGGATAGAATAGGAAAGAATGATAGAATAGAATATGAAGAAGGAATAGAATAGGAAGGATAGGAAAGAGAGGATATGAAGGAAAGGTAGATAAGAAGGATACGATAGGATCACAAAGGAAGGATGGATGCATTTTTCAATATTTTCTTCTCTACTCTTGACTTTCTATCAGGATACCATCAGATCGATTTTTCTCGAAATTTCAAAACGCCATAACTTTCGAATCGGAAATCGGATCGAAATTTGGTTTGCAGACTCGGATTCCTGAGAAAATTCTACCCTTAATTCATAACTCATATGCTAAATTTGGAGAACTTTTTATTTTGACCTACTTTTCGGACACCATATCTTAAAAGTGGGTAGAAATACTTTCTGACGGCAAAAGGCTAACACTATTAGCACACTTTTTCCTACCTGTATATAAAATTTTGAAGCAAATCATTGAAACATAGTGTCAGAATCGCAAAAATAAGGAAAAACTATGAATTTGACCTAGATTTTGACCTGGGGATTTTGGTGTCCAAATTTTGAAGTTAGGTAGCCTTCGAGGTCCCTTTCTTTCATAGGCTTTCATTATTTTAAGCTGTACTTAGTCTATATATCGAATTTTACACTTCAAAAAAATCTTTTTTCCCATTGACATAACATGGGGCACCAAATTTAGCGATTTTTGAGCTTTCAAAATGTCATAACTTCCGAACAGGAAGTCGGATCGAAATTTGATTTGCAGATTCGGATCTCTGAGAAAATTCTATACTTAATTCATAACTCAAACGTTAAATTTGGAGAATTTTTTATTTTGACCTACTTTTCGGACACCATATTTCAAAAGTGGGGCAAAATACTTTCTGACGGCAAAAGGCTAACACTATAAGCACACTCTTGGCTACATGTATACAAAATTTTGAAGAATATAATTAATCTGTAGTGTCAGAATCGCAAAAATAAGGAAAAACTTTGAATTTGACCTAGATTTTGACCTAGGCATTTTGGTGTCCAAATTTTTATGAAAAGAAGGTTTTGAGGTCCCTTTCTTTTATGGGCTTCCATTATGTTTAGCTGTGCTTAGTCTGTATCTCGTATTTTACACTTCAAAAAAATATTTTTTCCCATTGAATTAACATGGGGTACCAAATTTAGCGATTTTTGAATTTTCAAAACGCCATAACTTCTGAACCGGAAGTCAAATCGAAATTTGGTTTTCAGATTCGGAATCCTGAGAAAATCTCCTATAGGACTGATATCCTGGACATTGGATTCGGAGAACTTTTTTTTGGACCTCGTTTTCGGACACTGATATCTCGAAATCGGTTTGAGATACCAAAAAACTAAATCGACCCTAGATTTTCTACTTTTTAAGGAGGAACACAATGAAAAAAACCCGGATCAAAAATATTGAAGGACGACCGAGATAATGGGAAAAAGTGACAAAGTACTGGATTTGACCTAGTTCTTGACCTTTGACCTAGATAAAAATTTGACCCAATTTCCCACCAACTAGATACTGAACCTAAATGAACTGTATAATGGTCTTTACTGGATACCTTATAGTTATTGAAAAAACTCTTAAAGAAAAATAATAATAAGAAGAAGAAGAATACTGGCAAAAACAATAGACTCCAGATTGACATCTGGAGTCTAATAAGAATACTGGCAAAAACAATAGACTCCAGATTGACATCTGGAGTCTAATAAAGAAAAGTACGAGGTAATATTTACAGTACTCGCAGATTTTAAACACATTCAATCTTTATGTTTAGATAAGATTATTCTGTACACATTTACACACCGTGGCCATGTATTGATCAGGTGATTGTTTCTGTTATCGAATGACTTTGCAAATATCTTAAACTCATGACTTGGTCTGAATCCATATTCAGTTTGGGTTTCGGTTGGAATGGAAGAACTAACCTTCAACTAGACACACGTCTGACAATGACGTTTCGGCACCAAGTTCATACAACCCGGACGCCATTTGGGGTATACACATCACCAAAGAACCCAATCCAAGTATCAAAGCAGCAAATGCCAAAAGCCGCGGTTTGTGTGTATGAGCTCCCCAGTATGTGATAGGAATTACAAGAATTGCAGCTGATATGTCGTATGAACTAGATATCAAGCCCACCCTAGCACTTGGCAACTGGTAGCGTCGTTCTAATGTCGAGACATTCACGTTGTTGATCCCATTCACAACAAATCCTGAAAGATAATATAATATTTTTGTGCTTTTGTACGAAAACACATTCTTGTTTAAGGACTTTACAAAGTAGATGTTATATAGCTAGATCTTGTTTTAGAAATTGTTTAGTTACTTATATATAGCGATTTTGTAATAACGGATAACAAGCATAATAGAGGTCCTTACTTTTGGCAACAGTGTTTTTGACATTTCTTCATTATTTGATATTTGAGCACTAAACATATTTCCATTTGACTCATATTCACATAACGGTATTTAGCAAATTGTCAATGACCTTGTATTTGATTTTATTTGTTTGATTCTTTCGTAATTGTTGGTTTGCCATGATATTCAAAACTGAATTGAACCATAATGTTTATGAGATTCAAGTAATTAATTCGGAAAGAAAAACAAATAAATCAGCAAGCATCATCAACAGTTTATTTGCATCATATATTTGTCGTCAATTAACATGATTATTACCGTGATATTCATTTGGAATCCAGTTTGGCGATTATTAATAAATACATATTTACAGACTATACAATGCAAGTGATCAGTTGAATCTGATAAAATCAAGAGAAAGTTGATATGTTTGTAATGAATGCGAGACCCACACAGCACAGTCAATGACCCACGAACCCATCTTGATTGACTGGCTACACATAGCTGCACTATTAATTTGTCACTTTTCAATTTTGCAAGCGAATAATGATCATATAGATATAGTTAAACCTAAAGTCAATATCTCTGTTTAATGTCTTGATATCATAACTGAGAGGTACAAGTTAAGATAAATTGGAAGAATAAAAAAACAAATACGAAAATATCGTTTTGAATACTTGGTTGACTTTTCTCATTTTTATTTCACTTTTCTATACTTTTACTTTCTTCGTGAGCCAATCTACCGATATTACAGGTTCCATGAAATGATGATATGCGTCCGTGATAATGACCCATGTATCTAGCACAAATTGAATAAAATAAAATGAAGAAGTTAAACTGATGAAGGATTAGGGATGTAGTTTGAAACATCTAAAATAAAATGTACCAGTAGAGAGAAATAAAAGGAATTACAATATACATTGTAGATATAAAACACTGAAAACCTGATCGATAAAACGTGAGATAAAGTTACGTTACCTTGAATCATTGAGAAGATGCACATAACAACAAGGAACGTTTTTGTGTTGTTACACCTCTGGAGCATACTTGGGGCACAGCTGCCATATCCACAGCTCAATTCAGGGTCCTTGATATCTGTACCGTGTGTCGGCTCCATTGCTTTAGCAATAGCAGTATCTGTCCCATTCTCGGTGATATTGCCATATAAAGAGACATGACCATTATTTTCAATGTTTTTCATATCTCCCTGGTCCTTTTTTGTGTCTGTGCCCATTTTACAGTCGTGTTTGTGGGCAAGTACTGGAATATTAGCTTATGCTTCTTGCAATATGTTGTTAAATCTTCTCAAGTAGAATGTATTTTTCACTTTAAAAATTGAACTTGATATAATATAGGTTTGCAATTTTACTTGAGCAATGAGTATATACACTTAATCCTGTGACCAATAAATGTATAATGCCTCTGTTATTTTTTATACAAATACAACATTCTGTATGTAAACTTTACTAACATATCGTTGACATGTTTACAATATACCTTTACAATGCTTAAAATCGATTTTGTGTTTTTAAATGTTCCCCGTGTCTTAGATTTCTTTCTCTCCGTTAGAATTCTCCAGCCAGTGGTGCCATTTTAGTTTAAAAGTACTTTAGGACTTTTGATATTGACTATACTACTTATAACGTTTAGCTTCTACTCATCGGATGACAGTGAAATAATATCAGTGTAGTCCCTATTGGTTCTATGTTATCAGTGTTGACAGATTATCAGATCATAAACACGTCAGGAACCTTCAATCTGGACGAGGGGCCACTATGTTGTATGACAGAACTCGGAGATTGTTGGTTATCGTTTTTTTAACAAACTAGACTTGAGATGAAGTCTCAATTATAATGATCCTTCAATGGACGGCGTGAGAGACATTTCAAAATTATGATTTTTAAATTACTGTTTTAAAAACAAGGTGCCATATGAAGAAATTCGAATTCATCTTCAGGAAAATATATAGAAATAACTAGATCGAGATATGCGCATTTTGTCCAAATACTGTAGGTTTCAAATGTACGAGAGTGCACAAGTACTCATTCATCAACTACTTTTATATGGCCATGTATGGGCTGATTTACTACTACCATTATCAGTTTATCAATTGTTATCGCTGATTTTTGGACATCGAACGATTATTCTACTAGGAACAGCTCATGTCACAAGTGGAAGTGAAACACATAAATTAACCATCGCAATTATTAAGATTTTGAAATCTTCAGATATGATTTTGTTTTATTTTACATGTAACCCTAATTTATTTTAAAAAAAGTGATAAATAGAATGACTAAATAGCATGACCCTAGAGCACCTTGATGCCTATCCGTACAACTGCTTATCGGATAGGTTTCAATTATATCTGAACTTATTGTTATTCAAATGCAATACGCAACATTTGTTCTTATCGTATGATCTGTAAAATGAAGCCCTCTGATTGGTCAGTTCTTGTGCTGTACCAATCTGTATTGCTACTGAGATTGTCCGCGTTGATCATCTCCGTCGCAATACAGAAAATATTGGTACGGAGGAGACAATCTCAGTAGCAATACAGAGGATAACACGATAAAAACGTTATTGAATGATTTGAAGTGCAATACAGGATATATTCTGTCTCGATATTCTGTATTGGCACTCGACTTCGTCTCGTTCCAATACGGAATTTCTCGAACAGAATATATCCTGTATTGCACTTCAAATCATTCAATAACTTATATTATTGCATTCTGTATTCTGTATTTTGTCTTTACATTGTTTTTAACGATGGGTTTCAAAATTGATTTTAGATACTTTGTTCAAAAATACACGTCAAGTGGTGTTTAAATTGTCTGTGTGTTTCTGATCGCCAGTGTTCCTGAGAAAAATATGTAAAATGACAATAACGTCAATTGCACAAAACTCATTCAAATATGATCAATCCATATATAAACGATCCATATTGGACTCACAGCCTGCGGGAAATTAGAAATTAGAAAGTCTTTAGCCCTTGCACTACTGAATCACTACTGATATAAGTACTTGACGTTGTTTGTCAATACATGAACAATTGTCCTATCTCAGTATTTGTTCGTGTGTCTGTTTGTTTGTTTGCTTGTTTGTTTATTCTTCAAGTGATGTGCGATACCACACAACGTCGTCGGTATCATAACAACGCCAATGCCCAATCCGGTATGAAATGGATCGAGAGTCAGGTTCCTTGTGTCAGAAGTTCTCTCACATAGGAGTGGACATGCATAAATTATTTAGCTATAGGAAATATTGGCAAAATGTGTCTCCCTACCACCATTCAGAAATCACCCATTGCTCTCCCCAACATTTTCAAGGTTTCTGTAAGATTTTTTGTTGGTATGGTAATCAAGATGAGGCTTCATTTATGTAAAAAAAATTAAATATGGCCTATTTTATGCGAGTCAATTTTATTTTATAAAACATCAAGTGATGCCTCCATTGCAATTTTGACATATCCCTGGGATATAAAGATGGATGAACTGATATTCTAAAAATGCCATTTAAGCTCTGGTATCAACCAAAATCCCATATCATCCAGTGTTTTACGTTTTTCGTTCAGCACACTTTAACCAGAAGTAACCGTATGCACATATCGTTCGGAATCGGAACTGGTTTGGAATTGGAAGAAAATTTGAAAACAAACTTCGTCTTTAGTTTATAAATAGACTCTGCGCGCAGGGTAGTCGATATCATATTTTCCCTCAGAATAAAATTCCTATTCATATATCCCTCACATTAGATATACCCCTGCGCTATATAATGCATAGCAAGATATGGATGACCACAATATACACTGAGTTCATGGCTAAGGCTCACTTCCGCCTGAGGTTGGTGTAATTTAATTGCTCGATATGTTAATAAGGAGGATTCGCAGCCATTAAAAAACTCGATACTCCGTTGCCCGGCGTGGAACAAATTAGTAAAAATATTTCATAAAATTCTCTTTGGACCAAGTATTTAATTAGAAGATATACATTACGAATATTATGGTAATATTCAAATTTCATTGGCAGTTCTAGTCTTCAAAATATGAGTAATATTTTTACCAAATTGGTACACGCCGGGCAACTCCAACATCGAGTTTTGGATAACGGCCGAACTCTCGTGCAGTGATAATATCACTGCGGCGGGCAGGTATCTCATCGTAAGCATGGTAACTTCGTAATAAGCAACTGACGTGATTGGTTCTAGTCCCATGCTCAGGTCGCGTGATTGTAAATTTAGACAATTTCATTGGTTGAATTGCGCGTATTAACTAATAAACAACACGTGCGGTAAACTATTATCAACAAAACTATTACTCAGAATTCCTTCCGCGGTGATTTCTTCTCATATTTCAATAATTTTGAAATATTTTGACAAAATAATGATCGGTGAACATAAAAGAACATATATTTTATAAGTTGTATGAAAATCAAGTACATCTGTGACAAAAAGGGGGACTATCTTCCCCAAATTTTGGGGATTCCATAATCTGCCCGCCGCAGTGTCTATACCGAGACACTGCATTGGAGTTCGGATAACGGCTTCCAATCCTCCTTGATATGTCAGAGGTTTCCAATATGGTTATATTATGCTGCCATCTTTAAACGAATGTACTCGACATCCATGGAACACTGAATGGCTGAAGCATGTCATGCCATCTATAATACATACCAATTTCAATATTAAAGTGGAACTGTCAAATAAAATGGACATGTGTTTAAGTCAATAGTAATAAGGTAACCAGAATGTTCACTAGCCAGATGCTACCATATAACTATGAAACTACGAAATAAACTATTCTTTTATATGTATTTTATAACAAAAATAAGTTTTTATTGTTGTTTTCAATATATCCCTCTTGGCTTTCTAATCGTAAATTCTATCCTTACCAAAAATGATAGGGTATAAAAGTGATAATTAATAATGATTGCGCTAATGTGTATCTAGTTTTTATATAATGATTAGAACATTGGCATAGTGCATAATATATTATATTATATATATAATATATATATATATATAAATCCCTACTTTACGGCAAACAGTGTAACCTTCTTCAGTGCCATTTTCTAATTCTATCATCTACTGACATTCACTCGATCGTAACGATTCTATTTATTCAGACACTAGGTTTACTACTCCACGACAGTTTAATTAGGTATGTGACTGAGATGGTATTCCTTTTATTAATACACAAACTATTATTACCAAGTAATACGTTTTCAATGAAATACAAATGAAGCATGTGAAGCCAGAACGATATTTCCATTGTGCATACCCAGGATCCTGGTGTTGACAAGGTCTTACGTGTGCGAGATAGTTCATATTGTCTATATTTAGTTGTTCATTAAGGTGTCTTAAACATTCAAGTTAACCCAATTAGTATAATACTGACTATGACATTCACTTTCAAAATAAAACCAATGGACGATACAATATTACGAGGGTACATCGGGTGCTCATTGTAAAATAGTGTTACAGTTGGGAACAAAAATAAATGACAGGTCGATTTTCTATCACCATTTTCTAATCATTGTCGTCTGAAAGCCCATAATTTCTAATATTGTCTAAATACATATCCCTTAAAATTTGTATATTTTACATTTTGTAAAATCTCATCCAATAAAGTATAGCCTCTTGAAAATTCTCACTTCAGCAAATCCACCTGTCATTTATTTATGTTCCAAACTGTACTTGTAATACCTAAACTAGCTACTGAGCAAACTAGAATTACAAGTTTTTCCCACATAGCGTAACTGACAGTGCTCAGACATTCAATCACATTACACCTTTTAGTTGATGCACCTAAAACAGTCATTAATTCATCCTACTCTTTTCCTTAAGCATAGTAAAATTTGCATAATCCTTTTTTTGTTAAAAGCAATGAATGACGGACTAATTTCCTATATAGCATAGGAATATAGCATTAGAGAGGTACCGGGAATGAAAATAACATCCGAGTTGTATTACCTTAAGAGTGATTGCAATAATACGAAGGACTATAATAAAATTTGTGTTTAATGTATTTTAGAATGATGATATATGGGATTATAGGAAGATCAAAATGGATAACACGGATGTACATAGTTTACAAAACACAATTTAGCGTGAAGCGTTTGTAAAACAGCAAGGGCGCGAGTCCTCATCAAGTACGTCATTGTCATCAAGTACTAATTGATCACATTGTACTCGGTCAAATACCTTATTATCATGATTATTACCACCTTGCCGGGCCAGTTCTAGGGGTTTTAGTGCTGGTTTAGAAGGCATTCATTTTACTATATCGACCTGAGCAATATGTGACGTCATAGTGGCTGTCAATACTCCCGGTTAACCCCAGAGTTCAAAGATGACATACGCTTATAATGTAAACCTGTATTGAGATGACATACACCTCTGATTGGTCCAAATCGATAAACATGACGTGATTGTACTATTACAATTACCATGATCATTAACTGACATCTGACGTAGGCTAGCTTTTGGATTCTACCAATACTATCTCACATTAATTTGATTGTTGAGATTCGACCAACTTGAGTTCTTCTGAGATGATGAGGGTTTTATTTCTATCATCATGATGATATAATGATATCCTCATGTTAAGTCAATGATGTATATCCCCATGTTTAGTCTATACTGTTACGCGGTAAACAAGATACAAAAATATGTCATATTCCGCAACGAATATGGCATATTCACTTGCGGTGTATGACAGATTCACCTGCGGTATATGGCATAGGATATAGTCCTGAGTAAGGACACTAGCGGTTACCGTTAGTGATTTGGTTTTCTGTATAAAAAGTCATTTTTCTCCTTTCCTACCCCATTGGAGCGCCATTTGGCGTTTGGGAAGTGAATTGGGACTAAATATTTATAAGGTAGGTCCTGATTTATCTGAAAACATGCCAAAGTTCAGTGGGAAATCTCATTTTAAGCTGGCGGCGGAGTGATTTTGACCTTGGTGATTTGACCAGAATTCTCTGAGAAATCTGACGATAGAGGGGGTTAGTGTCTTCAAGTTTATTTATCTCAAAAATTCGGTGGACAACCCATGGTAAGATTGTTATAGCAGTCTAGGCGAGTCTCTCCCGAACACTGTGGTATGTTGCACTAGGCTTGGATACTAATCGTTAATAAGATACAGGGTAAAATGTTATAACGGCCACCTATGGGAAACTCTACTGTGGTCTTCAACCTATTAGAAGGCGCATTTTTGGGGTATTTTGTAGGTTTTGTCCCCTTTTGAGGTTTTTAAGTTCATTAAGAGGCCTAATAGCGCATATCATATTAAAGGACTGTATCTTAGCTGAACAATGGTACCAAAATCGTGACATTTTGAAGCAACTTTAGTGTTTTGGGGGCGAGGCCATTGTGCCAAGTACCCCGAATTCCATTCTTCCGTGCCATTTAATTGTCTTCTGGGCAGTTTTGAATGAACCTTTGTTTCTCCCTAACGTTATGACGTCATAATATGCAATTGAACGCCTTGACATGGATATCACTCGAAAGATAGTAGAAATCGCTTTCCAATGATACCCCATATGGCCATGTTCCCCTCAGCTGGGTGTACTCAATCTGTGATGCAAACTGTAAGGTGCACCCCTACCCCAAAGAAATTTCAAGAAATCTCAAAATCAAATTTCCTGAATTTTGCTAAAAGGACCTGTGTCTATAAGGATTGAATCTTCCCCCGTGCATTTTCTCAAATATAGCATTGTTATATACCATTGTGATCGGGATAATGCCTACAATGCTAATATAACCATGTTGAAAGAAAACAAACTAATTCAGTTTACTATTAGAAGGCGCATTTTTGGGGTATTTTGTAGGTTTTGTCCCCTTTTGAGGTTTTTAAGTTCATTAAGAGGCCTAATAGCGCATATCATATTAAAGGACTGTATCTTAGCTGAACAATGGTACCAAAATCGTGACATTTTGAAGCAACTTTAGTGTTTTGGGGGCGAGGCCATTGTGCCAAGTACCCCGAATTCCATTCTTCCGTGCCATTTAATTGTCTTCTGGGCAGTTTTGAATGAACCTTTGTTTCTCCCTAACGTTATGACGTCATAATATGCAATTGAACGCCTTGACATGGATATCACTCGAAAGATAGTAGAAATCGCTTTCCAATGATACCCCATATGGCCATGTTCCCCTCAGCTGGGTGTACTCAATCTGTGATGCAAACTGTAAGGTGCACCCCTACCCCAAAGAAATTTCAAGAAATCTCAAAATCAAATTTCCTGAATTTTGCTAAAAGGACCTGTGTCTATAAGGATTGAATCTTCCCCCGTGCATTTTCTCAAATATAGCATTGTTATATACCATTGTGATCGGGATAATGCCTACAATGCTAATATAACCATGTTGAAAGAAAACAAACTAATTCAGTTTACTATTAGGATATAGTCCTGAGTAAGGACACTAGCGGTTACCGTTAGTGATTTGGTTTTCTGTATAAAAAGTCATTTTTCTCCTTTCCTACCCCATTGGAGCGCCATTTGGCGTTTGGGAAGTGAATTGGGACTAAATATTTATAAGGTAGGTCCTGATTTATCTGAAAACATGCCAAAGTTCAGTGGGAAATCTCATTTTAAGCTGGCGGCGGAGTGATTTTGACCTTGGTGATTTGACCAGAATTCTCTGAGAAATCTGACGATAGAGGGGGTTAGTGTCTTCAAGTTTATTTATCTCAAAAATTCGGTGGACAACCCATGGTAAGATTGTTATAGCAGTCTAGGCGAGTCTCTCCCGAACACTGTGGTATGTTGCACTAGGCTTGGATACTAATCGTTAATAAGATACAGGGTAAAATGTTATAACGGCCACCTATGGGAAACTCTACTGTGGTCTTCAACCTATTAGAAGGCGCATTTTTGGGGTATTTTGTAGGTTTTGTCCCCTTTTGAGGTTTTTAAGTTCATTAAGAGGCCTAATAGCGCATATCATATTAAAGGACTGTATCTTAGCTGAACAATGGTACCAAAATCGTGACATTTTGAAGCAACTTTAGTGTTTTGGGGGCGAGGCCATTGTGCCAAGTACCCCGAATTCCATTCTTCCGTGCCATTTAATTGTCTTCTGGGCAGTTTTGAATGAACCTTTGTTTCTCCCTAACGTTATGACGTCATAATATGCAATTGAACGCCTTGACATGGATATCACTCGAAAGATAGTAGAAATCGCTTTCCAATGATACCCCATATGGCCATGTTCCCCTCAGCTGGGTGTACTCAATCTGTGATGCAAACTGTAAGGTGCACCCCTACCCCAAAGAAATTTCAAGAAATCTCAAAATCAAATTTCCTGAATTTTGCTAAAAGGACCTGTGTCTATAAGGATTGAATCTTCCCCCGTGCATTTTCTCAAATATAGCATTGTTATATACCATTGTGATCGGGATAATGCCTACAATGCTAATATAACCATGTTGAAAGAAAACAAACTAATTCAGTTTACTATTAGAAGGCGCATTTTTGGGGTATTTTGTAGGTTTTGTCCCCTTTTGAGGTTTTTAAGTTCATTAAGAGGCCTAATAGCGCATATCATATTAAAGGACTGTATCTTAGCTGAACAATGGTACCAAAATCGTGACATTTTGAAGCAACTTTAGTGTTTTGGGGGCGAGGCCATTGTGCCAAGTACCCCGAATTCCATTCTTCCGTGCCATTTAATTGTCTTCTGGGCAGTTTTGAATGAACCTTTGTTTCTCCCTAACGTTATGACGTCATAATATGCAATTGAACGCCTTGACATGGATATCACTCGAAAGATAGTAGAAATCGCTTTCCAATGATACCCCATATGGCCATGTTCCCCTCAGCTGGGTGTACTCAATCTGTGATGCAAACTGTAAGGTGCACCCCTACCCCAAAGAAATTTCAAGAAATCTCAAAATCAAATTTCCTGAATTTTGCTAAAAGGACCTGTGTCTATAAGCATTGAATCTTCCCCCGTGCATTTTCTCAAATATAGCATTGTTATATACCATTGTGATCGGGATAATGCCTACAATGCTAATATAACCATGTTGAAAGAAAACAAACTAATTCAGTTTACTATTAGAAGGCGCATTTTTGGGGTATTTTGTAGGTTTTGTCCCCTTTTGAGGTTTTTAAGTTCATTAAGAGGCCTAATAGCGCATATCATATTAAAGGACTGTATCTTAGCTGAACAATGGTACCAAAATCGTGACATTTTGAAGCAACTTTAGTGTTTTGGGGGCGAGGCCATTGTGCCAAGTACCCCGAATTCCATTCTTCCGTGCCATTTAATTGTCTTCTGGGCAGTTTTGAATGAACCTTTGTTTCTCCCTAACGTTATGACGTCATAATATGCAATTGAACGCCTTGACATGGATATCACTCGAAAGATAGTAGAAATCGCTTTCCAATGATACCCCATATGGCCATGTTCCCCTCAGCTGGGTGTACTCAATCTGTGATGCAAACTGTAAGGTGCACCCCTACCCCAAAGAAATTTCAAGAAATCTCAAAATCAAATTTCCTGAATTTTGCTAAAAGGACCTGTGTCTATAAGGATTGAATCTTCCCCCGTGCATTTTCTCAAATATAGCATTGTTATATACCATTGTGATCGGGATAATGCCTACAATGCTAATATAACCATGTTGAAAGAAAACAAACTAATTCAGTTTACTATTAGGATATAGTCCTGAGTAAGGACACTAGCGGTTACCGTTAGTGATTTGGTTTTCTGTATAAAAAGTCATTTTTCTCCTTTCCTACCCCATTGGAGCGCCATTTGGCGTTTGGGAAGTGAATTGGGACTAAATATTTATAAGGTAGGTCCTGATTTATCTGAAAACATGCCAAAGTTCAGTGGGAAATCTCATTTTAAGCTGGCGGCGGAGTGATTTTGACCTTGGTGATTTGACCAGAATTCTCTGAGAAATCTGACGATAGAGGGGGTTAGTGTCTTCAAGTTTATTTATCTCAAAAATTCGGTGGACAACCCATGGTAAGATTGTTATAGCAGTCTAGGCGAGTCTCTCCCGAACACTGTGGTATGTTGCACTAGGCTTGGATACTAATCGTTAATAAGATACAGGGTAAAATGTTATAACGGCCACCTATGGGAAACTCTACTGTGGTCTTCAACCTATTAGAAGGCGCATTTTTGGGGTATTTTGTAGGTTTTGTCCCCTTTTGAGGTTTTTAAGTTCATTAAGAGGCCTAATAGCGCATATCATATTAAAGGACTGTATCTTAGCTGAACAATGGTACCAAAATCGTGACATTTTGAAGCAACTTTAGTGTTTTGGGGGCGAGGCCATTGTGCCAAGTACCCCGAATTCCATTCTTCCGTGCCATTTAATTGTCTTCTGGGCAGTTTTGAATGAACCTTTGTTTCTCCCTAACGTTATGACGTCATAATATGCAATTGAACGCCTTGACATGGATATCACTCGAAAGATAGTAGAAATCGCTTTCCAATGATACCCCATATGGCCATGTTCCCCTCAGCTGGGTGTACTCAATCTGTGATGCAAACTGTAAGGTGCACCCCTACCCCAAAGAAATTTCAAGAAATCTCAAAATCAAATTTCCTGAATTTTGCTAAAAGGACCTGTGTCTATAAGGATTGAATCTTCCCCCGTGCATTTTCTCAAATATAGCATTGTTATATACCATTGTGATCGGGATAATGCCTACAATGCTAATATAACCATGTTGAAAGAAAACAAACTAATTCAGTTTACTATTAGAAGGCGCATTTTTGGGGTATTTTGTAGGTTTTGTCCCCTTTTGAGGTTTTTAAGTTCATTAAGAGGCCTAATAGCGCATATCATATTAAAGGACTGTATCTTAGCTGAACAATGGTACCAAAATCGTGACATTTTGAAGCAACTTTAGTGTTTTGGGGGCGAGGCCATTGTGCCAAGTACCCCGAATTCCATTCTTCCGTGCCATTTAATTGTCTTCTGGGCAGTTTTGAATGAACCTTTGTTTCTCCCTAACGTTATGACGTCATAATATGCAATTGAACGCCTTGACATGGATATCACTCGAAAGATAGTAGAAATCGCTTTCCAATGATACCCCATATGGCCATGTTCCCCTCAGCTGGGTGTACTCAATCTGTGATGCAAACTGTAAGGTGCACCCCTACCCCAAAGAAATTTCAAGAAATCTCAAAATCAAATTTCCTGAATTTTGCTAAAAGGACCTGTGTCTATAAGGATTGAATCTTCCCCCGTGCATTTTCTCAAATATAGCATTGTTATATACCATTGTGATCGGGATAATGCCTACAATGCTAATATAACCATGTTGAAAGAAAACAAACTAATTCAGTTTACTATTAGGATATAGTCCTGAGTAAGGACACTAGCGGTTACCGTTAGTGATTTGGTTTTCTGTATAAAAAGTCATTTTTCTCCTTTCCTACCCCATTGGAGCGCCATTTGGCGTTTGGGAAGTGAATTGGGACTAAATATTTATAAGGTAGGTCCTGATTTATCTGAAAACATGCCAAAGTTCAGTGGGAAATCTCATTTTAAGCTGGCGGCGGAGTGATTTTGACCTTGGTGATTTGACCAGAATTCTCTGAGAAATCTGACGATAGAGGGGGTTAGTGTCTTCAAGTTTATTTATCTCAAAAATTCGGTGGACAACCCATGGTAAGATTGTTATAGCAGTCTAGGCGAGTCTCTCCCGAACACTGTGGTATGTTGCACTAGGCTTGGATACTAATCGTTAATAAGATACAGGGTAAAATGTTATAACGGCCACCTATGGGAAACTCTACTGTGGTCTTCAACCTATTAGAAGGCGCATTTTTGGGGTATTTTGTAGGTTTTGTCCCCTTTTGAGGTTTTTAAGTTCATTAAGAGGCCTAATAGCGCATATCATATTAAAGGACTGTATCTTAGCTGAACAATGGTACCAAAATCGTGACATTTTGAAGCAACTTTAGTGTTTTGGGGGCGAGGCCATTGTGCCAAGTACCCCGAATTCCATTCTTCCGTGCCATTTAATTGTCTTCTGGGCAGTTTTGAATGAACCTTTGTTTCTCCCTAACGTTATGACGTCATAATATGCAATTGAACGCCTTGACATGGATATCACTCGAAAGATAGTAGAAATCGCTTTCCAATGATACCCCATATGGCCATGTTCCCCTCAGCTGGGTGTACTCAATCTGTGATGCAAACTGTAAGGTGCACCCCTACCCCAAAGAAATTTCAAGAAATCTCAAAATCAAATTTCCTGAATTTTGCTAAAAGGACCTGTGTCTATAAGGATTGAATCTTCCCCCGTGCATTTTCTCAAATATAGCATTGTTATATACCATTGTGATCGGGATAATGCCTACAATGCTAATATAACCATGTTGAAAGAAAACAAACTAATTCAGTTTACTATTAGAAGGCGCATTTTTGGGGTATTTTGTAGGTTTTGTCCCCTTTTGAGGTTTTTAAGTTCATTAAGAGGCCTAATAGCGCATATCATATTAAAGGACTGTATCTTAGCTGAACAATGGTACCAAAATCGTGACATTTTGAAGCAACTTTAGTGTTTTGGGGGCGAGGCCATTGTGCCAAGTACCCCGAATTCCATTCTTCCGTGCCATTTAATTGTCTTCTGGGCAGTTTTGAATGAACCTTTGTTTCTCCCTAACGTTATGACGTCATAATATGCAATTGAACGCCTTGACATGGATATCACTCGAAAGATAGTAGAAATCGCTTTCCAATGATACCCCATATGGCCATGTTCCCCTCAGCTGGGTGTACTCAATCTGTGATGCAAACTGTAAGGTGCACCCCTACCCCAAAGAAATTTCAAGAAATCTCAAAATCAAATTTCCTGAATTTTGCTAAAAGGACCTGTGTCTATAAGGATTGAATCTTCCCCCGTGCATTTTCTCAAATATAGCATTGTTATATACCATTGTGATCGGGATAATGCCTACAATGCTAATATAACCATGTTGAAAGAAAACAAACTAATTCAGTTTACTATTAGAAGGCGCATTTTTGGGGTATTTTGTAGGTTTTGTCCCCTTTTGAGGTTTTTAAGTTCATTAAGAGGCCTAATAGCGCATATCATATTAAAGGACTGTATCTTAGCTGAACAATGGTACCAAAATCGTGACATTTTGAAGCAACTTTAGTGTTTTGGGGGCGAGGCCATTGTGCCAAGTACCCCGAATTCCATTCTTCCGTGCCATTTAATTGTCTTCTGGGCAGTTTTGAATGAACCTTTGTTTCTCCCTAACGTTATGACGTCATAATATGCAATTGAACGCCTTGACATGGATATCACTCGAAAGATAGTAGAAATCGCTTTCCAATGATACCCCATATGGCCATGTTCCCCTCAGCTGGGTGTACTCAATCTGTGATGCAAACTGTAAGGTGCACCCCTACCCCAAAGAAATTTCAAGAAATCTCAAAATCAAATTTCCTGAATTTTGCTAAAAGGACCTGTGTCTATAAGGATTGAATCTTCCCCCGTGCATTTTCTCAAATATAGCATTGTTATATACCATTGTGATCGGGATAATGCCTACAATGCTAATATAACCATGTTGAAAGAAAACAAACTAATTCAGTTTACTATTAGGATATAGTCCTGAGTAAGGACACTAGCGGTTACCGTTAGTGATTTGGTTTTCTGTATAAAAAGTCATTTTTCTCCTTTCCTACCCCATTGGAGCGCCATTTGGCGTTTGGGAAGTGAATTGGGACTAAATATTTATAAGGTAGGTCCTGATTTATCTGAAAACATGCCAAAGTTCAGTGGGAAATCTCATTTTAAGCTGGCGGCGGAGTGATTTTGACCTTGGTGATTTGACCAGAATTCTCTGAGAAATCTGACGATAGAGGGGGTTAGTGTCTTCAAGTTTATTTATCTCAAAAATTCGGTGGACAACCCATGGTAAGATTGTTATAGCAGTCTAGGCGAGTCTCTCCCGAACACTGTGGTATGTTGCACTAGGCTTGGATACTAATCGTTAATAAGATACAGGGTAAAATGTTATAACGGCCACCTATGGGAAACTCTACTGTGGTCTTCAACCTATTAGAAGGCGCATTTTTGGGGTATTTTGTAGGTTTTGTCCCCTTTTGAGGTTTTTAAGTTCATTAAGAGGCCTAATAGCGCATATCATATTAAAGGACTGTATCTTAGCTGAACAATGGTACCAAAATCGTGACATTTTGAAGCAACTTTAGTGTTTTGGGGGCGAGGCCATTGTGCCAAGTACCCCGAATTCCATTCTTCCGTGCCATTTAATTGTCTTCTGGGCAGTTTTGAATGAACCTTTGTTTCTCCCTAACGTTATGACGTCATAATATGCAATTGAACGCCTTGACATGGATATCACTCGAAAGATAGTAGAAATCGCTTTCCAATGATACCCCATATGGCCATGTTCCCCTCAGCTGGGTGTACTCAATCTGTGATGCAAACTGTAAGGTGCACCCCTACCCCAAAGAAATTTCAAGAAATCTCAAAATCAAATTTCCTGAATTTTGCTAAAAGGACCTGTGTCTATAAGGATTGAATCTTCCCCCGTGCATTTTCTCAAATATAGCATTGTTATATACCATTGTGATCGGGATAATGCCTACAATGCTAATATAACCATGTTGAAAGAAAACAAACTAATTCAGTTTACTATTAGGATATAGTCCTGAGTAAGGACACTAGCGGTTACCGTTAGTGATTTGGTTTTCTGTATAAAAAGTCATTTTTCTCCTTTCCTACCCCATTGGAGCGCCATTTGGCGTTTGGGAAGTGAATTGGGACTAAATATTTATAAGGTAGGTCCTGATTTATCTGAAAACATGCCAAAGTTCAGTGGGAAATCTCATTTTAAGCTGGCGGCGGAGTGATTTTGACCTTGGTGATTTGACCAGAATTCTCTGAGAAATCTGACGATAGAGGGGGTTAGTGTCTTCAAGTTTATTTATCTCAAAAATTCGGTGGACAACCCATGGTAAGATTGTTATAGCAGTCTAGGCGAGTCTCTCCCGAACACTGTGGTATGTTGCACTAGGCTTGGATACTAATCGTTAATAAGATACAGGGTAAAATGTTATAACGGCCACCTATGGGAAACTCTACTGTGGTCTTCAACCTATTAGAAGGCGCATTTTTGGGGTATTTTGTAGGTTTTGTCCCCTTTTGAGGTTTTTAAGTTCATTAAGAGGCCTAATAGCGCATATCATATTAAAGGACTGTATCTTAGCTGAACAATGGTACCAAAATCGTGACATTTTGAAGCAACTTTAGTGTTTTGGGGGCGAGGCCATTGTGCCAAGTACCCCGAATTCCATTCTTCCGTGCCATTTAATTGTCTTCTGGGCAGTTTTGAATGAACCTTTGTTTCTCCCTAACGTTATGACGTCATAATATGCAATTGAACGCCTTGACATGGATATCACTCGAAAGATAGTAGAAATCGCTTTCCAATGATACCCCATATGGCCATGTTCCCCTCAGCTGGGTGTACTCAATCTGTGATGCAAACTGTAAGGTGCACCCCTACCCCAAAGAAATTTCAAGAAATCTCAAAATCAAATTTCCTGAATTTTGCTAAAAGGACCTGTGTCTATAAGGATTGAATCTTCCCCCGTGCATTTTCTCAAATATAGCATTGTTATATACCATTGTGATCGGGATAATGCCTACAATGCTAATATAACCATGTTGAAAGAAAACAAACTAATTCAGTTTACTATTAGAAGGCGCATTTTTGGGGTATTTTGTAGGTTTTGTCCCCTTTTGAGGTTTTTAAGTTCATTAAGAGGCCTAATAGCGCATATCATATTAAAGGACTGTATCTTAGCTGAACAATGGTACCAAAATCGTGACATTTTGAAGCAACTTTAGTGTTTTGGGGGCGAGGCCATTGTGCCAAGTACCCCGAATTCCATTCTTCCGTGCCATTTAATTGTCTTCTGGGCAGTTTTGAATGAACCTTTGTTTCTCCCTAACGTTATGACGTCATAATATGCAATTGAACGCCTTGACATGGATATCACTCGAAAGATAGTAGAAATCGCTTTCCAATGATACCCCATATGGCCATGTTCCCCTCAGCTGGGTGTACTCAATCTGTGATGCAAACTGTAAGGTGCACCCCTACCCCAAAGAAATTTCAAGAAATCTCAAAATCAAATTTCCTGAATTTTGCTAAAAGGACCTGTGTCTATAAGGATTGAATCTTCCCCCGTGCATTTTCTCAAATATAGCATTGTTATATACCATTGTGATCGGGATAATGCCTACAATGCTAATATAACCATGTTGAAAGAAAACAAACTAATTCAGTTTACTATTAGGATATAGTCCTGAGTAAGGACACTAGCGGTTACCGTTAGTGATTTGGTTTTCTGTATAAAAAGTCATTTTTCTCCTTTCCTACCCCATTGGAGCGCCATTTGGCGTTTGGGAAGTGAATTGGGACTAAATATTTATAAGGTAGGTCCTGATTTATCTGAAAACATGCCAAAGTTCAGTGGGAAATCTCATTTTAAGCTGGCGGCGGAGTGATTTTGACCTTGGTGATTTGACCAGAATTCTCTGAGAAATCTGACGATAGAGGGGGTTAGTGTCTTCAAGTTTATTTATCTCAAAAATTCGGTGGACAACCCATGGTAAGATTGTTATAGCAGTCTAGGCGAGTCTCTCCCGAACACTGTGGTATGTTGCACTAGGCTTGGATACTAATCGTTAATAAGATACAGGGTAAAATGTTATAACGGCCACCTATGGGAAACTCTACTGTGGTCTTCAACCTATTAGAAGGCGCATTTTTGGGGTATTTTGTAGGTTTTGTCCCCTTTTGAGGTTTTTAAGTTCATTAAGAGGCCTAATAGCGCATATCATATTAAAGGACTGTATCTTAGCTGAACAATGGTACCAAAATCGTGACATTTTGAAGCAACTTTAGTGTTTTGGGGGCGAGGCCATTGTGCCAAGTACCCCGAATTCCATTCTTCCGTGCCATTTAATTGTCTTCTGGGCAGTTTTGAATGAACCTTTGTTTCTCCCTAACGTTATGACGTCATAATATGCAATTGAACGCCTTGACATGGATATCACTCGAAAGATAGTAGAAATCGCTTTCCAATGATACCCCATATGGCCATGTTCCCCTCAGCTGGGTGTACTCAATCTGTGATGCAAACTGTAAGGTGCACCCCTACCCCAAAGAAATTTCAAGAAATCTCAAAATCAAATTTCCTGAATTTTGCTAAAAGGACCTGTGTCTATAAGGATTGAATCTTCCCCCGTGCATTTTCTCAAATATAGCATTGTTATATACCATTGTGATCGGGATAATGCCTACAATGCTAATATAACCATGTTGAAAGAAAACAAACTAATTCAGTTTACTATTAGAAGGCGCATTTTTGGGGTATTTTGTAGGTTTTGTCCCCTTTTGAGGTTTTTAAGTTCATTAAGAGGCCTAATAGCGCATATCATATTAAAGGACTGTATCTTAGCTGAACAATGGTACCAAAATCGTGACATTTTGAAGCAACTTTAGTGTTTTGGGGGCGAGGCCATTGTGCCAAGTACCCCGAATTCCATTCTTCCGTGCCATTTAATTGTCTTCTGGGCAGTTTTGAATGAACCTTTGTTTCTCCCTAACGTTATGACGTCATAATATGCAATTGAACGCCTTGACATGGATATCACTCGAAAGATAGTAGAAATCGCTTTCCAATGATACCCCATATGGCCATGTTCCCCTCAGCTGGGTGTACTCAATCTGTGATGCAAACTGTAAGGTGCACCCCTACCCCAAAGAAATTTCAAGAAATCTCAAAATCAAATTTCCTGAATTTTGCTAAAAGGACCTGTGTCTATAAGGATTGAATCTTCCCCCGTGCATTTTCTCAAATATAGCATTGTTATATACCATTGTGATCGGGATAATGCCTACAATGCTAATATAACCATGTTGAAAGAAAACAAACTAATTCAGTTTACTATTAGAAGGCGCATTTTTGGGGTATTTTGTAGGTTTTGTCCCCTTTTGAGGTTTTTAAGTTCATTAAGAGGCCTAATAGCGCATATCATATTAAAGGACTGTATCTTAGCTGAACAATGGTACCAAAATCGTGACATTTTGAAGCAACTTTAGTGTTTTGGGGGCGAGGCCATTGTGCCAAGTACCCCGAATTCCATTCTTCCGTGCCATTTAATTGTCTTCTGGGCAGTTTTGAATGAACCTTTGTTTCTCCCTAACGTTATGACGTCATAATATGCAATTGAACGCCTTGACATGGATATCACTCGAAAGATAGTAGAAATCGCTTTCCAATGATACCCCATATGGCCATGTTCCCCTCAGCTGGGTGTACTCAATCTGTGATGCAAACTGTAAGGTGCACCCCTACCCCAAAGAAATTTCAAGAAATCTCAAAATCAAATTTCCTGAATTTTGCTAAAAGGACCTGTGTCTATAAGGATTGAATCTTCCCCCGTGCATTTTCTCAAATATAGCATTGTTATATACCATTGTGATCGGGATAATGCCTACAATGCTAATATAACCATGTTGAAAGAAAACAAACTAATTCAGTTTACTATTAGAAGGCGCATTTTTGGGGTATTTTGTAGGTTTTGTCCCCTTTTGAGGTTTTTAAGTTCATTAAGAGGCCTAATAGCGCATATCATATTAAAGGACTGTATCTTAGCTGAACAATGGTACCAAAATCGTGACATTTTGAAGCAACTTTAGTGTTTTGGGGGCGAGGCCATTGTGCCAAGTACCCCGAATTCCATTCTTCCGTGCCATTTAATTGTCTTCTGGGCAGTTTTGAATGAACCTTTGTTTCTCCCTAACGTTATGACGTCATAATATGCAATTGAACGCCTTGACATGGATATCACTCGAAAGATAGTAGAAATCGCTTTCCAATGATACCCCATATGGCCATGTTCCCCTCAGCTGGGTGTACTCAATCTGTGATGCAAACTGTAAGGTGCACCCCTACCCCAAAGAAATTTCAAGAAATCTCAAAATCAAATTTCCTGAATTTTGCTAAAAGGACCTGTGTCTATAAGGATTGAATCTTCCCCCGTGCATTTTCTCAAATATAGCATTGTTATATACCATTGTGATCGGGATAATGCCTACAATGCTAATATAACCATGTTGAAAGAAAACAAACTAATTCAGTTTACTATTAGAAGGCGCATTTTTGGGGTATTTTGTAGGTTTTGTCCCCTTTTGAGGTTTTTAAGTTCATTAAGAGGCCTAATAGCGCATATCATATTAAAGGACTGTATCTTAGCTGAACAATGGTACCAAAATCGTGACATTTTGAAGCAACTTTAGTGTTTTGGGGGCGAGGCCATTGTGCCAAGTACCCCGAATTCCATTCTTCCGTGCCATTTAATTGTCTTCTGGGCAGTTTTGAATGAACCTTTGTTTCTCCCTAACGTTATGACGTCATAATATGCAATTGAACGCCTTGACATGGATATCACTCGAAAGATAGTAGAAATCGCTTTCCAATGATACCCCATATGGCCATGTTCCCCTCAGCTGGGTGTACTCAATCTGTGATGCAAACTGTAAGGTGCACCCCTACCCCAAAGAAATTTCAAGAAATCTCAAAATCAAATTTCCTGAATTTTGCTAAAAGGACCTGTGTCTATAAGGATTGAATCTTCCCCCGTGCATTTTCTCAAATATAGCATTGTTATATACCATTGTGATCGGGATAATGCCTACAATGCTAATATAACCATGTTGAAAGAAAACAAACTAATTCAGTTTACTATTAGAAGGCGCATTTTTGGGGTATTTTGTAGGTTTTGTCCCCTTTTGAGGTTTTTAAGTTCATTAAGAGGCCTAATAGCGCATATCATATTAAAGGACTGTATCTTAGCTGAACAATGGTACCAAAATCGTGACATTTTGAAGCAACTTTAGTGTTTTGGGGGCGAGGCCATTGTGCCAAGTACCCCGAATTCCATTCTTCCGTGCCATTTAATTGTCTTCTGGGCAGTTTTGAATGAACCTTTGTTTCTCCCTAACGTTATGACGTCATAATATGCAATTGAACGCCTTGACATGGATATCACTCGAAAGATAGTAGAAATCGCTTTCCAATGATACCCCATATGGCCATGTTCCCCTCAGCTGGGTGTACTCAATCTGTGATGCAAACTGTAAGGTGCACCCCTACCCCAAAGAAATTTCAAGAAATCTCAAAATCAAATTTCCTGAATTTTGCTAAAAGGACCTGTGTCTATAAGGATTGAATCTTCCCCCGTGCATTTTCTCAAATATAGCATTGTTATATACCATTGTGATCGGGATAATGCCTACAATGCTAATATAACCATGTTGAAAGAAAACAAACTAATTCAGTTTACTATTAGGATATAGTCCTGAGTAAGGACACTAGCGGTTACCGTTAGTGATTTGGTTTTCTGTATAAAAAGTCATTTTTCTCCTTTCCTACCCCATTGGAGCGCCATTTGGCGTTTGGGAAGTGAATTGGGACTAAATATTTATAAGGTAGGTCCTGATTTATCTGAAAACATGCCAAAGTTCAGTGGGAAATCTCATTTTAAGCTGGCGGCGGAGTGATTTTGACCTTGGTGATTTGACCAGAATTCTCTGAGAAATCTGACGATAGAGGGGGTTAGTGTCTTCAAGTTTATTTATCTCAAAAATTCGGTGGACAACCCATGGTAAGATTGTTATAGCAGTCTAGGCGAGTCTCTCCCGAACACTGTGGTATGTTGCACTAGGCTTGGATACTAATCGTTAATAAGATACAGGGTAAAATGTTATAACGGCCACCTATGGGAAACTCTACTGTGGTCTTCAACCTATTAGAAGGCGCATTTTTGGGGTATTTTGTAGGTTTTGTCCCCTTTTGAGGTTTTTAAGTTCATTAAGAGGCCTAATAGCGCATATCATATTAAAGGACTGTATCTTAGCTGAACAATGGTACCAAAATCGTGACATTTTGAAGCAACTTTAGTGTTTTGGGGGCGAGGCCATTGTGCCAAGTACCCCGAATTCCATTCTTCCGTGCCATTTAATTGTCTTCTGGGCAGTTTTGAATGAACCTTTGTTTCTCCCTAACGTTATGACGTCATAATATGCAATTGAACGCCTTGACATGGATATCACTCGAAAGATAGTAGAAATCGCTTTCCAATGATACCCCATATGGCCATGTTCCCCTCAGCTGGGTGTACTCAATCTGTGATGCAAACTGTAAGGTGCACCCCTACCCCAAAGAAATTTCAAGAAATCTCAAAATCAAATTTCCTGAATTTTGCTAAAAGGACCTGTGTCTATAAGGATTGAATCTTCCCCCGTGCATTTTCTCAAATATAGCATTGTTATATACCATTGTGATCGGGATAATGCCTACAATGCTAATATAACCATGTTGAAAGAAAACAAACTAATTCAGTTTACTATTAGAAGGCGCATTTTTGGGGTATTTTGTAGGTTTTGTCCCCTTTTGAGGTTTTTAAGTTCATTAAGAGGCCTAATAGCGCATATCATATTAAAGGACTGTATCTTAGCTGAACAATGGTACCAAAATCGTGACATTTTGAAGCAACTTTAGTGTTTTGGGGGCGAGGCCATTGTGCCAAGTACCCCGAATTCCATTCTTCCGTGCCATTTAATTGTCTTCTGGGCAGTTTTGAATGAACCTTTGTTTCTCCCTAACGTTATGACGTCATAATATGCAATTGAACGCCTTGACATGGATATCACTCGAAAGATAGTAGAAATCGCTTTCCAATGATACCCCATATGGCCATGTTCCCCTCAGCTGGGTGTACTCAATCTGTGATGCAAACTGTAAGGTGCACCCCTACCCCAAAGAAATTTCAAGAAATCTCAAAATCAAATTTCCTGAATTTTGCTAAAAGGACCTGTGTCTATAAGGATTGAATCTTCCCCCGTGCATTTTCTCAAATATAGCATTGTTATATACCATTGTGATCGGGATAATGCCTACAATGCTAATATAACCATGTTGAAAGAAAACAAACTAATTCAGTTTACTATTAGAAGGCGCATTTTTGGGGTATTTTGTAGGTTTTGTCCCCTTTTGAGGTTTTTAAGTTCATTAAGAGGCCTAATAGCGCATATCATATTAAAGGACTGTATCTTAGCTGAACAATGGTACCAAAATCGTGACATTTTGAAGCAACTTTAGTGTTTTGGGGGCGAGGCCATTGTGCCAAGTACCCCGAATTCCATTCTTCCGTGCCATTTAATTGTCTTCTGGGCAGTTTTGAATGAACCTTTGTTTCTCCCTAACGTTATGACGTCATAATATGCAATTGAACGCCTTGACATGGATATCACTCGAAAGATAGTAGAAATCGCTTTCCAATGATACCCCATATGGCCATGTTCCCCTCAGCTGGGTGTACTCAATCTGTGATGCAAACTGTAAGGTGCACCCCTACCCCAAAGAAATTTCAAGAAATCTCAAAATCAAATTTCCTGAATTTTGCTAAAAGGACCTGTGTCTATAAGGATTGAATCTTCCCCCGTGCATTTTCTCAAATATAGCATTGTTATATACCATTGTGATCGGGATAATGCCTACAATGCTAATATAACCATGTTGAAAGAAAACAAACTAATTCAGTTTACTATTAGGATATAGTCCTGAGTAAGGACACTAGCGGTTACCGTTAGTGATTTGGTTTTCTGTATAAAAAGTCATTTTTCTCCTTTCCTACCCCATTGGAGCGCCATTTGGCGTTTGGGAAGTGAATTGGGACTAAATATTTATAAGGTAGGTCCTGATTTATCTGAAAACATGCCAAAGTTCAGTGGGAAATCTCATTTTAAGCTGGCGGCGGAGTGATTTTGACCTTGGTGATTTGACCAGAATTCTCTGAGAAATCTGACGATAGAGGGGGTTAGTGTCTTCAAGTTTATTTATCTCAAAAATTCGGTGGACAACCCATGGTAAGATTGTTATAGCAGTCTAGGCGAGTCTCTCCCGAACACTGTGGTATGTTGCACTAGGCTTGGATACTAATCGTTAATAAGATACAGGGTAAAATGTTATAACGGCCACCTATGGGAAACTCTACTGTGGTCTTCAACCTATTAGAAGGCGCATTTTTGGGGTATTTTGTAGGTTTTGTCCCCTTTTGAGGTTTTTAAGTTCATTAAGAGGCCTAATAGCGCATATCATATTAAAGGACTGTATCTTAGCTGAACAATGGTACCAAAATCGTGACATTTTGAAGCAACTTTAGTGTTTTGGGGGCGAGGCCATTGTGCCAAGTACCCCGAATTCCATTCTTCCGTGCCATTTAATTGTCTTCTGGGCAGTTTTGAATGAACCTTTGTTTCTCCCTAACGTTATGACGTCATAATATGCAATTGAACGCCTTGACATGGATATCACTCGAAAGATAGTAGAAATCGCTTTCCAATGATACCCCATATGGCCATGTTCCCCTCAGCTGGGTGTACTCAATCTGTGATGCAAACTGTAAGGTGCACCCCTACCCCAAAGAAATTTCAAGAAATCTCAAAATCAAATTTCCTGAATTTTGCTAAAAGGACCTGTGTCTATAAGGATTGAATCTTCCCCCGTGCATTTTCTCAAATATAGCATTGTTATATACCATTGTGATCGGGATAATGCCTACAATGCTAATATAACCATGTTGAAAGAAAACAAACTAATTCAGTTTACTATTAGAAGGCGCATTTTTGGGGTATTTTGTAGGTTTTGTCCCCTTTTGAGGTTTTTAAGTTCATTAAGAGGCCTAATAGCGCATATCATATTAAAGGACTGTATCTTAGCTGAACAATGGTACCAAAATCGTGACATTTTGAAGCAACTTTAGTGTTTTGGGGGCGAGGCCATTGTGCCAAGTACCCCGAATTCCATTCTTCCGTGCCATTTAATTGTCTTCTGGGCAGTTTTGAATGAACCTTTGTTTCTCCCTAACGTTATGACGTCATAATATGCAATTGAACGCCTTGACATGGATATCACTCGAAAGATAGTAGAAATCGCTTTCCAATGATACCCCATATGGCCATGTTCCCCTCAGCTGGGTGTACTCAATCTGTGATGCAAACTGTAAGGTGCACCCCTACCCCAAAGAAATTTCAAGAAATCTCAAAATCAAATTTCCTGAATTTTGCTAAAAGGACCTGTGTCTATAAGGATTGAATCTTCCCCCGTGCATTTTCTCAAATATAGCATTGTTATATACCATTGTGATCGGGATAATGCCTACAATGCTAATATAACCATGTTGAAAGAAAACAAACTAATTCAGTTTACTATTAGGATATAGTCCTGAGTAAGGACACTAGCGGTTACCGTTAGTGATTTGGTTTTCTGTATAAAAAGTCATTTTTCTCCTTTCCTACCCCATTGGAGCGCCATTTGGCGTTTGGGAAGTGAATTGGGACTAAATATTTATAAGGTAGGTCCTGATTTATCTGAAAACATGCCAAAGTTCAGTGGGAAATCTCATTTTAAGCTGGCGGCGGAGTGATTTTGACCTTGGTGATTTGACCAGAATTCTCTGAGAAATCTGACGATAGAGGGGGTTAGTGTCTTCAAGTTTATTTATCTCAAAAATTCGGTGGACAACCCATGGTAAGATTGTTATAGCAGTCTAGGCGAGTCTCTCCCGAACACTGTGGTATGTTGCACTAGGCTTGGATACTAATCGTTAATAAGATACAGGGTAAAATGTTATAACGGCCACCTATGGGAAACTCTACTGTGGTCTTCAACCTATTAGAAGGCGCATTTTTGGGGTATTTTGTAGGTTTTGTCCCCTTTTGAGGTTTTTAAGTTCATTAAGAGGCCTAATAGCGCATATCATATTAAAGGACTGTATCTTAGCTGAACAATGGTACCAAAATCGTGACATTTTGAAGCAACTTTAGTGTTTTGGGGGCGAGGCCATTGTGCCAAGTACCCCGAATTCCATTCTTCCGTGCCATTTAATTGTCTTCTGGGCAGTTTTGAATGAACCTTTGTTTCTCCCTAACGTTATGACGTCATAATATGCAATTGAACGCCTTGACATGGATATCACTCGAAAGATAGTAGAAATCGCTTTCCAATGATACCCCATATGGCCATGTTCCCCTCAGCTGGGTGTACTCAATCTGTGATGCAAACTGTAAGGTGCACCCCTACCCCAAAGAAATTTCAAGAAATCTCAAAATCAAATTTCCTGAATTTTGCTAAAAGGACCTGTGTCTATAAGGATTGAATCTTCCCCCGTGCATTTTCTCAAATATAGCATTGTTATATACCATTGTGATCGGGATAATGCCTACAATGCTAATATAACCATGTTGAAAGAAAACAAACTAATTCAGTTTACTATTAGGATATAGTCCTGAGTAAGGACACTAGCGGTTACCGTTAGTGATTTGGTTTTCTGTATAAAAAGTCATTTTTCTCCTTTCCTACCCCATTGGAGCGCCATTTGGCGTTTGGGAAGTGAATTGGGACTAAATATTTATAAGGTAGGTCCTGATTTATCTGAAAACATGCCAAAGTTCAGTGGGAAATCTCATTTTAAGCTGGCGGCGGAGTGATTTTGACCTTGGTGATTTGACCAGAATTCTCTGAGAAATCTGACGATAGAGGGGGTTAGTGTCTTCAAGTTTATTTATCTCAAAAATTCGGTGGACAACCCATGGTAAGATTGTTATAGCAGTCTAGGCGAGTCTCTCCCGAACACTGTGGTATGTTGCACTAGGCTTGGATACTAATCGTTAATAAGATACAGGGTAAAATGTTATAACGGCCACCTATGGGAAACTCTACTGTGGTCTTCAACCTATTAGAAGGCGCATTTTTGGGGTATTTTGTAGGTTTTGTCCCCTTTTGAGGTTTTTAAGTTCATTAAGAGGCCTAATAGCGCATATCATATTAAAGGACTGTATCTTAGCTGAACAATGGTACCAAAATCGTGACATTTTGAAGCAACTTTAGTGTTTTGGGGGCGAGGCCATTGTGCCAAGTACCCCGAATTCCATTCTTCCGTGCCATTTAATTGTCTTCTGGGCAGTTTTGAATGAACCTTTGTTTCTCCCTAACGTTATGACGTCATAATATGCAATTGAACGCCTTGACATGGATATCACTCGAAAGATAGTAGAAATCGCTTTCCAATGATACCCCATATGGCCATGTTCCCCTCAGCTGGGTGTACTCAATCTGTGATGCAAACTGTAAGGTGCACCCCTACCCCAAAGAAATTTCAAGAAATCTCAAAATCAAATTTCCTGAATTTTGCTAAAAGGACCTGTGTCTATAAGGATTGAATCTTCCCCCGTGCATTTTCTCAAATATAGCATTGTTATATACCATTGTGATCGGGATAATGCCTACAATGCTAATATAACCATGTTGAAAGAAAACAAACTAATTCAGTTTACTATTAGGATATAGTCCTGAGTAAGGACACTAGCGGTTACCGTTAGTGATTTGGTTTTCTGTATAAAAAGTCATTTTTCTCCTTTCCTACCCCATTGGAGCGCCATTTGGCGTTTGGGAAGTGAATTGGGACTAAATATTTATAAGGTAGGTCCTGATTTATCTGAAAACATGCCAAAGTTCAGTGGGAAATCTCATTTTAAGCTGGCGGCGGAGTGATTTTGACCTTGGTGATTTGACCAGAATTCTCTGAGAAATCTGACGATAGAGGGGGTTAGTGTCTTCAAGTTTATTTATCTCAAAAATTCGGTGGACAACCCATGGTAAGATTGTTATAGCAGTCTAGGCGAGTCTCTCCCGAACACTGTGGTATGTTGCACTAGGCTTGGATACTAATCGTTAATAAGATACAGGGTAAAATGTTATAACGGCCACCTATGGGAAACTCTACTGTGGTCTTCAACCTATTAGAAGGCGCATTTTTGGGGTATTTTGTAGGTTTTGTCCCCTTTTGAGGTTTTTAAGTTCATTAAGAGGCCTAATAGCGCATATCATATTAAAGGACTGTATCTTAGCTGAACAATGGTACCAAAATCGTGACATTTTGAAGCAACTTTAGTGTTTTGGGGGCGAGGCCATTGTGCCAAGTACCCCGAATTCCATTCTTCCGTGCCATTTAATTGTCTTCTGGGCAGTTTTGAATGAACCTTTGTTTCTCCCTAACGTTATGACGTCATAATATGCAATTGAACGCCTTGACATGGATATCACTCGAAAGATAGTAGAAATCGCTTTCCAATGATACCCCATATGGCCATGTTCCCCTCAGCTGGGTGTACTCAATCTGTGATGCAAACTGTAAGGTGCACCCCTACCCCAAAGAAATTTCAAGAAATCTCAAAATCAAATTTCCTGAATTTTGCTAAAAGGACCTGTGTCTATAAGGATTGAATCTTCCCCCGTGCATTTTCTCAAATATAGCATTGTTATATACCATTGTGATCGGGATAATGCCTACAATGCTAATATAACCATGTTGAAAGAAAACAAACTAATTCAGTTTACTATTAGGATATAGTCCTGAGTAAGGACACTAGCGGTTACCGTTAGTGATTTGGTTTTCTGTATAAAAAGTCATTTTTCTCCTTTCCTACCCCATTGGAGCGCCATTTGGCGTTTGGGAAGTGAATTGGGACTAAATATTTATAAGGTAGGTCCTGATTTATCTGAAAACATGCCAAAGTTCAGTGGGAAATCTCATTTTAAGCTGGCGGCGGAGTGATTTTGACCTTGGTGATTTGACCAGAATTCTCTGAGAAATCTGACGATAGAGGGGGTTAGTGTCTTCAAGTTTATTTATCTCAAAAATTCGGTGGACAACCCATGGTAAGATTGTTATAGCAGTCTAGGCGAGTCTCTCCCGAACACTGTGGTATGTTGCACTAGGCTTGGATACTAATCGTTAATAAGATACAGGGTAAAATGTTATAACGGCCACCTATGGGAAACTCTACTGTGGTCTTCAACCATACATACTAACCAATGAGAACGCAATACGGAAGTACGCAATTGTCAATTACATCGATTGAACGAACAAGTAAAACGTTATAAATTATTATAATGATTACTGAATCAACAGTACTGGGTATCGAATATATTAGCTTAGCAGAAGTATCAGTCAACAATCTCGCGTAATAAACTTTCTCAATCAAACCAGGATTCATATATTAGTACTCGACGCACTGACTATATTGGTAATCCAGCGTAGTTTTACATTTGGAGTCGATTTTCGCAACCAATCAAATCAAGGCTTTCTGTATCGCGTTTTCACCTGCGGTATATGTCATATTCACCTGCGGTATATGGCATATTCCGCAAGTGAGTATGACATATTCTGCAGGTGAGTATCGGGTATTCACTGAAATCAATGTATCGCATACTCACATGCAGAATATACCATATACCGCAGGTGAGTATGGCATATTCACCCGTATCACGAATACCGCGCAACCATGAATGTATGCCATATACCGCGTAACATATACGCCCTTGCTGAAATCCTCATTATCTCAGAAAAACTCAAATTGATTGGGTCTCAACAAGTAGAATATTGAGTATTGGTATGGATTCCAAGAAATGGGGTTCTCAAACAGGACATTCAACGTTGTCAATTATTCCCGTGAGAACTTCATAAATGGAGTGTCATTTCTGAAATGAAAATGGATCAAGGAGATTTTTATTCACCATTTGATCTGATTTGAACTAGGCTACAAATTGTTGATCGGTTCCTTCGGATTTTCAAGGACATGTTTTACGGGGCTTGTGCTATTCTCTGATGACGTAGTCGGATATAACAGGATGAGAAAGAAGGGAAATAATATTTTACATTCATAAAAGCTTTCAGCGTTTTACACTCTCTTGTTAAATATTATCAATCCCGTCAATTTGTACAAATGAGTTTATTTTGCTTAGATAAATGTCTTTAGCAAGAAAAGCAAGACCATTTGTAGAGCAGTGCAAACAATCACTTCTACTAGGAGATCCGGAGATTGGAATTAGCTGGAAACAAATACACTTGTTGCATTATATTTTCATAATTACGTGAAACATTGGTTTCACATATTGTGCAGAATTTGTTTTAGATTTATACAAGCTGTGAATCATGAATTTCTCCCATCGCCATATTGGTTCACCACATCATTGGGTTGATTTCCTCGAGGTCGGGCCCTGTGATAAATCCTCATGCAGTGCGCATGCGTAGAGAACAATTTGTGTAAAGCTGCTTTGCCGTGAACATTCTTATTTGAATTTCGACCATGTCAATCTTGTTATATGACATAGAACTCAGCAACCAAATGAAAAAATTTCTTAATCATATGTAGTGGGCTCCATGATCCACCAATATATTTCTACCGCTTAGTGTACTACGGTAGCGTGTTTTGTTTGGATGGATGGCGAACGAAGAATTCACATTACCGTGCCCGAAAAGGTAAGGACACGGTGCTTGCATTTTTATCTCCCAATTAAGTCTATTTGCCTTAAATCACGAAGGTCTAGTTACAGTGCTAGACATCTTTAAATATGATTTGGTAAAATATAGAATCCCAAATTAGCATTCTAAAAAGTACTGAATTTGGATCAACCAATATAGTATTTACTAATACATTCAAGGCAAACTCAATCAAACTAGTACTGCTATATTCGATTAGCTTTGCATACCCTCTACACGGGACTAATCAGGAGGAGGGTACTCGGGATATTTCCAAGGGAATGTAAGGCCAGAGAACATTGTTCTTATTTCCTCCGAGTCTCCTTTTCCTCAGCACAATATATCCCCGGGGAAAGGCTCAAAAGGGGTGCGGTCGCACCCATTGTATCCCCCTACCCCTGGGTACCTCTTTCTGCTAATCGAGTAAGTAAGACTACTCGAAGGATACGCACGATACATTTTAATAACACTCGTAAAGACGACGCTCCAAAAAGACTGGTTTGGTATGATCGTGGCAGGTATTCTAAAAGAAGTGGCCTGTAAGCGTTAGAGTTCACGGCATTCTTGTAATTGGAAATACATGTAGGTACTTAAGGGAAATGGGAATCTTTCTAAAGGCGTCGTTGCGTTATATTGATGGATTTAAAGTTCCCGATTTATCTCAAGATGATACCCGAAGATGTTTATTATTCAAAGACAAAATAAACAAACTTATGATGAATGCCGTACCTAGTACTATCCAATTATGGGTTTTGTATTTCAGATAAGTTTTGAGATATGGACTGTTATTCCATGTTGTACATTAACAATAAATGAGGATTTCTTGACTTATTGCGACTGCTACAACTAAAATGATTTTGCCCATAGTTAGATCAAGGGCGAACGTAATACCCGGAACGTTCGCAAATTGGCGTTCGTTTTTTACCGCATCCGATTTGAATTAGCCAATAAACATGATAGGGGTGTGAGAACTTAAAATTTATTCTGACGATGTGTCTCACCCCCCTCTGGACATAAAGTCCAGAGCTGAATATGGCAGCATATGTTGATGATTGGTAAGTAAAAACAATCTATCCTTATAACGTAACATATTTTCTATAGTTAAGTAAATTTCGGTCACGAACCATTCAGAAACAACAGTTAAAACGAAGATTGTCCGCGTCAGATTTGATTGTACCACTTTGAAACCAATGGGGTTTTCTCATTTGCATAATCACGTGAGCCATAGACTGTTATGGGGGATTTCCGAAGCAGGGTGACACACATTAACATAAAACACAATCGCCACTTGAATTACATTTCCCTGTTTATTCTGTTCGTATCAAGCCGTTTTTACATGCCATATATTTAAGTTAATCAATTATGTAGCTCATGATGTGAACATATTCCAATGCTATAGAGCAAAATAACTGCAAAACGGTACAGAAAAGGGTACCTAGGTCTGAGAAAACCTACCCCTCTATACCCCGTTTCTCGTTTCGTTTGGTACATAACTAAGCCCCGGGTATTAAATAAGCCCTTGGTTAAATATTCATGTATTGCTCAATTGCTTATAAAACAACCAACAAGACCATATGGAATTCATGAATCTTTGAGAAAAATCGTCATCATTATCTTTCAAAAATGTGATGATAACCAGCAGTAATTTCAAAGAAGAAATAATCATCAGAATTGTGATAATAGCCAGCAATAACGTCGAGGAAGAATCGTAAGGCGTTTGATTGCATATGCCTATTATAGATTAGACATGCACTTGGAATATATGAACATTCAAATACCATTTAATTAGATTTAAATCTTACCTATTTGTTTGACCCCTTGCGAAGATATGGATAAATTGTTTTAATTTGTAAGAAAACTAATATGTTCGCAATCACGAATTACCTAAATATTCTGCAAAAGCAAGAAAAAGCAAACTCTAAGTGCACATCAGTCAAGAAAAACAATCCCCATATAGCCCAAAACCATGATCTAACGTGAAAAGAAACAATGTCTAATACCTCCTTTCCCCCACCATTGAAGAACAAATATCACAATCCAACACCAGAAGACCAAGGGACATTTCATTCATACTGAAGTCATAACAATACATGTTGAAGAAAAAATTAGAAGTTGATAGCCATTACTCATAACCTTAAAAATAGTTGTAGATACAAGTACTCATACAAGATGAAGCAATCTACTTGGCTCGTATTTGAAAAATTAAACAAAATCGGAAAAGCACACTTGTTAAATTACACTAATAAAACACCGACATTTACAGTAATATTATCGTAATTTTTACAATTATAATAATCAACGTTTTGTCAAATGCTTAGATTAGAGCTTTCGATATAAGTTTTCAGCCAAACTTAAACTGCAACTTTAACTTTTAAATGACGTTATCACAACTGGGGAGGAAGGCTTCTCGAAGAAACCAGGAAAGTACATTTCATGAGAAAAAATGAATATCCCAGCAATGTCAGAATTAATCTCTAAGTTGTAATCATATTTTGAAACTAGAAATCGCGAACTACATACTTGTACTTGCCAAATATTTTGTTGCGATTTGAAGGATGAAAACACCCTATCTTCGTTCGAGAGTTCTTCCCCAGTACTATACCTGACTTGTACAAGTTTAGATTTGCATACATCAATACGTATACGTATTCCAAAAACTTATAAAAGAAATCTCTCTAATCTAATCTAGTCTTTTTACCCTTTGTTAGACATTTTTCGACCCGAAAGGCGGAAACTTTTTCAGTAAATGGAGATTTGAAAACATCAAGACATACAGTATGTACCTCCTTAAATATTGCTTCAAATGTTGCTACGCTATAGTGTGTTACGGATTTTTCACATTCGGGAGTCATACCATGAACTAGTGTTGTCACTTAGTGAATACAATGTCACAATGTCAATTTGCACTTTATGTTACTCGGGATCTAAAAACTCACTCTGTCTTGGAATTTAGAATAGGGTTTTAAGGTTATCGTGGACGTTGTAAAGAAAGCATAACCATGGCGACAAGTTGAAGATAATAAAAAGAACATGTCTTCGAAGCATACCTGTCACATCGATAACTTAACAAACCATCGCCTCGAGTAACAAATGTACGGTGGCCCAAGATATAGAAGGTTGTATGGAAACGAGACAGGGTTCACTGATATCATAATTATTTAAAGAAACACATTTTTACTTTTTACGTAAACTTTAGTATTGTATGAAATTTCAATACATTTTTCTTAACGGTGAGATAAAGGGGAGATGATTGAAAGTGTTAAAAGAAATCCCAGGCCTGTAGCCAGGGGGGACTATTTTTGAGTGATTTTTGGCCAAATTTGCCAAAGTGAACTCCCCTCTGTATATGTTCATGAGTTGGTGAACTACTTCAGTGAGATTGACGGATGCATCATCGTCGTTCTTATATCATTCTTAATTTGATTGTGGCCTTTTGTCTGCATATGTAAGGAGGGCTCGATCATTAACTAGTATACATTTAAGACGTTGATCCAAAAAATCTCAAAATGACTTTTAGACCCAAAATTACCTTTTTGCCAAAATGATTTTCCTATTAGAGAAGTCATACATTTATGATTTGTATACATAAATAGGCAATGAATGCATTATTTCTTTTCTACTTTAGTTAAGACGAAAATTGAAAAAATCTCTAAATTCTTAGATAAAAAATACATATTTTAGCCCATATTTCGAAACGTACCTACTTTTGCTAGGTGACCTCAATATTCATGGCATTACAAGACTGCAAGCATATTTGTTATTTCTGCTAGATTCATTAAATTACACTTGGATCACTCAGGTCCTGTTAGAATCATGTGACAGTGAAAAATAAGATTAAATACTCCGAAGACTCAGAGAATATAATGATGTTGATCTAAGGTCAATGAGTAAATGGAGGAAGTCTGGGTTTCCAAAGGTACAAAGAAGGCATTTCGAGTTCTCCCAATTTTCCTCCGCTTCTCCATGAACAAAATCACCCCAACAATAAGCCACCCAAAATTGAACCGTAACATTTGATGCTCTGTAACACTGATGTCTGTAGGGGAATCAAATTGACCACCTCGATTTTTTTCTACAGTACTTTTTGCAAGTTTTGCGCCTCTGTTATTATTCTACTTTTAGCCACAGACATAAGACACTTTTTGGCAGATAAATCAAGGTGAGCGGGGCCAATGAAAATGAAATTCATCAAAGATTGGTAATTACCTTGTTCTGTAGAAAATGCAAAGATGATGATTATTGCTCTGTTTGATCAATGATCATTTAACATATTGAATTCACGTTCTAACATGCTTCATTTCATAAAAATCGAGCCACAGTGACTAACATATGAGTTTCTGAAAGTAAAATATAGTTAATCGACAAATAATCGCGAATCGCGTTCTCTTCACGAATTTGATAAAAACGGTTTTTATAAGAAATTACTTGATGAATACCTTTGAATTTTGTGCATGTTACTAAATTTTTATGCAGTATTACCCTCTCCAAATTTTAAATATAAATATTTTTTGTTCTCCCCTAACCCCAATTTTTCAGATGAGTCTATTTCAATGAAAAAATCACAACCCGTAATCACCTATTAAATGTGACGCTTATTTGTCGATATCGTAATTTCATATGCCACTGCTCAAAATTCAATGCCAAGCTGTATTCAGCAGTATGACTTTTAGCCAAGCGTACACTTCCCAATCCATCCACACGTCTGGTAACCAGAAGTTGCATTAAATATATCATATCCTTTTCATATTAGAATATTGTTTGAATCTTGATTCTATTCCTTGATTACAATGGTTCGGTAAGTTCTGAAAGTGTCGATGATTTTTAAGAATCGCCTAACATAAATTTTAACAGACTTTGATGATTGACCCGAAAGAAGCTTCTGGTTGCCAAGCTTATGGAGGGGAGTGTAAATCTTATCTCAAGCTCACAAGGTCAGAGTATATTGATCCTCGATCTAATGATTCCAATTTAACTTTATATCTGATAACATTACATCAATTAACAATGGCATTAATTATGTACGTGCATAATAGCCAATTAATGATTAATCTTGAATTTTGTTCATCATTGTCGATCTAGAACCATGTATTATACGGTGACGCAACAGGAACAAGTAGATTGCGAAAAGGCTTATAGTAGCGAGATAATCGTTGATCTGCTATACGTTCATTGCTTTGATATTATCTTGGGTAAATAGATAAAAGCAGAATCGAAGTTATAATAGCATTAGTCGATAATCAAGGAAATCAAAATACAAAGAAGCAGAAGAATCTGACGAATCTTTAGTGAGGAATTTATGCTTGAATTTACGCCATCCCACTGCGGCGCAGATGCACCTTGGCCCGAACTGTAAGTACAATTCTTTTTATTGATCATAGATTCATGCACAGATCGAATTCGATAAAATGATATTTGGTGCCCTTATTTTTAAAGTTGGTTTAGTTCTTTAAATGACAACTATCTTTATAGTGGCCGGGACAGAACAAGCCATACACCACTCTTTTCCTGATAACTTATTCAATTCTCAATAATTTTTCATGAAATTTTCACTGGATAAACTTTAAAGCATCCCTAATATATTCTTTGGTTTAAATCATAATTGATTTTCATTATAATTACAGCTTTTTAAATATGATGACCAACTTCTGTTAATGGATCGTTTTGTTAGAAATGGAGGACAATTCCAGCAGTTATTGATTTTGAGTGCTAGCTCATGTACTGGCTTAATTGTATGAATTTTTACTCATGTATCTCATCTATCTCACATAATTTATTATTATATATTAGTTAAAATGGAATAATAAAATGATATAAATGATGTATAATCAATAAAAGATATGTTGTGCAATCTTATGTGTTTCTGCTCCTTACCCCTGACCCTAAAATATTTTAATATCTTGTCCTAATCTCTGTGTGTAGTTGATGAAATGTATCTCATGAACGGAAAGTACATATTGTGGATGCCATAGTAGGTCAGAAGTCAAGAAGCAATCCCTAAAAGCTTTTATAAAACATTACAAATGAGACTTATTCAATCTAAGTTATTTAAACTGGTGATGTGTCCAAGTAAAACATGGGACAAACAAATTGTCTAACAGCAGCATGACGATGAATATTGTTCCCAAGTATCCGAGGTAGACATAGGCCTAAGTTGTCGAGTCTAAATTCAATTTGCATTTTAAATAAGTTCAATGCACAGACACTGTGTAAAATAAAACAAATGAGACTTTTTATGTCATATGGTGAAAAGTCAAATGGAGAAAATATAATTTTGATTGGAATAAAGACGATACCTATTCAAGAAAGTAAAATAAGATATTTTATCATTTTCAAACAAAAGATGCAAAATTGGGATCTTGGCAGAAGATGGCCATCATTTTTGACAAGTTGTAATTGTAAAGTACATTGATGATGAGTTAAAGGAAAGATTTGTATGTTCACGAGGGGAAAGAGTACCCGTGTATATACAACCTACCGCCGAGCAAGACACGCACATACCGCCGAGCAAATGTTTGATAATGTCATCTCGTAGGAAAATGGACAATAAAGGTAATATAATGTCACTAACAATTCCTTTGGATGGTTAGAGTTGTTACTAAGATGTTCTAGCAGGCGCAATTGGCCTAGAATTATAGTTGAAATATATTTTTATGTCCAAATTAAGAGATAAGGTAAACGTATAATGGTTTTCGATTTGTTTTTCTCATTCATAATCGCTTTAATTGATAATGAGCCATACATAATACATACTTGGGTCAGTAAATGGATGTGCATATGCATAATATATTAAGTGTCAAAATATTAGGTCAAAATAGCACTTTTGAACAGCAAAATCTTCACTTAAACTTTGTCCTAAAAGATCCGAGGTTATCGGACATCGGACCCGATGTGATCGACGAGTAATATTATAAAGATCCGAAAATATCTTGAGTAAAGGATCTCAGAATCCGAACATTACTTGAGTAAAATCTGTTGAGATCCGATTATATCGTCGAGTTTATGACGTGCTGATGAAAAAATAATAAACATACAATCTGCATCATTCATGTGAATCATTTTGTTGTGAACAATAAATGAAACTGAAAAAAATATGGCTATCACCAGTTACCACTGCACATCGAAACATTGTATTTCAGGTCCTCGGTACAAATGCTTCCACTGTAGTTATAAATCACACGAGATGGATGACTTTGTGGTCCACTTCAGTCAGCACCATCCATTACTGAGTATCAAAGTTAATGTGCCTGAGTTAAATGGCCAAAAAATGGATTTACAATGTTTTTGACTATGGTATTGTATTATCAAAGAAAGATCACGGTAATTTTCGTTTCGAGGATATGAAGCTTGTGAAGCTTGGGATTCTTCAAGTTGTGTTCTTTGAGTAGAATGGCGCTTGCAATGCAGAATTAAATGTTTTTGGGTTGCACTCTTACCATAGACACATAGGAAATTATGGTGATTCAAGTGTAAGCATGAATTCAATGTTTTAAAGAACACTGCCGGAAACAGACGTTGACGTATAGTGCTGCGGGAATTATATCATATTATATTATATCCCGGTGCCAGGAGTATATGATAAATAAAAAGGAATATTTGTGATATCGTCATGATATTATATGCTCATTCGAAAGCTTACTCACTACCTCATCGGGTTCTACTCACGGTATAGTCGGAATAGCTCGGTGGTAGCTTCGGGTCCTATATAACCGTACTCGTGACATAATCGGGTCTTTCATTTTCAACTTTCACCGGTGATTTCAATGATATGCAACGTATGGCAGTGAAATAAATATGATACATTTACACCTATTGTATCTTTGAATCGAATGAAGTAAAGACAGCCATGATTGTTACTTATTCAAGATGTAAATCATCATTCAAATATTTAAAAGTTGAATTTAGCGATTGGATAGTAAACATTGCGCTAAGTACTCATTATTTTGCAAACATGAGTGCATGGGACAATAACTTTATCAGTTACACACAATTCTGTGTTTTATCTGTTTCTCATATTGAGAAATTCAAGATATAAACAAAAGTTTATAACTCACCCCCTACATTTTCAGACATCTTCGGGTCTTTGCTCGGCGGTAGGTTGTATATACACGGGTACTCTTTCCCCTCGTGATGTTATGCTTCAAAGTTTATCAAGTGAAAATTTCATGAAAAATTATTGAGAAAAAAGAGGTGTGTCCCTTGTTCTGTCCCGGCTACTTGTTACCAAAATCCTAGCTGGGTAACAACAATATTAGTTGGGACTTTTATCTCTCCTTTGAGTACTCTAGTTAGTAGATAAACAAGTGATGTTGTATTTCTGTTAATTATGGATGTAGCCAAGTATTGGGCTGGCGAGTCAACTACCTAAAAATGTTACAAAAAAATATTGAACTAGTTTCTCAATTGAAGTAAAAATAGGAATTGAGTCCAAAAATAGATATATAGGCTCTGATCTGCCAACATCGGTTATTTAGTCCCTTTCATGCCAAATTATCCCTCCGCAAGCTCCAGCCCCAGCTGTGGAAGTCTTTAGACAGTGGACAGTCATCAGACACTGCAATACAGCAGCACTGCAGTACCAATTGGCTGAAAATTTTGAAACTGGTTCACCTATGGTAGAGCCTATGGTAAGACATTTATATTTTATATTAGAATCGATTCCATATTCTACACATTCTTAGCTTTAAAATGATATCAAATTCGCTCTGCTCTACCATGGGTGAAGCAGTTTCAGTTTGCAACGAAAAAACTGAAAAAGTAGGAAGAAATGCAACATTTCATATACCTCCAATTTTTTCATTTTTCACATCCTGTGTTATTTCAATGGGAGAGGTTTCTTAAAAAATGAGTTTGACTTTGGTGACCTATAACTTTTTTTAACCTGAAGAAACACATCGGTTTTGTGTTAGATAAAGTGATCAATTTCAATTGTTTACTTAACTAGTATTTTTAGAGAATTCGGATGGATGGATATTACAGGATATGACTTGCGCCATGCCTAACATTTCCTATTGGTTTACATGGGAATGGCGATTTTCAAAAGTCCATCATATTTGTGTAAATTTGTGTCAAGAGAAACATTAGAAAATTTGGAGGTAAAGGAAATAAAATCAAATTACATCTCACCTTGTATTATTTTTTTTTTATTTTTGTTTTCTTTCTGTCACCACTTCTGGTGGTGACTTAATAACAAATACTGAATGTAAATCTTTATACATGTATAATAAAAAGAATTGCAAAACTTAACAAAAAATTGAAATGAAAAGCGTAAAATTAAGCAAGACCTAAACATCAAGCACAAAACATGAAATGTAACTATTCTTACATCATAAGAGTGACCCCAAAATACACTTTATATGGTAAATATTAATTCAACATACGTAACTTGACAACGATACATGATTTTACTTAAAGTGTTATTGGAATACATTTTTATTTCAATTTGATTTATGTATTGTTTTCGACCCTGTAATGTTTATATTCAAATCTGGGCCAGTCAGGCGAAATATATTAATCGCGTCGTGTATGTATATTTATCGTATGATCTGTAAAATGAAGCCACAGTTCTTGTGCTGTACGAATCTGTATTGCTACTGAGATTGTCCCCGTTGATCATCTCCGTCGCAATACAGAAAATATTGGTACGGAGGGGACAATCTCAGTACCATTACAGATGGTCACACAATAAAAACGTTATTGAATGATTTGAAGTGCAATACAGGATATATTCTGTCTCGATATTCTGTATTGACACTCAACTTAGTCTCGTTCCAATAATTCTCGAACAGAATATATTCTGTATTGCACTTCAAATCATTCAATAACTTATATTATCGTATGATCTGTAAAATGAAGCCTTCTGATTGGTCAGTTCTTGTGCTGTACCAATCTGTATTGCTACTGAGATTGTCCCCGTTGATCATCTCCGTCGCAATACAGAAAATATTGGTACAGAGGGGACAATCTCAGTAGCAATACAGAGGATGACACGATAAAAACGTTATTGAATGATTTGAAGTGCAATACAGGATATATTCTGTCTCGATATTCTGTATTGGCACTCGACTTTATCTCGTTCCAATACGGAATTTCTCGAGCAGAATATATCCTGTATTGCACTTCAAATCATTCAATAACTTATAGTATGGTACATTCATAATCATATTTGAGGTATGACTTCATGAAATTGAGTTTTATAGGAGCCGAATTGATAATGTTTGAGTAATTTTAAGTTGGACACTGCCATTTGTGTGTATTATTTAAACAACTATATTATATGAACTGGTCTGGTGTATCTATATCTGAAATGAAATATGAAATGATAATGAAAATACATAAATCTAGTGACGAAATTTTTTTAACTCTATGAATAAATGATTTGGTAGATTCATTTGGGACTTACCTAGAGTGTCACAGGTATAAACGTGTTAATACAAATCATAAAAAAAATCATTCTCCTTGCTTTTCGATACATGTTGTGTACTGATTTTTTCTAATGGTACACAAAAACAATGTGACATATAGCTATCATGCAGAATATATATAACTCTGTAGACAACTAACAGCTCGCTTTGCGAACGGAGTATGAGCTTAAATTATAGAACGATGTATTGGATACAGAATAGATAATTGTGCAAATGGGTCTTAATAACGACTATAGAACATGACTATACGATTAGACTAGATTATTAATAGTCTAGAAACGTGACCGTGAATTATTTACTTACAGATTTACTATAGGAGTAGAATACGTCGACCTTATCACTTCTGTTGACATGGATTTATTGAATGCGTGTCTAGAATGTTCTAATTGTTTAAAAGCACAATCATTCAATAAGCGGATGGGGTGATTTTAGTTAACGTGTGTTACGTGTGTTCAGTGATTAATTCAGATTGAAAATTATTGTGATTACAAAATCCGTCATATCATTTCAAACTGTAAATAATTTATCTATTTATTCAGGCATCAATTCCAAAATTATAGAATTACATATAGGATGACACAAAAATACAATTAATGATTTATTTTTGGAATTACGTTAAATATCATGGACCCTTAATAAATTTCCATTTGTAGAGTAGATAGAGTGCCCAATACGAAAAATAATGTGCACTAACATGTTCATGGATACAATGTGTGTTTATAATTGTATTGTAGAACACTCCTACAGTACACTGCAAAACTCAGTATTTTGTTTAATCTAGTGGGTAGACCAAATATAGGTTTTTCCATCCTTTATGAATATATCTAAGATTTACGCAGTGGTGTCATAAAGGTATCATACTTTTTAATTATACCAATGTATCGCTGTAAAATATAATTACTGTATCCATAAAACTATCTTGCGAGACTTGAAATGGAATGTTCTAATTGGGTTAAGGGCCCCCTTAAGGTCAAAGTCTCGTCAATTACCCGGATATAGAGCAAATCCTAAATTAACGTGTTTTTCTCGAAAGATCTCGTTCCATTTATGAATGAGTTAGCTCGGATGGGAAGGTGATTTAGAATTTTTAACCATTATTGTACTGAGCTGAAATACAATGAAATCTTAGTACTGTTATACTGTTAATGAGGTAAGCTTGTTATCCAGAACTCTCATAATTATGGGAAATACATTATATCTTGGACGATTCCGGAAAAGCACCATAAAAATGTATCTACCAGACCTCATTGTGAGTTTATTTCTTGATCTGGAACAACTTTTATGACTATGAATTATTATGGTGTAAACTATCTAAGAACTATTATTCTTGATAGTAAATGGCAATCAGTAGTCTAGCTACAAGCCCTTGTGACCCCCCCCCCCCCCGCCACAACAACTGTATGAGAAGGTGTGTAGTCAAGTAGAGAAGGTGTGGTCACAAAGGATTGTAGTAGACTAGACAATCAACTTACATTTCAGTTATATAAGTTAGTCTATATTAAATGTAATTGAAACTCCACTCATTTTATGTCAATCAAATTTTATTCTATTATCTTTATGTCTTGACATATAGTGTTCTGTACAGTCTACGAGCTCATTACTTTTCTAAACTGGGCAATACTTACTTGAGTGACACTATGTGTTTTAAGAAAGCGCCTTCAAGGTTTAACCCTAGATTTCTAGTGTAAACGTGATTGGCGTTAGAAAGGTCCTTTTATAAACCACCTAGACCTTTTGTCACAAAAATGTTTATAGATTTCAAATTTCAACTAAACATTTGGCCCGTATGCACTGCGTAGGTTCTGGGTTCGAAATATGGCTATGCCTAAGAAATATCTACTGTAAATGCTTGGATAATAACAAAGCAATTTCCTCGCTTATGAAACGAAAATGGTTTCTCAAAGAAACGAAGACAGTATATACACTGTAGGCGTCTGAAGCATGAAACGAAGACATCACATAAACGGTATCGAAGAGTCAAAAATAGAGTTGCATCCCTCCAAAAACATCTATAATGTGCCTCCAAGTGCAAATGTGACCCTCCATAGAGATATTCCGTTGATATATTATGCATTAGTGAAAACGAAAGTCTTCGTTGCAAATAAAACATGTCTTCGTATCGTTTGATGCCCAATAAAAGCACCTTAGCACGCCCGGTGATCGTGAAAATGGGACGGAGGGGGGAGCAAGCAATTTCTGGTAGAAAAAAGAACAAATCTGCAAAAATTATTTTTTCAAGAATAAGGTTTATGATTTAATTGCTAAACGAATAGGCGCACGGTATGGCAAAATATGTCACGTATTCTACGATTTTTTTAGCCGATTCTCTTCTTAGGTATAAGATCTATTAAAAAAGGCGCAACGCCACCAACGTGCAAAAGTCAATGTACCTTACATACCTTATTTTCATTCACACACGCATGTGTTGTATCAAGTGTCACACAAAGAGTTGGCACTAACTCCAATCACTTTACAAGAATCCAAAAGCAATGTTGAAATGTCACAGAATAGAATAGAATAGCATAGAATACTGAAAGAATTACACATGGATCAAAGTAAATTTCGAACGAACGTGTCGATTTTACACACGCATTGAGTTCAAACTCGCTTAGGATGGTTCCTGCTCACATAGGCTCTCACAAACAAGATGCACTTCACATAGGGTGGGAGATTTGAAGTCACGTAATATTTATATCCTGGTTTCTACAATATGGCGCCCTCCGTTGAAATTAAAAATATATAATTTAGCTTAATTTGGGCACCTTGCTCGTAGTAATCATTTATAAAAAGTATACAATGTGGCCATTTATTGAGAAACTACAAACTAGATCTTTTTATCTTTTTGCCGCGCTGATGTGTTATTTCGTTCAGTGCAAAAGTAACGCGAGATTTAGAAAAAAATCTCGAACATCTCTAGAAAGCAATTTATGATACATCAAGGTGTGTGATCGGTACATCAAGGTGTGTGATCGGCGCATCATGGTCTGTGAAGGGAAAAACTTTGTACGAGTCGCATAAGATACGACGTCAGATACTGTACATCACGGCGTAACCAGTAGGACGGCACATTGAAAAAACCCATTGTTGTTTACCAAACTTTATATCAAAGTGGTGTAGCGATATATGACGTCATCGCACTACTTGTTTCTGGTCCGTTGGCTACCATCTTTATGAGGTCCAATGAAACGGGAAACATTTAAACATTTGAAAATGAAAGTGACGGATAGAATTCTACTGATCTCTTCTTTCCAACTATCTCGTTTTAATGTTAGAAAAATGCACATTAATGGGAGTAAAATGCAATCAAACACGTGGGACTTTCACTCATTTTGTACCCTATATTCGTGCGAAATTAACATTGATTAAACATAATTTTTTTAAATGTCTGAATCGCTTAAAAGTTAAAGTAAATACGATATTCTATAAGTACCAAATATCAATCAGTTCCGATAAAATGCCTTCATTTGTTACATTTTCTACGAAAACGGCTGGGCATAATTTCGGTAGAAATGTGTATTTTACGACGTTATATGCATGGTTGAATCCAAAAAGTAGCGTCATTCAGGAAATTATCATGTGTGCGTAAAATCATGTGGATATTTCATTTTGAGTAACTGAATTATCAAATTGACATATATATTGTCTTTGGAACATCACCTTTACACAGAATTATTTTCATAATGATTGCTCGATTTGCTCCATGATGAAATGCAATTTTAGACCTGGAGCTGACTCGTATCAAAAAGTATTTAGCAATGAGTTCAGGCTCACTGATTTTAAAGATAGATAAAATGAACGAAAGGGGAAAGGTTATGTGTGCCTAAAAGCATGTGGATATTTAACCTTCAATAAATGAATTACAATTTTGATGTTTATATAATCTGAAGAACATCAGTCACCTTTACACATAATTATTTTATGATAATTGTTCGATTTCTTTCATGATAAACTGCAATTTTAGACCTGACACGTATTAAAGAAGTGTCGGACAATGTATTTAGGCCTACTGATTTTGAGGATAAATAAAATGAGCAAAAGAAGAAAAGGTCACGTGTGCGCAAAAGCGTGTCAGTATTTGGATTTGAAGAAATGAATTAAAGTTTTGACATTAATATTATTTGTGAAGCATCACCTTAACATAGAATTATTTTCATAATTTTTGCTTGATTCCTTCCATGAGAAAATGCAATTATAGACCTGGCACGCGTATCAAAGAAGTATTTGGCAATTTCGTCCAGTCTCATATTGGTTTTCAAGGTAAATGAAATAAGCAAAACTGAAAAAGGTCATGTGTGCGTAAATGCGTGTCGGTATTTAATTTTGAAGAAATGAATTCATTTTTTGACATAAATATTATTTGTGAAGCATCACCTTAACATAGAATTATTTTTATAATTTTTGCTTGATTCCTTCCATGAGAAAATGCAATTATAGACCTGGCACGCGTATCAAAGAAGTATTTGGCAATTTCGTCCAGTCTCATATTGGTTTTCAAGGTAAATGAAATAAGCAAAACTGGAAAAGGTCATGTGTGCGTAAATGCGTGTCAGTATTTGGATTTGAAGAAATGAATTAAAGTTTTGACATTAATATTATTTGTGAAGCATCACCTTAACATAGAATTATTTTTATAATTTTTGCTTGATTCCTTCCATGAGAAAATGCAATTATAGACCTGGCACGCGTATCAAAGAAGTATTTGGCAATTTCGTCCAGTCTCATATTGGTTTTCAAGGTAAATGAAATAAGCAAAACTGGAAAAGGTCATGTGTGCGTAAATGCGTGTCAGTATTTAATTTTGAAGAAATGAATTAATTTTTTGACATAAATATTATTTGTGAAGCATCACCTTGACATATAATTATTTTTATAATTTTTGCTTGATTCCTTCCATGAGAAAATGCAATTATAGAACTGGCACGCGTATCAAAGAAGTATTTGGCAATTGCATCCAGTCTAATTGATTTTCAAGGTAGATGAAATAAGAAAAACTGGAAAAGGTCATGTGTGCGTAAATGCGTGTCAGTATTTAATTTTGAAGAAATGAATTCATTTTTTGACATTAATATTATTTGTGAAGCATCACATTAACATAGAATTATTTTTATAATTTTTGCTTGATTCCTTCCATGAGAAAATGCAATTATAGACCTGAGACCTTATTCACAAAGCATCGCAATTTTTAGCGATTGCTATTGCTATGCGATAGCGATATAGCAATAGCAATGACGTTTTGCGCGGTATTCACAAAAGCGCGCTAAAGCAATAGCAAAGCAATCGCTATCGCAAACACGTAGCAAACATATCGCAATTATAAATAAATACAATTTTATTAATTAGCACAGTAACTCGCACCTTGTAATTAGCTTGGGCTATTAGGCTACGCCAAATACGCTAAGGCGTTTCAAATGAATGTCATTATAAAATAAAAACGTGTAAGTAATTTGAAAGTTGTTTTGTTTGCTTGTTTAAAATACATTAATTGATTAAATATTAATAGTAGGCCAAGTGCTGCTAGCAATCTTGTCACCCCTCCAGCTCAGAGTCTGCCTTTAATGGAACTAGGGTGGAATCAAGACCCAAATAGGCCTAGTCTAGTCAATTATGTAAGTCACTATATGGTGCCATTAAACAATTAAAAATGAATGGCGCGTTTTAAAGAAGCCTCTGATCCCGGGCCTAGGCCTATAATACTCCGACGCCGTATTCAATAGCTTTTACTCCTAGCGTTTTTGAACTTCGAGAGTACGCAAATGATTGCATGGAGTAGGTAATTTCAAACATTGGGAAGTTTTCCGTGTTTTACGCAATATACCATGTTCCATAAATGCGGACAAATCCGTGATTTTTTTCTAATTGAGAGGAGAAATATGATCCCTAACACGTAGAAACGTATTTTCCATTCTGTGATTGAAGTGTTTAATAATCAAAGTTGTGTATGGGTACTCATCAAATAAAATAAAACGACAATCATAGGCTATATCATACTGCCATATACAATGTAGGCGTATCTTGAAATACTTAGGCTAAATGCATGTGCAGTTGCACTCAAGTTGTGCACGTAGTCATGCACCTTGACTTTGTGCGTGAATTTGCAGCGTGTCACTTTGCAGCGCAAGGTCAACAATTACGTCATTGCTGCAAAGTGACACGTTGCAAAGTAATATGCTGCAACCAAAATGCAATGTACATTCGTCTTAATGCATTATCATTCATAATAGATTATCATTATTATTAAATATGAATATTATAGAAGACACCATTTGAAACCATAGGCCTAATTTGTACCACATGATAGTCGGACTATAATTAATCCTAAGCTATATAGTAGGCTAAATGGTTGCAAGAAGACCAATCCTTTGTGCATGAGGGCCTTGGATTGCCTTCGATTTTCCCGGGCATATTTCAAAACCGGTTCACCCGGGGCTCGCGCTTTCTTTATATAAATGCTGATGGCCATACGTTTTTGTGTATATGCATTATTTGTCAATCATGGCAACACCTACAAGATCTCGCTACTCCGAGGAACAACTGGACATGCTCGTGTCACTAGTTGAAAAAAGTTGGGATGTATTAGATGGCCCCCTTGGAGTCACTCCACTACACACCTCGGCAAATAGGGACAAAATTTGGTCAAACATAGCTAATAAAGTGAGCGCGGTAGGGCCATCACCATGGTCGGCAGAAAAGATTCAGGTAGGCTCAAAGGACTCGTTAGAGCTCTTCGAATCAAGGTTATATATTAGATTATATCTAGTTTACCATGTGCAGTTACCTGCAAAACCAAATGGTCTCAGGGAATGGTCTAAACTTAGTTTATTTAAATCGGAATATTTTCCAGGGTAAATGGCGAGATGTTACAAGTAGAACAAGAATGAAGGCAAATAGGATAAGAGCGAATGCTAACAGAACGGGTGGCGGTCCTGGCGTGAAGTTAGAGGTATTAAGACCCCTAGAAGAGCGTGAACATTGTAATTGTTTATTTTACCGACAAAATGCAAAGATTTACGCGATAAATATGCGCAATACTCCTCCAAGTAATTGCAGAAGTTTTAATATTCGTGGAATCTTCTTAAAAACTTCAAGTTTTGTTCAGATTAATGTGCGCTTCAATACAATTCTATATTCAAAAAGGTTGTGTCACGATATACAGAATTAGAATCACCAGAAAGTAGACATTTCAAACCCTACCCGTTTTCTTCTTTGTCGCGCTTTTCGGCCCTGCGCTCTCGTTGTCGCACCGTCTTTCTAGACTCTTTCACAATGCCCTATGTCATATTCAACTGATATACACAGATGGGAAGATATTAAGGATTGTTAAATGCATTATTTTAAATTTATTTTAACTCGAATATTTAGTTTTATTTATTTAAAGCAATGAATAATAAAGGAGAACATATAATACGCTAACGGCGTAACGTCTTATTTTGTAAAGGCTTCACTTGGGGTTGCGGTGATAAAATGATGTCTATCTCAATATATACTGGTTCAAATTAAATGAAATTAATTGTATGTCGTAAGGGATATATTGAAAAGAACATGCTGAAATATTGGAAAGTTTTGAATGTTTATCCCTTAATTAGAAATATTTGAACTCAAAAAATGAAACGTAATTTTGTGAATTTTTCACATGGCTTCACTTCATATTTCTTTCAATTTATGCTTCTTACAGACTGAATTTTAATCGAAATGATATAGTTTTTTGATAATATGATATGCCTTTCAGGAATCAAAAAAGAATAATTCGCCTTTCAAACGATTTAATGTTTAATTGACCAAAATATATATCTTGTTGGTACGAAATTCTGCCTGTCCACACTTTTTTTGCATAAATATAAGCGTTAAGTTAGCATTGTTATATTATGACGTCATCAAACAGAATCTGTTTGTCTTTTCCAAAATGGTGAATTTAAATATTGTGAAAATTTGAGAAAGATCCGTTAAGAAATGAAAAGGTTATCTTCATTTTTCGTTTAAAATTAAAATCATTTTTCTTCAAAATGTTACAGTCCACATCCGGTTTTAGCATAGAAAGTCGCATAATACGGCTTGCGTGATTCTCATTTAAAAAGTCCCAAATCAGTTATTTGGAATTCTGATAGGCAAAATATTTCATGGACATACGTGTTGAACTGATGAAAAATTGTAGAAAAATATGATTTTGCTGTCGAGATATTGCGGTTTTAAAAGTAAGTACGCATGTAAAAATGCAGTAAAATGCCGCGATGCACAGTATCTGACGTCGTATCATAAGCATTTGTTCGAGTTGTGTACCCTGTTCGATGTCATTTTTAAACAATGCATACACAAATACGCATGTACAAGTGTGATTTTACAAACATAGAGTGTGCAAACTCGAACAAATCGTGTATGAAATCACACGGATTGTGTATGTATTCTGCTAAACGCTATTCTATTGTGTTAGAGCGAGATATCACATAAATATAAGATGTCCAATGTTGATACAGTTGTAACACCATAAAATGTTTCGTTATATCAAAGAAAATTACCTCCTTCATGCAATGGATATATCATTTACAGGTAACCTTCACTTCTATTTAATTGAAGTCTAACAACGCTAGGAACGAAAGCTATTGAAAACGGCGCCAGAGTAACAAACTCTAAAATGTACCATTTCTTTTTCAACTGATGGCATGATATTTTTTTTCTTTTCTTTTTTTCTTTTTTTTCTTTTTATTTTTTTATTTTTTTTAATTGATATAGTGACACGATAATATTTTAATATTTACATATGTTTAAATCATAACTCTGAATGTATTAATGAGATCTGGATGTGTTGGGTCTTTTTAATTTTTTAATAAAAAATAATTTTTTGTCCGCTGTGACGGAGCAGTTTCACAGTTCATATTTGCAACTTCTCCGTCACAGCGGACAAAAAAATAAACATCATTTTTTATAAAAATAATTAAATTTTTAATCCATGTGCTCATGCTCAAGATGGGTGTGGTGGCGAAGTAATGACGAATGGACATCATCCCCAGGGTTAGTCATCTCAGTTTTAATCAGGTAGTTCTCAAAGCCCCAAAACCTGAGGAGTGAACTTCTAATGATGTAGCGATCAAATAACAGTTTTTCTAGTGTAATTCCAGTAAATGTCAACTTGGCATTGAAACAGTTGCCAGGGTATTAATCGCACTTGTGCAAGGTCAATCAAGATAAACCCCATAAAGTATATGATAATCTGCACGAAAACCTAAAATATGCGGTATACGCTATGAGAGGTATAAAAGTTAAGTAGATCACGTAGATAGATATCCTCGATCTGTAAATGGTATTACTCTAGAATAAATGAGGGGAGCCGGTGCTAATTGTAAATATGATGCAATAGTTGACACTTCAAACATGTTTTCTATATAACAACCAATAAAAACCCTTTTCAATGAAGACCCCACAACAATGTTTCCTTCTCAATTTGAACATTGTTCTTTACCACGTAAACACATCTTACAACAAAACTCAAAAGATTAATAATAAACGAGGGACTTCATAAGATATGAAATATGGTATATTTTGAAGTCAAAATTGAAATGTTTAAGATACAATAGGGTATTGATTAAATGATAGTGGAAATACAAGAGTGAGCGAGTAGCTGACCCCATACCAGATAGCATATGGGCAAGGGTAGTCATTTCCTTTTTGGATTTATATTGAACTTTTGTTCATGGTTTATCAGGTTTAAGAAATAGAAGAAGGGCCCATGAGAGAAAATCCTAAGATTTTAAGTACTTTAAATGTTGTTCTTAGTGTTTTTTAACTATAAAGATTGAAATATTAATAGTTATATATTAGACATGAGTTACATTTAAATCTATAAACGGTAATAGTCATACATGCAATGCCATTACTTGCATAAATTAATCACTGCTTGCTTAGAACCTACAATTATGAATAATAGCTAAATAGCAGAAAAATCAATGAAATCTCGTGCTGACATCTTTTATTCAGCTTTTAACTTGGGCTAGAGCTCCATTCTTTTACATGCTAAAATCTTGGAAAAGTGGCTTAATTTCATGATTTATCAAAGTGTGTTTGTTGAATCTGTATAAAACTTGAATGATATACCACTTGATGACCCTGTTCATGTACATGTTGTGATTAAACATGCAAATGTTGATTGACATACAAATAATCTACGGATTTAAAGAATTTTAGCATTGCATCTATGGACATTTGGCCCAAGTTTTTTTAAATGTTGTAGAAAATTATTCAAATTACATAACTGTGTAAATCAAAGCTATTATAGGAGAAAACATTTCACTGAATTCAAATATGCCATTTAAAAGAAGGTAATGTAAGTCATTAGAGGTCTAATATGCAAGTCTCTTAAAATCTCACGAAAAACCAGATTTAGCGAGATTTCAAAAGCTATATGGAAACTATACTATTGTGCCAGTATTGCAATTTGTTTACTATTTTTTAATCAATGTCGATAATAAGTGTCTTCAGTTTTTCATATACCAAAGAAAAGAAATTTCAATTTACTCAAACTGGTTTATCGTTATACCTTTACTTAGACAACGATTAGTAATGACAATAATCACCAAAAAGCTATGTGACCCTTAATGATTGTTGTGTAAAGTCAACTAGCTATAGGGTGTTCCAAAAAAGTGAACCCCTGCAACTGACCATATTTCCCTTATTACTTGCAGGAATTATTTTTTATTTTCACATGTTGTAGAGGAAGGTCTAAAATTTATGTTGGTACCATACATTTTGCTTAGTCTTGAAATTTGCAGAAATTATAAGCCCTAACCAAACATTACTGAAAATGGACAAATTGTGATTTTCAATATCCGCGATTCTTCAACCCTTTAACACCTTTCCCCTGAGAATTTTTTAAGCTGCAGTCTTAAAGAACTAATATTTTCTGACTTTGTTCAATTTTAAATCCTGCACATTATGGCTTAAAACTAGCATCCTACATTTGTTAGTTGCAAAGTTATTGTGATCCAAAGAGATGTGCTAAGCTTCCACAGATGAAAACATTTTTCAGTGAAATCATGAACATACCCCTATATGATCTTGAAATGTCAATATCTTCATAAATCATGGACCAGTTCTAATGATATATGGCTTAAAACATTGAATATTGGATTTTCTTTTGATTTTTTAAAGATATTTGATGAAGGGGTTATCAGATTCCTGGTCACAGGGGCAACTTCCTTCCATAAGAAGCCCCCCTCTAACTGTTGGTGTAGGTAACATACCCATTAACTGTTGAACAATTAAAAATGCTTCAAAATTATCAATGAAAGTGTGAAATGTGTTTTCTGCTTGAATAGTGTCCCTTTTGTCATATGGTAGGGTTTTAACTGAAAGCTGTTTAAGATCTTCCAATCAACAATTTCCGTGAATCACATTTGTAAAATTTTGTACAATATCTAATTTCCAGGCATGTTTCTTAAACGCTTGTAATTTCTTTAAAATTTAAGACTGAGAATAAATTATGGCATCAACCAACATTTTAGACCTTTCTCTACAATATGTGATAATATGAGCCAATTCATGCATGTATAAAGAAAAATGTAGCTTGTTGCAGGGGTTCACTTTTTTGGACCACCCTGTAGAATTATATTTTTGCAAAGCGCAAATTTCTCTATATTCTTGATGTGCACTATAATGAGACATCTGAGGGGACTAAAGTGGGTCCTAATGACAACCGTCCTTTTTGTGGATTTTCCTCGTATTTATTCTTGGAATTTTTATGATATGCAAAACATGAACTAATTGGTTTTTGGGCATTAGCTTAATCTTTAGGTAGTGGGATGACATACCAATTACTCTTCAGCCCTTGTCAGTTTATTAGTAAACAGTTTAAGCAGTAAGATGTCGACTTTCTATATTGATTTTTTGAAACTACAACCGCCGTACGATCGCCGTGAAGCAAATGTGACAGAGGCTTTGACTGATCTTAAACAATTTTACTATGTTGCATAATGCCTTGGCTGGTAAATTGTTCCAACTAGATTATCATTATTATTCGACAAAAACCAGACAGGCGAGAATGTCGTTATTTACATTGTTACACGCCTGGTGATATACCGCAATTGTAATGTAATTTCAACCACATGGACATGGCACTTTTCATAGCCATAGCAAGATTCGCTTGAATAAGGACGTTAGTTTAAAGTTCAAACGATGGTATCGGACGTAATAACTGAAACTGTGAAATATCTTTAATCAAATTGTCCAGCTCTTCCTTTAGACAAGGAACCCTAGCTGACATTGTAATGACTAATTTCAATGTTCAAGATGACAATTGCATCTTAATGTTATACTCGGTTTAGTATGTTGTGACAAAGAGAAACTTTTGTTATAAATTAAACATATCACAGAAATTGTACATAATGCATAAGCAGAGACAACTGCTGTCAAAATGTCTAAGTGGCACAAGGCCTGTCGAGAGAAAAATTAAAAAATCATTTTCTGAGCTATCGGGGCAACACTTGGCTTAGCATCTTCTTTGTCAGACCTATTTTCTTAAAATGTATGGACATGCCTATCTATTTCAACATTTAGAAGTTAGTGTTTGTAAATTAAGTTTAAAGTTTCCAAAAGAGGAGTCCCACTTATAGATTTTCAAGATATAGTTACATTTCAAGTTTTTAACTGCAGGAATTTTACCTGAAATAACGTTCATTTCTACAGGGGGTTTCTTATAGATAATAAAAATAGATGTTAGGCTTGATGAAATATCCAAACTTCGATATATTTTGACACGAAGTCCATGATCGTTGGATTCGTCTCTGCACTTATTGTTAAACCGTTAATGTCCATTACCCTTTCTTTATTAATCTTTGTGTTACTTTTTGATTGGTTTTTGAAATAATATGAATGTAACCAACTCTCTTTTTATTAAAGAGACAATACATCCATACAATATATAGGTGGAGCGAGGTATGGAACTATAACTTGGGACTACCTCAACAAATTTTGATCTGGAGAATATTCTGATCCCCAGGTCTAATCCATGCGAAAGGATTTAGGTAACAATGCCTGATTGATGAGTTGTATAGATTAACATACGCTTTGGAGTAACAGAAAGGTCTGAAAGGTTGCCAAACTTGGATTTAAGGTACATTATTTCAATTTGATTAATATAAGTTCAAACATGCTGATTATTTCTATACCGAGGTCTTACTCGACAGAACTTTCATTGCCTTTGATGCTGGTCTTAAATCATGAACGATAAGGAGAATTTCTTGTGACATTTAAATCTTAATTTAGGAACTTTTATATTTCCCAAGTTTCATATCTTATTGAATTGAAGCACAGTCCATGGCTAGTACACCTTATTATGAATAAATCGAGAATACAAGGACATGAAGAAATGATATATTCGTTCTTTAACATTCAATAAACCAGAAAGGTTTGTTTTATTGACTTCTAAAGCAGGTGTAATCAATGAATTGCAATTTTGAATTGGTATCAATTTACTAGCAATGTTCACCATTTAAACAGATACTCTCATCGCAACAACCGCACCATCTTTTTCTTGAACTTTCCAAAGTGGAAAGTGAACGACAAATAAGACGTAGGGGGTCTGGTAAACCAGAATAAGATATCCTTGGAATAGGCCTAGATATGATTAGCTAAAGGATTTACCCCAGTGCTCAATGAATTGTGGATGATTTTTGTATCGAGGCGTTGAATGAGGGCAGTAGCCTGGACTCAAAGGCAACATACAAAACAGTACACAAATCACCCACAATGCAAATACATTGAGTTTGCCTAGATTCTTTTCACAAATTACAAATTATATTGTACAGTATCACTAAAAAGAATGGAATTTTTTTGCTACGATTTAAATTGTTGACCTTTTGACATTTTGACCTTACAAGCGCCTACATTGTTATACAGTACACTTTGTGATATTTATGTTTTTTAATCAGATGCCTGGAATTGGCGAGGGCGATCAATTTCACTGATTCTGAATATAACCATTCACTCCGTTGTAAATTATAGAATGGATATACTTTTAATAACTGTGTTCTGGTTGCTGGATTTTATATATCTTTAGCTACAGTATGTGTAAATATTGCTTTAGCAACATAGAAATAAGCTTTAATTTCTTAGAAGCGGAACTTATCATCACTGTAACTCAAGTCGATCGTGATAAATAAATCCAAAGATAACTCAGTTTGGAGGCCAATGTCACGGTCAGCATATCTAGTTTACTACTTGGTTAGTTAACTTGCGGCATATTATCTCATACATTGCCCGGTAGAAAACTGGAAAACGACTTGATATAACAGGTTAATCAACATATCAAGCTAAGATTAATGATATCATGGGTTAAGGCCAACATATCATTCCTTAATAAGGTGGCGATGTCCATTTAAATTGGACGCACATGCCACGGAAGTCAGTTCTTTAACCTGTCATTTGTCATTGGCCTTTAGATTTTAACAGATGCAGTTGAATTTCCTTGAATTATCAATATTAAAATCGTTGCACTTAGACCAAAACTGTTAGTTCTATCCGACACATTCAGCGACTTTTATATCCACTTTCATATCACATCATATCATGACCACCAACGTTTAATGCATAAAGTATTAACCTTCTCATCAACACCGGGATTAATTCCATTTGTTTTGATTTGATTCTATAAGAATGAATAAATGCATTACATGAATATCTCCCTAGATCTACTAGGCTCTTGCGACCCTAATGATAAACAATGAGGGATTACGCTCCATGCTATAGCGATAGTCAATGAGCAATGTCATGAGCTATGACTCTTAGGACATATTACATTAGTTTATGTATAGACAGTACGATAAGGTCATATTGACATGCAAAGTCAAGTCGATGACTGCGCTTTGGATGACAAGGAAAATTAAATATATAAATCATACTTTCCATTATACAACATTTCTAGGATTGCAATAGAATAAATCATACGCCATCATCTCAAGTAATTTATTACGAGGTCAGATATAGTTTACCTGATGATGTTTATTCATATTTGTATTTTCAAGACAATAAATAATTAATTTTAGGATTAGACACAGTGTTTCTTATAGTGCCGTTCAATCATTTTATGAAGACATCAAAGAAGAAGCCATTTTGGGAATAAACTGTTCAGAGACCAATTTAAATCGAGGCAAATATTAATCTCAGTACTGAAGGCTCAAACATGCAATTACAAGGACGTGGTGTCCTTGTAACACGTCCATACCCAGTGAAACAATATCTCGGGCACACCTTCAAAACAAGATACTATAAGTTATTGAATGATTTGAAGTGCAATACAGGATATATTGTGTTCGAGAAATTCTGTGTTGGCACACGACGAAGTCGAGAGCACAATTTACTATATATTGCACTTCAAATAATTCTACAACGTGTTTATCGTGTGATCTTAGGCCAACACATTTTAATTAGAAAATATCCTGACTTGCTTGAAACTATTCAATGTAGACACTTTTATTCCATGAATGAAATAAAATCTCTGTAGCAATACAGAAAATATTGGGTACGGAAGGAACAATCTCCGTAGCAATACAGAACATATTGGTCGGAGGGGACAATCTCAGTACCAATACAGATTGATACAGAACAAAAACTGACCAATCAGAGGGCTTCATTTTACAGATCATACTATGATGTGGGTGTATGACTTCATAATAACAAATATCTTTTTTCTGATGTCTTAGATCAGATGACTTCATAATAACAACGTAACCATCTTTTTCTGAGGTCTTAGACCAGATGACTTCATGACAAATATATCCTTAAAAATGTTTTGATCTCTTTATGTATCTAAGCACAAGTGCTAAAGGGAGACGACCAAATACTGTAAGGAAACCCAGCAAGAAAAGTAATTCCTAAGTGCAAACCTGTTAAGATAAATAGACCATATATATCCCAAATCCATGATTTAACGCGAAAGATAATGTATTTCACCCCCCCCCCCCCCCTACTCATAACTATACTCACTCATATTACTCGTAACATCAGATAGATAGATGTAGATACCGGTATTCACAAATGATGTGGGATAGACGAAATCCAGTCTTGAAGTGCATGTTTTTGGGAGGCTTCGTCCACCGTGTGACCGAGGCATGAGTGGCATAGATACCTTATGTAAGCAAGATCAAGAATCAAGTTTGGGAGACCATATAATATCATATATCATATCATATCATATAATACGTGATTATTTACGAAGATGTGTCTGATATGGTAATCGTACAAAAAACCTTGACAGCTGTAAATCACGGTTAATCGAATTCACTAGATTATTGATAGTCTCAAGCAAGAGCAGAGTACCCCGACCGCATCCCTTCTGTTGGCAGATATTTATTGAAGTTGAATTTCTAGAATGAATTTAATTGGTGTTCTTAATAGAGTCGACATAACGCTATGACTTGTTTACACTAGCTACATTCGTCATATAGCTGAGCAGAAACTGTCCCAACATAGTAATTCGTCTGAAAATTATCATGATTGTAATTACTATGGGTAATTTGATTGACACCATTTTGATAGGTGAAATTATTTTTCAAAACTGAATATAACAGGTAGTAGAAGAGGTTAAATTGACCAGTATAACTGTTAAATAAATACGATATACATAATACGAATACTTTTCGTATTTATTTAATTAACAGTTCTACGTTTTCTGTTACATCTAGTTTTGAGAAGTATATTATATTTACGGGGAAAGCAGCGTATATCATCTTATTCGCTCATCCTCCTTGCAACAGATTTTCTTGGTCTGAAAAAGTATTTATGAAAATGAAGTATTGGTTTGTACTTACTTATTCTTGATATTATATGGCAATCAGATTCTTTTTTCAGTAACATTAACCAGTCAATCAGAAATGTAATTGAGACTGCGCTTACTGTTATGTCAATTAAATTAAATTTATTCGAATACCATGACATATGTTGCAATTTATCACCTCGTTACCTTGGAGAGCTAGCTGTGCAAAACTGTGACCTTGACATTGAGTTATTTTTATTGTTTCTATGGTACTAATACAAAAAGATTGTTCAGAAATTGAAACAGTCTAGCGAAATCATGCATACGCTTTAATGGGAAGTATTTTTTAATTCAAACATGACCGTTCTCTGATTACATTGATGGAAGGTTCTCAACCAATCAGAATGCGTATAAAACGCAACAAACAAACAAATCATGAACTTTAATTCAATGTACCATGGAGCCACATTCTCCTCTTTTCAATGATTCTTTAAATGAGGGAACTCCATGGTACAATGCATAAAACCAGAGTGCAGTCATCACTATTACGTTTCTTTGCCGTATTCAGCACCAGGCCTGTGCACTGACTTTTGCAAAGTCCAAACCCGATGTTGGCCTATTTCGGTTCATTATACATTTATTTCAATCATATTGCAGTCAAAAGAGTTACACAGGTCGCTGCCTAGCGCAATGTGCATTACAGGCCAGCGTTTTGAAATGAATACAAATTAAATTAATTTAATTAATTGAGTGAGTTATACATATAAATGTGCTAACTACAGGGTGACCCAAAAAAATGCAACCCTCCATTTCTTCAATATTTTTCTTAAAAGGAGGTAAATTACTCTGAGAATTGGCACACGAGAACTTCATTCAATGTGGGATCATCTGGCAAAGTTTTAATAATCATAGTCTTATATTTATAGAGTTATGGTTGTTTCAAAATATGCGCCAGATGTCGTCAATTTCACTGAAAACAAACTTGCGATGTTCAAGGAAAACTGTTGATAACATGGATGCATTCTTCTCCATTGGTATGGCTCAAATTTTTGCAGCCATTGCTTGTTGGAGTTCTGCAATTGCGGTAGGGTTATTTTAAAATAAAAAAAACCCCATATATAGAAGTCAGGAGCATTGAGATCAAGACTGTGGGATGACCATGGGTTCTCCGTCCTAGGAGAGATAATCTTCTCATAGAAATGACAAGTGAGCCAGGCTATGCTATCATTAGAAGTGTGAGGAGTAGCTCCATCCTTCTAGAACCACTGTTCTTGTCTATTGAAGCCTCTATGTCACTCTAGAACTCCCCAGAACTTCCTGGGAAAGCCAATATTGCGCTGTGTGTTAGCAGTAACAGTGTTGCCAATATCAACCTCAAACCAAATGGGGCTGATGATTTCATGTTTGGAAATTGGCAGCCCAAGCTGTGCATTTAACAGAATGAAGGGGCCTTTGAAGCACTTCATCTGGAATTTGTGATCCCAGAACACATTATTTCTTGGGTTTACATGTTCAGAAAGAAGGAAATGTGATTCATCCGAAAATCTGACATTGGAAATGGCGACATTTGGAGCATATTTTGGAACGACCATAACTCTATCAATATAAGACTATGATTATTGAAACTTTGTCAGGGGATCCCACATTGAATTTCAGAGCAATCAATCTCCATTTAAGAAAAATATATAAGAAATAGAGGGTTGCATTTTTTTGGGTCACCCTGTAGTTGCCTACACCTAATGGTGAAAAGTAAATCAAAATAAAATAGGTTAGGTTAAGCTAAGAATAAAATCAACGAACCTTCCTTTTAGTTGAGAATCTTGTTGAATTGAGAATGAATTTTTGAAAATTAAAAATTCAATTTTGTCTTGTCCACTGAGATGGGTCTCAAGGTTTTGCTGCTCAAGGGTTTCTTCAAGGTTTTTCCTTTGTGTTGAATGGCGCTTACATTGCAGAATCAGGTGTTTAGGGGTTGCACTCTTACCACAGACACATAGATTAGTTGTGTTGGGAAAATTATGAGCAAACTTTTGTGATTCAAAATAGAGTCCGCATCTAATTCTGTTTAAGGTAATTTCTTGTTTTCGAGAAAGATTGAGTTTAGAAGTTGTATTGAAGTCATAAAACTTTGAAGATTTCTTTTTGATTTTACTTTTGAACAAAGAGATGGTGGGAGTAGACCTCTCTTCTAGTGATAACTTATTCCATTCAGAGATCAATCTTAGCACTGGTCCATTAATTAGTCGTGCACTTGATTTAACCGGTATTTGGAAAGGTCTATGGGTTCTGAGAACCCTTCTTTGCTCAGATTTATAATGGTCAAAACATTCAACAATATAATCGGGTGCCATATTTCTACAAATTTTAAACATAATAATGAGATTTTTGTCTCTCCTTCTGGACTCAAGTGGTTTCCACTTCAGGCAATCAAGAGTTTTAAGAGTACTTGATCCATGTAATGCCCCAGAGCAGCTGAGTGCTGCTCTATAGTGAAATCTGTCGAGTTTTATCAAATTTTGAGCTGTGCTTGAGCCATAGATTGAACTACAATAGTCCAGGTGTGGTAAAATAAAGGAGTTATATATAAGTTCAAGGTGCCTAGATTTTAATTTATAAGAAAGTGATTTCAGTGGATTGAGTTGTTTTTGCACCTTGCTGCGAGTTCACTTATATGTACATCAAATTTTAAGCGGTGGTCAAAAGTGAATCCCAGGTGTTTATGGGAAGTTTTGTATGGGATTTCAACACCTTCAAAGAATAAGGGCATAATGTCAAAATTATTAATATTCTTGGGTTGGAATATCATGTGAGCACTTTTTGATGCTTTAAATTGTAAATGCCATTTAATAGACCACTGTTCAATTATGTTCAGATCATGTTGCAGGTCAAAGGTTTGGTTATCATCGATATTGAAAGAGGCATAGGCTGACGTGTCGTCCGCATAAATATAACATTCTGATCTGAGGTTGTCAGGAAGATCGTTTATGTAGATGAGAAATAGGAGTGGCCCAAGGACAGATCCCTGAGGTACTCCTGTGTTAATGTATCCGATATTTGAAAAGTTGGATTTTACATCATCAACTGTTACACAGATTTTTCTTTCTGAGAGGTAGGATTTAAGAAGTGTTAGGGTCATACCAGAAATTCCGTAAGATTCTAGTTTATGGAGAAGTAGAGAGTGCGGAACAGAATCAAACGCAGAACTGATATCAAGGAAACAGGCATTTACACATTTCCCTTTTTCGAATTCATTCAAAATAAAGTCAATGATAGCCGTGATTTGGAGTTCAGTATTATGACCAGCTAAGAATCCGGATTGTTTTGCAAAGAGTAGTTTGTTTCTAAAAATATGCTCGGTAATTTGAGAGTGGACAACTGTCTCCAGGATTTTTGAAAATCCTTGAAGTAAAGTTATAGGTCTATAATTTTCAATAGCTGATCTGTCGGTTTTTTTGAAGATGGGGATGGTGTTGCCTTCCTTCCATATAGTTGGAAATTCTCCAGTCTTGAAGATAAGATTAAAGAGGTCAGCAAGCTTAACTGATAGTGATGGGGAAGCTAATTTGATCATATCATTGGTTACATTATCTAAGCCAGCTGCTTTATTCTTTTTTAGTGATTTAATAATAAGGTCAAGGTCTTCTGATGATGTGCTTAAGTTATCCATTTTGATATGGGTTCTTTTATTAAATTGTGGGAGTGAATGGTCAAAATTGTGGTCAGTGTGATATTTTGATGTAAAAAAAGATAGAAACAAATTTGCCTTTTCAAGGCTTGTAGTTGCAAGTAGATTCCCAAAAATCAAAGAGGGAAATCCAGTATAGTATCTTCTATTTAAAAGTTTTTGAATGATTGCCCAGTATTTGTTGTTTCCATTATTTTCTGCCTCAAGGTTGTCACATATTTTGGAATGGTAATTTTCTTTTGCTTCAGTGATTTTATCTTTAACTTGCTGAGCTAAAAGTTTATAGTTATCATGGTCAATCTGCTTTGAACTGTTCATAAAATTGTGATTTTTTCCTAATCAGGTGTTTAATATCGTTATTTATCCAAGGTTGATCTTTTGAATTAAAGGTAGTTATTTTATTTGGAATGTTTTGTTCAAAGATGTTAAATACATCTCTAGTAAATGTTTCTGTTAATTGGTCAATATCATTGCATTCATTATATCTTTGTTCAATGTTTATGTCAAATATTTGGCTGTTTATTCGCTCTATGTTAGACTGGTCATACTTCCAAATACGTTTTTGATGTTTAGAAGTTCCTAAAATTTTCATTGGAAATGTAAGTTCCAATGTTGAATGGTCAGTACAGCCTATTGGATGAGTCACTTTAGATTCCCTTATCAGATCAGGTGAATTAGTTATTGCTAGGTCAATACATGATCGTGATTGATTAGTTATTCTTGTGGCTTCATGAATAAGTTGAACAAGGTTACATTCCATCAAAATTTCATCAAGTCTTTCCCCATTTGAATCAGTTTGCCCCTTAGACCACCATTTTTTGTTCTTAGAGTTAAAATCCCCATTTATCAGTAGGTAATCACACTGGCATTTAGAGGCCTGCTTAATAGTGTTTTCAGCGGTATCAAAAAATATATTTTCTTGATTTTTATCTAAATTTGGAGATTTGTAGTAAATCCCATATAAAATTTTAGTATTTTTATATTTAATCTCTACCCAAATGCAGTCTGTGGTATCTAGGTCAGGTCTTGGTTTCACCAATAGTTCCCGCCTAACATAAATCAATAATCCTCGATTGTTTTGTTTATATAATGGTGGGTGAAATTCATCGCCAAGAGAAAATCTTTGATCAATCACATCATTCGTATACTTCCCAGCTTCACAGATCCCTACAATACTTATTTGATTAGATATAACTCAAATCTAGCGCCATTTGATGCTCCAATGCTATTTATATTAGTGAAGAGAAATTTAAGTTCATTTGGCCTTTCTGTGGGGCCTGGATTTTTTTCCACTCCTCCAAAAGTTACTAACAGGAAACTAAGATCAGGTTCACTGAGGATATGGAATATGTCCAGGATAATAATTATAGTGTTGATCAATTTTGTGTGTCCTATGACATCCTTAGTTTTAATCTCAATATTTAGGATAACAGGAACCAGTGATGAGACTTGGACAAGTATTAGTATAAGCAACATCATGCTGTGTGTGAAAAAAGCAAATGTAAGGCACCAGTATAAAGTATATGTCATATGTGGTATCACTGAGGATACACAGATAGGGTCAAAATCCGTCATTATGTAAATCAAACTTAATTGGTAACAAATAAGGATAAGTCTATCCCACTGTGTGGTAAGAGTTAAAAAGCTTCCAAACCTTTTAAATCTACCAGTGAAATTACAGTATCCAGTCTTAACCTTTGAGGAATTGAAAAGCCCTATTTTGGCCTACATGGAAAAGGGAATGATTATTCAGCTAACCAACACCCCATGGAAATAATTGACATATCATTGAAAAGAAGGGAAACATTATTTCATGATTCAATAATTTAAATTGATGCTGTCATTTCTGGTTTTGTTGTTTTGCAATTTATTTGTTTGTTGCTTTTTTATACGCATAGGAAGAAGAAGGTATCTACAGCGATGCAGGGAACTCAAACAGTCTATTCTTAACAAAGTTGTACCACTTCTTTCCTGTTGTAATAAGGAAGCCTTGGTGTAACAGACAGGAAGAATCCATACTTGAATACTAAACCAAATAACTTAATTTCCTCTGATGCTATAGTTTATCAGTTTTATAGCCATTTAACATGATCTAATTAGCAAACGCACTGTGGGTATATGTGATAAAATTCCCATGAAATTATGATTGATGAGGAACTGATTGGACGATGATCCAATCTTGGCAGTTGTTCTATGCGAACAATTTATTAACTTTTTATTTGAATAATTTCACAGGTTTCTTGGCACGTGACGTAAACATATAGCCTAATCAGAGAAGCTAATTTGTAAAGAGATCGTCCTGGAATACCCCTCTGACCCGATCATATACTTGTTTTTCAGATTTCGCATAGCATGGATCTAAATGTTGACATAAGTAGTTCTTCATCTTATTCATTCACTATACATGTAAAGAAGTTATTCACCAGGAGGGATTTGATCTGGGGAATATCTCAAGGGTGATATCCATATTTCCCTGCTAATTGTGAGTTAATATGGACGGATAACATTTAATGACAACTCTGCTGATTATCATGATTTTTCTTAAAAACAGCCTTAATGATGGGTTTTCTGACAGAAAACGAAGTTATGATGTTATATTAGTGTAACAATGTAATACTTTTTCTATGCATATACCATTTGTCTAATGTTCTGTACCTTCCAACATTCTGGTTTAGTTAAGATAGTTGATGTATCATTTGTTCTTTGTGTTTTAGTATAAGTATAGTCGATAAGTGAGTTTTCAATAGCTTTAGTTTTGAAGTGAAATTAAAATCAATCAGTTCATTTATATTTTTGTTAAACCACAAATGTGTAGAGAATTTCATCATTGATTTTAATTCTTAACACGATGCCTTTGGTCCAATTCGTTGAGGATATCTTTAAAGTGTCCTAACCATTTACTTTTTGCTTTTAGAAGGTTGGGTTTGAGGCTGGAAAATCAGTTAATTCTATTGAGTACCTGAAAAAAATTGTGCCATTAGCAAACATTGAAAGTTTATTCTCAGTATCATTTAAACGGATACCTTGAATATCATAATTTTGTCTGATAGATATGGCTACTATTATGAAAAGGTATACTGATAGGGCACCGCTTGTCGCACTCCACTAGAAGATATTAAATAGTTGATTAATACCCGTCGTTGTTATACATGTTCACATTTGAGCATTTTGTAAAATGTGTTTACCCATTTTGGTTAAAGCCTTGCCAAAATTGAATAATGTAAGAACCTTTTCAATGAAATTCCAACTAACCGAGTCAAATGCTTTCTCAAAATCGATTTGAAGGAATAAGCCAAGGGTGTTACCTTCGTCAGTGTACTCGATATCGATAACTTCTATAAATCTAATGTTTTCCTCTTATGTAACTCACATCAACATATTTGTCAGTTTCGATTATAGGTGTTTAGGTTTTTCGTACCTTATTAGAAGTTGACTTGGTACCTATTTTTATAAACAGTGTCATTAATTTTTAGGGAATAATCTAAGTGTGTCTTTCTTTTGGAATAAATGTGAAAATAGACGACTCGCGCGCCAGACTCAAAGCATAATTCAAACTATCTACGAATAGATCTTTAATATTTATCTAGAATGGGTGTTGCTGTTAAGCCGTCGGTATCTAGCACATTATTCATTATATGATGTCAATGTCATACAATCATAGTTATTCAATAATAGCTGTTATATAATAACTGTCATGTGTTGTCTTTTTCTAATATTTCAGACATCTCTGATGACTTTTATTATCACCTTTTCATGTTTCACAATGGTTAATGCATACATTATTAACATTGCTCTCAATATGAGAAATATTCATTGTTTTATTTGATCTTGTAAGATCAAGATGACTCGATAAAACAACATAAATATCTCCCCAGACCTACTAAAATTCAAAGACCGTGGTGGTTTGGTAAAACAATAAAAAGTAATAAACAGCATATTACTAATAAATGAATAAACACAAGGAGCACACACGTCTCGAACTCGCAACCTCGTGGTTACGGCGCCCAATCGCGTAGTCTGAACGTGCTGGCGCTCAAACCCTCTCGGCCAACTCGACAACCCCAAAAACATTTATTTGTGGCTCGTTTCTTTTATGACTGGTTAATCTCTAAGATGTTTCTTTTTCCTGTCATACTTTGCACTGCTCTTAAATATTTTTCCACTTGTGTGCTTTGTTTTCTTTGATAACCACTGAGCAGAACGGACAGATCAAAGAAGCATTCTCGATCGTGCTCATGATGGCTTCTTCGTTGATGAGGAAAGTTAAGATTAACTATATAAATCATACTATCCATAATATGGAGTTTATAAATTGTACTTCAAAACCCATCATAGCTATGTTCTTTATCACAGGATTACTTATTATTCAGTTGATGATGTAAACTCCAATTTTATGTTTCCAGCCGAGATACAACTAATAATTATGATTATCCTCTTTTTGTGTTTCATTGTATTAATTCTTTTTCCGATAAATACTTCTCAATTAATTCATATTACCCAGTATCATATATTTATATCAGTCTGGATCAAACATAAGCAACAACCATCAAAAATTGCAGGTCTCTGGAGATCGTTTTTATAAATGTTTAGATATTCTTGATTGGTATATTCTTAAGACTGGCCCATCATGACGATTTGTTGAGGAGTGTTGCATCCCCCACTTTAGGGTAAAACATGATAGGAACAGTTTGTTGAGGGATGAGGCATTTGCCAACTGATAAAACAATTGATGTTGCGTCTGCCCTCCAAGGGAACAATTTGTCGTGGGATGTTACATCTGTAAAGTCATGGAACAATTTGTTGATGGATGCTGCATTTGTCTACTCGAGAATTGTTTTTCGAGGAATGTTGCATATGTAAACTCATGGAACAGTTTGTTGAGGGATGTTACATCTGTAAAGTCATGGAACAGTTTGTTGAATGCTATTGCATCTGCCTATTCAACGAGCAGTTTGTTAATGGATATTGCATCTGTCAACTCGGGGAACAGTTGGTTGAGGGATATTGCATCTGTAAAGTCATGGAACAGTTTGTTGAGGGATGTTACATCTGTAAAGTCACGGAACAGTTTGTTGGGTGATATTGCATCTGCTTATTCAACGAGCAGTTTGTTAAGGGATATTGCATCTGTCAACTCGGGGAACAGTTTGTTGATGGATGCTGCATTTGTCAACTCGAGAATTGTTTGTACTCAAAGAACAGTTGGTTGAGGAATATTGCATCTGTAAAGTCATGGAACAGTTTGTTGAGGGATGTTACATCTGTAAAGTCATGGAACAGTTTGTTGAATGCTATTGCATCTGCCTATTCAACGAGCAGTTTGTTAATGGATATTGCATTTGTAAACTCAAGGAACAGTTGGTTGAGGGATATTGCATCTGCAAAGTCACGGAACAGTTGGTTGAGGAATGTTGCATCTGTAAACTCAAAGAACAGTTGGTTGAGGATTATTGCATTTGTAAACTCAAGGAACAGTTGGTTGAGGAATGTTGCATATGTAAACTCAAGGAACAGTTGGTTGAGGATTATTGCATTTGTAAACTCAAAGAACAGTTGGTTGAGGATTATTGCATTTGTAAACTCAAGGAACAGTTGGTTGAGGATTATTGCATCTGTAAAGTCATGGAACAGTTGGTTGAGGAATGTTGCATCTGTAAACTCAAGGAACAGTTGGTTGAGGATTATTGCATTTGTAAACTCAAGGAACAGTTGGTTGAGGATTATTGCATTTGTAAACTCAAGGAACAGTTGGTTGAGGAATGTTGCATCTGTAAACTCAAGGAACAGTTGGTTGAGGGATATTGCATTTGTAAACTCAAGGAACAGTTGGTTGAGGATTATTGCATTTGTAAACTCAAGGAACAGTTGGTTGAGGGATAAAGCATCTGTAAAGTCATGGAACAGGTGGTTGAGGAATGTTGCATCTGTAAACTCAAGGAACAGTTGGTTGAGGATTATTGCATTTGTAAACTCAAGGAACAGTTGGTTGAGGATTATTGCATCTGTAAAGTCAAGGAACAGTTGGTTGAGGAATGTTGCATCTGTAAACTCAAGGAACAGTTTCTTGGGGGAGGTTGAATCTTTCGAATCATGGAACAGTTGATTGAGGGATGTTGAATATGTCAACTCCGAGAACAGTTTGTCGAGGGATGTTGCATCTGTCAACTCAGAGAACAATTTGTTGAAAAAATGGAACACGCACTTTGTTGAAGAATGTTGCATTGAATAGCTTACGGGTACGTAGATGTAACTTCATTGATTTCGTATGTAATCTAGAAAAAGAGTCACACGCACCTAGAACTCATATTTAATAATTCCTACAAATATTTATAAGAATATTAATCATATTTAAGTTGAAGCGTTGCTTGTCTGGATCAAGATGTTTTAAAATTTATTTTCGGAAAGAACCTCAAACTCAACAGATCCGCCATTTATACAGCTCACTCATCAGAAAAATGGAGGCCATTTTGAAATTAAATTCCACTTCGCTAAATTAAAATATATATAACAATCGATTAGATATAAGCTGATATTCTGAAAATGTGTATATAAAGGTATGTTTCATATAATTGTGCTTTAACAACTGTGCGTGTGTCACCATGATTTACAAATATTGAATATCAGGGCGACTGTAAACAATGACTCAAAGCCGAAATATAGAGAAGACTTTGGACCTAAGTAAATCGCAAGATGTTCCTTGAACCATATAATGAACGGTTAGTATTTGTCATGGAAAGTGTGATATTTAGCGTGTGTGATTTGATTTCATACCAGGTATAAAAAAGATTAAAAATACCCAAAATGCTCTCAAACGAAAGGCGAAATCGTTTTGCACAAGAATGTGGAGAATCGAACACAATTAGTGGATCGCCATATCTAACGCGTCTCTTAAGATGTATTTAGCTTATTCACACAGTTCAATCAATGGATGCAACCAATCCTTTGTAAACGATTCATTACATTTATTGATGAAATAAGTTTTTCTGTTTACTCTTTATTAATACATTTGAGCAGTTTTGTTTGTCCGTATTAACCCCGGTCAACCACCCTAATGTTAAATGATTTATTATACCTAATTTACTTCTTCAACAGAAATTTGATTACTCCTGGATTAGATTCAAATCGATACATTGTTTTATATTTAATCAGAATCAAGCTGAAAGATTCTATCTTAAGTGTGTAGATAGCATGTCAAGTATTCTTCCTACTCCCTAGGGCGACATATCATATGTTGTAATTACACGCTGCGATCCGGGTAGTTGAGTCCAGTCAGTGTTTTATCTGATATATCGGGTGGGCATAATGGGACGTACATACATATGTATTTTGATGCTTGTTAATGTATATTGCCACTGGTCCCCACGTGATTACAAAGACGTTATGTCTTTATAACAAAATAGATGAACTTTTGTCAGGGGAACTTTTTACATCATTTTCACCTAGAAGGAGGTCGATTTGTATCCAAATAATTTACCCGTATGTTAGAACTAAAAACTGCTCTCAAAAAATTATGATTAAAATCGTGCAAGCGATAGACCTTAAGGAGGGATGACACGTTATGACAGAAACGAAAGCACGCTGCAGATACGTTGATGATAGGTTTTGAATGAGAATGTGAAGAAAATTAGCTTCACGGATGAAAAGGACTTTCCATTTGAGATTGCGCGCAATGGACAGACGATCGCGTTTGTGGCCTGAAAGCGGGGCATTCGTGTTAAGAGTCTGCCGGAAAAAATTGATCACCTTTTCAAGTGAAACAAGGTGAAGGACATTATTTTTAAATGTCCGGGACATGCGATTTTTACTACTGTTTCTGATTTTGATCCCATGAACAAAATCTTGAAGGATGATATTTACTCCGTATATTATGGACATAATCGCTTTTGAGTGCTTAAGATTTTTAGAGGTGGACGTAAGAGGATTTCGAAGATACATATAGTGTCAAAGAACGGCCCATTTTTTATGCCCGCCTAGTATATTATAACCCCAAGTTCAATATTTTAACGTTATTCCAAAAACACGGTGCGGTAACCAAACTGCCTGCATGCAGTTTCAAACCCTGAAAAACTGTGCGCATATTTAAAAATGGCAAACGGGGAGGACACGACTCCCATAAGGATGAAAAGTACTGGAAATACAAGCAGGTTAGTTTTGTTTATCAGACATTACCATTATGTGGAGAACTATGTTTTCTTTCAAGTGGAGTACCCATATTGATAAAAAATATCAATCGGAAAATTCCGAAAATTATGAAAATGAACCCCATGTCAACAATTTTTCCAAAATGTCGAACCTAAAAGAGGATCTCATTTTTCTGATTTTTATTACATGAAAAGATTATTCAACAATGGTCTAAAACTTCTTTAAAAGTAGAATGGTATTGAAAGTCTAATTTTGAAGAGATCAATTTTTGATGACCAAAATTATGCTGAAAACAATGGATCGCACGAGTTTTTTCGATGGGAAAATAACATGGAATGTATGTTTTTAACTTAAACGCATTTCAATACCCATTCCCTTTTCAGAAACCTTTTATATAGTGTAGAAGAAACGTTCGATATGTTAAAATTGAGAAAAACAAGATCCTCTTTTTAGAAAATAAGCCTAACATTTAAAAAAGTGCCAAAAGTCGGGTTCTAAACCATAATAATTCAAAGAGTTGGATTGATATTTTTATAATTTTTTTATTTCAAAGAATAAGCATGTTAAAGCAATTGCAAAAAACAATTACAATACAGTTACATGGTAAACATACATTTTACAATTTTACAATACAGTATTGGTTAAGCGTTATTCTTTAAGAAATGTTATAACATTGGCAATATTTTGTTTAAAAAACTGTATTTATGCCAAGAAAGTACTCATGGTGAAAGATATGACCGTCTAAAATCACTTGCCATACTGCACATGGACCTTTGCGGTAGTTTATTAAAAGTTCGTTTTAAATATATTCATGTTGGAAAGGTGAAAGTAAATGATCTGATTAATTTTCAAAATATACTTACTAAAAATTAACTGCTTTTGGTAAATATGCTGTTCATTGCATGAGACTTCACACCAAGCCCTGCTTAGATGCCACTACTGTACGGATCGTTTTAGTGAGTGAAGTCAATATCTGGAATAGCAAAAAGATTGTAAGAACCTGTCTTGTTACTTATAGGAATGAACACAGAAGGATTAATCAAGTGTAACACCACTGTTAATCAATGTCAAACTGTAACTGTTCGTAGTAGGCCAATAAGCCGAGTTTAACATTCTTATATTAAATGAATGGACTTATTCGACTATCGAAACAAAACATTCAAGATCAAATTGACTTCCATCGTCCTATGGGTTTTCAAATCGATCAGATCTAAATAAGCCATATCGAAATTGCTTTTTGACGTAAGTGTTAGAGACATTTTCTCATCTCCAAATAAGACCAGTTTAGCTCCTTTTCGGTGTCGGAAGATGATCGCGATCCCCTTGGTTCAGGTATAATTATATGGGTCAGTGGTCAAATAACGATAATGTTAAATGACTTGTGAGAGCCTAATAATAAATTAAAAATACACCAAAGCATGATAATACTCAAAACTAATTCAAAGATCTTAACAAAGAGGGTGTCAAATGAAATATGGACATAGAATGACGTTTTTCATATATGTAGAGACCCCTTCCACGCGCATTATCTCATTGAAATGTCTGTACGAGTGTACGTATTTTTACATGCAGGTGTACCTCAGTGATTCTTTGTTTAAACATGATCTCATAACTGAAAAAATATTAGTCATTTGGGCTAAAGTCGGTGATTCCAAGGTAAAGTTAGCGTCTTTCGTAGTTTTATTTTGGTCACGCATAGAAAAAAAGCTAATTTACTTGTTGACCTATAATTTCTTTATATTTTGTTCCCTAGGAGTGTTCAAGATGAAATCAAACTTGTAAAAACATCGTCCTAGTATCCCTTGGAATATTTTTTAAATATTTTAAAAGTGATTCTAGGTAGGTTTGGTCTGATTGATGGAAAAAGGGATACCATAGATTTTGGTAGAAAATGTGTTTTGCATATGTCCCTTATTTACATTATATTTACTGGTACACATACTAGTATTAATGAAGATGAGTCGAGATCATATGGTTAAGCAGCAAAATGAAGAAAAAAAATTAAAATTATTTAAAATAATTACATTCTTCAAAATGCTGATGTAATCCCTTTTGCAACAAAATCCTATAATAATCACTAGACAATTTAGTTTTTAACTTTAAGGAGTGAATATTGATTATAGCCAATGTCATTGATATTACGTGGCACTTGGGTAAGGATATCTTCGTCTTCCGTCGCATTTTAATATTGCTAAGTCTTAAAAGCATCCAATTCTAAAGAGCTCGTGCCTAACAGGGAAGTTTTTAAGAAAATAGAGTTTAGGAACTTGCCTATATTCTGACGTTTGATCTTCCCAGGCCATCTTATCAAACATTACGAGATGCAAATGAAACTAATCTAATCGTTCATATATCCCAAATGGTATTTGATATTAATAATTAGAAAGATATTCAACTTAGAATTTCATCGAAGAATGTTTCTCTCTGAATATCACATTCTCTACATTAACAATTTATCACTTACCAATTGTTTTTCAGATCAAGTTGGCTTTAGACTAAATCTTATCAGTTTTATATTAAATATGGATTGACTGTATTTCCTTTTGGCTCTAAATAATCAATTATAGGGCCAAAAGTTAGCTTGTACCTTTCTTTCTTTTTGTTACCCATATCTAAGCGGGAGTAAAATTGGCCTGATATTTACACTTTCATCCTCCATAACTCCTCCACCTCCCACTCCCCAATTATAGTGTTATTGAATGATTACCTCATCCACATACCTTTTTCCATTCATGCAACTTTTAACCATCTATTATCGGATTACAACACATGCGATGGTTTCATTGACATATAATCTTATTTATATATTTCTATTTTCACCTTACTATATAATACCCAGATATTAAAGAAAATAACATTCATTCTTTCGAAGTATGTTAAAAATTGAATCGGCATTCTGTTCCTGTTAGTCACGTGATCAAAGAATGTCTTCAATCTATCAGTAATAATGATGATATGACGTGACGTACGCCAGTCAAAGGCTAATAAAATAGAGGTGTATTTCATGAAGTTTGTCAACATTACAAGCAATATATACAGTAAAACTTGCAAACAAGGAACGCTCTCCAGACTTGCCAATGATGTTCCTTGTAGACAGGTGTTCCCCACAGAGAGGCTTTCAATTTTAACCAACTTCTAAAAACAAATTGCCGAATAAGCATTTAATTAAAGTAGATGTTGAATTACTGATGTGATGTCCAGAGATTAGAACTGACATTCAGGTGTCATAAACCTCATTTTATGGCATTTAAATCTGCAAGTTTAGATTTAAAGAAAAGCTCAACATGACATAAATATAGACTTATAGTGTGACCGATTTTCCATGTTCCTTGTGAATAGGTGAATTTTCAAAATTTGCCATGAAACACCCTTCTTTGTTCCTAGTAGATAGTACTGTTGTCCCTTAAAGAGACAGGACGGAACCCATGATATGAGCCGAAAATAAACTGAAACAATATTGTTCGCTATTCTGATTCTGAATGTGTTTAGGCATTCCCATACTCATCGAAAATACACAAGCTTTCTTGATGCGTAATAAAAATGCCCACTGCACTAAAGACTGTAATAACCAGCTAATTCAATATCCAACTTTTAACTTTTGGTTTATAGATTCTTGATTAGCCTGTTCAGAATTCTCGTTTTACATTCAACAAGCGTATCTGGCCTCTACTTCTTGATTAGAACAATTATGATCAGGAATCATAACCGTAATAATACAATTTAAGTGCTCTTATATCCGACCAAATATTCCAATAACACGATATTCATTGCTACTTTAATCCTGTGTAAGATATAATTGAATCCTGTAAGATCAATAGGAAGGTATTTAAGATATTGAAAGATATCCGGGTTCAATGTAACCGGAACTCTCGTTCCAAAGGGTCGCCCAAAGCAATCAGGCATTTTTTGTGGTCATTTATTTATGTTATAAATAAAGATGGAAATGTTGTAAAAGCTAGCTGTCTCAGAAAAAACATACAGACTTTAGTTCTTATATTGACTTTGTAAATATAATTTTCTCTTCTTTTGTCTTAGCCTTTGTCTTATAGTCTTTTGTCTTTAGTTGATTCTCCGTCTTATTGCATTGAAGGTATACTGGTATAGATCGTTCTTTTCAATTCAATAATATTATTCTAAACTATAATACGTTAGGTACCCTTATCAGGGATTTCTATCGTTTTGAAGCGTTATTTACTAAATTTTACTGCATCTCAAGGGCAATTTTGGCCATAATTAATGTACTTGACGTCAGGAAGAATTGTCCTAAGAGGAGATTTGTCATTAGCAGATTGAAGTCCAATAATAAGCGATTGCGTACCATCAAAACCATGTGGTTGAAGTTATATCCAATTTATTTGGATCTATTATTAGTATCAAGAAGAAAATGCGATCTGATTTCTGTCATATTCAGTTCAACATATTTTCTTTTAATGATTTATCAATCGGTGAGGTCGGGAACCAGTAGATTGAGGCTAGGGCAGAGTTAACATTGTTAATTCAATTGCTTGAGAATAGATGGAGATGCAGTCATATAAGAATAAGATTTGATATTATTCTGAAATTATTTCCCCAGTTTTTCGACAAAATCCTCCAATTGACACACGAGCATTCGTATATACTCAGTCAGTGTCTAATTACAGTTGTTTGATATAGAATAACATAAGTAAATATGAAGAAACAATATATGAGCACTTTTTACAATTATAGAAGTTGTTTGGAGAGTACATGAATTGTATAACCAGTAAGAGGAGACATTGAACATACCATTGCCTTCTTTGTAGGCGATTATAGGTCATTCCAGGTTTTCATATTTGAACTGACATATACTTTATCTGCTTCAGTATATTTAGATTCAAGATCTTCCTATAGCAGAATTATACCTCTACTTAAATCAAAGTTCCTAATATCGAAGGTTGTTAAACGAAACATACAATCTTCAATGCAATCATTCTCTTCTCACAAGAATATGGAATATGATCGAATCGAAAATGACAATAATTATAACCTAGGAACATTGATTAATGGACAAGGAAGCGATTATTCAAAGTTTCATATGCTTTTCTTAGAGCTATCTCCTATGTTGTTTTTCATCTTTGTCATCGTAATTATCTTGACAGGTCTAGCGGGATGATGTGAAAGAAGTTAACAGCTAACCTTTTTGAGAAAATATGGTTAGTTCCCTGATGATTTGGCTGTGTATTGTTTGAATTCGATGCCGATAATTACCAATCGCCTACATTAGAAATGCCATGATCGCCATTGATATCTTAGTTTATTTTATATCACTGTCTTCGATTAGTACTGATTCGAACACGACTGTATCACGCCTTCTATAAACTGCGAACAAAGTCATTATTTCACCCGGTATTTATTCGTCGATACAAAACCTGGTCTGTACTAAGTGTTTCGTTCAATGCTAAACGCTAAACCTGAAGTAGGAAATGAAGTGATGATTTTGCAAAGTTTTGGTGCGTTTTCATATTGGAATCCTAATATAGACCTCAGACCAGGTATCATATCGAGTTATAAATACCTTAGGGCTAGGCACAAACGCTTACAAACCTCTCACTCCCTTTGGTCGTTTGGGGTACAGAAAACCTTTGTGCCTAGTCCTGCGGTATTACTTTGTCGATATAATACATGCTCTTTGGTCTTAAAGTAAAGTCGTTTTGTTATGTAATTGTAATGAGTGCAGTATGAAGTAAATTTGCACTTACTAATTCTAAAGACATGTCGCAAAGTTTCTTTAGTTTTTGGCAATTCTTTGATTGTTATGGTATCAACAAAGAAGCAAACAAATTTTCCCCGGTTCTTCTCTGCCATCAATAATATTTAAAAAAAATTAACCATATCTTTATAAGTTTTTAGAAATAATTTTTATGTCTCTCCTACCCCAAGATTTTTCCATTTCGCGGTAATTTTTAGTCATTTTTCCATTTTAATATGCATCTAATTTACAAATTTGAGAATATATATGCATCAAAATATTTCACAATTATTTGAAGTATGTAACAAACAAGAGGGTAAGAGTAAAAGTATTTGAAGTTAATTTTTTGACAAAAAAATTCTGTCATCTCGGGTGGCTTTATTTATTTTAAAATATCTTTCATAAATCAGTAATTATAAAGAGCCAAAAATGTGATCCTGTAATATTTTGATTGTGTACCAGTAGAAACATATGGCATCTATTATCAGAAGCAAAATAAACCATGAAAATATGTCAATGCTGCAACTTATGGCTCAAATACACTTATTTTCTACACGCGATATTACGTTTTCTCAGCTAATACTCAACCAATATCCAAAATTGTTACACTATATTATAGCCAGGGATATGTCCTAGACTCCTATGAGGTCGTTTTAAAAAATGGATTTGCCTCCCATTCCACCATTTTTCGATATTTCACTTCGTCAAATTTTAGACTAAATTACCAATCTCTGGATCTAGAAAAGGTATTTACCTACGATTTTTGTCCTAAAAAGGTAGATACTATGTACATCTATCACATTGAGTACCCTTTTGTGGCTAAAAAAACATAATACAGTATGTTGTTTTTGATTGATAGAGTAAGAAAATCGCGAAAAAAACTCACCCCTATGTTACTTTGACCTACTTTGACCCCATTTGACCTACGTTTTTCAAGATTTTAATCCAGCTTCCTCGAGAGTTTTTAATGACCTAGAATGTGGTACCTTACTTTTTACTATACCTCTTCAACTTCAACGCCAGGGGGATCATCTGACCCCCCCCCCCCCCCATCCCCTGTCCATTGGTGTTATGAAAAATACGTTGTACACATTAGGGTTAAACCAGAAGCAGTGATTAAGGCTGAGACTGAGGCTTGAATCTGAAAAACGAAACAATATTTGGAATCCACATTAAAATACCTTTCATTAGAGTAAAATAAAATGATACTTCAGAGAGATCTGAAAATTCAAGAAAATTCTTTACGGCTGTACGTACATTAGCTTCTGGGGGTCAGTCCGAAAGATAGAAACAATATGAGAAAATACCTATTTTCTGACTACAAAGGCAAAATTTCTATTACTTTGGTGGGAAATGTCAAAATAAAAATTTCAAGCATCTGGAAATTGATACAATATTATGATTTGCAATCTACACTAAAATTCCTTTTATTTGAGTAAAATAAAATCATACTTCAGAGAAATCTAACAAGTAACGAATTAGAATTTCGTTTTCTTGACCCCATACACCGCCCCTTGCTGGGGACAAACTGAAAAACACAGGATACATATATTGTGATTAGACTACCAAAATCTCAAGCAATACTATTTATTACTTTGATTGAAAATAAAAAAAAAAAAGATTTTCGTAAAAAATTCCACCATTTTTAAAGCAACGGCAATATTGAGGAAAATCCGTCGAATAATATTCGAGTTGTCTTCCGGACAGACGGGCGAACGGACGGGGCTTCGTTAGTTGGGATAATAAAGCAAAATGAAGTACTATCCGAACCGCATTAGATCTCAAATTTAGCCAACAGGTTGATGAATTGAATCTGCGAAATCTGATTGCCATTTGCCAACTTCTATTAATTTGTTTGATAGTAGGACTGATTTCCTCGGGGTCCTAATCTTGTTTATATTCGCTACGCATATCTGCTTTATGTTTACAGAATCCGAGTATATTATTAAGGAAATAAGGTGTAACATTGCTGAATGGATGACGATGACTGTTTGAAGAAAATGTGAAAGACATACGCACGTAGCTTTACGTTAGGAAACTGAGCAATATTATGAGTCGAAAAACAACACGTCGTGTCTATTTAAGATGATTAAAGCACGTCAATAAATGTTAACCTTATCCAGATATTTACGACACTGATGTATTTTGAAATGAAAGGATTTGTTTTTAATGTGTTTTCCAATTGCTTGATTCTCACATACACTCCCCTCCATAAGTTAGGTAACCGGAAGTACCCTTTTTATCAAACCCTGTATATGTTAGACGATATGAAAAAAAATCAAAGAAATGAATTTCCGAATTCTCTATTCACCCTTAATAGGGTATAAGAGTACAAAAGATAAACTTAACTAATACAGTAACAAACATTAAGATAATATTATAAATGTACATTTTTTGCCCAGCCTCGATTAAAAAAATTATAGTATATTTTTGTTTGAATTAAGGAACAAAATTAAGATTGAAACAGTGTCAGGCTTTGATATGCTAACAATGAAAACTTCCGGGTGACGTTTAAAGGGGATAATAAAACCATGAAAACCATATTTGGGCTACCGCTTATGTTATGGTGGAAGTCGTGCAATTATTAGTTCATAACACTATACCATGTTGGTACATTGATAAAGGGAGGGAGTGTAAGGCATTGTTTCTTTGTAGACTTATAACTGTTTGGGATATTCGGAATTTGTTTCTGGTTTATTTTTCTATTTTTTTAGTACTGTGTGGTAGTTTTCCCCTTAATAAATTTGCTCACTAAATATATTTTTATGAGTGTTAAACTATTTTTAATGTCAGAATACTTTGTTGATTAACTTGATTAACGTTTCCGCATTGAACGTAATGATTTCTGTAATGATACTAGATACAAGGAGAAATAATCTTGATTTACTTCCGATCATTAAATATTCAAAGTCTAGTTAAAGGGATATCATATTTGAACTCTACATGTATAATTGCATCTAGAATGTGGTTTAAAAAAGTATTTATACCAATTTTGAATATTTAATCTTTGAAAGTGAAATATCTTTTCATGTGTTGGGCAGATAATGTTTTCTTTTACTGGACATATTTTCGTTATACACATAAGAATTGTATGAAAATTGATCCACTTTAATAATATTCTAGTATAACATGATAATATTCAATTCAAGTTTAAGGGAACTTTCTTAACCTCCCGTGTTAATTAACCCGATTCGGCCATCTGATGGTGAAACTGCAACTACCAACTCGCATCTTGGTAGTTCGTTATATGCCCTTGAGATCAACGGACACGAAGACATGATCTTCGTTTCAGCATGGCCGAACTTCCGGTAAAAGAATTTGGTAAGAATTTTTTTTCTTGATTTTGTCCACCGTTAGCTAGTATCAAATTTCAACTTAGTATTTGGCCAGTAGATTTAGAGAGTGCGTTGGCTCCAGTTTTAAGATATAATTATTTCGATATTCACAAATTAGTTCCCCTAGGAAACGAAGAGTTTTCCGTTTTATAACAATGATACGAAGACGTGTTTTATTTGCAACGAAGACATTCTTTATTATTAGTGCATATATGATGTCAACGTAGTAATTAATGCCTGGTCACATTTGCACTGGAAAACACATTGTGTCTTGGAGAGATGTAACTTTTTTTGACTGCGATATGCATTTATTTGGTATTTCAGATAACATTGAAATGTGTTGTCTTCAATTCATGCTCCAGAAACTTATATTTTGTAATGTCCTTGCTTCACTGAGAAACTGTATTCGTTTCCTTGGCGAGGGAATTGTTTTGTTATTATCCATACAATAACTGTGTGTTTTCTTAGATATAACCACATTGCGAAGCCGGAACCTATGCAATATATATGGGTCAAAATTTAGTTGAAATTTGAAGGACAAAGGTAATAAAATCGAGAAAACAAAAATTATTATCAACTGGAAGTCTGGCCATGCTGAAACGAAGACATTATGCCTCCGTTTCTAGTTGCTACACATTGGAAATTCAAAACACGGTACATGGGATTGCATTATAGTAATTGTTTCCTATGTCTTTACTTCGGGTGTTTCTCTGTCTTAGTTGATGGTGTTTATTCGATCTTTTATGCATTCGGATTCATTTTTTATTAAAACGTCTTCTTGCGCACTCTGATTTGAAACCCTAAACTTAACAAGTTCATTTTTCATTTTAACAGGGTAATTAAGTTGATTTGAGAATTAATACTCCCTCACATAATTTAAATTACAAATAAAACAGAATAGGATACCTTTGCAAGTCGGTTAACCTCTTCAAAGAATTATGTTGCTTTTGTTCTTCGTTTGTCTTCATCACTATCTAATCTTATGTCTTTAGAGATTTGGTGCCTAGATTAACGAGGGGAACCTTTTTCCGTTCTTGAATTCGTTATAAGTCACTGATCTGAATGACTATTGTAGAACATCTAGCTGAGTGCATGCAAAGATTTCCATAATGCAAAAAGAACGCTCTGTTATGTTGACTATTATAGCCAATTTTGGTGTTTCAAATCAAAATTATTAAAGCATATATTTTGAGAATAGTTTTAATATTGCAAATTGTGTAGTTATACGAACTAAATGATGGACCATGTTTTTGGCAAGTACCAATTTCTATAGTAACAACATATGGACGACAAGAGGATGGAAAATCTCAGAGCTCAGAGACATCATAATTACATAATATCTTGCTTGTGCGAATTTCCACCATGATACGTGAAATAACAAGCAATATATTTGGTAGACACGCCAGATATTAACATCATCGTTTTCACAAATCTATGAATCCAGCATTTTGTTTTTGTAAGCTCCTGTGACATTTGGTCAATCAGCAATTAGGTTCATCTCTATATTTTAAAGGCCGGTTTTAAAGTTGCTAGCAACTCCCATTAAAATATAAGGTTACATCCACACTTTAACATGGTACAGAAAGGCAGGATTAGTGAGTTTAATTAACAGCATTGCTTAATACTTGATTTTGATTGGCTAAGCTTGAGGACTTTTAAATTTGAAAAATGTTATTTCTGTTTTTAAATGTCTTATCACAACCTAACAAAATGATGAAGTTAAAATCTAACTGCAGAATATGAGCATCAAAACATTTAAATATGTACATAGCAAAACTTATTGGAAGCAATACATTTTATCAATCAATATGAAAGAGCGAGGGAAAGTATCGCAACAGATTTTTGACAGTAAATAATTTTTTTCTAGTAGTTTCTGGCTGTACAAAAATGAATGCATATGAAAGGCCAATGTATAATCTTTAAGAAAAATTCAAAGAATGGTTTCAAGATCAATTGGATTATCTCATAAGCCATGTTTAATCCACCCATCAACAAGCTTTTTTCAAAATACAATTGTCATTTTCACCATCGTCCCTCATTTTTTTTTACAATTTTCATGCAAAGTTACATTGTACTTGAACACATGTTTCATCACTTAAAATATATAAGGAACTCCTCGTGGATTAGGATTATGATAATCCAATATAAGGGGATCCAATGGGGATCTAAAAGCTATGCTTTTAGTACAGCACACTCATATAAGATGTCATTAGTGTGCCATAAAGTTAGTTCAAAATGTTTTCATAAATGAATGGTTGGACTTGTTTGATCCCCTGCTGTTTGATCCCCTGTTTAATCAATGGAGCATAACCGCAGCATTTCCCCAAAAATTCTGAATACCTGTCAAGTTGACTGTTTAATGTTTGAGTGCAGTTAAACCTGTGTGTGTGTGTGTAAGTTGCTTTGTTTGTTTGTTTATATCCATCTGTACTAGGTGCTTTGATGCCACCTTTGTTTATTCTCTGGTGCTTGTTTTTCACACTGTGCTATCACTTGTAAGTTTTACACTGATGGTTTGTAGAAGTCTCTTTTTTTTATTATTTATAAGTTGCTAAAAAATTCTAAATACCTCTCTTTATGATAATTTCTATGATGCCTAATTATAGCATTTACTTTGAACAGGTTTTCTGTATCTTGTTTATCAGTAATGATTCACGAGGTACAGTGCTATTAAAATCATAAATACAGTACAATTTAGTACATCATACCTTTGCCAATAGTTTTAGTAAGACAAATATTTTGATCCAGCTTCTGAAAAAACATTGAACATATATGATGATGTTTTATAACACACTTCCTTATTTGAGTTTATCTCCAGATTGATTATTCAAATAATGAAATGAAGGATGATATGCTAAGAATAATTTTTGCATATTCATCAATTCAAGAAATGTTACCCTAAGAAAATGTTATGAGTAACATACACTCTTACCTTAATGTTAACATTAGGGAGATTAAGCTTGCATATAAAATCGAAACGCCAACCTATGACCAATCGCCCATACAAATGCATCGCTAAATATTTTCCATTGACATTTAGGTTGTGAAAAACATTGCAAGCTTAAAGTCCCTATTGAGAGTCTCTGAAAACCACAATCAATACCATTGAGTGTGTGGTGTATACTACCTTTATCATTGTTTCTAAGATTTACAATAACATCTTTTTAGCAAAATGTCCGATTTTCTTCCATATTAATGTGAACAAATATAAACAAACATAGAATGATTCTATTGGTTGAGTCAACAATTTCAGTTATTAGGGAGGTTAAGATCGCACTATTTTGATGAACGTACACATGGAATGTGTAAACTTATGGTCCCCTATTCACGGTGTTATAGCATGACGGTTACGTCAAGGCGATTTGCAAAATTTTGCGGTAACGATAACAAAAAATGGCGGATGGGAAAGGCAGCATGTCCTCTTTCTCGCCTGTAGGAAATATTCACAGATAAGATTTCCTTTTAAACTAGTTCCATTCGGTGACGTATATATGGTTGGTTATAAAGACTGGGTCAAATCTGCCAGGTGGTCTACAAGAAACAGAATATAATCTGTAAACCTACCGACTGAGATATCAAAGTTTATAATATTTGGTCCATTCTCGTGTTGTCTCAGTACATGAGCCACTCAAAATATTAACTGTAAGTATAAGTAAACTGTGTATAACTACTGCAAATTCAAATACATTATTATGGCTTGAGTAAAACATAGGTGGTTTCCAATGCTCAATTGGCTTTGTATGATCGTATGTAGGTTACATCTATATACCACAAGGTTTTTAGGCAATGTAGACCATGCCCTAACAACAAAAACAAAAATAAACAAATTACTAAATTTTTGTGTAGTTTTGAATTTCAAACTCGACAGTTTTTCTCTTATTTCATGTTATCCCCGGGCATCAATTTGCAAAGGCTACGTTCAAAATATACATTACTGAAAGTATCACCGAATGCAATTTTTACATAAATCGTTCATCCTTTCATTGATACACAGAAATAGAAAATAATGCGCCAACCTTAGTTTTCTCTTCCATCGCGGCCATTCAAAATTGGATAAATTAGTGAACATAGCTGTCCAACCTCGTTTTCAGAGGTGGCGTAACCGTCATGCTATAACACCGTGCTATTGACTATTTTCACATCACTGGCCTCTTTTTGTTTCCTGATTGATATAATGCCAATTGATGTAATGGTCCCCAGTTAAACCAGTTGAGAGATGGACAACATTACTGGGGGTCATAACAGTACTCGTTCATGTTCAAGTTCTCACACAAGTGTTTTACACAGTCTGTAGCCAGCTTTTACCAAGGGGTAGGAGCAGTTTTACCAAGGGCAAAGCTTTTGCCTAGGGATGAACTTTTTGACAGTTTTGGCTAAAAAATCATGCGAAGTGCTCAGATTGGTGAGAAACTGCATCATTTTGAAAGAATCTCTTGGGGGAGCAGCAGCTCCCTTTATCTCTCCCCCTCTACCTGGCTAATTTTCACATTTTTTATATTTCTACTATTCAAATTGACCAATCCCCATTCATGTCATTTTAACAGGTCCCTTCATTCCTTTACACTTGTGTTCATTAATCCCTTGTTTTCTAGTCGTATGTGCTTTTATTATTCAGTTTCACTATCTATTGTTTTGCCATGCCAGTTTTACATGTTTGCATGCTGAGTTTGTTTTATGTAATGTTTTTTGTTCCTTAAATGGTTTACACATTCACTCAATTGAGTTGAGGTGTTGCCCCATTACTAGTTAATGTTGCCTAGAGTTTGTGACTGTACATACACAAAGTATTTCAAATATATATTTTAGAAAACATTTTATATTTGATTCCCACCCAAGGGTCTTCCACTCACCCATTAACATAAACAAAACATGAACTCTAATAAAAATGCCAACAAGACTGCAAGGGAAACTTAATCTATGAATTGGACTTTGCCATATCACATGTATTAGTCCCGTGATCAGGGAGGGGGTGGAGGGGGGTTGAGAGACGACCCTCTCCCCTAGGCACATTTTCTGTCAACATCCTGCAATTTTTCACCACTTTAGTACTTTTCAAGTGATGTTCGGATGATGCTTTCATTTAATTGCTTGCACTGATGGTTTCTCTTGAAAATTCATGCACATAAGGTGATCTAGTATTTCAACACAGGACCCTGAAAGCGCTATTTGAGCTTGAAGTAGAAGTATTCATAGTAGTAGTAATAGTCCGAGTAAATGATAATGCAATTTTAGGCACCAAATCAGGCACGAACTTTGACCCCAGACGATTACCGAACGTTACGCCTACGTACGCCTACGCCTTACCCACGGGGCCGCATGGAGACTGGAGACTGGAACCTACAGTTTAGTGACGTCTTTCATGGTTCCGTCCTATAGGACCCGATGATGAAATCTGATGAAATATGGGATTCCCCAACGTTTCTCGATCGTACCCCAACGTAATACGGGATTCCCAAACGTTTCCCGAACGTTTGACTTCCGTGGATGACTGATTGGTCGCTTGACTTCCCGAGTGAGGTCAGTGTGAATTTTCTCGGATGAGAAGCTCTGCTTGGTCAAATACGAATGATACAGTTTCGTAAAAGTAAAACGATTCTCGAACGTTTAGACGATATCCAAATGTCTTTTTGACGTCAGTGTTCCGTGGATGATTGATACTCTCCGATCGTTCGGTTGACTTTCGGAGACAATTGATAAGATAATAAAACCAAATGACAAATGATTTATCTGTTACCTATTACCTCTATAAAAAGTGACTATATAGCCTAGATTATAAAATACAAAATGGATAGAGGTTTGGCACTCATTACAATGAATATGGAAATAGATAGAAACGTTGTTACTACATATTTGTTCTTTGTTTGCCTAGTATGGGAATACCATCACAGCAAGAAATCTGTATGTCACATATCAACATCCTACCAACGTTTCTCAAACGTATTCTCCGACGCCGGGTGAAGAGATTTCCTACACCCCCACAGTTCCAACGCCCCCATCCCTGGTCATATAGGACCTACTGGATGATAATGTTCAACGTTTCTCGAACGTATTCTCCAATGCTGGATGAAATACGAGATTTCCTACACCCCCACACTTCCGTAACCCCGACAAACTATGGACTTTACTTTCTACATTCCAAAATTAGGCAATGGAACAAAGTCGTATAAAGCTAGGCATGCAAAATTCTCTGTCATTTTTAAAGACATAATAGAATACTTTTGCTTTGATTTTGAATAGGCAAAACGTTTGAAATGCGTTTCAGAGTATTCGCTTCCTCATGTATTCTCTAAACCAACATGAACTATTTGATCATTTTTGACATATATTTTAAGATTAATTACTCAAATGTAACTATTTATTGCCCAGTTCTCAGTTAAGTCAGTCAACAAAATCGTTAAAATAAGTATATTCTTACAACTAAGGGGCAACAATGTGTCATAAAGTTCTAAAAAGGACATTTTATAAAAAATAAAGAATTTTTAAGGAAGTGGCGAGACAATTCTTTCACAGATGACTACTTTAAGATGTATTGTTGTTAAGTCTCGACAAAATGGAAGATACTTACTAAACTTCTACAAGCAAAAGTCAGCGTTTCTACGTGAAATGCAGTGAAATCCCTAAAGTGAAATGGATATTTCTACATTAAACGACACGGGAAATGACAGCAAGATATTGAAAATATAGATAGTTCTACGTGTACATGTATACACTAAATATTCGTCTTTTGTTTTTCTTAGCGTAGTACGGGGAATACCATCACAACTGGAAATCCAGAGGTCAAAGTAACCCTCGTAAACATAATACGACAGCCTACGTCACTCAATGTCTATCCTGGCTGTTTACGGGTTAGATAAATAGTTTCGCCTGTACATATTTTACGATATGAGAATACTTCATTTTGTTTTAACAATTTTTTTCCCTTGCAAACATTTTCAATTTTACATTTCATTTTTCACTTATTTCAGCATATTTAGTCCATATATAGACTTTATGATGTCAGCGCACTACATATGTGTCCAACAAATATTTTACCTTTGAAAAGATTTTCAATTATATTTTTCATTTATTTCAGCATCCTTAACCCATATAAAGACTATAAGATGTCCATACACTTCATTTTTGTATCATAATTTTTTACCATTGCAAAAAGTTTCAATTTTACTTTTCATTTTTCACTTATTTCAGCATCCTTAACCCATATGAATACTATACGATGTCAACACACTTCATTTTTGTATAATAAAATTTTACCCTTGCAAATATTTTCAATTTTATTGTTTCATTTTCACTTATTTCAGCATCTTTAGTCGATCTTAAGACCATAAGATGTCAGAACACTTCATTTTTGCACAGCAAACTTTTTACCCTTTCAAAAATTTTCAATTGTATTTCTAATTTTGGACTAGCATGTTCACTATTGTACAATAGCATGTTCACTATTGTTCAGTAGCATGTCCACTATTATTCTATAGCATGTTCACCATTGTTCAGTAGCATGTTCACTATTATTCAGTAGCATGTTCTCTATTGTTCAGTAGCATGCCCACTATTATTCAGTAGCATATTCACCATTGATCAGTAGCATGTTCACTAATGTTCAGTAGCATGTTCACTATTGTTTAGTAGCATGTTCACCATTGTTCAGTAGCATGTTCACTAATGTTCAGTAGCATGTTCACTAATGTTCAGTAGCATGTTCACTATTGTTTAATAGCATGTTCACTATTGTTCAGTAGCATGTTCACTATTGTTCAGTAGCATGTTCACTAATGTTCAGTAGCATGTCCACTTTTATTCAGTAGCATGTTCACCATTGTTCAGTAGCATGTTCACTAATGTTCGGAAGCATGTTCACTATTGTTTAGTAGCATGTTCACTATTTTTCACTAGTATGCTCACTATTGTTCAGTAGCATGTTCACTTATGGTCAGTAGCATGTTCACTTATGGTCAGTTGCATGTTCACTATGTGTGCTACATATTCAGAGATGTTCTCCAAATTGATGTTATTTAATAGTGATACTTTGAAAATATTAGCATTTAACTATTAGTAATAGAGAAGTCAACATGCCTCATAGTTCTTCCTATTCATGCGAGTGTGGGAAGACATTCAGTCATGCAACCAGCATGTATCGTCATAAGAGAATAGATCATGGACCTAAAAAACGTATCGTGGCGCCATCTTGATAACGGCATCATGGGGGATTTTATTCAATGACAAACTTGGCAGCTAACCCATGCAATGGTGATAGGACAAAGATGCTTCACCATCCCTTTACGATGATGGTGGTTGGTCCAACAGGTTCGGGCAAGTCTACCTATGTCAGAGAACTCATAGAAAATATGGAGAAAAAGATAACCCCTCCCCCACAACGGATAATTTGGTGCTTCGGACAGTGGCAGCCCATGTACGTCGAAATAAAGACCCGCTTTCAAAATATAGAATTTATCATGGGAATTCCAGAGTCATTGGGTGACCAAAGTTTCCTGGATGTCAATGTTAGAAATCTAATCATTTTCGACGATCTAATGGCTGATATGACTAAAGATAAGCGAATCTCTGAGCTCTACACTAAGGGTTCTCACCATAGAAATTTGAGTGTCATCTGTCTGATGCAGAATCTATTTCATCATGGTCGTGAAAGCAGAACTATGAGCCTAAACTGCCACTACATAGTGTTGTATAAAAATCCTAGGGATCGCCAACAGGTGGCCGTATTAGCCCATCAGATGTATCCTGGAAATTCTAAGAAATTATTGGATGCTTACGAAAAGGCTACTCAACACCCATATGGATATCTACTGGTAGATCTGAAACAAGAAACTCCCGAAAATATGAGATTGTACGATGTTGCTGCAGCTACTATTGAACAACCAATAGGCGTATCTTCGGCACTTTATTCTCACGGCAAAGAGGACCAAACACCAATATATAGCACAATACCGTGTAATAGCGTGGATATAAGAAGAGGCGTAAATTTAAATCAAGAACCATTCGATAAAATCAACCGAGCAAACTACAGTACAACACCCATCGCTGCAGAATCAAAGATGAATCCTGATCCGAGGATGTACTATATGGCGAATCCAACCATGTACAACACAATGAATCCAAGTATTGGTTACACGATGAACAATCAACCTAACATACCTGCCACGACAATGTCTACCCCTCATTGTACGGATTGTGGTGTAGTGATGTTGTCACCACTCGACGTGAGGGAACACAGAAGGCATTGTCCCGAATTGAGGGAAAGTGATGAAAACGATGTCATGAGATGTGATTTCCATACTGAAGACTTGAAGGATAATGTAACTTTGAATCGCATTAAAGATAAAGTAATCGATGAGCTACAAGATGATTGGGATGAACTGGTCGAGAAGTATAAAGAAAGAGGAATGTCATCCAAAAAAGCGGTTGAAAGAGTCAGACAGAAATCTGTGTTTGGTACCAGACAGCTATTCCTGAAACACTATGGAGAGCTTCTGTCATATATACTGGGGTTAAGGTACAGTGAAGTTCATCGTGATATTATGGATGAAGTGGAGGCACTATTGGCGAAAGGCATGACTCAATCAAGAGCAGTCAAGAAAACACTAAACAAATATTCATATTTGGCTGGAGAATTGTTCGCTGATGATGAATCTACAAGTGAAGAGTCCAGTGATGAACAACAACAACAATCAGATAATGAAAAACATTCTACGAGCGAAGATGAATCTGATAGCGAGAGAAATGAGGACAATCGATGATATACCCAGCAGACTGGATCTAAAAGAAACACATTGTACGAGTATTAGTAAATAAATATATAAATGTTTTTGTTAAAATTAATCTACCCTCTTTTAGAATTATAGCGTGCTACCTCTGAAGTATTGGATATACACTCCCTTCCACAATGCTATGTTACAAGCAAATTCTCCCTTATATGTAAGAAAGTTATTTATTATGATCATGATATAATGAATGTTTCTTATAATAACAAAACTAGAAAAATATACATTTATCACTGTTTTATTGCCTAATTCAAAATAGAAAAATGACAATTATATCAGTCCTGTTTCATTTTCCTCCCTCTCGCAGGGATACCTGGTGGTCTATACAAGTCCAATCTGGTTTTTCTAATGTTTTTCTTCTTAAACACTGCTTTGGAAACAGCATCTTTACGCGGTTTCTTAAGTTTGTACACCTTGGTATGATAGGGATCATTTTCTTCCACCTTCTTCTTTTGATGCTCTATTTGGGCTTTAGCTCTGTCAACAACTGCTTGCATCGGAGATACCACCCGAACGGGTTCTTTGATTGCGCTGACAGGTACGTAGCTCGCACGATTTTTTCCGAAGCCTACTTGCGTCGACAGTCTATTCTCTCTGGCTGCTTTGATTAACCTGTGCCACTTTTCCGCGTTGTCTACATAGGGTACCAGCTTCATGGTCCTGTGATGTCTCTAGTAATGTGAACGGTGAAGAAATGCGTTGAAACTATTATCAGCCTTATATATAATATTATATTGAGGAATCGAATTTTTAACTTTCTGTACTTAATCACACTGACATCTATTTATATCATTGCGGAAGTTAACTCTGTGAAAGCATTGTCTGGATGGGCAAAACAGCCAGGATAGACATTGAGTGACGTAGGCTGTCGTATTATGTTAATGTGGGTTGCTTTGACCTCCGGATTTCCTGTTGTGATGGTATTTCCAATACTACGCTAAGAAAAACAAAAAAATCCGAGCATGTAGTGTACATACGAAGAACTATATTTTTTAATGTTTGCTGTAATTTCCCGTGTCATTTAATGTACATATATCCATTTCACTATAGGGATTTTCAATCCATAGAAACGCTGACTATTGCTTGTAAAATTTAAGTAAGTATCTTCCATTTTATCGAGTCTAAACAACAATACATCTTAAAGTAGTCATATGTGAAAGAATTGTCTTGATTCTTTTTTACATGAATCTCGCCACTTCGTTAAGGATTCTTTGTTTTTGTAAAATATCAGATTTCTTCAGAACTTTAACACATTATTGTCCCGTTGTTGTGAGACTATATACTTATTTTAATGATTTTGAACTGAGAACTGGAACCTAAATAGTTATATTTGGGTAATTAATCTTCAGATATATGCCAAGAATGATCAAATAGTTTATGTGTTTAGCTAGCTTATACATCAATAGTTTAGAGAATACATGACGAAGCGAATACTCTGAAACGCATTACAAACGTTTTGCCTATTCAAAATCAAAGCAAAAGTATTCTATTATGTCTTTAAAAATGACAGAGAATTTTGCATGCCTAGCTTTACGACTTTGTTCCATTGCCTAATTTTGGAATGTAGAAAGTAAAGTCCATAGTTTGTCGGGGTTACGGAAGTGTGGGGGTGTGGGAAATCTCGTATTTCATCCAGCATTGGATAATACGTTCGAGAAACGTTGAACATTATCATCCAGTAGGTCCTATATGACCAGGGATGGGGGCGTTGGAACTGTGGGGGTGTAGGAAATCTCTTCACCCGGCGTCGGAGAATACGTTTGAGAAACGTTGGTAGGATGTTGATATGTGACATACAGATTTCTTGCTGTGATGGTATTCCCATACTAGGCAAACAAAGAACAAATATGTAGTAACAACGTTTCTATCTATTTCCATATTCATTGTAATGAGTGCCAAACCTCTATCCATTTTGTATTTTATAATCTAGGCTATATAGTCACTTTTTATAGAGGTAATAGGTAACAGATAAATCATTTGTCATTTGGTTTTATTATCTTATCAATTGTCTCCGAAAGTCAACCGAACGATCGGAGAGTATCAATCATCCACGGAACACTGACGTCAAAAAGACGTTTGGATATCGTCTAAACGTTCGAGAATCGTTTTACTTTTACGAAACTGTATCATTCGTATTTGACCAAGCAGAGCTTCTCATCCGAGAAAATTCACACTGACCTCACTCCGGAAGTCAAGCGACCAATCAGTCATCCACGGAAGTCAAACGTTCGGGAAACGTTTGGGAATCCCGTATTACGTTGGGGTACGATCGAGAAACGTTGGGGAATCCCATATTTCATCAGATTTCATCATCGGGTCCTATAGGACGGAACCATGAAAGACGTCACTAAACTGTAGGTTCCAGTCTCCAGTCTCCATGCGGCCCCGTGGGTAAGGCGTAGGCGTACGTAGGCGTAACGTTCGGTAATCGTCTGGGGTCAAAGTTCGTGCCTGATTTGGTGCCTAAAATTGCATTATCATTTACTCGGACTATTACTACTCATAGTATTACTGTTTGTATTATTAATCTCTACGATTTTTCAATAGGCTAACTCAGTCAGTGAATGCAGGATTAAAACACAACACACATGAGTAATTCACCCACCTATGCATGTTATTATTGAAAAACATTGCCATCTTTTACATCACTCCTAAATTATTTTTGTAAACATGCATTTTAAGAGGTTCATTTTTTCAAAAAAAACACAAAAACAAACTTCATGGAGTTCCTTACATATTTTACTTGATGAAACATGTGTTCAAGTACAATGTAACTTTGCATGAAAAATTGTAAAAAAAATGAGGGACGATAGTGAAAATGACGAATGTATTTTGAAAAAGCTTGTTGATGGGTGGATTAAACATGGATTATAAGATAATCCAATTGATCTGGAAACTATTCTTTGAACTTTTCTTGAAGATTATAGATTCGCCTTTCCCAAGCATTTACTTTTTACAGCTAGAAACTACTCACAAAAAAATTATCAACTGTCAAAATTATCAAAAGTCTGTTGCAATACTTTCCCTGCTCCTTTGAGAAAATTGACCAGCTTTGTGAAAATATCAAAAATAAATATTTTGGCTGTTCCATTAGTCTGCCTCCTATTTATACCCCATGTCCCTCTTTAGCTCTATGGTCAGAACAACTGATGCCATGTTGATTGATTCTAACACGTGTGTAATAGATACTAAAGAGAACATTAAAGACTATAGGTTGTCTTTAATAGTCAATTATGTAATTAACATGCAGCGTTGTGTTCTACCCTATAACCTAGAATAACGTCTTTGAATACCGAATTTAGACTAGAACTCCCGGTGATTAACCTTTGCTAGGTTATCACACTACAAAGGTCAGATACAAATGGCAATTTAAGAACTGAGCTTTCTCATGTGGTGCTTTCAAATTGAAGTTTATTTTCAGTTTATCATCAAAAGAATATATGATTATTGATCATGTTTTGTGAGCAGTATTATCTGACCTTTTTATCCCCTCTTCGTCTCTTTTCCAACCTCATATAACCTTACATTTGACAGATAATGGACACAATGAAATTACGAAGGGAGGGACACATTTTTGTGAATGAATTACTGTGATGACAATGAACAAACATAGTTTTCAAACTGTTAAAACAAATAATCAAATAGATGGATACATAGAGACCTACTTATTTTGATAGCTATGACAAAGACTCAAAGTGAACTATATGACGCTTGGAAATCGTTGTGCAAAAACAGTGTTAGAAGCAATGCCTTCAAGATGTGTTTTGTGTTTAAGATAAGCTGCACGGTATCTTTAATATATGTGTCCATATTTTATTGTACAAAGATACACAGGTATTAGAATCTCAACTCAATTTCCAAGTTGCGATTTATTTCTAGGATTGAATGTACTAGAATCTGAATGCAAGTTAATTCAAGGCACATAATACGTGATCTGCGACAAATGATTCGTCAATAATTAGAACTGATAGAGGTTCTGATTAAAAGTCAAACAGATAATGAATACAAATACATTATCGAGGATGACAAAAATAAAACAAAGTATCATCCCCAATGTATTAGTGATTGAGAAATAGCAATAGCCATTTTCTGCGCAATTCCAGACATGACTTCATTGAAAACGAGATACTTGATATCATACTTACCATTTGAACAATTCATATTAATTGTGATCCGTGTTCTCTACGGTATGTCACATCAATTATTTATAACTATTGAGAACTTAGTTTGGAAATGTATTTCATTCGTTTTAGATGATGGAATAGCCATGATAGCAGATCATTAAAGCTCGAGAATCGGTACAGCTGATACAAATAATGATAAAACTTCGTTACCTTTTTGAACAGGTAGGGAGCGTATGTTAGACATTGTTATTGTGCATTGGATCATATTTTGGGGATATTGGGGGATTATCCATATGACTGGTCATTTTATCATGTTTTGCATCTGTGTTTTGGAGAACGTTTTGGTCTCCCTTTCTTAACTAATTATGCTTACGCATTGACGCCATATTCCCATTTTTAATATCACGATACATCTTGGCTCTCGAACACAGTGAAGACCAAACGTGCATGATGAAGACAGAAAGTACATCTGTATCGACCAAATAATACCATAAAGATATGGTCATATGGATATATTACTTCTTCTAAACTAGGGTATTGTACAATTTACATTCGTTCGACTTCGCTTCTTAAAAGAGAGCTTCGTCTTTAGTTTATAACCAGACTCTGCGCGCATGGTAAGGCCATTGCACCTGTGTTATGTTAATAACGATACGGTCTTATTGTTAGATTTAGATCGAGATAATGGTACCTGAATGTTGGAAAGGGGGCTACAAAGGTACTTTTTCTTAGCATGTTTGATCCTCGCTTGGGATATTGTGGTTTTGTTTCCTTATAACTGGTTGTACTCATTGTGTTACTTTTCTATTAGTGTCTTATTATAGCTTTTGGTCGTTCTTTAAACTTATGGCACATATGCTTGAAAATTTAATGTAACATATAAATTCTACCTTTGAAGGCTAATTGGTGATTAGACTGCATCACTTACTGGAAACTATCTTCTCAAAATTGATGTTCAATGAGACTTTATTGAAGCCCTTTTATTGTATTTTCGATTTTCTTTGCACCTGTCTATGTAATTCTTACAGATCGTAAATGAATTCATTAAATTAGATTCCTGCATTGTACAATAGCCTATTGCTCTTTAGAGAAGGGAATCCAGACGATCCGTTTCTAATGAGCAATTAAAGCAAACAGTAAAATACTTCAGAAGTAAAAAATAAGTTAAGGGATATCCGGTGTTTTGTTAGTTTATGCGTTCAATCGAAAATCGAGACGCTCTTCATTAGAAGAATCATTAGACGTTACTAATCTAATAAAAGTGGAATTTACTAGTCGCTATAGCTTCCTTAATCCACAAATGGAATGGTCACGTAATAGTCAGGTATGGACTAATAGCAATGAGCCATGGTTGTTTCACAGCCACTGCTATTTTCTACTCCTATCACAAAATGACAATGGTTGGTTGATATAAAACGAGACAGTTGTATAGGATACAACAAAACAGGGATCAAACGGTAAACATTTGTAAACTATCTCAAAAGAGACATAGATCCAAAATTAGATAATCAATCCATTAACATTGGACAACAGTCCTACATAGTATGTTGTACTCTAAAATAATGCAGTTTTTAGCTCACATGGTGAGCTTTTGCAATCACTCACTTGTCCGTCTGTCTGTCTGTCAGTGCGTGCGTCCGTCCGTCCGTCGACAATAGTGGCACGTTTTAAAACCTCTGTCGATAGGATTCCCGTTTAAGTTATTTTTGTTCAACATCAATACAGAAAACTCCCCTATGACTCCTTGTTCAAAAGCTCGCCTATTTTTAAGATGGGCGCCATTTTTGTCTCGTTAAATTCATTTTTGACCCATTTCCTAGCTTTACAAATAATTCCAGGTGTCCTGCATTGTTAAAATCCATGTCAATGTGAGGAGTAGTTGTATGAAATAATTTTGTTACAAAAAATCAACATCAATACAGAAAACTCCCCTATAACTCCAGGTCATCCTCCTCGCCTATTTTCAAGATGGCCGCCATTTTTGTCTCGCGATTTTAATTTTTGGCCCATTTCCTAGCTTTACAAATAGATTCAGGTGTCCAGCATTGTAAAAAGTTATGTCAATGTGAAGAGTACTTGTATGAAATAATTTTGTTGCAACAAATCAGCAAAAGGTTATATCCGTTTTTTTATTTGTTGTCATTTTAGCCATCATTCACTTTTGAGCAACACCATGTGAGCCCAGTACCCACGGTACTATTTTTACGTTCTTATATTCTTATATATTAGATTTGTTATTGCGTGAACATCACAATCATCCGAGTCATACGTTCCAGTTCTCACCTATCCCACAATAAAATGCGTTTATTATCCACAATTCATTTTCTTATTTGCTGATTATAACATTGTTTTATTGGTTTCATTAGGCACGCAAATGTTTCCCAATGGTCCCATAAAATAACTTTTTCATTTCAATTGTGTTTCCAATTCAAGACAAATAGAGACCATCAAATTAATCGGTCTTCCAAATTTAGGTCTCATCTACTGGTGAAGGTCCCTAGTGATATTAATCAAGTTCTTAGCAAGAGAGATAGCTTTGCTTTAAAATTAAAGCCAAGAATTCTAACGGAACTACAATTCTTGAGATATCTAAATACAACACTCGATTTCTTAATTTTGAATGTTCATCAATAGTTCTTTTTAATGCCATAAGCTCACTCAAACTCTCAATGAAATAACTAATAGATAGTGCTCATAAATTTTTTATACTAGAAGTTGCAAAGGGATCGTAAACTGTGATTATATTTCTGTATTGAAACCTGGAGTTCTGCTAATGATCTGAACTCTATGTGGTAAAAGTTGTATATACTATGGTAGAATACTAGTATTCTATTTTTCAGGAGATATGGTAATCCATGGGCTGACTATGGCCAATCCTAAGCTAAGCTCCTATCAGTGGCAGATCCAGCAATTAACAAGAGGGGGCAAATTTTGAGTCTGCAAAAATTGTGGGCCCCTCAAACCAAAATTAGGCCCAAGTTTTGAAAAATTAAGGCCCATTATTGATAACTCGGCCCAAAAAAGGCCTAAAATTAAGCCCTAGCCCATTTTTGAGCCCTACAATCATTTTTGGGCCCAAAAACTAAAAACAAGTTCTGCCAGGTCCACTAAAGGGAGTCGGGCCCCATGGGCTCCCTCCCCCTTCAATATGCGCCCCTAAAACCAAAAATTAGGCCCACGTTTTGAAAGTAAGGTTTTTCTAAAAATTGGCCAAATTATGCCCTAAGAGACACATTTTTGAGGCCCTACAAACATTTTTGGGCCCAAAAACTAAAAAAAAGTTCTGCCAGGTCCACTAAAGGGGTCGGGCCCCATGGGCCCCCTCCCCCTTCAATATGCATCCTAAAACCAAAAATTAGGCCTACGTTTTGAAAAATTAAGGCCCATTTTTCTAAAAATCGGCCAAAAAGGCCAAATTAAGACACATTTTTGAGGCCCTACAAATATTTTGGTGCCCAAAAACTAAAAGAAATCCGCATGGGCCCGCACGGATCCGCCAATGCCTATGCTCGGCACTGTGTGAAATTGAAATTAGAGTCAGAATTTATGCTTTGCTAATTTGGGAACTTTCTACCTATTACTACACACCTATCAAATATATACGTATATATAATATTGAATTACTAGTTTTCTATTAATGGTTCATCCAAACAAAGTAGATTATAAATCAGTCTGTTTTGTACTTTTGAACCTTCATCGTCATGACTGCCGATTGCTGAACATGGTTTAGGATACCTAGCACTATGGCTGACTCTGACTGCAAAATTAAAAGTTCTCAAATGCCGTGGGTGTTTGAGCAAGTATTTGTGGTAGTGTTGTCTTACTACCGTTCCCCAGCACAATGAATGAAACAAAGTGTAACAACTTAACTTTCAGGGACCATTGTCGCAATCCCAAAACAACAAGACCATGAGATTTTGCTTCATCATACCTAAGTCATTTACAATACATATGAAGAGCAAAACCGATTCCAATGCTCTTGACATTATAAAAAAGTTGCAGGTACTGGATTTGTATCAAACAAGATCTGAGGCTAAGGCAATCGGCATCTAATCTTGAATCAATTTCCTTTCCGAAAAAAAAACAAACCGGAAGAAAATCAAATGGTAACTATTTTTACCAGAACATCAAATCAAATATTTCAATAATATATTGTCAAATATAAATGTTACGAAATGCTACAAAGTGCTTAGACACCTGGCCCAGTGTTATACTTTAACTCATATTCCCCTGTCATCCAAGATAAATAATACATACATATCTGAAAAACAATTGGATAACATATTGAAAACTGAAATCAGAATGAAAAAAGCTTCTCTGGTGGCATTCATTGCAAAATATGATCGACCAAAAAACCTTTAGAAGGTGTAATAAATAAAAAACCAATTAAGGGTTAATAAGATTGTTGGAGATTTTGAACCTGGATTTTACCTGTTCAAAATATCTGAGACGAATTCATATATCTTGCGAGTAGTTTGTATATTATTGTCTACAGCTATTTATGAGGATATTCTATTCTTATAAACTCCTAGTCAACGTTATACTGATATATCATTTAACCCTGTGGTACTTTATGGCACTTTATAGCGTATTTCCCATGTGCATTCTGGATCTCATCTTGTTGGGGCAAATAAACCCAAGTCAGTCCTAAGCTAAGTTATTACACCGGCATAAACAACAACAGGTTCCGCGACGTGTGCACGTCGTCGATGAACCATTCCAATCAATAATCTTGCTTGCTTTTGTTCTTGGCTTGTCTTCATCACCATGTTTAAGAGGATTTAGATATTCTGTGAAGATTAATTAGGGAGCTTTTTGAATCTTGATATCCGTAATGGGTCTCTGATTTTTAAACCTTGTTGTGTCTCGTACACGTTAATCATAATCACTATTTGAAAGATTACTAATGGAATAAAATAAAATAAAATAGAAAAAACAACTATTCAGGAAACAAAAGAATCACCTTCACGAAAGTTACAGAATGCTGATATTTTAGAAACTTTTAGAAATATCAATACGATGGATCATGATTTGTGTATGCTGTCATGTTCTTATATATGATGTATCATGTCACAAAAATAACGTTTGGGGTTAATACATTACATCCATGTTGTCACAAATGCATCCTTATTGATATTGACAATACATTCGAAACATAACAAACCACTGGGCAGCTCATGCGAATATTAAAATGCCCCTTTTTGTAAAACATTTTGAACGATAAAAAAAATATCAATAACACAGGGAGATATGCCGATTACTCAATTAGTACAAAATTAGCACTCTGGCAAAAGTGCTCTCATGCCACGAGTGCTAATTTAGTACTAATTCATCATATGAGTACTCATTTAGTACTAAAACATGCAATTAATCAGTACGCATGTCATACGTGCTCATGTATATTACTAATATTTACTGAAATGAGTACTCAATTAGTGCTAAAATGCCATGAGAACTATTTTAGTACTCGGCATATCTCCCTGTGACATGAACTTCATTTTTCATTATTGTCAGGTACTGTCAGGTATTGTAATCCAAAATATTATTGAACACAAATAATGGTTCACCAAAATGAGGACTCCCCATGAAACAGATCTTAATAGCATGTTGAAGACTGTATAGGAAGTTGTTAATAGTCAATTAAGTAATTATCATCTAGTGTTGTGTTATATCCTATGACCTAAAATAACATCTATGAATACTAAATACTAATTTACTGCAACACTATCACTATGACGGTCAAAAACAACCAGTGAAGGAGCGCCGGGCGGTTGTCTCGGGTGGTACGTTTGCAACTGAGCTAATTTATTATTTAGATGTACTATAGTATTGTAAATATGTAAGCACTAGTGCCATGGGAAAAGGAGCAAAAATTGTTACAGAACCCAGCGAGAAAATGAAAACATTTAAGTGGTCACCATTCATTAGAGGCAAATGGGGCGACATGAAAGACAGACATGACGGGCACCTATGTAAGGCTTGTGGTGAAGCGGATGAGACCTTGAAACATTTCATGCTAAAATGTAAAATATTCTCAGCCGAAAGAAAAATCATTCTAGATATTGTCAAAAATCACTCACAGATGACGAATCAAAGTAATGAGCAAACTCTAAGACTAATATTTGGTGAAAATGAACAATTGGCACTCGATCAGTACATATTAATTGCGAAAAATGTTCATAAAATGTAACTCCAGAGGATTGGGCATGTTGCGGTAACGCTATCTCCGAGCCTTTCGTCCAGTGCAATCCGAACCTCATGTGCCTTACCTCATGCAGTTGTTTAAATTCCCGCAAAAATTACCCTTCTAAATATTTTGACCTGCTTCAAAAAAATATATTTCTTTGCGTTTGCTACTGATTTTATTCGTTATATTTTATGGAATGTTTATTTCTTATGTAGTAAGAATTCATTCATAAGAAAAATATTAAGTAATTCGTATCAAACTGTTAAAAATGAAAACTTTGCAAGGACTTCCGATCAGAAATTGTTTATTAACACCGTTGCTATGCAGTTCGTTTTGAAGTGACGTCATCCCATATTTGAATATTATTTGAAGCGTTTTCAGAAAATTTTGACACCGCCATCTTGAAAACGTGTAGTAATGTTGATCCCAGTGATTATCGATCTTGACATTTTACAATTTGTTGCTCCGCGGAGATTTTTACCTAAAAACACATCAAATACAAAGTAGATTACCAATTTCGATGGTAAAATCATTTGTAAACGTTATAATTTATGTTATATTAAAGTTTCGGCGTTGTTCATAAAGTATTACAGATTGTACTAATTTCTGAAGCTTTCTAAGATCATGCCCCGGGAATTTTAGAACTATTTTAACAACATCAGAGAGGTAGTGAAGGTACGCAACGAACGAAATGAATTTTGAGAATGGCGGTTACGGGTCAACGCGGTAGCCTGGCGTCCGGCCGTATAGTAGGGGGTGCTCTGGATGTGTTGTTAATACTGATTATGTTCCTTATATATATATATATATAGTAGCCCGGACAGAATTGTTCAATGGTCACTTTTTCTTTAATAACTTTTTTAATTTTCAGTATTATCAAAATCTGATTACATATTTGAGAACTAGAGTAAAATTCTGACATACAAAAAAATATTTAAGGAATGTCTCTTAATTTATTGATATTATAGGCCTTCATAGTATAAGTGACGCAAATACATAATTCACCATTTTGTCTCATATTTTGTTCAAAATTGGCGGCATGTTTTGTGGATTTGAATGTTCAGTTGAAAGTTAATATTTAAAAAATGTCATAGGCCTATGAAGTCATGTGGACTGCTGCTTTGATATGATGTAATGGCTGCATTTATAACCCTTTGTTTTAAATTGACTTGTATGTATACCAGTACTTAAAAAGGTTTGTACATTGTATGAACAGTATATTGGTAAGGTCGCAGGACTTAAGTTTTTTGGCCATTCCATTGTTGCTCAGAGTGGATTAGCAACCCTAGTTCGTTTAACCTGTGCAACTATAGGGTCATATTGCCACAGTTTGTAGTGTCTTTCCCAGTCACACGCATCTTAACCCATCCTTGGCATGCATGTGAATTGTTCTTCAGCTTTTCAATGGCCTCTGAGATGCTGTTTGGAGCTCTTGAAAAGATTGGGGACCTTAACTCTCATCACACCCCGCACGTTGGGGCGCCACCTTTTCACATCCTCTTGAACACAACCCCGAACATTTCAATAGAGTTGATTTCATATACCCTTAGAGGGAGTTGACTTCTTGTATTTGATGATTGGCCAGTTGCTGCATTACATCAGGATTGTAACGGTCGCAGAATGGCCCTATAAGTCCTATGACAATCTTTAAATATTAACTTTCAACTGAACATTCAAATTCACAAAATATGCCGCCATTTTGAACAAATATGAGGCAAAATTATGAATTATGTATTTGCGTCAGTCATACTGTGAACGCCTATAATATCAATAAATTAAGAGATGTTCCTTAAATATTTTTTTTGTATGTCAGGATTTGACTCTAGTTTTCAAATATGTGATCAGACTTTGATAATACTAAAAATTAAAAAAGTTATTAAAGAAAAGGTGACCATTGAACAATTCTGTCCGGGCTACTATATAATGTATGTAACTTTTTACCAATTTATTTTCTTTAATAAGAAATTGTTCTCTTCGGAATTGGAGTAATAAAGATACAAACAAACCCAAACTAACCCAACCCATAATCCAACGTGAAAAGAGATCAAGTCTTTTCAAAAGGCACGCCAATGCAATGTTTCCCTTACTACCCTCTTTTTCTGATTCGGAAATGTCCAAATTCTTCGGAATATTGTAAAATTGTGACAATCTCCATCACTCTACTTCCTTAACATTCTTATTGAGACTAGAGTTTCTTGATTCGAACGATTTCACGTTAGACTAATTATGGTTTTGGGATGGTTGGGGTTTGCTTTCCTCATAACTGGTGTACTCTTTGATGTTTTCTTTTTCTTGCTCTGTTCTATAAAGATTTCTTGCTTTGGCACGTATGAATACATATCCATATCAGTTGTTGTTGTCATGAGGAATAGTGCATTGTTTATTAATTACAGACAATAAGGTACGTTAAGGAAGTTTTTCATTTTGAATGACAGCATTACGGATACCATTTCCGATTGAAAATTCTTGACTTGTGCCGAAATCAGTACAAATGCATAAATTCATATTACATGTAATCAGATTTAGGTTTTCTGAGCAGTTCATAGAGTTTAAATTCTATTCCCGAATAATATTCGATCTCCCGAAGGACAGTTTAGTATATCAAATTTCCAGACTCGTTCGCCAGGAAACTGATAAAGGCAAATCAGAAGATGTAAACAGCTTTCGAGAAAACCTTTTTTCCTTCTCTGCATGTTTTGCGAACGATCAAGTCATAGCACCAATAGGGCCACGTAATTATAATCTTAAATGGTCATATCATCACTCTCTAACCTCCTTCGTGCAAATAATTCATAAATTCAACAAACATTTCGATTGCAAGTTTCTCTGGATGGTATATTGAATAGGTCATTTACGTATAATTACCATAAATCTAAGTATGATCTTTAAGAATTTTCCTCCTCTGGACGACTATATATATACCAATGTCGAAATGTCCCTTGCCACAGTTAAGAATGCAATTGCTTTCATTGTACGTGTCATGTGGAATTCGAATGCTTAATGTCGATAAGACGTCAATTTGGCGAGGAAACATCCGTAACATTTTTTTTTATTTCTTATCTGTGTATGCTTGAGTGTATGATACGCTATACTCGCTGAAAAGGTCAATCAAAGGGTTGGAATGACCCAATGAAGAATCCCTTTCACATTTAAAAGTCATGAACTTCCTTTGTTGGAAACGCAAGAGACTATTCATTTTGCTGGCAGCTGAAGGGCTATGTTAACAAGAAAGTACACATTTGATGACTAATTAGTGATTAGATTGCATCACTTATGGAAAACTGTCTCTAAATTGATGTTTCAAGAACGAGACTTTATTGAAGTCCGACTATTGTATTTCGATTTCCTTTGCACCTGTCTATGCAATTCTTATAAAGATTTGTTGCTCGTCTCGAATGTAAACGAATTTATCAAATACGATTTTTTTCGAATTTACAATAGCTGATTGCTCTTTAGAGAAGGGAAACTAGACCTATCTATTACTGATGATCAATTAAATCAACACAGTTAAAATACTTCGGAAGTATAAATAAAATTTAAGATATCCGGTGTATTGTTGGTTTAGGCATTCAATCAAAAATTTTTCAATCAAAAGCTTTTCATAAAAAATCATTCGTTCGATTTAAGGGAAATGAACGAGTCTGATCCTCCCTCACCCCACAACACAGGGGTTTAATAAAGGGAAATCAAAGAGTGACCGGTGTAGAAAAATAAACAAGATATTTTATACTAAACATAAGTCTAATAATTCCAATAAGCTACATACATGTTCAATATATAAAATGACCAAGGGAAAATTCAATGGAAGCAATTAATCGACTATACTGTAGTTACTGAGAAACTAGACAAATTCTTACAAATATGATGGAACATGAAAATTCTGCTGGATAGACAAAGCCAAAATTAAAGGAATTCTAGGCGATAAAAATAACAAAATATTGCTTCTAATTATTTAAAATTGTTCCGTGGATTCGATTTTAAATGCTTCTTAAAGGAATTCTATGCGATAAAAATGACGAAATATTGCTTCTGGGACAAGATCAAACGACTTTTACATATTCTTTACCCTACCTATTTTGTAATTTAACAATCAACGCAAATATACACCATATTTCAGCATTTGGAATGTTTTGACTTCCCCGCTATCTCAAAAACAACGTATTACCATTTGCTCAACTCGAAAATTCACTTCCGGTCTGTCGTAATACATGTAAAGATGAGCTGAAAGTTGTCGTGAACACCTTTCAATCCTCAGTCTAAATATGGCTTTTCAAGGTTCAATAGACGACTTTGAATGGATCTGCATGCATAGTTCGAAAATAGAATCATCAGAGAAGGTTTTAAATCATGAAATAGACTACTTTGAATGGATCTGCATGCATAGTTCGAAAATAGAATCATCAGAGAAGGTTTTAAATCATGAAATCTACTCTAAAGCCTGAAAAAGATTTTTTTGAACCATTTTGTCGGCTGTATGCTACAATACGCCTTTAATAATCTTCAAATGCTTAACTATAATTTCTACTTGTAATGTTTTTGACTTCCCCGCTTCATAAAACGACATCATCACCATTTACTCGAATCGAAAATTCACTTCCGGTCTATCGTAATAAAGATGAAGCTGAAAGTTGTCGTGAACACCTTTCAATCCTCAGTCTAAATATGGCTTTTCAAAGTTCAATAGACGACTTTGAAACGACCTTCGTACATAGTTCGAAAATAGAATCATCAGAGAAGGTTTTAAATCATGATATCGACTCAAAACCCTGAAAAATCTTTTTGAACCATTTTGTCGGCTGTACATGTATGTTACAATGTGCCTTTAAGTACATTTCAGTCTATGTTTTAGTTCCTGGGATAATTCTTCTACAAGGTTTCACATTGCATTTTTCATGAATGGCATCACTGAATGACTGCTATGTGAATATGTACACACTTTTGGTTTTCTATTGAGATTTCTATAATGGCTGTCACCGGTTTGTATATATGGTAGCAAACACGAGGTATAATAAATAAATGCTGTATCGCAATATGTATAGACCTGACTCACCACAATTACATGAAGATTGTAAAATACTTACCTATAGATTATCAGGGTTTAATCAATCTACATTTGATATATATTTGTTTCAATTTGGTATAGATAGAGGTGATGTTTTTCAATGCAAATAAAAACATTCGTGATTTCTCAGTGCTTGATACCTCTGATGAGGGATTTCTCTCGCTCTTAATAGTTTATCTAAAGTGGACCATTTAGAGGGAGCATCAAGTTAAAACATAACCTTTACTTCCATTGATTACTTCATGCTAGTTACATCAGAATTGTAAGCCTATATTTAAACCGTAAACACGTATATGAGATATGCAGATGCAGGTTTCACCATATGCTGCAGCCGGAATGATCATGTAGTAAAGCGTCAATTTGAACAAGGGCTGAATAATATGCTGCTTTCTCAGGAACCAGATTTGGGTTCACGTGGAATCATCGCCGTAAGTCGATGTCATTGTACCAGACACATGCCATTTTTAATCAGAAGGTTCTGGCATAATTAGACATTGATTATCGTTTTATTGAGTAGAATATTGTGCATTGGTGTTTACCTATAAACGATAATCGATGGTAAAAAACAAGAAAGGACGCAGTGGTGTTTACATTGTGGCCAATTCACACAATGATCAGATCGCCTGACATCGGAAATCGGTCTTTTCTGGGCTTCATTAGGGAAAACACATTTGGCTGTATATAATATTGGTAATATAATAAAGTAAGTACATTAGAAAAGTCATACTCATGGCGGATATAGGGTGCTAGGACTCTCCCTCTTTGGTGGGCCCGGCCCCCATCCTTGGCCAGGGTATTTCTTCTTCCCTGAATTGAGGAATAAATAAAGTCCTTTGAATGAAAAATGGTGGTCCCCAAAAAACCGTCCCAAAAACTGCTTCTGACCACATAAACTGGGGCCCCTTCCCCGACCACCTCTTGATTTTAAGGTCCGCGCCTGTAGTCAGTTTGAATTGTTGTTTGTGTGACTAGTCATGACGTCGTTACTGTAGTAGTCCTCCAACCAACGCACAAGGTATGTCACATTTGATCGTCAAATGTTGTTATTCTCATGATGTTTTCTAAAGCGTTCGTCCCGTTGTTCCGATAATCACATTGAAGTGAATCCATAGAAATGTGAGATCTTTTTAATCAGGTGACAGAAATTCTTGCCATATAGATATACGACCTACGTGAATAAACAAACGATGACGACAATCCGTAAAAACACCTGTCATGTATCAAAATGATAACTTGGGAAGAAGTTTATGATATACTGACCAAAGTGAAAAGCTTCGAATTGAAATGGCGGACTCTTTGGAAAAACAGATCAACAGCACTTATAATCAAAGACTAAGTAACTTCGATGTGACAAGTGAGGTGTATAGGCTTTGTAACACACCTCAACAACTAGAAGAAAACCAGTAAAATCAAAGTGAATCAAGAGAGTCCAAATTGTTAAAGAAAATCATGCCTGCCTTGGAAAATAAAAATATGACATTTAACATTAGCCAGAACACCAAACCAATTCAAGTCCGTGATCGAAGGTAGCATTTTTATTAAATGCCACATGCAAAATATACACTTAAGAAGCTTTTAAGTTATGCTTCATTAAAGATTATTCCGTTCAATGAATTCTACAATTATATCATTGTAACATGCATTTCCCATTAGATATATATAAAAGACATTGTACCTGTACTGTTTCCGATATGTGGAAACATGAGATAGATTGATTCAACAAGATTATCAGTCCAAGATTATAATTAAAAGGTGGACAACCTCTAGTTGATCCAGAGCCCGTTAACTTTACGATGCCTCGTTTTAGAAAATTCAAGATGGCGAACTTTTCGATAGCAAGATGTCAGTAGATTTCACTATATCGCCAGCTTTTGACAAAACAGACTTACATTTCTTTTTTCAGTTTACATTATTAGTCACACCTCGCATCATGATAAACCATGGCATCTCATTTCTTGTCAGTTCGGAGATGTTTCAGGTGAAACAGAAAGATGCTATGAGTATCAAAATGCACCCCTCGTGACTCGCAATAATTCTATAAATGGTAATTATCGTTGCAAAATCGTTGACATCCTGTGATATAGATAAATGGTATTGTTATATTAATAAAGGATTATTTTTATAAAAGTGCTAATTCAATACAGGGGTGTAGTACGTTCTCTAATTCACTGATACTGCTCTCGATTACGCTGTTTCCGTTTCAGTAACAAGATGGCTACTGTTCCGGTTCTTCATCCTTGATTTCTCTTGAAACAATATAAACCATCCCAGTCTTTTCGGCACAAACATTTAAGCATCTTGTTTCCAGAAATTCAAGTGATTTCGCACAAAATAGTTCGTGGGATGACAGAACTCCGATTTAATTCCTCACTTTTGTTACGCGTTCGGAACTTCAAAAACGGTTAAGATTTTCACTTTTAACCCACTCCGTTTACGTAATAATAGTGGGGTTTTAGATCAAAGATTCAGTTGTCTTCTAATATAGAGACACTTTTGTGATGGAATTGTTGTGGAAATTCGAAGCTTTCGTGCCTTCGAGGTTCCGACATTTTGTTAACTAAACGTACGAATCTGTTTCGGTAACTAGTTTGAAGAGTGCAGTTCCAGTGTAATTGCCTTTCTGTCAAATACCACACTGCTATTTAAATGATCGGTGGGAGCATTTATTGTTGCTGATTGCACTCACCACTGGTAACAAATCTCAATTTGAGCAGAAATGCTAACATCAAAACAGTAGATCACCAAAACAATTTCTTATGAATCCACAGGGCCAACACCATTAGTTTCACTCACGATACGATTACTATTCCGTTATTTTAACGATCTTGTTTATTCATGATCTTCTGTAATTTGTTTTTTGGCATAGTTAAGAATTGTAAATCACCAAAATAGAACGGAATGTTGCCATTAGAGTAATTATCGTATTGTTTAGGGGAATATTTTCACTCCAACAAATTGCATATTAATACTTGTTATTTCAAGCGCATATATCCGTTTTGCATCCAAGTATTACATACTATGAAAACCCCTTTGGAGCGTGTAGGATATACTTTAGTTATAAATATATGTAATCAACGGCATTTTAATGGGTTTGAAATCAAATAAAGATTAAGTGATTGAATTAGCGTATCCTGGCTTTTATTTTTCTAAAATACTGCAAGCCTAAGAAAATCAATATCCACGAACCATTCGATGTGAGACCTCGTTGCTTTTCAATTAGCTGTGTTTATTGCCCAGCGCTTGGGATTGTTTCTAGTTCGACGCTGCTATTGAGACACAGTAGACGTGAAATGCGATTTCTGCAGATGATCAAGATCTCACTATATAGAACTTGAAACCTGTTGCCGATACATTTAGGAGACTGGTGTTTATAGAAGAGACACATAAAATGAAGCACATATTAAAAAACATTTCATAGTTATTCTGTATCACTTTATATTTGCAGTTGGCAGTTTAGAAAAGAATATGAGAGAGATATCTCGGAGGCAGAAATAGACAATTAAAGTGAAAAAGGTCGGAGTTAAGGATAGTGATAAAAAGTACTTTAACATCTAAACAAGCGAACAGTAATTGATATTTCGCCATATTGTAAATATGTTACGTTGCTTTGATTTACTAAAACTGGGAAAATACATCTATTGACCTAAATATTTGGAACAGCTACATTTTTCAAACATCAATCGAAGAATTCAGTTAAGGTAAGTTTATCTAAAGGTTTGCTTTTGAGGTTTTAAAGGTCGTATATGTTGGCTTTATTGTAAATGATCACTCCCATTATTTAGACATGTAACTAACGCTAGTAAGTAATAATGATGAGCTCTCTGTATTATTTGTATTTATTTTAACTGATATCGATTAAAATTGCCCCAATATTCGTGCATGTGAGTTTTGGAACTCCTTGCTGTTATACAAATAGACGAATTTTATACAGTGGATTCTATATTCTAGCGAGTTTTGTGACTTAATGCTCGATACAAATACATGATTTATCTCATTCAGATGATCCAGTTATTTATATTATTAAAATGCGATTTTGGCGTTCGTGATTACAGCGTATAACTGATATCAATGAAGAGCGATATATTTGAGATAGATACTTAAACGTGCCTGTCTAAATGTCTGATCTGCTTACCCGATCGGATCATTGACAGAAGTCATCATTTCAAGAGCTCATCACCATTCCGCACTTAGCCTAAACACAAACAAATCTTAGAAAATGATAAAATTAAGTATGCCAAGATAGAGTAATAATTATGATTTACATTCCTGTAAAATGCACGTTTATAGAAATGAGTTTGTTCTTTACATGGGCTTTCTAATTGAAAGCCCATGTTCTATATCAGAAAGCCATCTGGGGTCTCTAAGTATTAATGCATATGTAATAGGGACCCGGGATTGCCCCTAAGTGCTCGAGTGCTTGAGAAATCTGTCACGATACGAGCGTATCGATATTCAATTTGAAAATCGAAAAATAATTGTATCGTTTCTTGAACTTGAACTATTAAAACCAAGCCTGTTTCAACATTTTCTGCACGGGAGGAAATTACTATCAAAATGTGACAAAGAGCTTTTCTTTACTTGAAGATAATTGACGAATCTAAAAGATACATCATTCTGTCTTCATACTCACAGTCCCTGATATTACTAGCTATCTAGTGAGATCGTTTGCCTTATCATATGGGACCGTTTCAAATATCAAAAATGAAGTCAACTCCTTTGTCACATAAATAGTTAATGTAAACTCGAGTATTGTATTGTTCAATATTTAAAGGGTCCCTACACTACTTTCAGTTTAATTAGTTTTTCCAAATTCGAACTCGGCAAGGTTTGTCTCATTTACAAAGTGTTAATTTGCGATATCTTATTTGAGCTATTTAGTATTCGATTCGTATACATATTGAACTCATGGACTAATAAGGTTAACAAGGTCGTAATGAATGAGTTGCACAAATAACAATCAATGAAATGATTTTATCAGCATACCAATCTATAGAAGATAAATTTCATACATAATATATTTAATGTGATAAATTGCGATACACATCAATTGAAAAGCTATTGGTTTATAGTAACAATAAATCAGAAAATAAATAAAATCACTGTTTTACTACCACCTACAAGCAATAGAGTCAATGTCATCAAACGACAATATGAATTACAAAAAATGTAATAATACTATTTCACCCGGTGAAGCAGAGCAAGAAAAATATCGTAAGCAAGCAATAGTTTTGTGTGATAAATGTAGTTCATGAATTAATTGTATTTAAATTGTATTAAACACGAAAATCAGACTACTCGCGTAGTTGCTGGATTACCACAATGATAAAATCTTATTTGCTTTGAATTATCAAATTAACAAATTATGGTAGTTTTTTTACCATTCTCGGAAAGGAATAAGGCAAGATGTAAATTTTGTCCGAAATATAGTTCCGTATAGATTCTTTCTGTTTGGCATTCTTTGTTCGACCGATAAAAGCGACTGTTTGGCAGTGTGGCATGAGATTGTTGTATATGTCTCTACTGACATTAATCATTTTAGCGAAGTTCGATTGAAAATTCCTTTTTTCCAGAGCCAAGATTTGCCTAGGATGAGTAAACATGCTCTTAAAGTCAAAGTTTTTGTTTGATTTATCATTAATTGTATAGGTTACGTCTTCCAAAATTCTTAAACAGGTGGCCCCCTATTGCTGACAGGAACAAATCATAGCTTTACTGATATGCTATGTTTGTTAATATGTTCTTTGGACTTATTTGTCTACGAATTGATGGATTTATCTAGTTCTGCCCCTGGTGGTAACCGATTAACTGAAATCATTGAACGAGGTACTTGTATAGGTATTTCATGAGGTCTATATGCAAGCAGTTCTTCTACTTTACTCTAAGAGCAGACTGAACAATATCGCTAAAACATACGAATAGTGTATTCACACGAGATTAAGAAAAAGATAAATGAGCCTGTATATTTTCCTTTCTTTTAGAATTAAGATTAATACGATAGATTAATTTTAGCTACATTGTCCCTAATGTGGACATTGTATTTGTTTTCAAACAAATGAACACTATTTTTCTAAAAACATCCATTCTCGGATTTGCAATAAAATTAATTACCTTCTGAAACAATTTCAGTCAGGTAGTTTTGTCGACATATCCGTATTTCTAAAATATATCGTGGCATTCAGCTAACATTAATAAATTTGACACTTCCTGAAATCAATCACACGGCCAACGTCGAACTCATTCCGATCTTATATAAAATACAATTAGATAAACAAAACGGTGATTAAACAAAGTGGATAATGCAATTTCACACCCTGCTTCCCGTTTTAAATTGTATATAAGTAATTAGTGACTATAAAACATATTATGGCTTGCTGGTTCATGTGATGATTCATGGGCATGATAAGAGAACATCCCAAATGAAGAATATATAGTTGTACTTTGGTTCTTGGTAAGTTAAGTCTTACTTACATTATTATTCCACTACTGTATCGACATAATCTGTTAATATTGGATTTAATAAGAAAAACATTTAGACGAGGAGATGTGTAATCACCGAGCTGGGACTAATGATGACCTATAAAAAGAAAGCCTAAGCCTGCATTAATGACACAGTTACCTGGTTAGTCTAATCATAAACGAAAAAATTTTATTTTTCAAGGAGTAACAATGATACTTAAGATATATTTTTACCGCTAATTCGTATCTTGGAAATAGTATTGCGCAATGGAATGTTGTTTACAGCATTAGTAGCGACTTAGTAGCGTTATAGACACGACCTCTCGTCAATTGCATTAATTAGCTCTAGTAGCATAAATGTCCGTTGTCGATTGATCAAATGGGACATATTGTATTGTTGATGAATCCGAGGATCTATTTACAGTAACAAAAGTTGACTCATCGATTAGACCAATCTAAAAGTGTAAAATAACAAGTAAAACGCTCTCTTTTAGCACTCATTTCTGTATATCAAACAAAGGAATTTTCTTGACAATACTAGATATGATCGTCTGTAAACAGTGCAAACGTGTATACATGTCAGGCCTTAGTCATATTTGCTTTACGGCAGGCGTAGGGCGGCCGTAGCTTCACAAAATCGATATACAAAATGTAAACCGCATTGTCCCAATATCTTAGGCTGCATACATTTATTTCTCCCGATTTTGGGAGGTTACGGCCGCCGTACGATTGCCGTAGATCAAATATGACTGAGACATTAATCGCACAAATGTGAGACAAAGTAAGAACATGTAGATTTATGTACGGTGTGAACATTTATCAGAATTCGATCTATAAGAAAATACACAATATGATAGAAATTGTATTTTTCGATCGCTGATATGATATGGGATCCATTAAGTGAAAACGGATACACAACTTGCGTCATCACTGATTTACAGGTCGCGATCAAACGTGAATATTGTAATTTTCTTTCTTATTTGACGAATGCAATATTACATATATTAACGAGTGCCTCTCGATTTATTGTCCATTCTCCTTAAATTATTCACCTTATCCATGGCCAGTTATTGGTCAATCAAATGATCGCTAAGTTCGGAGTATAATGGTTGCAGTACCTGTTGGTTGCAGTACCTGTTGCTCATGAACGTTCTTTCCATTGCATAATAGTTATTTCGTCTATTAATCATGGCATCTGGCATCAAGGCGACTGCTTGTATGTAATTTAATATAACATTAAATTTTATAAATCAATATACAATGTGTACGATGAAAGTAGGAACGGGGAAAATAATCGGAGAAAATATAACATTGTTTCATCCAGTCTGCAATATGTGCAGTCAGCAATTTTTTGTCTAAATGCACATTTTATATATCTAAGATCAAATCTATATAGTACCCATATATTACCCCATCTCCAACTACATATATTTTCATTGTCAAGTACTGGAAATTTTTCTAAATTGTTCTTCAGCTACACTACGTACGTAATGTAATGACATATTAGCATTAATGAAATTTCCGATTGTTTTTGACGTTTTGATTTTGATAATGGAGACATTAAGCTTGAAATGTGCTTCACAACGTAACCGTGAACGCAAAGTCCACAAATCAATACATACAGTCATGTTTTATATAGCGCGCATACAATACAGGCGCCAGCTAGTCTATTGCAGATACCCGAACAGTTTCAGTTTCGTGTTTACAACGGGAGATTTGCAATTTCACGTTGGCATCAACGGGAATCATTATACTCATGTCTATCGAATACTACTCGTATGCTGGCAATTTCGATGCATAGTACACTTATAATCCTTTTTGAAGAATGCATACATGCTTTAGCTCCAAATACCTTGCGAATCGAGCTTGTTTAAGATGTATCATAGAAAACCAACTATATTTAACTAATAGTAAAGTAATAGTAAACAGATATTACTGTGGTGTACTTTGACTTTTTTAAATTATGAATGATTTCAATTACCATTATTTTAGAAGGAGGCGAGAACAATATGCTAATTCCATCAAAAGAAACCTCATGGTAATGTACAATCTGTAGTCTTAAATAACGTCGCTATTTGTGTTTATTTGAATTTGAAGTTAGTTAATTTTTTTGTTAGCAGAGAAGATTACGTGTCATTGATATACAGTAGAAATGAAACAGAGTGGGTCCAATGATAGAGCCTTGGGAGGTTCCATATGGGATTCGATGTTTCTTTGTATGATATCTCATCGTTATATTTTGTTACATGGTTGAGTAAACCTGTAACATATTACAGGTTTGTAAGTCGAAGAAGTAGCAACACGATAGTGTCGAAAGCTTTAGACTAGTCGATAAATAATATGGAAATATTACATCTTTTTCTGACTGAACTAGTGTTCCTAAACACTTCAATAGTTATCTACAGCTAGGAAACAGGTCTGGTAAAACCAGATTGGTGTCCACAAAATATTTTTTCAAGAAAACCAATACAGGGAGAGTTGTCATAAGTCGCTCCGTAACTTTTGAGAATACAAATATTGAAAGATAGGCCTAGAAATTGGAATGAATGATAATTGATAAGTCAACGAAAGTCAGGGAAATCCCCACGGCTAAGAGATTCAATTCGGTGACCTCATAATTACATTTCCCGCTTACCACCTTTCTGAATACGATGTGATGTCATGTTTCAATCGATGTAAACATATTCCTTGAACATCTTTCTTTATCTTGAAATAAAAAACGAAAACGACTAGATTTGGCTAGATTTCAAAAGCTGTATGGAAACTGTAATTATCTCCAATAAGCTTTTAGAATACATCATGCGTCAGGGCTTGACCTCCTTTTATAATGAAGCCGGGGACAACACGCGGGCTTATAACAGTGTGAATGTAATAACAATAAAAATCATCTTTGATTAACTGATCTTTCAAATGAAGCTGATTAACCCAAATAAGCTGTCCGCGATATGGACTTTGTAATTAACGCAATGTGAAACGTGGTCGTCTGCAAGTAGTGATAATTAGAGCTGCAAATGGAGTTGATGAGTGAATATGGTAATGTCTTGGCGAAGTTGAGCAAATAATTATTACGAAAAACTCCAGTTTCTGCAGGCTCTCAGTAAAATGGTGATATATATCATCTACATCATCTCTAGATAATACAATTCTTATTCTCGTGTCTATGTCTACTCTTGATACATCTGACACGTTCCAAAAAAGGCGTGTAACCCACGAACTATGGTGCAATGCAACGTATTTACCGTTATAGTACCAAGGCTATTATAATCATACACTAATCAATTACAATTCGTAAAAGGGTTGGTCCTACAAAATAAGTTTAAAGATTCCCTACGGTCGCGATCCGAACTTCATAAATCGGAGAACTACGGGCGAACAAAAACCCGGGACGTGCTTCGTTCCTAATTTCAATGTATTTGGCGTTCAGCTTTTTACTGTATACTCATCAGCCAATAGAATTAGGGGTACACGAAGTTCAAATGTTTTTTCTGCTAATCTATACCATCTTTGTGCATGATGACCCAAGGTATGTCTGCAAATGATAGTGATTGGTAAGTTAAAACAATGATAATCTATCCTTTGACGTAACATATTTTCGATGGTTTAGTGAATTTTGGTCACGAAACGTGCAGAAAGAAGGTTAAAACGATGACTGTCCGTAGCCAGTGTTTGGATTGTTCTGCCGAGATTCCAATGCGGTTTTCACCTCTGCATAATCACATGACTTTATATCGCCATAGGTGACAGTCACACTGATAAGCAGAAAACACAATCCCCAGTTTACTGTTCGTTTTAGCCCTTATTTACATATCATACATTTTAAGCTAATCAGTTGGAGGTTCTATCATTTCGACAAAAAGAGACATACAACAATCATGAATAATGATAAATAATGAATGGACCAATTCAATTTCAAGGTTGGATCAAAATTAGATATAGCCTAAATGATGTCCTCTTTAATAGCTTTTGCCTGCTCATAAGAAAGCTCGTTAATCAAAACGGCGTTGACAATGACCTTTGGATGGATGCATTTGATGATTTGAAACGTTCAATTATTCTAATATATGTACATTGGAAGTTCGAGTTTTCCATCTACTTGTCTTTTGGTGGCATTGTCCTTTATGTTTCAGTTATCCGTATTAAACGTAGACTTTAACTTATTTTCTTCATGAAAGAGGAGGTACAAGATCTCACAACATCGAACTTACTTTTTTTAGATTCAAACTTCTGTACCTTTTTCTCGTTTGAACTTTTCATTTTTGTATTCTGAAAATCGGACATCGAAGTTACAATTGATCTTTCAATGTAAAAGTTTACAGTGTTTGCTTTTTTGGTCTTCGATGTTTAGTTTTTGGTTTTCAAAATTGTTTTTTCGCAGTTTGATATGTAACAAGGCTAGTTTGAAATGATTCAAATATGGATGAAACGTGAAGTTGCTCATTTGGAATATCAAATATTGTGAAGATTTATTTTTAAATAGATGTTACTAAAATTAAATAAAATCGTTGAAAGTTTGAATTGAAAAGTGCAAAATTTAATAAAAAAGAAATATGAATTATCAAACATAGAATTGAAAAACAATTGAACGAGAATTTGAAAGTTCGAATCGCAAAAGAAGTGTAATTTTGAGTTACAAAACAGAGTAAAATATTTCGTTGTTCTACGAATAGATTTTATTTATTCCTCAAAATAGTTTTGTACAACATGTTATTTTAGTTTTAATTTTGTGTTGTCACTTTGCCAAAAGAAACAGTCTAGCTACACGACCTTGTGACTCATTCTTAGGTAATACTTTATTCCTCCATGTGCCCTTATGTATTTGGAGAAAGATTAGTGGGTTTTAAGTCTATCGAATGCACTGCCTAATAACAGCAATTAATCTTGATTGGCTCTTTTCAAATGAGTCCAACTATTACAAAACCCAGATGTTAGAGTAGATAGTCCAGGGTCTCGAAGCAAGACTACAAAAGAAATTGCTATAACAAAATACATGGAGCAATGTAGCATTAGTTTTTGTTTGATCAAAATTAGATATTTCTTCCATGATGTTCTTCCACATGCAAGTATTTCTCCAAATGTCGCTCGTTAATCATGTCAATAAGTGACAATGACCCTTGAATGGATACATTCCATTACTAATGTTTACTTATTCAAATAGATGTACATACAAATCACTAGTTTTCCATATACTTGCCTCAAGTATGTCTTTTGTCTCAAGTATGGTTTTTCATAAATAAGCGTCTGGACGAGAACGTAGGGCTCAGCATCTTAGTGTCACTAGTATGGCTTTGGATTTCCATAAATCGCGTCCGGACGAGAACATAGGGTTCATCATCTTAGTGTCAGTATGGCTTTTGATAAATAAGCGTCCGGACGAGAACGTAAGGTTTATCATTTTAGTGTCAGTATGGCTTTGCTTTTGATAAATAAGCGTCCGGACGGGAACGTAGGGTTCATCATCTTAGAGTCAGTATGGCTTTGGATTTTGATAAATAGGCGTCCGGACGGGAACGTAGGGTTCATCATCTTAGAGTCAGTATGGCTTTGGCTTTTGATAAATAAGCGTCCGGACGGGAACGTAGGGTTCATCATCTGAAATTTAGTATGGCCTTGGCTTTTGATAAATAAGAGTCCGATCGAGAACGTGAGGTTCATCATCTTAGAGTTATTATGGCTTTGGCTTTTGATAAATAAGCGCCCGGACGAGAACGTAAGGTTCATCATCTTAGTGTCAGTATGACTGTCCCAGCATCCAGATAGGCTTTGTTCAAATGTGTTCAGCTTTTAGTTTCAACTACGAAGAAACAAAAGTGAAAGCTGTAATGTTATATATGTCATATACTACATTACAATAGCCTCACTTTTCGAACCAATGCAGTTTCTCTATCAATACAATATGAATCAACACAAATTGAGTTAGATATTCACATATTGTATATTAGTCATGGGCGGAGCCAGCTTTCAGTCAGGGGGTGCAAACCCCACATTTTTCGGTTTTCAGTCAGGGAAGAGGAGGGAAAACCCCATGATTCAATTGATGACATACGATTTCCTCCTTCGCGCACCTCCTTTCCAGGAAGTACGTATATTTGTTTACCCTCCATCTTGGTTTCAAAGTTTTCATATTGACCTAGTTTTAAACCAATCAACGATCGACTTGCTAAACCAATCAGCGACGATGTCATCTCAATACTCTTCAGTCAGGGGAATGCGACCGTGGCATAAACGAGCTCAAAAAATGTTTTTTAAGATTTGTTTTGGATTTTACAAAAATGGATGTAACTTCCTTCAAAATATATCATTTTAAAGCTCTTTTCTTCTTCATTCTAATGGTTTTATTTTTTATTGAGATGGCATGGTTTATCATGAAGGTTGGCATTAGATAATTAAACATGTTTTGAGTTCCAACTCATTTCTGCCAATATAGATATTGAAGGTCAAAAATGTATTTTATCAACTTGCTTGCCAAATCATTCACAAGTTCTCAGAAGTTCAAATTTGATTTTAGGTTTGAGCTTTGACCTTTGTTTGACCTCCAATGACCTTCGACAGTTAAAGAGAGTTGATTTTTCAAATTAATTTTGTGGATCCGAAGGATTGGTACCGATATGGCGAACTGAATTCAACATTGTTTTTCTCTTAAATCAATTATTGAAAACATTCTGTAAAAAACACGGTCCTTATGTAATCGTCACTGATTGACAACAATTCAATGCGAAAATCATTTAAACATATTTTTATAACTGTTCTTGTTAACTTTTTTTATTTTTAGTGCAGTTGTTTTTTGTTCCTTTCCACCAATTATTGAAAATGAAATAAAATATCTTTCCGAACCTTGTTGGAACAAAATAGCATATAAAACATTTTCTTAGACCTCTCAATATTATAGTTATACAAAGGAACATTTGGTTGATTTAACAAAAAGTATTCAAAAAATTAAAACAAAACCCCCAAAAATAGATAAAAATTAAAGTAACCCTTTTATTTCATTAACAAGATACTTACCAAACTTTCCTTTTGTACAATTACAATATTGGGAGACCTAAACACGTTGTGTTTAGTCATTTTGTTCCAATGATCGAGGTTCGGATAGATGTTTCGTTTCATTCCGTACATATTATACCAAGAACAAAAGAAGTGTCTGGTGTGTTTTCTAAACAATATAGGGAAAAGTATATATATATTCAAGATATAAATCTACAAACGGTCCTCTGCAGGTTCTTCAAATATTAGCATTTGACAACTTATTAAAAATTTCGAAATCTTTCAAGGTCAATTGCCCACATGCATAGTTCATATCTGATCTCACATTTGCGATTTGACCTTTAATTGACCTTCAGTGACCTTCAAAAGGTAAAAAAATCTTTTTTTTATTTAAAGGGTCACCTTAATTCGAAAAACCTACTGATGTCTAAAAAGTAAAATTCTCAAGGTCAGAGATATATACGGTTTGATATTTGATTCAATAAAAAATAGAAAAAGGTCATCTATATATATATATTATTCATAAATCTGTTTTTTGTTGTTGGCAGTCTGGGAAACATACGTAATAAGTGTTACACGTTTGAAACCATTTCCAGGCCTGGTGACATTTTGCCATGTTAATGACTTGTAAGTAAAAATTGAAGAAATAATCTCATCTCATTTAGTGATGTGATCAAATCAGATCGTATTTCCCATGGTAAGGATCTAATCCTAAAAAATTCTAAGCAGGTTTACACGATAACGACCCCCGGGGCCATGTCGTTAGCATAACTCTGTCTAGGTGCATTGATATGCCTTTATCTATTTTGATCGCCAATGCCAAGGGGAATTCCGCCATTGTCTTTGATGCTGGTCTTCATACAAATCAAATTGAGGGGCGATCTAATTTAGAATCGAGCAAGATTTCCCTTGGCTGGACATAAGGATATTTAACAATACGCCTAACACATATAATGCTTTTAGGCAATGAATAGATTTTCAAGATTATACAAATCAGTGATCTGATATTGTGATTTAAATTGAAAAGGTCAAAATGGTGATCTTGATTTAAGGTTTTATATATTTTTCATTTTAGATATCATACTTTTTAGAAGACCATTCTAATTTTTTTTCCTTTTGATAATGCAAAAAATCGCGTTGCGCTTTAAATAAGTCTCTACTTGTAAATCAAACCTTCGCCTAACGGTTTTACAAAATCCGCGCCAAAAGATTTGACATCGTATCTTAGAAGTATCACTATTAATCATGTAACATTCTCAGAGATGAAAACTAGCAATTTCATCGTTCTTCCCTTTATCTTTCAATTTCGTTCATGCATGAGCTCTATCCTGTCTTCATCTTTGCTAGTAATCACGGATGTTATGTCAATAAGAAATATCGACCCCTATGAGATATCACGGTTGCATCATCAGCTGTGTCATTTTCCTAGGAGCAATGTAATCCCTCTAGGCATTCCAGATAACATATCGTCTTCACTAATGGGAATTATGCATTCCTTAGCTTTTATTCAAATACATGCACTTCTTATGATTTCTTGTGGTTCTAACGCATTCGAATTACAAATCATCAGATTGCGTCACTGAGTTCTTAAGTAAACGTTCGATAAAATGGTGCGTCTTGAATCACAAGGTTAATTGTTTGCTCTTCAACTACATTGTTTTTATCCTGAACGTTGAAGGTGGAAATGGGTGAACGAGCCGATTGTCTACATATCCTATTCAGAGGCGTAGCGATGGGTGCGATCGCAGTTTAAGTGCATGTTACATAAAATTGAGCTCTCTTAAAAAACTATATTGGGAAGGGTACAATAAATCGTAATAGAAGTAATGAACACATTAGGCACAGTTAAAACATGTTACAAAACAACACATTGTTATAAATGTATTCCCCATTATATAAAAACACATTCACGGTGCTTAATTGAAACACTTTATTCATTTGTAATACTTTTAGCGAAACCATGCAGCTCATTATGAAGTTATTGAGATAATATACACTTAGACCGATAAGATTCACATATGATCTTAGCCAAGCCAGAACAAAAAGACGTTGCTTTACTTCCAGTAATGCTACTCATTGAGATAGTTAACAGTGGTATGGCTGGCATACGTTCTCGAAACGTGATGCAGAAAGGCCTTGAACTCTCTGCGAAAGGAATGGACGTAGTTAATGCATTTTAAGTCTTTACTTCCAGTAATGCTACTCAATGAGATAGTTACAGTGGTATGGCTGGCATGCGTTCTCGAAACGTGATGCAGAAAGGCCTTGAACTCTCTGCGAAAGGAATGGACGTAGTTAATACTTTTTACAAACTTCATGGACTCGCTTTGACGGGAAATGGCTCCAGAATGTTCAAACTGACTGCGGACAGGCTTGAACTGCTTGGAAACGTTGTACGCAAAAGACGAAGACTATTATATACTCACATGAAGCTGCGAACACACCTAACCCTACTATCACACCAAACTAGTTCTCACTACGTTCTCGAAAACGGGCTAAAACTGTGCACGAACGGATTTGACGTACTAAGAACCCACTAAGAACCGTTTGGGATCTGTTTACAAACTTCATGAAACTACTAGAACGAGTAGGTCTTCCAGCACTTAGAGCATGCTAAAAAATTTCTGGTGACCGTCAAAACATTGCCGAATCGGTTTTAAACTGTGTGCGAACTGAATGAACGTAGCTACAACGTTCTACGGTCTGTTAACGAACTTCGTGGACTTTCCCGGACGGGGTATGTGATTTAGAATTTTGAATCGATTCAAAATTCGATGGCGACCATACCGTTCTGTAATCAGGTCATGATGACCTTCTAGACTAAGAGACGGTTTATACTACGTTGCACACCGACGTGGTGCGACCTGAACGAACTGCGAATGAGATGGACGTAGAAGACTGTTTATGAACGAAGTAGCTAATTATTTTAGACATATATCCCGACCGCAGCCAGATTGAGCCCGTTTTACGACATTTTCGTAGGACTGGCAAGAACGGGTAAAAACTAGTTTGGTGTGATAGGGGGGTTACAAGTTTTCACTCCGTTCTTGAATTTTTTGCCGTTTTGTATTGACATGGGTTAAATGAGGTTGAAAGTTGGTCGTTTAGCGCTATTTTTTTTATCTGAAACGGTCCATGAATTTAATGCGATTTGGGTGCTTTTGATTACGAATAGATAGGTAAACTGTTAAGTATGTTTCATTGGGAGGGAAGGTGTCAAAAATCTTTGACTTTGAGCTGCCCAACGACTGCCCAACGACCACAACTTGGCAAATGTTGCTCAAGCTGCAAAACAATTGTGGAACATCGTTTCTTAAACTGAATTGCCTTGTAACCACCATATAAGTGTTTGACTCAAAAGACCTTGAACTATTTGAAAAGTAACGTTAAGTTGACCATATTCACATATAGTGACTTGTAATTCCAGATGTAAGCAAGGGCGTTACAATACCCGGAAATTTATCGGTTCGTGCAGTACTTGTTTGTGATAGCGCCATCTGCAGGTCACTGTGGTTATAGCCTACATAATACGGGGTAGGATATCGGGAATTCGGTTCAGTTTCTATCCGTCGATTACGCTATGAATTGAAGCAAGTGTGACCACTTTATCCACTTAAACAATTTGATAATTGATTAAATCGTTAAACAAAATCGATAAACACGTCATACACTTCCCATCTCCTTAGAAATTAGCATGTATTTATCGGATTGTGTTTTCGGACGATGCTCGACCCAGACCACTAGGGAAATCCTTATGCTAATTAGTATGACGTCATATTTTCCTGGGGAATCCTAGATTTCAAAGCCTCGGTCTTTTATAAGAGGAGGGAAAGCCCCAGAGTTTCAAGGTGACAGACATAATTACCTCTCTTGCTTACCACCTTCGTTCGTTCGAATTTTCATCGGCTAGTTATCAAATACTACACTTCGATGGGATGTTATAATTGATATATTCATATTCCGTACACCTTTCTTTATCTTGATGTGAAAAGAGAAGCTATGATATTGGTTAACACGCCAGAAATGAACATAATATTATTCGAAGCGTATTTCGAAAATTTTGAAACCGCCATTGATGACGTCATTTGTTTGTCGACTTTTGACCAATCAGCAACCGTGTCATCTCAATACAGATTTACATTATAAGCGTATGTCATCTTTGAACCCTGGTGTTTCTCCCCCTCTGGTCTTTTATTGTGTCAAATGTAAACGTTCTTTTGCAGACAGAAAATTGACAGATCAGCTTTTAACTTTCAGCTTTGATGTTTAAATATTCTATATTTCTACCGGACTTCTTGCTGAATATCATATAATGTTATAACTTGATTTGGATTTTGGACGATTGCCTGATTGATCCTTTCTGAAATTTTCGATTGTGATTCACGATTGATTGATTGGCAAGAAAAATAATTCCTATTGTTTTCCAGTGAAGTCTAAATGTTACAGCATAAATTATAATAAGTGGGAAGTAGAATAAAGGATGGGCGGGGCCAGGGGATTGGTGGCCCTACCAGCCCCACCAATTCACACGCATACACATAAGAGACAAACACACCCAGGCTCCAGGCCGTGATGGAAATATAAAACTATTTAGGGCACAAAATGGTATTTAATAGACCGATATGTATTGAAGGTAAAACAATCTGCATTATTGTTACTTCTATCAATACATGGATTGTGCAATGGAAAAGCAATGGCACAATCAAAAATGTGCATATCAATCGTGAATATCTCTAGGTTCAAAGCTTAATTCCAACAGAATCGTGTCAAAATATGTGTCTGAATAACAGTTATACATTATAAGATCGCAAACTCTTACAAATTATCAGCCGAATGGCTAATTTTCAACGAAATGTCCTTAAGACAACAGCCCTGGGTCGCGCCTATGCCGAAAATAAGCTTGAATATCCCTCCCCTAAATAATATTGATAATAACATTTATGCGTGCGCGCGCAGCTCGTCCACTGAACGAAACGCCACTTCCCGCTGAAATCACCGGGTATTGATCTTTCCCTTGATGTAAGTAGTATAGTAATTACTCCCCTTATACAGATGTTCTCATTAGAAGAGGGATAACAAATTATTAAAAACGGTAACTACACATCTCTCTAGGTCAGAATTAAGTATTTTATGCCGTAGCTATCTTTCAAGTGTTTATTTATAAAAAGGATCAATGATCTGTTTACGAATATTGAAACGCGTTAGATATCGTTACATCTAATGGATGCGTTAGGCCAGAGGGGGAGTAATCAGATCATGCTGTAACTTATTAGAATACATATGTTTTCTAGGTATATAACGAGATGAACATTGGCACATCTTGCTTTATCGCATCAACGTATTCTTTGCCTGAATCCACTCATGGAAGGAAACTCATAAATCATACCAGATTAACGTCGATTACTGATAAAGGAATAATGCAAGTGATAAGCATTCAATGAGGAAGTATTTGGTCTTAAAATCATATCATATGCTATGTTTGTTCACTTTATGGAGCCTTGCTTGTTTTTCTGGTTTTGGGACTAATGGAAACTCCAGTATTCTATCCGAAAAGCTCCAAGTGTAAAAATATGAAATATGAGGATATGTTGTTACAAACTGCCAGCTTAATATTTATGGCACCCACTGGTGCGAATGGGATTTAAATCATTTTTCTCGTAGTATCAGGTAAATGATCGGTATTCAAAACGGTTAAATGTTTCATCTTTGATTTCTATCGTATGATGTTTGAAAATCAAACTGTTGAGGGTTTTACATTTAGCGATCTCTCAAAAATGGCCGATTTGTCATGCCTGGTATATGACCATGATATTCGTTTTCGTACACAGTGGAATAGCTAGTTTTTCAGGAGAAAACTATTTCTTAATCTCCATAGTGAGCTAACATAAATCTTGAACATCGGGCTTAGATTTCACTATGTTGCCCTTTGAAATGAGGTTATTTGTAGAAGGGGGCACATTTATATTGGACCAATATTTTCACATCCCGATTTACGCAATACGCCAATACGCAATACGCAATACTTCCTGGATAACTAGAGGATGAGCGCTCACTTGATAAATAGATAGTGCTTCGAGACAAAATGAGTCCAGGCGTTCTATACACCATGACGCAATAAAAAGTGCTAACAATCACCTAGGAGTATTGTATTCCGACACATAATCCATCACTTTGTATCGAGAGCCCTCTTGAAAGGGTGGCAATAGTGATCTGATTGTGCCCTAATACCGGGATAAATTGAAGAGTAATTATGAAAAAGCATTTTATTTTGTTCTTGTCACACTTCATGAGAACAAAACGTGTCTTAGTCCCGTCATCCCACTCATTGTTTCTATGATAATCGATACATTTCTCATTTAGTAAGTTAATAACTTATATCCGTACGGCTTTGTTATAAGCAAATATGATTTATATCTAATGCGTGTAATAGCGCCATTAAAAAGATGAGGGTCTTACTGTTGATATCGACCCTTTTGTCTTTTCCATGTAAGCCCCAGTTCGTATTGGCATGATTAGGCTATTGGGTGAGGGACATATTTTACCGTCCAATGGGATAACTGCCCTGCTTCTGTGGAGCGCGAAATGCTTAACTGATTAATTGGGGAACTCTAAGGACATTCCCACTCCCCGAATTAAGACTCTGGCCCAACTCAGCCCGAAAATAACCAGCCTTGTTTCAAGATAAGTTTCGCCCTGATATAGATATCCAATTTTTATCTAGCATTATCACAATACATAACATGATAAATGACCCGTACTCTTTTGTCAAATGTATAATTTAATGCACAATAAAGACTTACAATAAATCAACCTTATTGTATTCTTGATATAAACTAGCCATGAAATACATCTAATATTGAAGCATACATTGAAAGGACGAATGAAATTACAGTCTTTATGATGGGTTGTTAGGTGGGAAAATGCATACAAAAAATTGAGGTTTGCTGAAGCGTCTTGTGTCTCTTGCATACAGCTGAAAATATATAATTAGCGCTCGGGTTATCACTATTATCAAATAGTGCGCATTTTCTAGAAATACTTCCCAAACTTTCTTTCTGATAGAAATCAATAAAGAAAATTCAATGTGTGGTGCACCGTTATGCGTCTAATGATAATTACATACCGGTAATTAGCATTCACACGGAAAAGGAATGCAATTAAAGAAAAAACAGAAACCATCAAACAATGTCAACACCTGGATCTTCCAGGGAATTCTGTATTGACCATGATATTAACAAACGTGTGAAGTGTGAATTGGACGAGCCCAAATGAGCAGGTGATGTCGTGCTAACCACTAAAAATAACAATGCCAATGTCACACGGGTCTCTACAGTTGATTAAACGTGTTTCAAAAAATGACTTCCACAATACATTCGGATAATTGTCATTCGAAAGTCGTGGATGTGTGATCCTCCGTTCTCTTTCAATCAACCCGGGTGTACATAGGAAGTAATTAAGGTTCCAATACATCTTCGTGCGTATATTGACCAGAACTAATTAAAGTGTTTCTAGAAGCAAGATCTCGACCTTTACTTTGATTAAGGGCAAGACCATTGTTACTGGCCACTGAGGAGACTTAAACAGTTGTGTAAAGAATATAGAAACATACCAGATGTTGCCATTTTGAATTTGAATTTCCAAGATGGCCGGATATTTAGCATTCTTTCAAATTGCTACAACAGGAGAAAATACTCAATTGAACATAATTCATTTATTAAGTATTTTCTCCGAATGAATATTTAAATATTTTCTGGAATCTTGAAAATCCATAGCACACCAATAATAGAACAATTGTCATCATAATTAGGCTAATTAGCTATCCTATATTATCCTTAGATGCATATCTGGCATTTTCTTCTATATCTGCTATGGTACGGTAAACTGATGGAGCGCCCATTTTGAATCAAAATAGGTCAATACGAAAATATTTTTTAACATTCGCAGACTGGGCTCAATCTAAGTAAAAGACACTTATCAAAGAGCTATTACAACTGGATGGAAAAATATGATTTGTGTGTCTGGTGTGAATATCAACAGTACCATCTGATCCAATTGTTATATTGTGTGCTAAGTATGTTGTTCGAGAAAATTTGTTGTTGGTGATTTTTGAATTGAGTCTCCCGCTAGATTCTAATGATCGACCCCCTAGCCAAATCACCTTATCTTATTTGTATGTATAGCCAATTTTTATCCCTGATAAATAATGGGATGGGAACTGTATCAATGTACATCAAATGCGGTTAAGTTGACCGTATATGGTATAAGAAATGCCTGGATATTTCAAAACCACTGCAGGTAGACTAATCATACAAAGACCATGTCTAGAAAAAAATTAATTACTTGAGTCTGATTTAATTTTGCTTTAATCGTAAACTATTTATGATCCAATTAATTGCAATGATAATAGTTTAATATGGAATGCAATTTCTTGGGAGCAAAAGTTAATAGCATTGGCTTCGAGTGACGCAGTCCAACCAAGTGTAGGGTGAATTCTTGTTTTTAAATATTTTCACATGTGACTTCAAAATGACATCACTTATAAATGGACAGACCATCTTATTATTTAATATTATTATTATTATTTATTCACTATTGTTATTAATTGGCATTATTGAAGACTGGTTTAAATAATATGCAAGACAGTGAAAGCAGAGTTTAATGGTACAGAAGCATAGATAATGGTTGCTCTTGGCGTGGAGCACTTTCAGTCGTTGATACTGTTTATACTTTCCGTGTATATCCTTTTTTCGAATTTGCATATGTTTGCATTTTATTTTATAATCCAATAAATCATCATGCAATTTTTACCGATTTTTTAACTTTTAAATTTACCGATTTTTTAACTTTTAAATAGGCGAAGGCTACTCCGTTCCAATGTCCTTCTTTGTGAGGTAAAAAAATCGAAAATTAGCAAAACCTGAACATTGAATGTTAAAGTAGGACATGTTTTACAAAGTGAAGTGGTGTTTGAAGGAATCATATATTGATTTGAGGCGTTGTGTAGATATTATATGGTATGTTACACCGATGGACCCCGGATGTCCCTGGCTTAGTAAGAATCAGCGATTATTATTTGGCCGTGAAATAGGTGTAACTGGAGAAAAACCAACGCACAACTGTTGTTTTTGCGTAAAGGATAGAAACATTCATGACCTATGGTGTTTACGTACGAATGAATTAAAGCTATTTCTAGTTTTCTAGTTTTATATGTCTCTGTCCAAACCCGCATTATAAGAATGCATGTTGTTCAATGAATTCTCGTTTTAGACTCCCAATATGAACATCTTGAACCTCATGCCAACCTCTCACATCAATCATGGATTTTTCATTCAGTCCACCTTCATATACATCAAACTATAGTGATTGTTAAGACACGGGGATGGGGCTACAATGACATATAATTATATTTTTGTTTCCCATTGCCTTCGCAATCAATTTGCATTAATTAATCAGTATCCGGCGGTGAGAAATTGAAGCCATTTGGGTTGTATGGCCACCTAATGGAGAAGTCATATCGTTGAGATCTTCAGAACACCAGGTTAAATGCATTCTAATACTCATCACATCTTTCTGCCTCCAACTGGAAATAGAATAGAAGGCCATGATTTCTCATGATGGGTTAAATGATATCAGAATTCTATCTCTAAACACTTAATTTTGACCTATTCTAATCTAATATCAACTATTAAATCTAAGACTGATTCTTCCCTGAGGTGCTATAACGCTTCTGTTGCTTAATTGTTGCAATTCGTCATGTGGCACGCTAAATGTTTTTTCTGTTCTGCAATTATTAGACTCCAGATGAAAATCTGGAGTCTATTGCTTTTGCCAGTTTTCTTTATTAGACTCCAGATGTCAATCTGGAGTCTATTGTTTTTGCCAGTATTCTTATTAGACTCCAGATGAAATCTGGAGTCTATTGTTTTTGCCTCTTTTCTTATTCTTATTCTTATACTGATCAAGTTTTCTCAACAACTATGAGGTATCCAGTAAGTACCATAATACAGTTGATTTAGGTTCAGTATCTAGTTGGTGGGAAATTGGGTCAAATTTTTATCTAGGTCAAAGGTCAAGAACTAGGTCAAATCCAGTACTTTGTCACTTTTTTCGATTTTCTCGGTCATCCTTCAATATTTTTGATCCGGGTTTTTTTCATTGTGTTCCTCATAAAAAAGTAGAAACTCTAGGGTCGATTTATTTTTGTGGTATCTCAAACCGATTTCGAGATATCAGTGTCCGAAAACGAGGTCCAAAAAAAAGTTCTCCAAATCCAATGTCCAGGATATCAGTCTTATAGGAAATTTCCTCAGGATTCCGAATCTGAAAACTAAATTTCGATCTGTCTTCCGGTTCAGAAGTTATGGCGTTTTGAAAATTCAAAAATCGCTAAATTTGGTGCCCCATGTTAATTCAATGGGAAAAAATATTTTTTTGAAGTGTAAAATACGAGATATAGACTAAGCACAGCTAAACATAATGGAAGCCCATAAAAGAAAGGGACCTCAAAACCTTCTTTTCATAAAAATTTGGACACCAAAATGCCTAGGGTCAAAATCTAGGTCAAATTCAAAGTTTTTCCTTATTTTTGCGATTCTGACACTACAGATTAATTATATTCTTCGAAATTTTGTATACATGTAGCCAAGAGTGTGCTAATAGTGTTAGCCTTTTGCCGTCAGAAAGTCTTTTGACCTACTTTTGAGATATGGTGTCCGAAAAGTAGGTCAAAATAAAAAATTCTCAAAATTTAACGTTTAAGTTATGAATTAAGTATAGAATTTTCTCAGGAATCCGAATCTGCAAATCAAATTTCGATCCGACTTCAGGTTCGGAAGTTATGACATTTTGAAAGCTCAAAAATCGCTAAATTTGGTGCCCCATGTTATGTCAATGGGAGAAAAGAATTTTTTGAAGTGTAAAATACGAGATATAGACTAAGTACAGCTTAAAATAATGAAAGCTTATGAAAGAAGGGGACCTCGAAGGCTACTTAACTTCAAAATTTGGACACCAAAATCCCTAGGTCAAAATCTAGGTCAAATTCATAGTTTTTCCTTATTTTTTCCGATTCTGACACTATGTTTAAATGATTTGCTTCAAAATTTTGTATACAGGTAGGAAAGAGTGTGCTTATAGTGTTAGCCTTTGCCGTCAGAAAGTATTTCGACCCACTTTTGAGATATGGTGTCCGAAAAGTAGGTCAAAATAAAAAGTTCTCCAAATTTAACATGTGAGTTATGAATTAAGGGTAGAATTTTCTCAGGAATCCGAGTCTGCAAACCAAATTTCGATCCAACTTCTGGTTCGAAAGTTATGGCGTTTTGAAAGCTCAATTTCGGAAAATCGATCTGATGGTATCCTGATAGAAAGTCAAGAGTAGAGAAGTCGAAAATTTTGAAAAATTTATCCATCCTTCCTATCTGATCTTATCCTATCCTATCCTTCCTATCTATCCTTCCTTCGTATCTTTTCCTTCCTATCCTCTCCTATTATATCCTTTCTTCCTATTCTGTTCTATCCTATCCTTCTTTCTTATTCTATCCTATCGTTCCTTCCTATTCTATCCTATCCTACCTTCCTATTTTATTCATCCATCTTTTTCTGGATGACTCAGCTTATTCTGGATGACTCGGCTAAAAATGGTCTAAATCTGGAGTCTGAAATTGAACTTCGTTCAATTTCCAAAGTCTAGTTATTATTCTTATTCTTATTATTCTTTTTGAGTTTTTTCAATAACTATAAGGTATCCAGTAAATACCATAATACAGTTCATTAAGGTTTAGTATCTAGTTGGTGGGAAATTGGGTCAAATTTTTATCTAGGTCAAAGGTCAAGAACTAGGTCAAATCCAGTACTTTGTCACTTTTTTCGATTTTCTCGGTCGTCCTTCAATATTTTTGATCCGGGTTTTTTTCATTGTGTTCCTCATAAAAAAGTAGAAAATCTAGGGTCGATTTACTTTCTTGGTATCTCAAACCGATTTCGAGATATCAGTGTCCGAAAACGAGGTCCAAAAAAAAGTTCTCCGAATCCAATGTTCAGGATATCAGTCTTATAGGAGATTTTCTCAGGATTCCGAATCTGAAAACCAAATTTCGATCTGACTTCCGATTTAGAAGTTATGGCGTTTTGAAAATTCAAAAATCGCTAAATTTGCTGCCCCATGTTAATTCAATGGGAAAAAATATTTTTTTGAAGTGTAAAATACGAGATACAGACTAAGCACAGCTAAACATAATGGAAGCCCATAAAAGAAAGGGACCTCAAAACCTTCTTTTCATAAAAATTTGGACACCAAAATGCCTAGGTCAAAATCTAGGTCAAATTCAAAGTTTTTCCTTATTTTTGCGATTCTGACACTACAGATTAATTATATTCTTCGAAATTTTGTATACATGTAGCCAAGAGTGTGCTAATAGTGTTAGCCTTTTGCCGTCAGAAAGTATTTTGCCCCACTTTTGAGATATGGTGTCCGAAAAGTAGGTCAAACTAAAAAATTCTCCAAATTTAACGTTTGAGTTATGAATTAAGTATAGAATTTTCTCAGGAATCCGAATCTGCAAATCAAATTTCGATCCGACTTCTTGTTCGGAAGTTATGACATTTTGAAAGCTCAAAAATTGCTAAATTTGGTGTCCCATGTTATGTCAATGGGAAATATTTTTTTTTGAAGTGTAAAATTCGAGATATAGACTAAGTACAGCTTAAAATAATGAAAGCCTATGAAAGAAGGGGACCTCGAAGGCTACCTAACTTCAAAATTTGGACACCAAAGTCCCTAGGTCAAAATCTAGGTCAAATTCATAGTTTTTCCTTATTTTTGCGATTCTGACACTATGTTTAAATGATTTGCTTCAAAATTTTGTATACAGGTACGAAAGAGTGTGCTAATAGTGTTAGCCTTTTGCCGTCAGAAAGTATTTCGACCCACTTTTGAGATATGGTGTCCGAAAAGTAGGTCAAAATAAAAAGTTCTCCAAATTTAACATATGAGTTATGAATAATGGAATCCGAGTCTGCAAACCAAATTTCGATCCGACTTCCGATTCGAAAGTTATGGCGTTTTGAAATTTCGAGAAAAATCGATCTGATGGTATCCTGATAGAAAGTCAAGAGTAGAGAAGAAAATATTGAAAATTGCATCCATCCTTCCTTTGTGAAACTATCGTATCCTTCTTATCTACCTTTCCTTCGTTTCCTCTCCTTCCTATCCTTCCTATTCTATTCCTTCTTCATATTCTATTGTATCATTCTTTCCTGTTCTATCCTATCGTTCCTTCCTATTCTAGCCTATCCTTCCTTCCTTTTTCATCCATCCATCCATCCATCTTTTTCTGGATGACTCAGCTTATTTTGGATGACTCGGCTTATTCTGGATGACTCGGCTAAAAAAAGTCTAGATCTGGAGTCTGAAATTGAACTTCGTTCAATTTCCAAAGTCTAGTTATTATTCTTTTTCTTCTTCCTCCTTCCCAGATTTCTCACCAACTAGAAGAGCTTACTTTAAGCTGCTTACATGATTAACTAGGGAATGTATCTGGGATGATGGGAAATTAGGTCAAATTTTTATCTAGGTCAAAGGTCAAGAACTAGGTCAAATCCAGTACTTTGTCACTTTTTCCCATTATCTCGGTCGTCCTTTAATATTTTTGATCCTGGTTTTTTTCATTGTGTTCCTCATAAAAAAGTAGAAAACCTAGGGTCGATTTAGTTTTTTGGTATCTCAAACCAATTTCGAGATATCAGTGTCCGAAAACGAGGTCCAAAAAAAATTTCACCGAATCCAATGTCCGGGATATCATTCTTATAGAAAATTTTCTCAGGATTCTGAATCTGAAAACCAAATTTCAATCTGACTTCCGGTTCAGAAGTTATGGCGTTTTGAAAATTCAAAATCGCTAAATTTGGTGCCCCATGTTAATTCAATGGGAAAAAATATTTTTTTGAAGTGTAAAATACGAGATATAGACTAAGCACAGCTAAACATAATGGAAGCCCATAAAAGAAAGGGACCACAAGACCTTCTTTTCATAAAAATTTGGACACCAAAATGCCTAGGTCAAAATCTAGGTCAAATTCAAAGTTTTTCCTTATTTTTGCGATTCTGACACTACAGATTAATTATATTCTTCGAAAATTTGTATACATGTAGCCAATAGTGTGCTAATAGTGTTAGCCTTTTGCCGTCAGAAAGTATTTTGACCCACTTTTGAGATATGGTGTCCGAAAAGTAGGTCAAACTTAAAAGTTCTCCAAATTTAACGTATGAGTTATGAATTAAGGGTAGAATTTTCTCAGGAATCCAAATCTGCAAACCAAATTTCAATTGGTTTAGAATTTATGTCGTTTTGAGATCTCAAAAATCCCTAAATTTGGTGCCCCATGTTAAATCAATGGGACCGAATAATTTTTTGAAGTGTAAAAATACGAGATAAAGAATGAACATAAACATAATAAACATAATGAAAGCCCATAGAAGAAGGGGACCTCAAAAGCTACTTTCCTTCAAAGTTTGGACACCAAAATACCTAGTTCAAAATCTAGGTCAAATTCATAGTTTTTTTTTATTTTGCGATTCTGACACTACACTTCAATGATATTCTCCGAAATTTTGTAACCTCGTAGCAAAGAGTGTGCTTATAATGTAACATTTTGCCGTCAATAAGTTTTTTGACCCACTTTTGAGATATGGTGTCCGAAATGTAGGTCAAAATAAAAAAAATCTCCAATTTTAAAGTATGAGTTATGAATTAGGGGTAGAATTTCCTCAGGAATCCGGATCTGAAATTAAAATTGCAATCCGACCCCCGGTTTAGATTCTACGCCATTTTGAAGTTTGAAATTCGCACTTGCCAGTATTCACGATGCAGATTGATCAAATATACTTTCAAAAATTCCTGCATACCCTACTTTACCTCTCTACCTACTCAGCTACTTATTTGACTACTTACTCAATTACTTAATTAGTTATTACTTACTTAGCAACTTACTGAGCTACTAACTCAGGTACTTACTCAGCTACTTACTCAGCTACCTACTCAGCTTTTTACTCAGTTACTTACTCAGCTACTTACTCAACTACTACTAAGGTACTTACTCAGCTAATTACTCAGTTACTTACTCAGCTCTTTACTGATCTATCTAGGTCAAATAAATCTGGAGTCTTAAATTGAACTTGTTCAATTTCACAAATCTAGTTACACTTGATTTTATTATAGCGAAAGTTCAAATAAACACTGTTCCACAACTAGTTACTTTGACGGAACGTCAATGTAACAAAATAGATTAACTTCCTGGATACGAATTTTTTGTTTTCTCGATTTAAACTTACAAGTCATGTTGCAAATTATCATTTGGCACAAAGTTAGACAATACAGTCTTTTAGAAATGCTCTCGGTTTGGAATTTGATTTTTAAATAAAGCTGTATTTCATGCATTAAGACCATCCATAATGTTACGCGGTATATGGCATACATTTATGTTTGTGCGGTATTTGTGATACAAGTGAATATGGCATACTCACCTGCGGTATCTGACATATTCCGCAAGTGAGTATGGCATATTCCGCATTGAAATATACCTCATATTTTCTGTGTGATTTTATAAAAATTCGGAAATGTTCTTCAGATATGAGCCCCCTCTAAATATTGGGTGCGGAGTTACGTTTATGGAGCTGCTCCGCACCCAATATTTAGAGGGGGCTCATATCTGAAAAACATTTCCGAATTTTTATAAAATCACACAGATACTGCCTGGCTTCCAAGATGCAAAAATAATTTGTATAGATAGTGTACCTTGAACACCATTTTTTATGAATGCTGGGGACTCAGTATTAAAAGGATAATTTCAAAAGATATAGGTCTGGGAAATGTTTAAGGCACACTGCGTCGCTATAGAATGAATTGCGCTACTATTTTCACAATTGTATTGATATTTGGTGTCAAATACACATATCTTGGTATATTTGAAGTCCCAAAACGGCTTAGTTTCAGAAATATCCCAAATTTAAATTCAAAATGACCGTTAGCTCCGCACCCTCCGCTCATTTGCTCCGCACCCAATATTTCCCACAGGCTCTGTCTGCATAGGGTGTAGTACGGCATTCTAAAAGAATGCAAACGGCTATGTGGTCGTTAAATAGCTATAAATTCTTTGCGTCGACCATTATCGCGGTCCAATATTTCCTGTCCAGTGTTCCCAGCTGTACAAAAAGTCACAGCTGAAGCACTTCAGAGGCAGAATTAACCGTTATTCTACGTATCAATATCAAGAAAAAAATATTCAGCACTATTTCTATTTTCGGCTCGTGTTATGTTCGTCGTGTCTATTTGTAAAAGTCACCAAAGTTTGTACATTCTAGGAAAACTTGACATATACATGTCTTTCCCACTCTGGACTCCATTAGTTGGGAGAATTTACGACAATGGGATATCCTTATTCCTGTCTGAACGTCCTTATTCCTGTATATAGGACAATGTGTTGTTCTCTAGGATGAAGAAAATTAAGTCCTGGCGGATGAGTAAAATTTCCCGGGTAAAATTTGACAGCATGGAGACAAGAGTCGGGTATTCCTCTTAGTCAAACAGTAGACGAATCTCACAACTACATATTAGACCTAAAACAACACATTCTTGTCACGTTATTCGCTTTGTTACATTTATCTTGCGTCCAATTACGTCAATGTAAACACTACGTACGTATATATTCAGATTGTGCAAATAAGAGTTCATTTCCAGGCCACACCAATTCATCGGAACATAGCGTCACCATTTCAAAAACATTTACACAAGGGCGGATATTTAATCTTCTGAACTCAATAAAACGATTTTATTGCCATATTTTGTAAAACTGTAGACAATAATCCATGAGATGATTTCGATTATCAATTACTCAAAAACAACTAATACGTTGCAAACAGTCATGTGATAGTTCATTGTGCGCCAAAAGACGACCACATACAATCGACCATTATCAGAAAAATAAGAGAGTTGCAACGATGAATAGATATCCTCATTCTGATATTTATCACATTTTTCTGTTTCCAACGTGAAAAGAACGTTTTCTAGAGGCCCACGATTTCTCATGATAGGATACCCTTAGTTCTCCCTACCTAGCACTGATCTTACTTACTACTGGGGTTATCTTACCAAGTAAACCTTGTCACGTGATTTTTGAACTAACAGTATTAAATTAACTGTGTCAAGTTCTTGGTTGTTAATTTATTTTAAAAATATATAAAATTCTTTTGACAGACACACAAGTTGTTTTGTTTGTTAAACGTTACAATAATCAGGATAAATTAAAGCATTGAAAATATAACCGTCGTTCGGCGTTGGTTACTATTATCATTATTATCATTATTATATTATTATATCATCTGTCTGTAACAAATGCTTTTACCTTGTAATAAACCAGGTCCCAGGTGGTGACATTTGTTGTGTTAATGCCTTGCTTATTTTTGATGGTAAATATTTTACTCTACTGATTAAAACAATCATTTTATCCAGTTGAATTAGCCAAATGCCCGATGTTGTTGAACAAAATTGTCAAACAAAATTACATGTAAACACGAAGATTAGAATATTGTCATATCAGAGATGGGTTTTCTCTTTATTGAGATTCTGTCATATTATATAACTCCCTCCGTCAAGCGGCAAAATACATTTGGTTCTACCTAATCTATGACCGTGTTTTCTGCATATAACCTGCTATCAACGTAATCACTTAATGTTTTCTCGATTAAGTCATCTCTCAAAGTTACGTCTGAGTAAATTTCTCACACAAGTTATCTTTCTACGGCGATAAGTAAATAAGTAACATCAGTGTGCAGGCAGGTTCCCCATTATATCGGCCTGAGGAACCTGAATGAATTAATGCGGCAGTTATAAAGGTTATGTCATAAAAGTGTTTAGTAGCAAATGCATCATGAATGTTTTATCGAATCCAGAGAATGCAACACTATATATTAGATCTCATCGACTTACTAAAGTCTAGGAATTCAGGGATCGACCAGCCTTTGAAATGGTAACATATTCCTTAGTAATTTTAAATGTAAACATATAAATTGTTTTGACTTACATGTCAAACTGAATTCGTATAGGCTAGATGTTTTTCATGGACCGTCAGTTACGTCAACAAATTGTATTGCTTCCCGACGAAATGAAAGTATTATTACCATAACATGCAATGCAATGTCCTGATATTAGGATAATATGCAGTTAATGTAATGACTATAGCCATGATTTCTCATGATGATATGTCACATTAGAACCACGAACTTGAACTTCACGCGTATCCCTTTATATTAAACTAAACTAAACTATATTACTTTGAATTGTCTTATATGAAAAATATAATCGATCTCTGTCTTGTTAACGTGAATGTACTTTGATGAAAATGGTAACTGTAGATATTTTTGTTAAGATATCGCTTGAAATATGCTTAATAAGCATATTATTTTGAAAATTCCATAAAACACAAGATTCTGGTAACTTCTCAACATTTTCCAAGTCCAAATATTTCAAAATAGAAGCTTTTTGTAACACAGTCATTCGCTAGTGAACGACGTTTCAGGTTACTAAGATTCAATTATTGCGGACTTGGTAATTATAATTTAGTTTATCAACGATGAACGGCAGTCAACATGCCAAAACAAAACTAGGAAATCACTAAAGATTAAATTGTTATGATTTTAATTTAAAGAGAAGCTATAGTTCTATTGTACGTTTTCCAGGGGTCTATTTGGCTATAAGTGTCTAAACCTGTTGTGGCACTAAGCGTCTGAATAAAAGATGGCCTCAACAATGCAGAGACAGGTGTAAAAGGGTAGGAGGTCCTATCAAATTATGGTCCTACTCTCCATTGATTTATATGGTGACCTAAATACAACTCTTTCCCTCATTATCTTATACACAATCAGGGCCAGTAAGAGCCGTTAAGAAAGGGGACCATAACCCCTGGGGGACCATCATTTCTTTCACACCTGTTTGTTTTGAGTGTGACTTTGAGTATATTCATCAGAGATTCAAGAATATATTGAAAATAAATCATTCTATTACCGAAATAAGCACGGTCATGACGGTGATTCATAAAATCGAAGTCACAGCTGCTGGACTGTGACTCGACCCGTCTATAAAGAAAAAATGACAAATCTTGATATTGTACGAGATATTGTACATGTAAAAATACATCAATTTGGTGACAAAGAAATAACTTCACATCCATTGTCAAATGTTAAGAAAGTCAATTTCGCTGAACAGTTTCAAAGTGAAGATCAAAATTCTGCCACTTTTTCAACGAAATCTGGACAACTGGTCAATTTCAATTCAACATCTGAGCTATGGATACTAGGTATTCTATTCGTCAACGAATTGACACTAGCTTAGCTAGCTTTTTGGACCAATTTGTCCTCTATTTTGGCGCTCAACTGCGCGGTGAAAAGTTAAGCGAGTCGCAGTCCATTACTGTGGATTCGATATCATATATCACCATGATAAACCTTTCAGTATTAAAGTACTGTGTATGATCAATCTAAATGAAAGTATAATCCATCTAAAATGCTCAACTCTTAGTAATATAATGTACAATGTTTTATCAGTGACAATGGACCATCGGAGGTTTAGATATAAAGTTAAAATGTCGGTGCTTATTTGTGACATCCGGGCCCTGTAACGTTTGAATGTAAAATCCTGGGTAACCCTGTAATCTGCCGATAATATACGAGAAAACAGATTGGAATAATATATCTGTCTTTCGTTGCCTTGTGAACAACACGTTGATCAAACTGAGCGAGTGTTTCGAGCCAATGTACATCTGTGCGTGTCGTTAAAGACATATTGGTAACAACGGGAAAATTAATATATAGCAATCATGTTAAGGATGTTCCGATAGCAATTTCAAACGTTTGGATATTAGTAATAACTATCTGATCTAGGTGAGTAGTTATCTTTTGCATAAATAACAACCTTTGAAAAATGAAACCCAATAATGAATTATTGTCAATTTTGTAATTCCTCGACGTATGTATAAATGACTGCTACCGTGGTGAATGACGTCCTTTGTGATAATGCAAGGAATTATCCTATAATTTTCTTAAGTGCTGATTATGGACGAAATTTGATTTTATATTGCGCTGATTTTTACTAACTGATTTAAATAATTCTGTCATCCTGTCATGTATTCATTTTCTTTGTCTTATATTTTGCATTTCAACGGAGAACAATCACACCGTAGTCAACCTCGTATTGTATAACGTGTAAAAAGCTATTATGCGCACGAAAACTTCATAACTAACAATTGTCCAGAAGTCAAACTAACTCTGGCATTCAACGATTACGACAAAGAAACAGGAAACAATGACAAAATTGACTTTTTCATGCGATGTGGGTGCTACTAGTATTTACGAGAAGTATTCTAGACATAGCATGATTAAGATAATTGCTATAAATGGAACAACAATGTGTAATAGATTAAGGAATGACACGCTATGCTTCACTCGGTAGTCTTCGTGATTGAACGCGACCTGATATACATATATGTAGCATTCAATATGCAATAAAACATCATTCACTTGTACAATTCTGATGATAATGGGTACCCTAAAGACAGACAAATCCGTTCACACGTTGAAACGATAACAAATACTCTATATTAGAATTTTGTACACGTTTACAAACAGTATGAATTATTAAGGTGTCAGTCCAGCTGTATTCTTCATTTAACACAGATGTAATCTTCATATAACACAGGTGTATTCTTCATTTAACACAGGTATATTCTTCATTTAACACAGGTGTATTCTTCATTTAACACAGGGCGTACTCTTCATTTAACACTAACACCGGTGTATTCTTCATTTAACACAGGTGTATTCTTCATTTAACACAGGTGTACTCCTCATTTAACACAGGTGTATTCTTCATTTAACACAGGTGTACTCCTCATTTAACACAGGTGTATTCTTCATTTAACACCGGTGTTTTGTTTATTTAACACACTTCAGTAGATAGGCGAAGCGTATAGTTTCAGTTATTAATTAATTGAAGTTGTCAAAAGAATCGCAACCATATTTCATAGTGAACAATCCCATTGAATACAATATAATGTCGCATTGAAAAAAAACATTGCTTTGACAAATAAGTTCGATATTTCTCTTTCAGAAAGATCATCGCGTCTGGTTTAATTAATTGAATGATTAATGATACGCATTCAACAATCCCAGATATTATATACAAGATATCTATGGCTCATACCAGGATATTTGTGACAGTAATTCGTTAGAAGGTCGTCCATTGTCCTGACAGCAGGTTTGCCCACCTAATCTCCCGGAATTTTTCCATCCCTTCTGGAATCGGATAATATCAAATTGTTTAACTGTTATTGGGATTAATGAAATTGAATTTGATTCCCAAATTTGTCCTGTTTATGTGTGATCATAATCGCAGCTTAGAACATCAATACAAATCACTATAATGTTTATAAAAATGAGCCTGTGATTAGATTTGAGGTGCAATTTTAAAAAATTATAACACGATACACATTTGATACAACTAAAAACAATGGTGACAACGGGAGTCCGAAAAGAACGATTAATTACTCCCGGTGTATTTTAATTGATGACTTTTTGATAATTTGAATGAATGTCTTAGTTGGTCGAGAGTGTATTACTCCATCTTTGATTTTCACAATGTTGCCTCTGTCCGCAGGGTGGATTAACTCCAGAGTTCAAAGATGACGCTTATAATGTAAGGATGTATTGAGATGACCGACGTCTCTGATGGGCCAAAATATTGACAAACGAAAATGGCGGCCTCAACATTTTTGCAATACGCTTCGCATAGTATTATGTTCATTTTTGGCGTATTAACCAATATCAATGCTTCTTAGTTCATATCATTATAAAAAAGGTGTAGGGAATATGCCTCTATCAATTAAAGCATCACATCGAAGTGTATGGAATTTAGTTTGTATCAAAATTGGACAATACACGATCCATGTGAAAAGTCGAACCATATGATGCGACACTCTAACTATATGATTCGAAACTCGCATCATAATATGCGAAATACGCATCATTATATGCGAAACTCGCATGATCGTATGCGATTTTCAATCTATGTTATAGCAACAGTTGATTGTCTTACCCTACTATCACACCAAACAAGTTCTCATTACGTTCTCAAAAACGGGCTTCAACTGTGTAAGAACGGACTGGACCTACTAAGAACCGTTTGGGATCTATTAACAAACTTCATCGAACGTACTCGAACGGGTAGGTCCTCTAGAACTTAGACAATGCTCAAAATGTTCTCGTGGTCGTCACGTTCTACAATTAGAACGAGTGACAACGTACTAACGACGAGCTGGACGTACTACGAACGGAACCGTCGTACTTCAATCCTACTAGGGACGTTTTAACAACGAGTTGAATTGTCTGAGGACGTGTTGAGAACGAGGTAGAACTAATTGCAAACGGGTTTAAACTGATTGAGAACGTATTTAACACTGCTTATGAACGAGTTAGCAAAAATATAGCTATCACACCAAACAAGTTGCCACTGCGTTCTTCAAAACTGTGCGCGAACGGAATGAACGTAGCTGCAACTTTCTAAGGTCTATTTACGAACTTTATGATCGTTCTCAGACGGGAATGTGATTTTAGAATTTTGAATCGATATGGCGACCATAACGTTCTGCAATCAGGTCATGTTGACCTTCTAGACTAAGGGACGCGTTCTACTACGTTGCACACCGACGTGGTGCGACCTGAACGAACTGCGAACGAGAAGGACGTATTGAAGACTGTTTAAAGGGTTCCGATAAGCTTCCCGTATAAAAACAATATGGCGGCTCCTGGATCAGTCCATTTTTAAGAAATAAGGGGAGTTCTGTAAAATCCAGTTTATTGAAATTGTCTTTGAGATAAAGTAATCCGTTTATAATGATTTTGAAAACGTTATCCATAGAGTGATTGCGTTCAAAGAATACAACAGCCAATATAAATCCTTGTATTAGAACTGCTTTGTTTCGTTTGTAGGATATTTCATATGCCAAGCTGTGTGCTATTACGTTATGGGGAAATTTAGATGTCAATTTTTCCTTATTATACACAAATAGACGATCCTGAAACTTCACCCATAAATGTGGAATTGATTTGTCAAAATAAAAATCACCCTTTTATAAATGTGTGACGATTTATAATATACTTATGCTATATAACAGTTAGAGGTGTTGACACAACGACCTCGAGCCTGTGAACCCTTGAGTATTATTCCGGGATCGGGCCTTTTATACTAAACGGTGAGCAACACCAGAAACGAGCGTTCGATTTGCTAAACGATATGCGTCACCCTTTAAGAACGAAGAAGCTAATTATTTCAGACATATTTCCCGACCACAGCCAGATTGAGCCCGTTTTACGACGTTTTCGTAGGACTGGCAAGAACGGGTAAGAACGAGTTTGGTGTGATAGGGGGGTTACATCCTGGTTTTCACAATACGGCGCCCTCCATAGAATTTCAAAAGTAACGCGAGATTTTGAACAAAATCGCGAACAAAATCTCTAGAAACCAATCTGTGCTACATCAAGTGTGCAAACTCGAACCGTCGGAACCGTGTATGAAATCACACGGATTGTGTATGTATTCTGCTAGACGCTATTTACCCACCTATCACACCAGACCAGTCCTACGAAAACGTTGTAAAACGGGCTCAATCTGGCTGTGGTCGGGAAATATGTCTAAAATAATTAGCTACTTTGTTCATAAACAGTCTTCAATACGTTCATCTCATTCGCAGTTCGTTCAGGTCGCACCACGTCGGTGTGCAACGTCGTATAACGCGTCCCTTAGTCCAGAAGGTCATCATGACCTGATTACAGAACGGTATGTTCGCCATCGTATTTTGAATCGATTCAAAGTTCTAATTCACATTCCCCGTCCGGGAAAGTCCATGAAGTTCGTAAACAGACCGTAGAACGTTGTAGCTACGTTCATTCCGTTCGCACACAGTTTAAAACCAGTTTTGAAGAACGCAGTGGCAACTTCTTAAGTGTAATAGCTATATTTTTGCTAACTCGTTCATAAGCAGTCTTCAATACGTTCTTAATCAGTTTAAACCCGTTTGCAATTAGTTCTACCTCGTTCTCAATACGTCCTCAGACAGTTCATCTCGTTGTAAAAACGTCCCTAGTAGGATTGAAATACGACGGTTCCGTTCGTATTACGTCCAGCTCGTCGTTAGTACGTTGTCACTCGTTCTAATTGTAGAACGTGACGACCACGAGAACATTTTGAGCATGTTCTATGTTCTAGAGGACCTACCCGTTCGAGTACGTTCAATGAAGTTTGTAAATAGACCCCAAACGGTTCTAAGTACGTCCAGTCCGTTCGTACACAGTTGAATCCCGTTTTCGAGAACGTAGTGAGAACTAGTTTGGGTGTGATAGTAGGGTTAATATGTAAGAGATATCACATTAGTATAAGATGTCCAATTTTGATACAATTTTAGCACCATAGAAGTGTAGTAGAAACTAGCCCGTGAAAATTCGAACAAACGAAGGTGGTAAGTAAGAGACGTAATCATGTCTAAAGCTCTGGGGATTTCCCTCCTCTTCTCTGTCCGCATCCAATGATTTTAAAGCAACAAGATAGATGCGAGATTCGAGCCAGGAAGCATCAATATTCATGTGTAAGCTTCCAGAGAAATGTTAGTCGTTAGGGCACGTCATCAATCACAATTTTTCAATTGTTTGACGGAGATCTTAAGACTTGGATCAATGATATAATACATAATTCTAATGATGCGCTTACTTTGCTGTTTCATTGTTTTCCGAGATATTCATACCTTTTTGTACGAAGTCTTAGGACTAAAAAGGATGTTTTAATGGGCACTTCACTGCCGTGGTAACAGAAACCTTTTAGCAATGTCTCGGAGGCTACAATGGAAAATTGAGATGATAAATGGGAGACTTACATCTTGGACGTTTAAGTGGACAGATCGAATCTTTCCAATTTGCGAGTTAGAAAATTAGCAAATACAATGATCCAAGAATATATTTACACAATACATTCGAAAGAATCACCCAGTCTCGTTTCATCAAACAAACACGGTAAATCAAGACAAATATTTTGATATCGACAGAGCTATTTGGTCTCTCAATTTAGTCAAGTCCGAATTATTTTTTCATTTGTCTAACGCTAATTAAGAAAGGGATAACACGATTTGAGCAACGACATTATTGAGTAAATCCATCTCCCAATGGGCTTGGAATCAAGTCAAGAATTATAGTCATTATACCATTCTTTATAGCCTTAACAACACACAGTGCATAGCATATCAGACCTACTTTATCATAGACAATTGATTTCCACTCTTTCCTAACCGAAAGTGAGTTCGAATCGCTGATTTTTGTGTACTTAAGATCAATAATTCTCAAATCGGCAAGGTGTTTTTATTAATTAATGTATATTGTATTGATTATCACATCATAAGCCACTTTCTGTATAGCGGCAATGGAGGACAGAAATATCCAAGAAGTAACTTAAAGAAGAAAATGGAAATATATCATATACCGATACAGATTCAATCAGCTACTCTAATCCTATAATTCCTATATCATCAATAAAATCTTCTCCGTTAATAGCCTCGAGTGGTCAGAAAACTATTATAAAACATGAATGGATATAGATATTAAGGCGAGTGATATATTGGTTTGTCTTCATGCTCATTAATATGCTCAATCCTCGCTTCTCGTGCATCTTTTAGCAAGGCAAGGTTCTCAGGGTTTGTCAAATCCGATGGCTTGTTCTGGGTTATGAACATGTTCATATGATTGTTTGATATTGTTATCGTAATCGCGTTTTTCCTGGTGTTTCCACTCTAGATCCTCGTCTAGTTCCCGATTCATTATTATGCATATGTGCTAAGCTTTGTTTTACTTCAAAACAAAGTGTGTAGACAATGGAAGAGATAAATTATATGCTTGTCAATTTTGTATTCTAAGAGGTTTTATTTTATATCTCCAGGTTTCAACATGGATGAGGGCGAAAAGTTTGATGTAAGCAAGCCTATAGGAATGGAGCTTATGGATAATGCGACCAATATCAACACTTCATCTGGAGGCTCATCTGCAACGCGTGCAGAGTCCGAGGATCAACCTTCCCAGATTGAGATTCACGCCATCATGGCAATGCTGGTGTTTTTCAGTATCATTGGTGTTACTGGAAACTCATTGGTCGTCTATGTCTACTCCAGAAAGAGGGATAAACTTACATCTACTATATTCATATTGACACTGGCGATAACTGATTTGATGGTCAGCCTTGTAACAATTCCATATACAATTGTCATGGAGTACTTAAGATTTGAAATTGGCGATTTCGATTTTCTCTGCAAACTGTATCATTTTTTGATAACATGTACAGTACCATTTGCTGCGCTGATCATGGTTGCGATTGCGATCGACCGCTACTTTTGTATTTGTCATCCATTCTTACATGCCATGACTGCGTTCAGGGCAAAGGTGATCATAATCTGTTTTGCCACACTGGCATGTACCCTCGGTACGTTTACATCGCTGTTTTATGGAGTTTACGAGAAAAAAATCGTCAACTCAACCATGGTATCGTATGTAAATAGTTCGCAATTGGAAGGCGAATCAACCAGAAACATCTCATCAGCAACATATACTGTTCTTAATAATGCTTTATTGACTACCGAAAGTAGCATTAAACAAACGGAAAACATAACATATACGGGGGTTTGTGCGCCCAGTTTTATATTGCTCGACGACTCAGCAAGAAGGGTCTACCAGAAGATCAGTGCATCAATATTTCTCATAAGTTTCATCATGGTGGTAGTTTTATATGTAATGATCTACCATTCTGTTCTTGCGAGACGAAGTAAACGGCTGAAACAGCGTGGAGAGGAGGGTAAATCGATGAATCTCCATGTACCCGATGCTAACTCTGAAGAGACGCAGCTCACCTCTACAAATGGACACCATCTTCATGCTACAACAAACGGCTCCACGTGTAAGAAAAAGCAATCAAAGGCCGAAAAGATACGTCTAAGAAGAAAGTCAACACTTAAAGACAAGGCAGTTATTGCCAATCTAAAGACAGCAATAATGTTATTCGTCGTCACCCTTGTATTTATTGTGTTCTTTCTTCCCGCGTGGCTCATCGCGCTGCATATCATCCCATTCAATATAATCGTTTTCTACATGTACTTTGCCTACAATGTGGCCAACCCTATTATCTATTCATTTATGAATGTCAACTTCAGAGACGACCTTAAGCTCATATTTAACTGCAAGAAACGTTGACTCAATATCGGGTGACCCATTGGGAATAGGAATGACAGATGAGTTAAAACTACAAACAACGATGATACGATAGGAAACAATAACGTATATGGCTTCAAATTATTATTGGTGAATATGATTCTATAACATAAGATGTGATGCAGACAACTTCGGCAAAACATAACTCAGAAGACATCTAACGACAATCTAGGAAGTGTGAAGATTTGATAATCATATAATAATGAGGCTTACGGTCGGAGAGTCGGTAAGATGAAAATTCACTCTAAAGTGTACAAAAATACAGGGTACATCAACCATGCAGTAGGTACATGAGTTCCCGTCATGGCACGTTTCTCTTCAGGAATCCGTCGAGAAGAAGTGGAAATAGTCTTAAGTAGGAACATGAATTCCCTTCATGGCACGTGTCTCTTCAGGCATCCGTTGAGAAGTGGAAATAGTCTTATTAAATTATTTCATTTCAGGTAAAAGATGCCTTCAAACGTGAAACTACAGAAAGTCTGTACTTTTAAGAACGATATGTAAAAATCAGCGTGACTGAAATCCTAAATGAAGTCTGTTCACTGACTCTACCTAGCATCGATACAAACTTAACCATATAAATACAGCAATATATCGACTAGTAAATATGAATAACATATAGCATCATTTGAAAGTGAACAGCTAGGGAATTAATGCAACTTCTTAGTTTGGCCAAAGTGTTGTCATAAATACAAATGGCTGATATATGAAAAAGGCAGATAGAGGAAGCTAATGTGTACAATGATCTATCAACGGAGTTGAATAAGTATCGAGCTCAACAGACCGATGTCGTTATACTTGATGGCATAGCTGCCTCAGGACGTCATTAACTTATAACGTACAATAATAGTGGTTGATGTAATATCTATATCAGTGTTACCACGGGGGATAAGCAAAACGAGGGCGAAGCCACGGACTGCGACTCGCGTAACTTTACACCGCAGCCCAGCGCCAAAATGGAGGGACATCCGGCAGTGCCTTCTGCTTCTTCCGACAAAATAGAGAAATCAAGGTATTTTAAATGCTATCGTAGTGTCTAATCGGTGATCAAAATATTACTCTGTATCTACTGTTGGTCTGTAGATAAGAAAATAAGCAGTTGTCCAGATCAAGCTAAAACAGTAGCAAAGTTCTGATTTTACCTGTAAAATATGTGCATATTATTTAATTTACTATACATTTGAAAGGAGTTTTAACACGTTTCTGATATCTAAAGGTTAGTTGAGGCTCCGAGTATAATTCGTGAAAATGATTTGATAATAGAATGTGTTCATGAGGAGAAAATTAGATTTAAACTGCGCATTCATAGTGGACGCAGTCCAGTAAACAAAGCTATTTCAACAACGCAACACAGCCTCCATTGATATTCTAAGGAACGCAGTCCAGCCGCGAACACGAAATAAATAAGATAGTGTAAACTATATTCCTACGCTATTATTGTTTCAGGAAAAGAAAGTCAGCATCCAGATTATCATTCAAAGTTACGTTGATTAACATATATCTATTACCTGAATCAATGTCCCAAATTGCTATATTGTATCGTCTAAGAGTAAGACCTAGAAATATGGCAATTCAATAGCGTATTTGGCAGAACAGTCGAGCGCAAGATGACAACGTAATATGTTTATTACAAACCAATTTGTGGATAGGGTTAAATATATAGATAATTGGATAGTGGTGAGACTTTTTATAAGAAGTAGAAATGCGAAACAATTAACTTTTTGATGATGCAATAAAAGCTGTTGGGGAAGGGTACATTAACTAGTATTTAAGATATCAGGAAAATATCAAATAATTGGAGAGTTGGTGAGTTAATGTAATTTTGGATGCTCTTTCCAACAGTCCATCAATATTGCTAGCTACCATAAATTCATGATTTCAGCTGTATTTGACAGCTTGTATATATTTGCAGAATGGATTGAGACACGATGTAGGTCTATTAGAATAGCCCTTTATATTCAATTTTGTCCAAAGTTGCTCCATTTCGGCCACACCTGTACACACATTGTGCTATCTACCTTTGGCTGTGATTGCGTTCAGCTTCAGATATAAGCAACACTGATTCGCGGACTGCGTTGGGCAGATGGATGGACTGCGACTATTATAAATTCCAATTTTCTATGTAATTGTACGTTTTCCGCTTACCAAATATCACACGAAGATGTAATTGTAACAACAGAACATGAATAATTATATTAATTCGATGTCATTTCTGATTCCTTTGTTTAAATCGGTACATTAGGGACAAATATTGACAAAATTACATTTTTTGTGGCAGATTTCGAATTCATTCGTGTTCATGCTAAACTATTGGACAGCCGAGCACCAAGAATGCCATTGCAGGTGGAGTATGAATATGTTGATCACCGACTGGAACATACTAGCTATTCTGTAGAATATCCAAACCAATAATCTACCCCAAATCCTAACATGCCTTCCAAATTAAGTTTGGACTTACCGCCATTGTTCAGCTATAATGCGTTGTAACCTCGTTTTGAATTACGCGAGTCGCAGTCCGTGGCTTCGCCCTCGTTTTGCTTATCCCCCGTGGTTACACTGATACCCATATTCTCATGTTTAAGGTCCCATGAACGGTTTAACATTACACAATACTTTACGTTACTTCATTAGCATGTCTGTATGCCGAATGCTGGTCAATCGCTTATCAACATCATTTTAGCTACCACCCCGGGCTAGGGGACAGAGGGGCAAGACGGACACCCTAAGAGCTTTACAGCTTGTAAAGATATTTTGCTAGGATTTCTGTCCGCTGAACCCATGTTTATCGAAACAAGGAACATTGGTTCTCTGAGATACAGTGGTATTGATTTTGAAATGAATTTTTGAATTTCTATTTATAAGCCTCTCACTTTTGAGAAAAATGATTTTGTGTGGTCATGGGGCAAGAAGGGACCCCCGTGAAGCAAAAAGGGTCGTTCTATCAGAAACCGTCTTTGAATTTTACCAAAGTCTAATAGAAGTGGGGCAAGAAGGGTCACTTTTTGGGGGAAGTGCCGCCGATTGAATCTGGCGCCTAAATGAAACAAAATAAACGGCGAATGAGGTCAGTGCCATGATAATCCCATGTCAGAATATAATATCAGACTATATATACTTGGTGGTCCGTCATGCCCCAGGAATCCTTCTTACCCCGCTGTCCCCTACCCCATTTGCGACAGAAGTGAACGAAAATCAACCTGGATGTAATCATGAATCGTAATTACTATACATCATAAACTTTCAAGTGAAAGAATCAATCATATCAACAATTTTAGTTATAACTTATTACATTCAACAAATAGATTGTATTGCCACTACTTGTTAAGATGATTCAATTCTAGCTCTTTTACCTACATCTGGTATAAGATAAAATGTTATTTTAAAGGCTTCGTTACTGAATAAGATGCACTTAGGTTTTCGTCAAATGATTATCTCGTAGCAACAGAGGTTTAAGTGGAAATGCATAGCCCAGTTTCCAGGAAGTCTTTTAAAATGGTAATTCCCTTAAGATCGTACACACATTTGGTTTGCTATTGAGGATAGACGCATCCATATAAAAGGCACTGTTATGAGAATCACACTTAACCGATATTAGGATTGATGTAACAGGTGGCAGTAAAGGAAAAATAAATAATACAAGAGTAGGTTTAACCAATTACAAGAACGGTCTGTAATTGAAGTATACAAATTTCATTTTACTAATCAATAGTTATTTTTAAATGTCTGGATTTTACTTAACCAAGGATATCAACTTTCATAAAGAAATGTACACTGGACCAAGTTGATGATATAAGATCTGGGCATTAGCCTATATCGTGTAAATATTGTAATGTATAACCATCCGACATATAATATATTTGTCTGCACGCATCATGTACATATTGACTGCTTATAACAATAGGTAATGTATCTGCGAATGGCAGTCCATATACATGTACTTATTGTAAATGAAATGTGTATATCTGAATTGCACAAAATACACTTAACAAACTGGTATGGTATGATACTGCTATAAATTATATAACCATGACAACACGAAATCGAAAAAATAAACATGTTTCACACTTACAATAACCGATGAAGCAATTAAGGAGAATGCACGTTTCACTAAATAGATATATTTGTATCAGACAAATATAACAATATAGTTAATTACTAAAATATTTTCTTTGATGTATTGTGCTTGAGTAAAACTAGCATATTAACAGTCTTATTGTATAGATACAGATACAAAGATCCAAATCCAAATCCAACGATACAGGTGAATGATGGGATTATATTTAATACGAAAGAAATGATATATCCAATACATATAGACTGTCGTTCAACTGTGTACTTAATTGGAAACAATGTGTATACAAATAGAATGATTGACGGACATGCCGATAAGGATAAAAAACATGTGTTCAGTTCCTCGAGATGCCGTGAACTGCATCTTCATTCGCACTCTCGGTCTTCTCTGTGACCGAAAGGGACCGAGTGAACGATGGTGAACTATTCATTGCATATTTGAAATGTGGTACAAGTTCCTGTCAAGTTACAAACCTGTTTTTAATGAAATCATATTTTATTGAACACTAAATGTGCATGTTAAATTTAAAATCACCTTATACGTACATGATACGCTTACAAAAATTATACGATTGAATTAAATTAATAGAAAGAGGAAGTATTGCAAGGGGTGGGAACGCGCAGAGTGTTTTCGTTGAGTACAACAGGAAAGTACAAAAACTGGGTAGTTTTACTTCGTTGTCTGTGAACGTTTTTAATACCGCCATACCTACCAAATGCTCATTACGCTCTCAGTACATCGAGGTAACGTTCAATTGTTACATATTGGCACCCAAAACTTTAGTTTTTCAATAATGTGGGGTTAACTACGGAATGTACAAAATAACAATATTTCTTTGGTTAACCCCACATTCTAGAAAAACAAGATGGATGGCTGTCAATTTACATCGATTGAATATTTCCCCGATGTGACTGGAACGTGATTAGGGTGTTGTCAGATAAAGGATACAGTACAACCGGTCTACAGACTACCAAATAAAACTACACCTACCTGCTTCACGAACGGAAATACGCGTTTCCTCCCCTTGAATTAATTAGAGTCTAAATCAAAAACTATTGATCCATAGGTGGGGTATGGAGATTAGTTGTAAGAATGAGTGGGGTTGTCACATATGTGGGGTATGTGCACCTCAACTTAACCTAGCTTTAATGAAAATACGGCTAAGTATGATAAAGATAGTTATGATTTTAAGCCCAATGCCAGATTTGTGAGGTATCGCGTGGTTCCGCCATTGAAGCGCCACACAACTGACAGGTCAGCTATGCTTGTACCGCAGAAGACATAGAATGATCATCGATATAATACCTCACTATTATTACGTAAACGGAACCGGGTATTATATTGATGATTCTATGTCGTCTGAACTATTTGTTCGCAAACCTTTAGGTTTTCTTAAACATATGATACTGACACACGTTAGTGATAAAAAAAAATGACATGGCAATTCTGCCCACAACTGGTGGAATAAGGAAAGGATAAGGAAAATCGAGGTTCCGACATTTTGTTACCGAAACGGATCCGTTTCCATAACTTGTTTGAAGAGTGCAGTACCAGTGTTTATGGTACATCTTGGGATAAAGTCGCGACACATTTATGTAAAAGATATGTGAACAATATATGTGATATGACTTGTAATAAACTCAATGTTTACATGCTACCACAATCATGTCACGTCTACGGTATTTTCAAACGTATTTTCAAAAGACAAATAATAAAGTTTCGTGTAACCTCTTTTATTTGACTTTATTGATAAGGTTAAGACAAGATGTATTTTCAAAGTCAAAATAATTGTACATAATAATTGGCTTTTAGAGGAAATTATTTGTTTTGTCAGATGTATTTGAAGTTAAGTTTATGAAGAAAATTGAACTTAACCAATTTAGCAATGTTCAAGCATTCGATAATGTTATCTAAGTTAGTTATAGTGTGAAGACGAGCATTCAATATCCTGTTTTCCAATATAATTTGGTACCGAAATGTTTTTTCCATTACCAGTGCTGGTACTTTTTTTCATATGTGTCATTTTTGATATTGTTTGACGAAGTACTATCAGCATTTTCTTGTAACCCTTAGATATGATAACATCATTTTTATTGTATAGAAAGTAACGTTTAATAAACAAATGAGAGAAATGAAACCGCAAGGTCTGTACGAGTAAGGTAATGGCCCCCTTTTTACCTTGATTGTTTACTCAACAAGGCATTAACATGACAAAATGTCACCACCTAGGTGCTTAAATCTATTTAAAGTCATATTTGAACTTCTGAGAACTTGTAGATGCTTTGGAAAAAAGATCAATTTGAAGCATGTTGAAAAAAGGCCTTTTGACCTTTTTTGACCTTGAAAATGTCATTGAAGGTCAAATCTCAAATCCAGAAGTCAAAGTCAGATTTGAGCTTCTGAGTACTTGTAAATGATTTTTATAAAAAAGTTTAGTCAATTTGAAGCAAGTTGAAAAAATACCTTTTTGAACTTTTTTGACCTTGAGAAGAACATTTAAGGTCATATCCCAAGTCAGATTTGAACTTCTGTAGATGAACTTGTAGATGATTTAGAAAAAATGAAGTTGGTTTAAACAGTATTTGTTAAGTTATTGGAAGTTGAAAGAATTTGTTACAGACGCCAACCGCCATCCGCCGTCACAAAAAACGGAGACCATAATAATGATTAGTCACCACTTTTTGAGTGGTGACACAATGAATAGAACCAACTTATTTTGTGTAAGTTTGTCAGTACAATATAAAGAAGAAAAAACATTTAGACACAATTAGCCATTTTATCGTATGATCTCTAAAATGAAGCCCTCTGATTGGTCAGTTCTTGTACTGTACCAATCTGTATTGCTACTGAGATTTTCCCCTCCGTATCAATATTTTCTGTATTGCTACGGAGATGATCAATCCCGTACCAATACAGGGTGACAGGTTCATGTGACGTCATCTAAAGGTCAGACGAGTTTCCAATATGGCTGAGTGTCGACATGATCAACAAGTGAAACGTAGGTTTATGGATTTATCTTCAGCAGATATCGAAGAAAAGAGATTAAAATACGTGCCTAAGAATACTTTAGCCAGTAATAAAAAAAGCGGAAAGTTGTTAGAAGCTTTCGTAACTCACAAAAACCTGTGGAAAGCCGACGTCAACGAGGACAATCATGACTTTTCCAAATTTTCTGCCAAAGAACTTGACACAATTCTTGGTGAATTTTACCTATCTGTCAGAAAGGAAGATGGGGACATGTACAAGGTATCAAGCTTAGAAAATCTCCGTAATGGAATTAACCGATTTTTGCAATCGCCACCATACAATGTGAAATTTGACATTGTGAAGTCATCGGAATTCCAGAACTCCAACAAGTTCTTCAAAAGTGCCGTCCAAGAACTCAAGGCGGAAGGACTTGGTTCAACCGACCATTTTCCAGATATAACCCAAGAAGATATTGAAAAAATGTATGAAGACATACATATGGATCCAAACAATCCTTGTGGATTATACAATAAAGTTCACTTTGAGATTCGACTCTATTTTTGTCGCAGAGGACTTGAGAATATCACTGACATGACAACAGATACTTTTCGTGTTTGTAAGGATGAAAATGGAATGGAATATGTTATAAAAACTAAAGATGAGTTGACTAAAAATCATCGTGAGAAACAGAAAGAACTAGTTACAGGTATTATGCCAGCTAATGGTAATGAAAAATGCCCGGTTAAGTCATTTAAGAAATATGTGTCGAAGCTGTCAAAAACCAACGACAAAAATAAGGGACGATTATGGCGATATCCTATAAAAACCACCAATTTTGACTTTGACAACCCTGATGAGCATATGAAGTGGTATACTGATAGACCAGTGGGTGTGAATTCCATAAAACAGTTCATGCCAAACATGTCGAAGATGTGTGAACTCAGCAAAAATTACACTAATCACAGTATAAGAGTTACTGGCTGTACAATATTGAGTAAAACAGGATATAACAATGCACAGATAATGTCTGTAACAGGTGAGGAAGCTGCATAATGCTTTTTTAGATATTAGAGGTATTAATTCCTATGTAATACTTCTGAATTTTTTTGTCCTTAGATGTAAATGTAATTCTTATCATAGTTTAGAGAGATTTCAATCTTAAGACTGCAAACATTTTCGTATGATATAAATTTGATGGTTAACAGAAGTGTGGGTATTTTGTGAGTGTATGCTACAAGTGGGCGAAGCGAATTAGCTTTGAGCACGGGTCATCTCTTCAAGAAAATTTGAAAATGAGCTTGCATTTGAAACATACTTGGGCATTAAAGTACAAGATTCTGACTAATATAGATCAATAAAATGTAAATTAGGCCCCCTATTGGCCATTTTTTCAGAATATCCAGTATTTTTAAAGTGTAGAGAAATTCAATATAAAAAATTCACTTTTTTTCTAATCTTTGAGAGTACGCCTTGCGTTTGATGCGTACATGACTATGCCATTGGTAAATGTCAATTCTCTGTATTAAGCAATCATGATTTTGTCTTTCCAGGACACAGAAGTACTGCCAGTCTACCACTGTATCAGAGGGTGTCAGTTGATGAGAAGATCTCCATGGGGAAATCAATCAGTGCTGCACTGGGAAGTTGCAAACCAGATACCAACAGCACCATGCAGTTAGACCTATCTTTTGATGACAATGGTAAGTAAATTCATTGGCCCAGCAGTATTTTGAAATATTACTCACAGTAACTTGAGTTTGACATTTTGGAATGTTTTTTCAATTAGTACAGTAGTCAGTCACAAAGATGAATTGCTTATGACATCCTGATATTCATAAACCTAATATTTTTTGAAGTGTTCTTTATACTTCCAGACCATTAATTATTGCTATAATTGTATAACATCAGTTTTCATATTTTCTTGCTTAATGAATATTGATTGTGAGCTAATTTCAATTTGATCAAAGTTTGTATTCCAAAAACTTCTTTTGGTTGTTTTCAGATCTAACAGATGTACTTCAACTACAAGGAGCCTCATCTGATGAGCCATTTACAACAATTGATCAGCAAGTAGCCAAGACTAGTACACTGGATCAAGGATACTCTAACTTTGACCTGGATTCAGTGTTACAAGGTAATGTGTATTGAGTGACGAGATTTAACACAGATAGCCTAATGTCAGAACATTTATTCTTAGAAGCGTTTGATATTAAACAGAAACAACAACAGTTTTCTAATCAAGGAAATGTGTTGAAAACCTCTTTAATTTTCCTATTCTAGCCTATGATTTAAGCTAATGAATGAATATACAATGAACAATACAATAAATCATTCGATTCAATGTAGTAGACATTGAAACATAGGATTTGCTGGTGAATATTGTTTTTTCAAAATCATCTTGTTTTAATGACCCAACATAGTGATTTGCTGTATTCCAGAGCCTTTTAATGACACAGATGACTTCCTGTTGTCCCAAACATCGACAAAGATTGCCACAGTAACAACTACAGTACATGGAACAAAGTCTCCCAAGTTACCTCCACTTGCTGCTGAGACAAAGTCACCTAAACAGATTATCTCTGATCGAAGGTCCCCGAAAGTACCTCTTGGATCTGTTGGATCAGGACTTTTCAATAACTGTAACATTCAAAACTTGAATGTATATTGGAAGAATTAATTCTTCTTGAAATGAGAGTGTGGAACTAGTATTCACACAACACGTTGAGAAAGTTTAAAATGACTCTTGTTCCATGTAGTTGAAACCTTTAAAATGTATTACATTTGTTCTTATTCTAGTCATAGTATTTTCTAATCTTAATATTATGGAACATTTTATTTGTAAAAATACAAAAATATTGTTTCTAGTCAATACAGAACCATTGTCTGTACATCTTGCCTTATGTTCAGTTTATTATACTAGAGACTTTATGCTGTCATTCCTCTCCAAAACCTGTTTAAATACATATATATTGTATTTCATTCATGAAAAAAAGTGGCTACATTGAATTAATGGTTTTAGAGCAAGTCGCAATATTTCCCAGGAAGATGGGGATTATCTCCCTAAGTAAAATGTATTGGCCTAAGATCACACGATAAAAACGTTTCGTCTCGTGCCAATACGAAATTTCTCGAGCACAATATATCCTGTATTGCACTTCAAATCATTCAATAACTTATATTATTTTCTCATTAATTATTCAGTTTGGTAAGGAGGACGACGAGATTGAATATTTCAGTGTAGTTTTCTTGCCCTGTCTAGTTTAAGGCATGTGATTAGAATTCAATACCAGTCTTATTTTTCAAAAGAAAATACCAGCCTTATGAAATACTGATTTCAAAAATATTCAAAATAGTTACCTTTGTCGCCAGAATATTTTATTATTCATTAAGTACAGTACAACTCTCACTTATCGTGTGCATTCAACTTTATGCAACAATAAGGCTCTCTTGATATACTTATGGTAGTCAACCACATATACATGTATGTGTCTTCAACCCTAGTTCTAAATTAGAAAAAACATGGACGATAAAGTATTTTTCAAATACTAGTACACGTGTGATTGCACCTGCGTCTTGATTCATTAGCTTATGGTTATTTATTCTACTCCGTTTATCTACCGATAAATTAAAATTCGAGACTCTGTGTTGTATTACACATCCATACTCATTTATGGTATATGATTCTTATTGAATTGTAACCAAAATGCATATGAGAGAATGGTGTTCGATCACTGAATAAAACCTAAACATAAGTAAATGTTTGCAAGCTGGCTCTTGACTTTAAGTCTTATTTTCACATAGTAAACAATATTCAAAAAGTGTACAAATATGTAATTTTACTATGTAAGAAATATAATTACTAAAACATGTGTGAGCAATTCAATCAACATGGAGTTTGTTAGCTTTTTCGGATACAACACATTATTTTCACATTTTCTGGGATCCACCAGGGATAGGGCTGAAGCAATAGACATAATAGGATTATACGTGATCACTAAATATCCCAATGTAAACATGTGATTGCATTGTATTGAGGCGAGTGCAAGAATGGTATCTGTAAAACATGAAATAAAATTTTATCAGAGAAGACATTTATTTTACAATTTGAAAACCAACTATTTTTAAACAAGACTAACAGTGATAAATATCGCGCTTTGAAGAGAGGAAATGGTCGCCATGTAATTTTGCCACGACGCCCAAAACCTAATCACACCCCATGTATAGTCTGTCACGTGACTTTATGGATGACGTTGGGTCAGGACAGTCAGATCTTTTACCATGAGTACTTTTTCAATTTAATATGACATTTCTCATTAATACAATATGTTTTCTGTCAAGTAAAGTCCGAAGGATATTATAAATATCAATCGAACGATTCGAAAAACTGAATAGGGACCTTATGTCAACATTTTTATCAAAATGATGAACCTATTTACACAAAAGAAGATCTTTTTCTAAATTTTATCGCTCGGAAAGATTATTCAACATGGGATATAAAACTCTTTCAAAAGTAGAATGGTACAGAAAGTCTAATTTGAAGATTAAAAATTATGCTGAAAACAATGGATAGCACGAGTTTTCCCTATGGTAAAATAACAAATGTTATTTTTAAGTTTGTCGCATTTCAATACCAACCTCCTTGTTAATACAGTGCAGAGGAAACATTTGATTATTTAGATTGAGAAAAACAAGATCCACTGTATTTATGGCCTCCAGAAAGTACTCATGGTGAAAAATATGACTGTTCAAAATCACTTGCCATACTGTAAAAATTTCAAGTTGGACGGACAAGCGTATAGAGGAGTTCCCACATAGCTTTGAAATCTCGCTAATTCTCGTTTTTCATGAGATTTTAAGAGATTTGCACTTTTAACCTCTGCCGACTAACTTTTCTTTTTAATAGCATATTTGAAACCAGTGAAAAGTTTTCCACAACAATAACTTTGATTTATACAGTTATGCCATTCAATAACATGACTTTCTTAAAAACTTGGGCCAAATCTCCACTGATGCAATGCTAAGATTTTTTTAAAACCTTGGTTTATTCGTTTGAAAATCAAAAATGTTATGATTAATCACAACAGGTACATTGACGGGGTCATCCCAAACTCGGATGAAGAAATTAGACAGATTCAAACATCAATTTCTGATAGAAACTGAAATCAAGTGACTATTGCAAGCTTTTAACATTGAAGTGAATGACAGTCTGGCCCAAGCAAAATGAAGAAAGACAATGGTGACATATTTTATTTCAGCTTTATTCAGCTACTTTGTAGAATATAGAAACTATACAGGGTGGTCGGAAAAAATGGGACACTCGTATTTCAAAAATAAATATTGCTGGCAGCATGCGCTTACATGCCTTAGACCTAACCCTAATCAGATCTTGGCACTCGTCTGCTCTTGCCTTGGAATTTTGATGACAAGATTTACTTTATATGGCCACCCATCCGCACGCCCGTACGTCCATCAGCACAAGATGACGACATTATAGGCCTAGCACTTTTTCCAACTAGTTAGACACTCAACGTTGGTTTATTTTTTGAATTGAATATATTTATAGAAAATATTGACATAGAAATGATAATTTGAATGATCTTTTTCAAAAAAAATGTTTACACCCTAAATGAAGTCACTTGAGGTGCAAAATCGTTTAAGGTCTAAAACATTTAAGTGGCACATTAGATATGACATTTCATTATTATTGAAATAGTGTATCCTTTGTTCAATCTTCGCAATGGTGTTAAAAAGATAATAAATATGTAACGCACTGTAAAGTGGAATATTTGATGATTAAAATGTCAACATTTATTTGAAAATGGAGGGAAAGGTCCATGTGCAGTATGGCAAGTGATTTTAGAAAGTCACATCTTTAACCATGAATACTTTCTGGGCATGAATACAGTGGTTTTTATTAAAACAATATGTTTTCTTTCAAGTGAAGTGCCCATGATGATAAAAATATCAATCGAACAATTCGAAAAAATATGAATAGGGACCCCATGTCAATATTTTTTGTTGAACAATGTTGAACCTATTTACTCAAAAGAGGATTTTTCTGGTTTTTATTGCATGAAAAGATTATTCATCAAGGGGTTTAAAACTTCTTCAAAAGTAGAATGGTATTGAAAGGTTAGTTTTGAAGATATCAATTTTCGATGACCAAAGTTATGCTGAAGACAATGGATAGCACGAGTTTTCCCTAGATATACTGAGACGTCATCCCTACGTCATTTTGACACAATAATTTCTCACGTTTTATAAAATTGCTTAACGTCGTATTAATAAATGATTAGATTGTTCTTGGAATAGTATTCCTTGGATTGTTACATATGTTAACTAACTCGTGTTATTCGTCGGTTTTCCTTGGAATAAAATCTTGGAATAAGATCCCAAAATATATTTTCTTCATCCTAGTGTCGGAGCAACGAGATGTAAATGAAAAGTTCTCAAAATAACGAGATAGAAAGTATGTCAATAAAAAACACCGTCGGCTACAAAAATGTAAAATTAAATATTCTCAACTCGACTCTGTGTCCATCACTGCCCTTTCAAAGCACAATCACCAGGCAAAGCCAGTGAATTCCAATGAATTACATGTGAAAACTATTAGCGTATTGTAATTGCTATTTGATTGCATTACATTCCAAACGAGATTGAAATGCAAACTTACGGGCAGCTGCTCAAAGGCGGATGTAATTCCTTGATTACCAACTAACACTTGATTACAATTTCATATAAATATATATATATATATATATTATTGCAGTTGATTGCATCTTGGAATGATGCTACTCGTTTGTGATAACACATTCCTTGCATAAACGTGTGTAGACTGGCTGAATGACTACTTTGCGATTGCTTCATACAAATTGCTTTCGGCATTCCAAGGAAATGCCCATGGTAACCCCTGAATTAAATCAGAGTCTAAGTAGAGCCATAATTCTTTCCAACACCTCTCTAATTAATGTTGTTATATTTATTCTATCTGCAGATGAATCAAATTGGCAAATATTGATGAAAAATCAAGATTTGCTCTTCCTCTTGGCAAATTAATATTTATGAAGATATGATGAATGAAATTGTTTACTTGGCTAATGAAACTGCAGATTTCTTAATGTTGAAACTAAAAGACAAGTCTCTCTTCTAAAATTCTTGAATGATTTCGTCATGAATGATGAATTAATTTGCTTACTCGTCATAAGAATTAAAAAGTCGTAGACATGCCGTAGCGTCAAACTTGCTGCACAGTCGCCGTATGGTCGACTTGCGGCTGTCTTGGATTATTCGTCAAATATCTTAGGGACACCTCAAGGCGTCCATGCGTCACTTCTTCAAAGGTCGGATGACAGTAACATGTTTTCTGTCGCCACAAAATTCAAAATACGCTGTGCAGCAACCACAGCATATGTGACTGCTAAAGTATGAGACCGTGGAAATGCTATGTAGTGGCCGTAGATTTGCTATTGACCAATTGACCTCCAGAAACTATAGATACTAATAAGTTGCTGCTGTATAATCTCAAGCAAATAACGAAACATGTCTAAAACAAATGTTACCACTAAGGTCAACAAAAAGGTTGATTTTTGAGTTGAATGGTGAGATTTTTTCCTAAATGCAATATGTCACAAGGATTGTTTTCTCTTCTGGACTCCATTTGCTAAATTGAGAATGGAGGTATAAGACGAATAGTTTTAATTTTTTAAAGGGGCCAAAATATTTTCCTAACATTTTTAAAAGATACTCCTCTGGGATTTTCAAAAATAGTTTAGCCCTCCCTTGTAATTTTCCTCCGCCTCTGCTATCACACCGTGTAGACATCCACATGTCTACGTTATACTATTAGTCGATCAGTCTCAAAACGTTTTAAACGTAACAACCTAGATGGTGTAAAAGTTGATAAAGATACCGTGTTGAATTGTAGTCCAACGGGATGCAGTGATGAAGTTACCCCAGGCCTCTTCCATTATTCATTCTGATGGTTTCACAACACTCAATAGTTCTAATTGGTTAAATAAGACTTCTTTTGGGATGCCCAGAGACAGGATTCTAACCTGGAAATGGTTGTCAGAACTAATATGTTTCGTGCTGGCCGACAACACAATAAGTCGATAATTACTTTAAAGATGAGTTATCGTAGGGGTGGATCAGTAGATATGGAAGGGGTAAATGGAGATGGTGTGAAACCTCGAACTCTCGCCAGAACGTTTATTTAGAAGCAAAGTAATCTAGTTTTTATTCTATCATAATCAGAGCCCAAAATGATTTTTTTTGAAAAAAACTTCAAGTTTGCAACAACCTGTGATACTAGTCTCATACTCTTTGGTGCATAGTCGTCCAATAACAGCAATACACAATTGAATTTTATAAGTTGCGAATCGACAATGCCAATGAATATGCATGACGATTGTTTCAACCGATATGTCGTCGCGTGAGAATAACTTTGTACTAACTGCCATTTTCAAAAAAATTGAGATAGACATGGAATTTTACTATTTGAAACACAGGCTTTTATCTCAGATACATGCCCCATCTCAATTCCCTCTCATTAAGCTAGAATTCAGTGTGAAATTGTACCATCTCCAGACAAACAGCTTATTTCTAATTTCAAATTGTCATATCTGATATCAACTGTTTCAACCAATCAACTCTCTAAGAATTGGTCATGTGACTTGCAAAACTTGGAGTTATAACAATCTTATATTAAAACGAGGTATGCCAATATGCATGTTATTGTATCTAGAATGAAATAATGTTTTGTAACACAATACCATGCCAGTTTGCATGCCTGGCCTTTCATGTTTTAGTTTTAGAACTATTACAAGGAGATCAAAAAAATAAAATGATACAGTATGTGTAATCCCATGCATATTCAAATTATATGCCCTCAATTACTCTTTGTATTATGGATGTTCATTGGATTATTCATGGCCACATGATATGAAATAGAATTACTTATTTCCTCGAAAACCTAAATCCTTGCTACCAGGGAAGATGAAAAGTACAAATGACCAGTTAATTAGATCATGTGAGCAGTCAAAAGTACCCTTTATCTTCCCTGCTACCAGGTCTTATGTTGAAAATGAAAGACTACTTATTTGTTTCTTCAAATAGAGTACATAATAATAGGTTATATACTAGATATAGTAATCAAAACAAATAGTAACTGTCATATTTTGCACTACATTGCTCAAAGGCAATCACTGTCTGTATACTATTGAAATCTCTTTCAAAATGATGTTTTATAGTTTGTGGAAAAAAGCTAAATCTATTTAAACTAGCTTTAACTTTAACTGACCATACACTATATCAATAAGGAGTTATCTTTATGTTAGTATAGTCCCTCAAAACACTTATTTTATTGTCTCTTCATCTATGATTTACTTTGCGCTTTTCACTGAACATCTGGGATCTTTTTAGTTATTTTATTACTAGTATGTTTTTCAGATTTGTCCTTTCTTTTGCATTTTTGGGATCACTGTTTTTAGATCATTTACATTTCATTTTGGAAAAGTAACAAATTGGTCCAATTTCTTTACAAAGAGCCACTCTTAGTCTCCACTTCTACAATTGCTTCAATTCCCAATTGTACTCCACAGAGTAGCAAACAACAGAAAATGAATGGATAATGATAGCTGCATCCCAAATAACAAAATGTGATTACCTAAATCGAGGTTTCATCACTTTCATTAATCTAAAATGAATTAGAAATTATTTTTCTATCTTCAAAGGACGATTCTCGGTTGGGAGAACGAAGTTCATCAATCTAAATGAGCATTATCCCTGCTTCGGACAAATTTGATTTTTTCACCTAATATAGATTTGAATGTCTTCTTTTGAATAGTCATAATTTAGTTTGGGTAATATTTCTAGATGTTTCACAAAAAAATATTAGCGCAGTACACTGATGAACTTTTTTCCCCAAATCGAGACTTGTATTTTATTGAATCGGTCTAATTGAGCGTTATCCCTGCTTCAGACCAATTTGTTATTTTTACATCTTGTAGATTTAAATGTCCTCTTTTGAATATTCATAATTTAATTTGGGTAATATTTCTATATTTTTCATGAAAAAATTATTAGCCCAGAAGACTGTTCTCCAAACCGAGAATCGTCCTTTCGTCCATGTGCATGTAATAAAAATTGGTTATGTCTTAGGCCCTAAGGATCTGAAACCTGCTGGTCAAAATGGAATTACGGACCAGTTGCAATGTTATTCTCCTATACCCAGTGAAAAAATCAACTGGTCTATATCAAAAATATAATGACCAGCGGACCGGCCCTTAGGGGCTACATTGTAATGTGCTGGGAGGTTTAGGCTACAGGGTTTATACCGAGGGAAATATGTGGGGGACCGTATTGGCATCATTGGTTTCAATGCATTGTACTTCTGCCTTAGTTTCAAAGGCAATAAATTCTTTTTGAAGGGTGTCCTGAGATTCCAAAATTAAGAAATAATTGTACTTATTTGAGAAATTGATTTTAAAGTTTTATAAATTGAATTTTCTTTATTTTATTAAATAATATTCTTTGGTTTTTGAAGATTTTTTTACAAAGCAAAACATTATTTTACATTCTAGATACAATAACATGCATATTGGCATACTTTGTTTTAATATAAGATTGTTATAACTCCAAGTTTTGCAAGTCACATGACCAATTCTTAGAGAGTTGATTGGTTGAAACAGTTGATATCAGATATGACAATTTGAAATTAGAAATAAGCTGTTATTCCGGTGGGAAATTGTATCAACTCCATTTCCATAGTTTTAAAAAAGGATCTTGTAAATTGTTTCAAGGTATGATATTTCATATAAGATATCTCTAGGGTGAGACCAGGTGACATACAAAAAATCAAGTTTCACATAGCAATACTAAGTAAGATACAGACCTCTAAACTTTCAAACCTTGATTTCTCAGTTCCGTAAAAATGTGAGATAGTACAAAGTTATTCTCATGCGACGATGTATCAACTTGAATAAAGTTTATATCATTCAAAATATAGATATTCACGTATATAAATTAATATCTGTGGGGTATAGTACTTTTGTCTGAGTAGCTGTCACATTAGCCATGAGGGCTCCGCCACCGGGTTGCTTATTTTGGGCATTGATTCTTTGACGATGGGGGATATCTTGCCGTAAACTTTGTTTTGCCCACCGTGTATCCATGTCGTGCCTTTTGTATATAGTATTCGCACTTTGGCGAACGTAGGGCCCACATGGCATCATGGCGACAGCTTCATTATGAAGCCATTTTCTTTTTTTATGAAGCCATTTTCTTTTTTCTTTCAATATTTAACCTGGATTTTCTTAAACATTAACGCCTCAGTGTTTGGCCCTTATTGATTTCTTTGTGAAGTTCAATCTCTCACTGTCAAGAAAATAAGTCATTTTTCTTAATTAAATGTATTGAGTGGACTGATTGTAAAGCTATTGAAGATTTAACATCTTAGGAGGAACGATTGTGGAAAGATCACAGTTCAACCCTGTGGCTTAAGACAAGTCTCTTCGAATTAATATAACATGTTTTCAATTTGCAGTGTTATTCACAATGTTAAACCAGGTGGGAATTTATGACTAAAATAAATCTGAGCGCATTCAAGATGCAGAAATGGGATTTAAAAAACATCTTACGTTGTTTTATTGAATGTAATTTCCATCAAATAACTGGCATATGGTGACATTTGATACCAAACTATTACTATACTAGTAAAACAATCGTAAAAGGAAGCGAATGGTAATTAAGACATGGTATAATAATTCTTTCTCAAGAGAATGAGCAACGACCAAACTATCATTGTACTTGAAAGACGAAATCCTGCCATAACTTGCCATATTGGTTGGTTGGATCAAAGATATCCCGATTGCTAATGCTTTGTCTGGCAGATGATAGAACATTCTTTTCCAGAAAAATAGCAACTTGCTTTGAAAAAGTGACCCCCTTTCTTATGTTATATTATGACAATGTATCATTATTACCTCCATAGATAAAATATACAACAATAATATTAATGTTTGAGTGACAACATAAATATAACAGTATAAATACATTTATGTACAACTCGGATGTAAACGTACTCTTGATATGACTGTCAAGAGTGCAACCCATCTTCCCCAAGGTCGATATAAGATAGCGCTACCACTACCTCAACGTCCCATCAATAGCCCATTTTGTACATTCTTGGAAAGTTCAATTAGCAACATGGGGGGCATAGTACTTATAAATTACTTTACAAGCGATATGATATATATACAAGTGAACAATGTGTCTATCGTATCTATTTGGTATATTTTAGTGGGGTATTTTTCGTCTTCATCACATTAGTAACATAAACATTCCAATTGTATTTTATCAAGACTATCTCGTCAATTTGACGACGTTTTTGACGTTTTGTGTTTAAACTCTTTTCAGGCAGAGATTTACAAGGTGCAACGCATTTCAAAAAATTAAAAGTAGATCCCTTTTGGGCAGATATCTTTGAAACAAAATAACTATTCATCAAAATTAAAATTAAATAAAAAATAGACACTTGCCTACACCCTCAATAACTTCCACGTACTCAAATTGATTGACCTGATTATAGCCAAAATACGTAAGAGTGAGATGATGACCGTATTACTTTTTCCTAGTGGTAAAGTGTGTAATAAAGACAGTATATCTCAGTGAATTTATAAATTGGAATTTCTTTCTTATTGGAAAGTTTTAAGTAATTTTATCAAAAACAAACAAAATTAGAGCAGGGCGTCCAAGACTTTTGGACAACCCCTCGTATATTGTCAACATTTCGTAAAAACTGGGTTAATTTACACATCCAGAGTGACACAAAAAGTGACAAAAAATACAAGCAACTAATTCTGAATGGCATTCTCAATTATGATTGAATCGTGATTATAAGTAAATACATTCTCAATTATGATGGAATCGTGATTATAAGTAGTACATCATTTTTTAGTTTTTAGATCTAAAAACTTAATTTGTTTGCGGTAGCAGAATCATTCATGTCATTTATCTTTCATCACATCAAATAATTGAAAGTCACAGGCTACTGTCGTCATTACCGTATGTGCCATAATGTATTCATACATGGTATAATGTGTGTATTACACGTATACAGGGTGGTCCGCAACTTATTGGACGCATTTTTCACTGGGAAGTGGGAATATCTAGAGTTTTACGACACTCAAAAGCGGGTTGCAACCTGTTCATATTTACCTTGTGTGGAGGCAATATGCAAATTGAACCACTATAACTGTTGAAAATTCGAGTTTAACGAACTTCCTAATACCCTGCCATGTTATCTACCTCGAATTAGCCACCTGGTGGTGAAAATGGTAACTACCTACTCGCATCTGGGTAATTCTTATAATTTTGTCTAAATCTGAAAAAATCATTTTTGTATAAAGCCCATGTCATTTGAATATTATCGCTAATAGCGATAATTTTGATAAAATCGGCCCGAAGCATATGTTTTTAAGAAAAGGCCTTAAATTTGCATAAGGCCAAAAGAAGTAGATTCTTTGTTTTGCGTCCTGGCAAAATCCAAATCATGCAAGGGTACGAGGAAACCAAACACAAACTCAAGAAAAAACTTGTTTGCTGAGACATGTATACATTTTATGGACATTAAAAGGGATGACATACCAATTTGCAGTGATTACAAACACATTTATATTTATATTTAAACATAGCTATTTTCAAGGGTAAAAGGGTAAAACATAAGAAAATACACAATGTACTCGTATGTCAAAGTAATCAATAACACTGTCAATTTTGACGCACATAAAATTATCCGCCATTTCGTCTGATTCTGATTGAACAAAATGCGATGGTACATTCAGACCCTTGTGATTGCTATTTGGATGTGTTCGTTTTTTCTGATTTACTCAAAATCGTGCAAGCAAGGGGAGGCAAACAAAGAATCTACTTCTTAAGGCCTTATCTGATAATAGCAGATAATTTTGATAATTATCAAAATTATCGCTAATAGCGATAAATGATAATTGATAATCAAATAATTGATAATCAAATTTAACGCTAATTGATGAAAGTGAGTTTCCGCACATAAATGTTCACATGGGTTTATGGACATATGAACTAGATTTTAGCCCAGGACTCAAGGAATTGTATCTGATGATTTAACAACGTATGAATTTTTTCAAACTTTATAATGAGTGGACGTGGCAGCACGAATACAGGCTAGGAAACAACGCATGAGTGGAATCTTCACCATTCATTGGATCATGCTTCAAACAGTATCCTTTAAAATAATGAATTTCTGCAAGGAAACTTTTCTGCAAGGGTTGGCCACTATTTGATATTCAGACATTTAACCTGCATAAGCACCTGGCTTATTATTCCTTTTGATACTATTGATAGATTTTCACTCGACTATGAATGTGTATACATAAGTGTCAACGGGAAAATTATAACAGAACATACCAAGAACAACACCCCATGCAGACAGATCGCCTAAAATTACATTCGTGTGATGTGAGACTCGACATTCACAAGGAAACTTGAAATAATTACTCAGATGCGAGTAGGTAGTTACCAGTTTCGCCACCAGGTGGTTGATTCGGGGGAAATAACATGGCTGGGTATTACAAAATTCCCTTAAACTTGAATATTCATCAGTTTTAATGGTTCACTTTCATATTACCCTTATGTATGTCATAGTTATACAAATCAAAATATGTCCAGTAAAAGAAAATATTATCTGCCCAACACAAGAAAAGATATTTCACTTTTTGTGGTTTACAACATGTTTCAAGTATTAATTGTATGACATACACGAGACCAACATTAATGCTAACAGGGGAAATCAGACCTGCAAGCCTTACTATTTATACATTTTTTTCGATATGTGATGTATATTTCCTAGTTTTTCAAAGAAATCTACAAATATTTCGTTGCGGCCTTTATTTTTACATCGTAATTTCATTCACCGCCATCACTATTCATTTTTCAAACGAGTTACATGTACCTTGAAATATCAAGACGTCGTGCTATTCTCATAATTATAGAACTCAATGTGCCTGTCATTCACAATTTTCAAAGCAGTAAAAATTAATTTGCTTCATGGGTGGGAAAGTTTTTCTAATTTCCTGGTAAATGTCGAGCCTCGCATCATACGAATGTAAATTTAGGCGATCTGACTGCATTCGGTGAACAAGAAAGCATTCAAGAGAACTACAGTCATAAGGAAAACAAATCCACACTATCCCAAAATCGTAATCCAACGTGAAAAGAAAGTGTCTAATACCCCTCCCACCATTCAAGTACCAACATCACATATCACAGATCATAACACCTTGAGGGATATTTCATTCATACTGAAGTCATTACCCCAGTCATGTTGAAGAATAAAAAATTGATAGCCAATACTTAAAACATCAAAAATAGTTGTAGATGTTTAGTATTCATACAGCATAGAAGCATTCAGTCTCAAATGATGTGGGACAGATTAAATCCAGTCTCGAAGTCCATAAGCGTATCAAAGGGTCAACATCCATCCGCAGAGCCATCCCCATAATCCGTGAAACAATATTTTACAATGGTCATCAGGAGAAAACTATGGCTAGTTTTGGTCCCTATCTCTCAACCATAGCTGGGATCCACCTAAAAAGGTGAAAGAAATATGAGTTCGGTGCCAATCTTAAACAATTGCGACATATTTTTCTGCAAAGCCTAGAGAGTATTCTTAAGATTTTACAGATATAACCTTGGCCTCAGAGTTTTATCGCAAAAATATTATGTCTTGACTTAAAATCTAAACATGTTTTACATGCCTTGCTATATCTAATAAGCTGGGATGAAATTGATGTAATCGGTTTCACTAGAATCGAAAACTAGCCCGGGTGCATTTGAGTGGTTGGATGGAATTTGACACACTTTGCCCAGCTATTTGTGAAAAATGGATAAAAAATACAAACACTCATTGCGAGAAAAAAGTGACTTGTTCCTTGTACCCCTGACAATGGGCCCCTCCCCCTGATCAATCATGCGGTGTAAAAGCGGGAAGAAACGTAAAACAAAAATGTTTCCTCATCAGAATAATACCAAAGTTCGGAAGATGCCTTTCTTGAATAAAATAACCAATTGCCCTTTGAAAGAATATGTGTTATGTATGGCATTAACTTAAAAGCTTTACAGGACGAAATACTTAAAGGAAATACATCAAACAAGTTGTCAGGCACTAAAAAGAGTTTTTAGTATAAAGTTTATGTGACACAAGGGGATAAGACGTCCTCACTGTTGTTTAAAGGAACAATTGATGTTTCCCAAGAGTGAGACACAGGATTAATTTGTCTCTGGAATCATAACATTTCCCATTATCTTAATTTTATTGTTTTCTGGAATAGACCCAGTTTTGCATTCATCACCATATATCAGCGAATGACACTCTATCTAGTTGTGTTCTTTCAACCAAGACAAGTTAAATCAGTTAAATGTGTCTAATTTGTCGTCATAAATAAACCGAGGATGATATCAAGCCTATGATGTTTCATATTCAATTTAGCAAAGTACGTCTCTGAGCATTTCCGGAACAATCTCCTATTATAGATAAACTTGATGCAGATCTAACTATGAAACATCTTCCGCGTCATTGTATCTCGTGGGTCAAAATAAAATTACATTATTTCCCAATCAACTTATACACTTATAGTGTTATAGTGTTAATTTTCGTGCGATCCAATATCATAGAATGAGCAATTCATTATTTTTCCTGTGTTTATTGTCTTCATTAGTCAACTCAGTGCTTTTCTTATTCTTATACTATTGTGTTTTATTGAAGGGCACATAAAGCACGTAACCCATATAGATTGATCTTCATAAGATTGTAAGCAATCCGCAACGTTCACCGATTTGGAAAATGACAACAATAAAACTTAACATTTGTCGTTTGCGCCATAATATTAATTTGATCCTGCGGCAAATAGGAATGCCAAGCCTTCTTAAACATAAGATAATTTGTATTATGACACATATAGATGTGCGTCTTAATTTAATGATGATTGTTCCTCGGGCTGTGCGCTAGACATAACCAACCATTTTCCCGATGGATATTTCAGCGGTCATTTCGACCAGAGAAAATAAGGACTATCAATCCGGGGGTTCATGAATTGCTAGTTTATTTAAAAGGAGACCTTGATATAAAATACCTTTTCAGGTTGGTGAAAACCTAGAACCATTGGAAATTGATAGCAAACGACAGACTAAGTCTGGAGATAACGCGCTAAGCAATTAAGAATGGTTGACGACCTGCGTCTGATTAAATACGCCACTGACTTTCAAATGTAATTATATATGATAACTTCTGACAACCATTTATCAAAGTCCATAATTGTAAGCCTGTATGTTTCATCCCCTAAAGCCTACTGAAGAAGCATTGCAGAATTTAATGGCTTTCAATGCGGAATTAAACGTCACTATAGGATAGATGATAATATTGAATAACAATAAATGAGTTTAATCTTGGTGTCACTTTCTTAATCTTACTCGAGTAAAGTTATTACAACAGTTTGTCTCAAGGGATGTGGTTCAGGAATTCAAAATTGGAATCACTATTGAATAAGTTGACTAGTAACCCTACCAACTAATGATTGATTCTAACAGTTGAACAACGTTTATAACTTATATAGGAGAAAATATATGTTATAATACAGTTTTTTAGCTATGTCAATTCCAAATAGTTCTAAAAAGGCCCCATGTAAAGTTCAAAAATTTGTTTCTTCATCCAGATACTATCAAAATAAAAATAGTATAAAACAAAGCAATATTATGTGTGGCCTATCTTAGTCAAAACGAAATAAAAATAGAATAAAACAAAGCAATATTATGTGTGGCCTATCTTAGTCAAAACGAAATAAAAATAGAATAAAACAAAGCAATATTATGTGTGGCCTATCTTAGTCAAAATGATGTTTTCAAATCGTCAAAGTTGCAAATTGTCTGAATCATTATGGCCCCCTGTAAAGAATGAGATAACTATTACAAAAAGCAAACAAATTATATTTTCTGTACTGTCATAGAAAATCAAATTGATGGTCAAAATTAGCAGATTGACTTTGTATTTTCAAACTCTCTTACTTCATTGAATTATCACAGCTGATTATAATAATAGCCACAAGTGAAGAAACTTGCATTTCCCTGGGAATTAGCAGTCTACAGAGAGAAGGCAGCTGTTCTACTGCACTGGATAAAATGTTCATTTTTATTTCATCTATAATCACAACATTAAAATAAGAATTGGTACTATGATCATATAGAGTCAATTCATCATTTCGCAGAAAGACAATGCATTTGGATGACTGCAATTTTTAAGTAGGATTTTTGCTAAGAACCATTCCATTTTAATCAATAGGTGTGAAGTACACATACCAGTATATGGATAGAAAGGAAGCCTCAACACAACTTAGTTTATATCTATCACAAATTCATTTTCAAAAATGACTGTTAGTTCTGCACCAAGTGCTCATGCTATCTGCACCGAGTTTCTTTTGTGGATCCATTCTGCATAGGGTGTTTATATCAGAACTCCCTCATTAATCATAAAAATAATCAATTACCACTTAAGATAAAAATGTCAGTTAAAAAATGATTATAACATTTATTCTGTATAAAAATGACTGAGCTGAAGATAATTTGGTATAAATACAAAATACAACATCCTCTTGTTCTGTTAATCAAAAGAACTCATTCATTTCTGTCAGACATTTATAACAATATAAATTCTAAGGAATATATATTTAACACAAATTGACAGTGTACAATCATTATTTCCTGATAAGTTTAGAAAATGTTTTATAAATGTATAAAATATTGTAGAAACAAACCTACCAACGCCTGGTAAATACAAAATGAAAAATATAGTTTGACAGTATATGACGCTAAATTTTAATTCATAAGATGCAAAATCATTTAGTTAACTACATGTATATACTAAATACAGTAAAACCTGTCTTAGTGAACACCCCTCTCTCTCTCTAGTGAACACTAGTCTCTAGTGGACACCCTTCCTTCACACATACTCTACTGACTTCTTGATAAATTACCATCTATTAAATAGTTAACACCTACCAGCACTGTATATTTCTTCTAAGCAAAAAAATGTTCAATATGCATAGGTTTTACTCTATTTGATTGGTTGTGCAGTAGTAAACTACATGTATGTGTAGTATTTACTGTATTTATACATGCATGTGCATTTCTTTACTCTGTATATGTATCATTCTTAAGTATATGTAAGTGTGGAAGTTAATAACATGTTTGTGCAGTAGTAAACTACATTTACATTTGGTAGTTAACAACATATCGTATATGTGGTAAGTATCTTAACAAATACATACAGTTTATGTATAGTCATAATATTGTAAGTAATACAGTTAGGGATATCTAATATCGCTTCGATGACAGGCACTACATACAATCGATTAACAGGCTTATATCTAATTGAGCTAAAAATCTTACTGCACTAATACAATTACATGTCAATATTTAAATAAATAACAGGCCAATATTCAATTAAATAACAGGTAGTTATTCCATTAATTTAAAGGTCAGTATTGCACATACAGGCCAATATTTAATGGATTTAAAACTGAAATAGGGAGTAAGTTCCAACAATGTCAATACTTTTACAGTTTTGGAAAAGCAAAGTTATGATTTACCCTAACCCCGCCCCCATTCCAGACCCCCCCCCCCCACCCTGATATAACCAAATTTGAAAATATTGATTTTAACTTGCAATCAACTAAATTCTTAAAAGTCAAAACCCTTCACTTATGAAATCATCATTTAACCAGGCCTCCCTTAAAGGGGCAACAAGGTATGTAGAGAGAAAATAGGAAATTCTTCTGAGCTATCACGGCAACATTTGGCTTAACATCTTCTTTGACTTTGACATACCTAATTTCTTAAAATGTATGGATAAACTATCAATTTCAGCATTAAGAAGTGTAAATTCAGAAAAGGGGAAATCCACTTTTAAGATCCATCATATTTCAAGAGGAATATCAGCTGAAATAATTTTTTATCTGGGGGGTTTCTTTGTACCAGTAGATAATAAAAATAGATGTAAGTCTTGATGAAATATCCAAACTATATTTTGACACTAGGCGATGATTGTTGAATGGCCCCTCTGTACTAATTGTTGCACCTTTAAAAAATTATCTTTGTTCTTTCACAACTATTGACAATTGGACACCATCCCCTTCAGTTCAATATTTAATCAGATTATAAGCAATCATTCTATTGAGTTACAGCAAGGTCAATATCCACTTAAGTTCCACACTATGCTGTACATCAATGTTCTACATAAGGCTAGTCATTCATCAGTCTATGTTCATTGTAAGGCCTGATCATTATATTCGAATGCAACATCTGCTTCCAGGTATTTGTTTCACCCCTTGTCATTATGCCAGAGCCCATCCTAAAATGTCTTAAGAGCTTGTGCAATATCACCATAGATGAGTTGTCGTATTTGTTTGACTTGTTCCCGACACTGTTTCTGCACTGAGATATCACACAGTTGAGTTACAGGCACTGCAACCTGAAAGAATAACCACAAATAATCTCATAATTCATGGAATGAGTCGAAGATCAAGAGCAAAATTGCATCAACAGTTCTATTAATAGCGAAGCATGTTAATTTTGGTTAATTTTTATTTTGTTTAAATTATCATGTGTAAAACCATGGGCTTTCAACTCATGGTAAAGCCCATGGTAAAACTGTCAATAATTTCACCATTTGATGATGTATAATATATCGTTTTTGAAAGACTGAAAAAAACTAGCAAGATCAGTTTGATCATATGATATTTGTGTATTCTCATCATTTAAATATGTCTGACTTCCCTTGAAGTTGCATAGGTAGCTAATGCCAAACATATAATAGTAAACAAACAAAAAATGCATGATCTCTATTAAGCTAGACCTAGTTGATCTTGAGTCATTGGTTCTGGTTGATGAAAAATATCAATTTCACTTTTTAATTGAGATACAATATTGCTAATCTTCAGTATTCAGTATTGCAATTCAGGTCTATATTTCACAGTGCATATGGCATGTTCTCTGTATTATATTCTGAATGTGCATATATGTAATCTGTCAAATGCACAGTATTATATTAAAAGGGATGGTCTAAATATGTTACACTCTCTAGTCTCAAGGTCATCCTTTCCTACCACATTCACAAATTCTTTTAATGCTGAAACTTGATTATAACCTCAAATGTTAGTCCAGCAAGGTATCATTGTTTGAATGAACCCTCATGTAATATGTTTTAACATAACAGTGTACATCTAAATATCCGGAGTAATATTGTAATGCTTTTTTATGGATAATTAGATCAGATCTCATACTAATACTTTCTAAGGGGTCTGGCATGGTCTGTAGTTTGTTAATGTTGCCCTTTGATCTCTATCCTTAGGGTGAATAGATTATAAAGTGCAATGAGTTGGATTCAATGATAGAATCAAAGCATGAAATGATTCCCAATGATTTTAAACAATACATTTTGACCTCCTTTCTAATTATACCCTGCTTGCAGAGTCTAGTTAAACTACACGAAGACGAAGCTCTCTTTTAATGAATGCAAGGGGTATTCTAATTAGTGAAAGCAGTTGAAAAATATCTTAGATTCCTGCCATTTAACACAGCATTCCAGCATGTTGCATTGAGATAATGTATCATGCATCCATAAAACATAAACAAAATAAAAAATCAAATATTTCTTTGCATTAAAAACATATTAATATTGTAATTTTATGTATAAGGCAACATACTAAAATGGCAGCCATTTTGAAACCAGATTCCGAAATTAATTCATGAACAGAGCAGAAGGGCATATAAGCATAACATATAAACAATATCGGACAAAGGGTATTTGAATTATTGCCTGGACAGATGAACATGTGATGAACATGTGGATTGACATGTGGATGGGCACATGTACAGATGGATGGATCAAGGCACTCGCGGTATCTCTCAAATTTTGCTGGATGTGATAATTATAATATAGTTATTGCTTATTATTCTGAAATATGAATGCATGACCCTTTACTTTGTTCCATTTATTGGCTTCATGTATCAGGTGACATTCATTAAGATTGGCTTTGTTGGATAACTTGGTAAATGTAAATGTTCAATATTACTAACAAGATTACTCAGTACTCAAATACAGCCACAGACGACCTAAATATCAAAAATCAACCTATATCAGGTATACAAAGCGAAATGCACACCTTTAATTGAAACCAGTTCAATCTGCCTTGAAAGCTATATTTGGTAAATGAAACATAGAAGAGCATTTAATGAGACAACAGTTGATGAGCAAAGCCGGGTGGCAAAGCCCAGACTAATGTTCAAATCAATTGATCCGCACACAGTTTCCTGTCACATGTTTCCTAAAGCAAGAAATCTAAATTATACAAATCATCACTGACGGATTGAAAGCTTTAAAGAGCTTCAACAACCAGATTTATATCTATTTATAGAAAAGATTCTAATGCGGGAGAATTTAGATTTGATGCATTTAAGCAAATCGAAGTTATTACTTAAAATGACACCTCAGATGAAGTTGACTTTAGATTCTCGGGTAGCCATGACAACCATCGACACTATCAATGTGAATGTCACAAGATTTATGAATATGTAACCGCAAGCCTAACTCTTTGAATAATAGCTTATTCATTAGTTCACTTAACAATGTACAATGTATTTCAAGGTACAAAATGTAATTCTTCGAACTCTTAAATTTTCTCGTTTTAAAGCAATTTTACCTCATTGGAACTCAAACAAAAATATCATAAACCATGAAAACCAAAAACCTAATAAAAAAAGATTGTCTGATAAACAGTATGTGGTAAAAGTAAAAAGGTAAATCTGAATATAACTTTATTCACTGTAATGAGTGACACTGTACCTCAAATACAATTATGTCACATTGTCCCAAGAGCAGTGAGATATGATTAAAACAAATTCTTGATTTGAGCAGAGTGAACACTTTTTCTTTGATCAACTGATTTTAAGTATTATCCAAATGGCAAACATCCATATCATCTGTGGCAATCGCGTCACTCATTTCAATCATGCTTACAATTACTCGAAAGTCACTTTGACGAGCTTAACTCGCAGACACTTAGCAATATGACATTATTCAAATTCAAAAACACCCTGAAGAATTTGTATCTTATTACATAACACATGACTGCTTTTAATAAGAACAGTAAAGCAATCTCTACGGGAGACTGCAGAGATAACAACCCATAATGTAAAATCACAGAAACTGAGCAACATAGATGCCTGAAGACATCCATATACTAAAGGGATAATTATGTTTAATAACCTATATGGAATATATGATGGATGGACAGCTGTCATATTTATTGATATAGGTGCCATAAATCCCAGAGAGTATCAGGTTACTTTATCATTTATTAATATGTTCCATGACGTTAATCTAATGTGATAAATGCATTCATGTTCGTGTTTTACTACTCTTTATTCATTTTCATTATGATTTGAGTTGGATATTGTATTATTTTCTCATTTAAAACAATAGGACTATATTCAGTAGGCTGGGTTATTATATAGAGAAACATTTTGTAACGATTGTCAAACTGTGAAATACAGTGTATCTGAGGGATAAGTATATCTTAAAGGAATTGTATGCGATAAAAATGACAAAATATTGCTTCTGGAACAAGATCAAATGACTTTTACATATTCTTTACCCTACCTATTTTGTAATTTAACAATCAACACAAGTTTACATACAAGGAATTCATAAAAATATTTTTTGATCGATAAAATTGTGGATTATAAAACCGGAAATCATAAATCATAAAATCTTGGTCTTAATTCCTTAAATATAACGCCCATGTATCTCAGGAACTATCAGAAACGCTGTGTCTTGTTTTCAAAGTGATCACAGTGCAAGGTATCTGAGAATGCACTGTGCTTTGAGATTCTGTGTCCATATATCTGGGAATGTACCATGCCTTGGAATACTGTACCCATTCAAATGCTGTGCCCATGTACCTAATCATGTACTATACTATAAAATGCTGTGCCTATATATCTATTATCTAAGCATATAATGTGCTCTGAAATGCCGTTCCTATGTATCTAAGCATGAACTGTTGCTGGAAATGCATCTCAGCCTGTACTTTAGTTGAAAATGCTGCGCCTATGTATCTAAACATGAACTGTACCTTGAAGAGATGTTCCTATGTATCTAAGGATGTAATATTCTTTGAAATGCTTTACTCACGTTTCTGAGATTGTACTTTGAAACAATGTGCCTCTGTATGTATGCAAAGGGTATGTAAGCATGTACTGTACTCTGAAATGCTCTGCCTATGTATCCAAGTATTTAAGTTTGTGCAATACTTTGAAGTGCTGTTCCCATGTATTTGAAATACATTACATAGAAATAATGTGCCCATGTTTCGAAGCATGTACAGTGCTTTGAAATAATGTGCCAATACATATTAGCATGTACTGCTTTTTGAAATGAGATCATGTATCTATTCATATACAGTACCTTAAAATGCTCTGCCCATGTCTCTGAAAGGGTCTGAGTAAATCTGTTTCTTTCTTCCTGACAGTTGAAGTAAACAACCCACTGTTCTTTACTCACGGAGCTATCGCTAGATTCAAAATCCTGAAAACAGACAACAAAGTTTTTCTAAAATAATATATTTGAATTGATTCTAATATTAAAATAGGAAGGTATGACTGTTGGATTAAAGACAGGACACTTTTGTTTTGAAAATGATGTATCATGGCATCACCATCTTCTGCTATCCCCACAGTTCATTCAACAATATCATTACCTTGTTCTATGGTTAATTCATTCGCTTAATATTCACCTACGTAGTTATCAAAAGGATCAAAATGAGATATTATGATAAACAATGTGAAAAACAATGTCCTATTTATCAGAATTTGACAAACTATCAGCACACACAACACTTCCTCACATCATCAATCTCGCTTACCTTTAGATAAATAAACGTTTGTTTTCATTGATATCGCATGATATTTAGTGTTTTTCATAATATTTGTTTGGCGGCGAATGACCTTTTGAGTAAGGATATATCATGAGGAGTAGCATGACGAGTGATATCAATTTCATCTATAAATGATGGTATATTGTACATTACTTTTGTCCTTTAATTGTAAGACGTGCTCTACAAAACGTCATAACTATCTTCTTATCATTCATCAACACCTATTAATGTATCTATTCGTGTACATGCTATGAAACCCTTTGCCATTGTTATTAATGCATGTGACAATGGAGGCACATGCGGCCTGTCATGTATTACTATGTGTACAGAATTCGGATCGATTTCATAACAACAGATTACAGAAAATAGTAAAACAATAATAATGACATTTTCAATGTTGTTGTCGATCAAGGTCATAGTCAAATATCGAGTTGGAACCCTGGGAACCAATCCTCCTTGTGGATCGACTGATAATATTTCCTTTTACTGGACATATTTGTATCAGACACACAAGGGAAAATTGATCCTCTTACACTGATGAATATTCAAGTTTAAGGGAACTTCCTACTATATCTGTCATGTGATCTGACCCGAATTAGCCATCTGTTGGGGAAACTGTTAACTACCAACTGACATCTAGGTTTAAAAATATCATCTGGCAAGATTAACTTGAAAGGTTAACTTGAAAAGGTTGTCTTGACCGCCTTATTTCAAAGGAACAATACTTGACAGGCTTGACAGTTTAAGACCAAACACGGTTCACTTAATAATGTTAACTTAAGAAGGTTACTGTGTTCTGTGTTATTCAGATTGCCCAACAGGACAGTTTAATTAATTATATTTAAGCCCCCTGCACACCTTAATGTCATAAAAACCATGACAGATCATGGCAATGTAGATTTACTACCAGCCCATACATCATAATTCTTATTTAAAAATGATGTAATTAGTTTTACCTTAAGCCGACGTTTGAAGACAAATTAGGGTGACCCCCCAGTGCTCTTTATCCCACATGGAGAAAGCAGTGAACATATTACTAATTTGGATGAGTCAAAATTGTGTAAACTGGAGAGAGGAAATTACAAGCTGTAAAGGAGACACGTGAAGGCTGTGATTGATGCCTTCTATATATGGAAGTGTCTTAGTGTATCCGTGAGTGTAAAGTGTTACTAGATAATAAATTTTTGATATGCACGATTGGTTATAAAATGTTCATTCAACTTGGAGCAATGATTTAAGGGTGCAATTTCTAAACTATATGTTAGGTATTCTATTTTCTTTGTTGGTGATTCAGATTCGGGGACTTTATACTTCACAATTTGGCAAACAAACCATCGAGTAGCACAGGGAAATCATTTATTTTACATTGAGTCAATTACCATGAATCAATGTCAAGGGGTATTGTACTACATATATTAGTGTCATGTTCCTCATCTGATGCATTCCAGCATGTCCTATGATGCTATTTAAGGTCAATGTGATCTTCAAAGTGATTTAGATAGAGACTTCCTAATACTCTTTGGCTCATCAACATTGTCTTTTACAGGGGAATGAGCAAGAGAGTGGCAGAATAATTTACAATTTACGGTAAAGTGTGAGTTTGACGAACCCTAAATGATCTTAAGCATCACAGGCTTAAGTATAAAAATGTCAGTATAACACAACTAATGAATTCTATCGTCTTGATACACATTGTACAAAATTGAATGTTGAAAAGTTTTAATATAAATCTGAATTTTGATATAACGTAGGTATAAATACCATAATCCAACACAAAATGAGACCATTACGACAAATAATTTTATCAACTATGAAATTCTTATATGAGGGGTGATCAATAAGTATAAATGAACGCTTTTTTACACAAATGTTTTTTATAGATCAATCTCTTTGATTTTTTTCCAGTGATACATTATTCAATTACCTATCAACTCTGATGATTTGAAGACAAAATATGTAATATATCTTTATTTCTTTGAATATAGGTACCCTGGAAGCGGCATCATATCACACATTCTGAAGCTATTTTATCTCATTTAACATGCAATGCAGTTAAATGCAGGTTGAACGAAACAAAGCATGATGGTAATTAATTTCACCATTTCAATATGCAATAATTGATTTGGGATATTTTGTAATCACTATGTGCCATTCATGCCACCTTCATTCTACAGGGCTCTCTACATAGGTTCCATCAAGTCCTACACACTTCCTCATCGTCCTCTTAACCCAAGATTGAAAGACATGGCAGAGTTCATTTTCTGACATGGTAGCAAGCTGCAGTTACACAGCTTGCTTTACTTCATCAAACCTGTCACTGAACCTGCATCCTTTCTCTATAGAAATAAGTAGTATAGAAATAAATAAGTCATAAATAAATAAGTAGGTGTCAAACATTTTGCAGAGTTATATGGAACCTCACACTATAATCATGTGAAAACCCACAAGGCATCTACATAACAAATGTGACCATCTGGTTACACATAATTAGTCAAAAATGCGTAACAATTTGTTACAGACTCTGATTGTCTAGTGCCATTCAGCAAACACTTGAATTGAAAAAACACTTGAATTGAATGTTGACCAATGACCATCAGTAACAAAATGTGGAGCCTTTAACAAATAACAACAATATGGTACGACTTAATAGGTTGGAGACTTCAGAAGAGTTTCCCGTAGGTGACCATTATAACATTTTACCCTGTATCTCATTAACGGTTAGCATCCAAGCCTAGTGCAACATACCACAGTGTTCGGGAGACTTGCCTAGCCTGCTATAACAAACTTGCCATGGGCTGTCCGCCGAATTTTTGAGATAAATTCACCAAGGTCAAAATCACTCCACTGCTAACTTAAAATAAGATTTCCAACTCGACTTTGACATGTTTTTAGCTAAATTAGGACCTACTGTATGAATATTGAGCCCCAATTCACTTATCAAACACCAGATGGCGCTCTGATGAGGTAGGGAAGGAAAAAAATGACTTTTTGTACAGAAAAACAAATCACTAACGATAACTGCTAGTATCCTTACACAGGACTATATTCTTAATGGTAACATAATGGATCAGTACATGCTGTTGGGCTAGATGAGTATTTCCTGTATTGACTATCTGAACAATCAATGGACAGTGAGGAGTGAACGACCCCTCCATCCCCCCACCTTCCCTCTTGACCAGGCTGGGATGAAGTAAGGGGGTGTGTAGCACTCTAACGTATGCCTAGGAATTAACTTACGAGTATGACATATGTAGCTGCACCCGTATCCTGGAGTAGCTGAGAGACATCTGTGACATCAGCACTTCCTAAGGTACGGAAGAAGTGGGTCTGAGGGTCTTCATGACACATCAAGATCTTAGAATTGGTTAATACCAGACAACATGCCATACACTCATTGTTTTTCTTCTCAATCTGGAACATACATACATACATATAGTTGGTCAAGACAATACAAAATGTCATACACACATTTATGAAACTTTATGTGGGGTCATTGTGTACTTGTGATGCTACATATTTGAATAAATAACCTTATAATTTATATTTTATATGGTTTTTGATGCGTTTTCTCAATGATAACATGCACAAAAATTGAATAATAATACATTTGTGGTAAACCTTTGTCTCATCTTACTGACATGTATAGTAATCCCCAAACTAAATTAGAATTAGTTATCTAATATCAGGGCTGAACAATTTTTTTTTATTAATAGACATAATACAAGAAAATACACCATAATTGATATTTGTCAAAGTGATCAAAATCTCCAGATGCTGAAATATGGACTATAAATACCAAAGGTAATTTCCATATCTACATAGGAGACTAATGAATCAAAAATAATTTTCCTGGAACTATGTAGTATATGGCAGGAAACAATCTTGAAGGAAATCTATGCAGCCAATTCCCACAACCACCTGTGTATGATCTTTTGGTTTTAGTCCTGTATGATTTATTTTAAGCTCTATATATGATTTAACACTGTGTGAAAAAATCTACTAATGATGCTGATCTGTCATGTTGTTTCAGATACATTTTTAGGGCCGCCTTTCTAATACACACTGTACATATTACAAAAAATGGCACAATTCTGTGGGCTCCTGTGGTGACAAAACATAGACAGACAAACAGATGCATGGATGAATGGAAAGATGGACAGACAGATGGATGGACAGACAGACATATCAAGTGAGCAATCCCATAGACACACCATGAGAGCCAATAATGAGCGTACATTAATTAACCTTAAGAGGTTTGAAAAACATTTATGCTTGTTACTATTCAAGACATCTGTACTATTATAAAATATTCATTCAATAAGTAACCTAAACCAGATCTGTTCAAAAACTATGAAATGAACGTCATTATGTACAGAAATAAGCCAAGAGGGATGGGAAAGGAATTAATATTTCAGTTATGATAAATTGGTTTAATTTTCAATGCATTCAAGGTGCTCAAGAGTACATCCTGTTGTTTCTCAATGGAATCATATCTTACTTGATGTAAAATGATGGTTTAAATTAAACCACATAATGATTTTTCTGTATGGTTTGGTGAAATTGTGTAGAATTTACGAATTTTGCATTTCCATTAAATATATTTAATATTTGGGCATGTGCTTTTCCATTCCTTAACAATTCTATTCTTATATTACAATTTCTCATTTTTTTAAAAAAAAACTTCATTATACATTATTTAAAGGTTTACTACTTTTGGCCCTAATTGTTGGCTTTTGTTTCTAGAAGTATTGCACATTGGGGACCTACCAGGTGTTGGTTGCTTCAGATTATTTTCTGAATTATTCACCCCTAGGGGTTATGTAAAGCACATGTTTGTAAAATTAGACAACCAATTATTGTCATGCAATGGTTTATCTAGGGTTCATTTTTTAAACTTTTGATTCAGAAATGAAACTTAAAGTAATTAAGTCAAGTTTACATTCAAAATTACATAAAATGGTTCAGTTCAAAATATAATCTGAAAAAATGTCATGTAGGCCTCTAGAAGAATATTGGATGCTTTGATCTAGTAATGTTCACAAAGGGAATAGAAGTCAAGTTTCTCCTTTACTTGTATGTTTAGCATGATTTTGGGGGATATTGACCAGTTGTTGAGGATTTTTACTTTACCCTTAAATGGCAAAGGAAAATCCTATAATATCTAAAGAAGAGGCTGGTGGATACAGGAGGTTTTAGATGACGCCACGCACAGCTACAATCTCCGAGCCTTTCGTCCATTGCAATCCCTTCCTCCTGTGCCTTACCTCATGCAGTTTTAAATTCGCGAAATTTACCCTTCTAAATATTTTGACCTGCTTCTTTGCGTTTGCTACTGATTTTATTCGTTATATCTTATAAAATGTTTATTTCTAATATAGAAAGAATTCATTCATAAGAAAAATATTAGTAATTCGTAACAAACTGTTAAAAATGAAAACTTAGGAATTTGCAAGGACTTCCGATCAGAAATTGTTTATTCAAACCATTGCTATGCAGTTTGTTTTGAAGTGACGTCATCCCCATATTCGTAATTTTCATTGTCTAATAAATGAAAACCACATGTCGGTGTGATGTTTTAATCGATAAAATTGAATTTTTTACATATTTCTCTATCTTGTTACTAGATAACAAGTTATGATATTGGTGAACTCGCTAGAAATTAACATAATATTATTTGAAGCATTTTCAGAAAATTTTGACACCGCTATCTTGAAAACGTGTAGTAATTTTGATTCCAGTGATTATCTATCTTGACATTTTACAATTTGTTGCTCCGCGGAGATTTTTACCTAAAAACACATCAAATACAACGTAGATTACCAATTTCGATGGTAAAATCATTTGTTAACGTTATAATATATGTTATATTAAAGTTTCGGGGTTGTTGCTAAAGTATTACAGATCGTACTAATTTCTGAAGCTTTCTAAGATCGTGCCCCGGAAATCTTAGGACTATTTTAACAATGTCAGAGAGGTAGTGAAGGTACGCAACAAACGAAATGAATTTTGAGAATGGCACAGCTAAATAAATGTTTTATTCAAACGTCAGAACAATTTAATGGTGGAAACCTTCAACACTTATGCATATTTCTGATGATGCATTCTAACGTTTACATTATTTTGCAATTGCCATAACTTGTCAATCTTAATGACAAAATATAGGAGAACTTATTGTATGCCAAATTCATCAAGACATGAAGATTGATGACATGGAGAAGTTCCAAAGTCAGATTTATTACCATATATATAACAGCAATTTTTCACCCTTTGAATAATTTTCCAAAAAGTTAATTCAAGACAATTACATTGAACCTCCAGACATCATATATCAATGTAAAGTACATTATGAAAGAGAAAAATTGCCAATGACTATTACATCCCATCAATTACATAGGAACACATAGTATATGTCATTCTGCTAGAACCATACAAAGTAAATTGAAGTCATTAATTATATATTGCACCTGATCTATATTTTTATCAATACAAGTGCAATGTATTTCCTCATTGATCTTCTTATTGTAAATATATTGTTTCCTTAATTGTGATAATAAATCTGATATCTATATTTGAGTAGAAAAGGAAGTCGAAGAAATCTAAGACTAAGACGTTACATCTGCCCTCGTGTCTAGTCTGCCTCTGGGCCTTATCATTCAGTTTGGCCAACAAAATAATTCTCAAATCAGTAACGTTTTGTAATATACAAAATGATGCTTAGAAATATATTAAGTGACTCCACTAATATACTAAACATGTAGGTAAGTGAAAATCATTTTTGTTCATTAATACCCTTTTATTGATTAATACTTTTCTTGAAATAATAAATTCCTTCCTGTTTTGTTAATGTTTATATAAAATCATTTGTTAATAGAAAAATAATCATAAATAAATAGTGCCATGGGTGCCGGGCTCACATGGTGAAAATGCATTCAAAAGACCAATAAGAGTGGTGGCCATTTTAAAATCATATACAATAGTTCGCTAAAATTCAAGACATAATTGTTAATCTTTACAGTTAGCTGCTTGTAGAATTTCAAGCGAATCAATGTAATACTTTTGGTGGCAGCCATTATGAATCCGTGTGACATGTTTGTCCAAAGGACGATTCTCGGTTTGGAGAACGAAGTTCATCAATCTAAATGAGCATTATCCCTGCTTCGGACAAATTTGATTTTTTACATAATATAGATTTGAATGTCTTCTTTTGAATAATCATAATTTAATTTGGGTAATATTTCTGGATTTTTCGCAAAAAAATATTAGCGCAGTACACTGATGAACTTCTTTCCCCAAATCGAGACTTGTATTTTATTGAATCGGTCTAATTGAGCATTATCCCTGCTTCAGACCAATTTGTTATTTTTACATCTTGTAGATTTAAATGTCCTCTTTTGAATATTCATAGTTTAATTTGGGTAATATTTCTATATTTTTCATGAAAAAAATTATTAGCCCAGGAGACTGTTCTCCAAACCGAGAATCGTCCTTTGTAAACATCAACTTAACATATAAGATAGCTGTACAATTTCAAGTGTGTAAATTGAATGCTTTTGAAGTTATGACCAAAAAGAGGTGAAAAAATGGCAGCCAATATTTTAACTTTGTCAATGATTTGAAGTAGAGGATTACAAATGAGCCACAAATGTGTTGACAGACAGACGGACAGAAAGACACAGAAAGACACGGACAGATAGCTTGTAACATACACCGGACAGACACAGACAGATGTATTGTAACATACAGACAGACAGACAGACAAGTGGGTGATTACAATAGCTCATCCATGTGAGCTAATAAAAAATAATGCAAATATGACACTTATATGACACTTGATATGACACTTTATCAGGAACTGTCACAAAATTACACCCAACACACTTCATTTTTAACAAAACCATTTGTTAATGGAATGATTATCAAAAAAATGACGCAAATATGATGCATATATGACTTCTAATCAAGGTATTGTCAACAAATTACACCCAACACACTTCATTTTTTACAAAATCATTTGTTAATAGAATGATTATCATAAAAATGACATAAATATGACACGTATATGACAGATAAGGTAGTGTCACTCTTCTTAGCATCAAATATTCTGATATGATAAAAAATTCCGCTATCAATTTCATATTAGCATATTGTTGAGACACTTTTAGCTCTTCAATCAAAATTTATTCTACTTTGGAAAAATGACTTTGACAAATTATATGTAATTATTGGTAATTTTTCATAGGAATTGGAAATTAATACTAAATGATACCATTATATCTGCATTGAATCTGATCGTATCCCACTGAACATTAATTGCTTTTGAGTTTATGAAAACCAAAATAGATCCCACCACATGAACAAGCTCGTGTTTACCATTTAATTATCGTTAATGTTTACACTGTAGATTATCAAAGGGGTTTGGTGCTTAAGTTGCTCTTGTATTAAGGCAATAAATTGCGTTTTGAAAAGTAGAATGTCTGCATGCAATGGCATAAAATGACCCCCCCCCTCCAATATCCACCTTCATATCAATCGCAACTTACATGTTTTTGTGCAACAGCCTGACATAGGTTCATTAGCCACTGCTGTATATCGTCACCATTGGCTGCTGCAAGTACGAGAATGTTCCCATTGGACAGAATCACTTCAAACGAATGATCACGATCTGACTGTGTACTTCTCCTGCATCCTAGGCATTCTTCACCTCTACAATATGGATTTACATTAACATGAACAATGTACAACAATATATCTGTGGTTGTGTAATCGAGATATATATATTTATATCTATTTACGAGATTGCAGAGTACTGAATAAAATATCTCGAAAAATGTCCATCATTTAATATTTTTGTATTTTTTACATCATGTATGTATGCAATTAATAATGTTCATTTTAATGCCAAACTTGAATGACCAATGTTACATTATACATTATATTATAGTTGAGTTATGGCTGCTATATTAACGTGGACTATTGTAAAATGTTGGCAACTACAGATATACATTTCTATAATAATTAAGCAATTTTATAAAGCAATTGTCATCCATAGTGGTTGTAATTTTGGGAACTGTTCTTTGAATGTTATGTCATGGTATGGGATATTTGGGCTTGTTTTTAGTTGTACTTTTCAATGTTACTTTTTGTACCTGTGTAAATGTGTTTAGTCTTTTACCCTTACGTCCTGTGCCTAGATATTCATTCTTCGAATGAGAAAAGTAAAGCGTAGAGATGGGCAATAACTTGAAAATGAATGTGTCATTTAGAACTGCCTCACTAAAATGTTCACATTTAGGCCTATGCGCTAATATATATTTATAGGGTTATTCACATTTAGAGCTTTTTGTTTTACGTCCTTTTCATTCGGTCAATATAACAAAGTATGAATCAATACATGATTTAAGTAAACAAAAACTAATTCTTTTAAGTGGCACAAATGACTAGGAGGACATTATTTATGATCAGACTGCACCTTTAGACAATATGATTGAATCTAGAAATAAAATAATAACGTATCTGTTAATATCTCACTTTGGTAAATGGATTTAAGTAGGCTTTTATCATAGAAGTGAGGCCTCAGATAACAAAGTTATTACCTCAGATTTCCTTAGTGCCAATTATTGGCAGCACAAGAAGCGGAAAAATAAAATAACTCATTCCAAGCCCTTTGATCCTCGTAATTAACAATGGTCCTGTTCATCATATTCAACACACTTTCATGTATCAAATTTCCTTTTATTGGTCCCAACTTACGATAAAATGACATCATGAGCATGTTTCAAATACAAATAAATAGAAAGATGGGTAATTTATGATGAATAAATGCAAAGTATTAATTAATATCAGGAGACTACAGTCTGCAACAATAGCTCCTGTCTTGGAGGGATGCTCTTTAACTATGATCTACATCAATAATCTGCAAAATGCTGATAAACCCATTTTAAGCAGATATGTAGTTTAAAAGTGATAGAATTTGAATAGAAACTTATGCCATCAAGTGACCAATGCCATTAAGCAAGAAGCCCAAGGTATGCACTGTGACTAGGGTGGTTCTGAAAATGTTAACAATTTAGAGTTTAATGGTACAACTGGTAAATCACTATGATGATAATAATGTATTAATAATTATGGGGGAGGGGATATATGGATAATATATGATAACAGGTGCTGTGAATGCCCTCATTATGAGCAAGGGGTTTGTAGTCACTGGTATGTTTTCCAGCTAATCCAAAAAAATCTTTGGACATATCTAGATTGTAGGGAACTAGTGTGAAACAGCCTGACCACTTTGTGGCACGATGCCTTCTCCAAATGATTTGGCTTATTTTTCCAGGTCAAAATGGAGATAATAATAGAGAAATGGATGCAGTTGTAGAACATTCCAAAAATGACTTCCATGACCCACCCCGAGTCCTTGTTCAAACTTATGACTCACCCCAAATGTACAGCTAATATTGGAGACTGGGTGCTGTTTGCATCTGTATATTGGAATAAAGTCCCATTTCTGGAAATATAAGAAAACACAGCATCATAAAAATTTACAGTCTGTTTTTAAATGACTGATATTTTTACTTTTTCATTAAGGCACTAGTATATCTCAACACAGTTACTCAAAATTGCAAGGTGGTGGAACTTGGATTCAAAAAGACCCTACTCTACTTAAGTACTCCACTCTCCTAAAGATGATCACTTGCTTCCCACTAAATTCTACAAGTCATAATTGCTGTTAACAGCTAGTTTTTGCCTAACTACTTACTCATTCTTGTTAATGAGATATTAATGAAAGTGAAAATTAATTTTAGAATATTGCCGCCACAACCCACAATCCACAATCAAAAGCAATAATTCATCAACTACACATCCTACACATAAGAGACAAGGCATTGACATGACAATATGTCACCACCTAGTTGCTCACAATATTGTTAGTTCAATCTTAAGTCAGATTTGAATTCCTGAAAACGTATATGATTTTGAAAAAAAAATTCGAAGCAAGTTGAAAAAATACCTTTTTGACCTTAAAAAGGTCATTGTAAAGGTCAAATTTTTTTTTTACCTTGAGATCACCAACCGCTGTCACAAAAATGGAGACCATAATAATCTGATTGTAGTGGTATAATATTTATTTTCGAAAGCTTTCAAGCCCCCATACAAAATTTGAAAATACAGTTTAATCAATCAAATATTACTTTTCATGACTTGAAAAACCATTTGAGACATTTTTTGAATGAGATTCAATGAAGCATTTTGATAATATTGTGTAAGACTATAATATACAAGTATAGGTCAAAATGGTTTTAACTTTATCGGATAAAAGTTCCCTCAGTTAAGTTACCTATTGGAAGCAAATTAACCTCCAGATAACATGACTTTTAGCCTACCACATGTCACCGTACAACAGGAGGTCAACAATGGAGCAGGGTCACCCCAATATATCAGGCTTCAATAAGGCCATTATATAAGACAAAATGGTTATTACTTCTCAAAATAAACCATATTTAAATATTAAAACAATAAAAATCAAAATTTACTCAAGAACTGATTACCGTTGGATGCTGAAAGCCCAACTGTTTCCAATGTCTCTCCAGAGGCTGAATAAACAATGTTATAGGTGTTAAAAATATCCCCTTTTAAAAACAGGAAAAGTCAGTATGTGTCTGTAACTACTTATCTCAGTGAATTATACTGCAATTATATTCCATATTGCCTTATAATTCACCAAAGAGGGTCCTCCGACCTTGCAAACAATATATAATGTCATTTGAGTCTATTTCTTGTCTATTTACCCCCAAAGGATTTTAATAATAGCAGGTCCAGGTTTTCTGGGATAGAATGAACTATCCCTACCCTGAATTGTACAAATTGATATTAATCTTTCAAGTAGTTTTACTGGTAAGTGCAGAAAGTCAAAAATAGAGAATTTTCTGAATTCGTTAAATAGGGTTACCATAATTCAAGATGGTATTAATAGAAGTGTTTATAAACTAGAAAACAGTAACTCCACAGAGTAGTAAATCCCACCGAACTCAATATGTTTAGATAAAAAGTGTCCATCTTGAAATTTTCTTCTTGAACAGAGCTTCTTTGTCCCTAGGTATCAGCATATAAAATTTGAACCAAATCAGTAACCTGGTATTTGGGTAATTAAAGATTACATTTTAAACGACAAACAGTGGCCACTTTAATAGCGGCGTTTTTGAAAATTTCTTCTTGGATTGTTATTCAATTTAACTGTTATTCAAGGTGAGTGTCAATCAACTATTTTTCTTATTGCATGAGCATCTCTTTCAGCCATTTTTGTTTTTCCGCTATTTTTCCCATTCCTAACATATCTAAAAGTGATCGTCATGACATTTGCTACGAAGCATCATTGAAATCTATCAGTGTGAATTCATGTCAAATCAACCTGTTAGATAGATGAACGTAACCAGATACGAGGCAGATACGTGACAATCGCAGATGTTTTCTGCAGATTACATTAATTAATCAATGACATGGTAATCAATTATATAATCAATTATGTATTATGTATTCTGCTCACCAAATATCCATTGTATGTAGAGAAAACACAAAGATCTGAAATATTTATTGTTTTTCTTCAAATTTGAATGAGAATTAAGTGCAGACCATAATGATTATCCTAATAAATGAAGTTTGATAGGGATAGATTGACATTCTCTGTCCATCTACCCATTCGTCTCTCCATCCATTCGTCAATCCATCCCCAAGTCTATCTGTATATAGAAACACTAGAGCATAACTAAAATACTAAGTAGGCCTAGTCATATTTTCTTAATATTTGGTTGGAAGATGTAAAGGGCACCAAAATAGTCGACAGAAAATAGAGAATATAAAGACTTCAAAGAATGCGGTATAGATGATGCAGGATGTTATATGGATTCTGTATGCCACAGGGTAAAGATAAAAGATAGTTTTAAGTCACATGGGCCAATCAGATTGCTTGAAATGTCATCATCATTGAATATTATGTTTGACATCTAATGCGTTCAATAGTAAAATGATATATAAATACTGTATTCTCTCCAATAAACGCACAGTGTGTTAACCAAATTATCCTGAAGATGTCTCAAATGACAAAATCCCCGGGATTTGTGAAAAAAAAGTTTGGACAATAATAGGGTGTTCCATGATTTTCCTCTTTAAAACTGGACTCACTCCAACTAGATAACATAGTATCATACCTTGATGTTTTCCTCATGCATTTATCAATCTGCTGAATGTGTTTCCGTGGGTTAATTGGCATATAATATGCATCAATATTGATGATAAACATCCACTCCAATTGCTCCGAGCAGGCGCCATTTTGGAAATTGACACCGATACCTGAGTCAAAATCTAAAGGCTTCTTGTGTCTAAATGGTCTTCATAGTCGGGGAAAATATGTTTTATATCCATATAATGCTACTAAACATTTATAAACGATTCAAAAAGGCAGAAGAATATTTATAGATCGGAACTCCCATGATGCACTGCGGGCACTGCAAGTTTGAGTAATGGCGACAGGCCCGAATTAACATTCATTTTAGCTTTTAACTCATCACTGTAAGGTTATCATGAACGTAGTTATAGCTTGGTTCTATCTATAGCAGTAAGTGAATAATTCAATATTACCCTATTATCGCTCGCTCGAATAAATTATATTTTTTCTTGATTTTTGTTTTTCAAATTGCCAGTCTTTCTTGGAAAAGTCGGGTGTGCATTTATTAGAGATAATACGGTATCATCAATGATATTAGGTAACACTTTTCTCTAAACATACCGTATGTTTATTTATAATGATTAAAACAAAACGCAATCTCTATTATTTCATTTCCTCAGAGATGTAAATGATATCATGTTCTTAAAAATGATCCTATTATTGTATTGCAACACAATGACTGCAAATAACTAAATGCACTTAGGGTCAATCTGTGCTATTTCACTGCTGAAAGTGGATGATATAACAAAGAGAATCGGTCCTGGAAATGCCATCTTTCAATATGGTGGGATAGGACAGCCTTCAAATGAAAGCAACCATCCAATAAAATAACACCCCAAAATAAAAGGACAGTCTCCAATTGAAAGAAATGAATTCACATCAGGGAAAAACCTTAATACACGTACGTCACTAACACTTTAACAACATAAATTCCAATACATTTAATTCATATCCCTAATGATGATTACAAGTAAGGTTAATCAAAACTCATAATCTCTCTATAAACTTTAAGCTTATACGCCTGAGTCAATATGATCAGGGAATTAGATTTCCGATAAAACATGATTTATAATTTAAGATACACATAATGTGTTAAAAATCTATTTTCCCGTATTAATAAGCTTTTATAATTCGACTATGTCATATATATGGTATATGGATCCCCCCGGACATAATTGTACAACACAAGCACAAAAGACAGTAGTAAGTAATCCATACAAATACAGCCTTTTAAGCCTAATATAAAATAGGTTTATGAATTCTCACTAATCACTTGATCTGTAAGTCCTCCTAGATTCTGATACGAGTCACATCCTTCTTCTTTTACAAAAAACATGCTCTGATATTATGAGATATATTCCTTAATATAGGCACATCTGATGGGGAAAGTTATTAAGTGTGATGGTTCTAATGTAATTACTACCCTTAATGGTCATACATTATATAATAGGCATTGTTTTCTCTTGTCACTGTCGCTTGATATTCAAACAGACATAGGTGATAATCATCACAGGTTTAATAATGACCACAAAGATGAAATATAAGCCAAAATGAAATATCTCAAAACACCTCTTTAGGCTCTCTTGGATCACAATGTAATTCATTTTTATCATGATGGTCCACCACCACCGTAATCTACTTTAAAATTTCCAAACATATTGAAAAATCTGTAGAATGTTTGCAAAAATTCCCTCTTTATTACTTGTACCAACAGAACAAACTTATATAAGTCTTCGATTTGTGCTGTAAAAATTACGTTTGGAAAAATAAATATAAACTTAGCAAAAGAAATGATTGTCCTCCTCTGCTAACAGATCACTCCTGATGAATAAGCCTTATATACTGGTACAAGTAGAATTTTACATAACTAACTTGTCTAAATAGATCAATTCATTAAATTAGGATGATTTGGAAAGATTTCATGATTTTTCATAACTTTTGAAAACATGTGCTATCACAAATCATGTACTTGTATGTACTACTGTGTCTTATGTGCTTGCTCTTTACAATTATGTGTGGAGTGGTCTATGTACCATATCTCAATTAACCCTGACATAGTCTACTTACAAAGTTCTGTCCAGACATAACTCAAGTTTATCAAGTCGCAACAAGTAGATTCATGTGGGAGAGTGTTGTTAGAACCCATTTTCAATAGTAAGAATATGGGTTCTTAAATAGAATATTAAAGCTTAACGAAGGCCTTTTTGAAAATTTTCGTTAGCTCTAAGATGAGGGAAACCCTAGAGCTTAGAGATGACAGACATAATTATGTCTCTTGCTTACCATGTTTGTTTGTCCAAATTCTCACCAACTAGTTTCTGAAAACAACACATCGTTGTGATGTTTTAATCGATGTTAGCATATTCCTAACATCTTTCTTTATCTTCGTGTGAAATAACAAGCTATGATGTTGGTAAACACGCCAGAAATTAACATACATGTAATGCTATTCGAGGCGAAAATTAATGAAACTGACCACGAAATGACCTCATTTGTCTATTGATTCGACCAATCAGCGATGATGTCTTCTCAATACACATTTACATTACAGACATATGTTTTAATTCTCTGAACCCTGGGGTTTCCTCCTCCTCTTGTTATATTAGCTCAAAAAGAGGTTTGGAAAGACAGTGATGAAATGATCTCAGTACTTAGTATCGAGATTCCAATGGGCTCACTGTAAAGTGGCTACTTCCAGTAAGATGAATGGTAGTAATCATCCCCTGACAACAGGGCTCCAAAATCCAAAAGAAGGAGGATTGAGCTCTTAAGCTCTTAATTGCATCATGTGAGAAAATATACAAAAAATTCATTTGAATGGCCACCTAATAATCCCATAAAAACTAATCAGTCCTTGATACTAGGAATATCTCTGAAAATTTCAAATCAAAAAGTAGAGGTATATACAGATAGGTAGATAGATTTGTCATTCCCTGGCCATTTGGGCATTTCCATAAACATTTCAAAGCACACTGAGAAGGTAGTTTGTGAGCCATCAGAAGAAGTGAGTTAAGCTCCCACAATTCTTTCATATTCTATCATATTCCGGGATTCCCCATTATATGACGTACAATCAAATTGCAGGATGTGATCACGTGAACAATCATGAGCACGTGCTCATTCATTGAAATCGTGGAAATGGCGTTTATTTAAGTTTAACATCATTTCAACATCATCATTTCAAAACTACGGTAATACTTTTGAAGTTACTCGATCCAAACTTGGAGGGAATACTCATAAAACAACAGCAAACTTTGTGAGACCCATTTCAATGGCAAATGAGGCCTGTTTATAAAATTGGTCATCGAACGTGCCAAATACTACAGGTCATATTTGCGAAATCTCCCCCCCCCCTGATGAGCCATTGAGTATGTTGACACTTTTTAATTAAACCACACTCATTTATTTTGTTAGGAGTGTCTCATCAGGTTGCACATAATCTATTGTTAATTACTTAACTGTCCACCTTAACATTCTAACGTGTAATGTTATAGTTCCAATGTAATTCCCTGGTAAAGAATGATTGATATACACACCTTAATTCAAAGTACCCTGGCTTCCACTTGGATTTGTTAGCTATAAAAGAGTTGGCCTGCACAGTTTTGTGTAGTAGTATTCCTGAATGGTTGGATGTATTATATCTTTCTGGCTGCAGGTCCTGCCAATGGACTAGACTATAGCTCTTCAAAGACACCTCATTCAACTGCAAATAATAAAATATAAGGTTATTCACTTGGTGGGATTGGATATAGGTTTATTCTCTGGGATAATATTCTAATATCTCCTAATTAAACTGAAAACATTACTATTCATATGTATAGTAAACTAACTATCAACAATAGAACTATTTCAACATAAGTACTAATAACAATTTACTAATTACATTTACTAATCTACTTAGAGGGGCTAGATATGGGTTATATTCTCAGGGACAAGATATTTCCCGAGGACCCAACATACTACAGGGACTGTTCAGTAGCATAGCCATGCTGTAACATAATATACAATTCTCCTGCAGCCTCCTTGCATCTGACCTGGTATTTGTCAAAAACAAATGTCCACCTAAGCAACCATGCATTATCACTTCAAAAGTCAGATGGTAAGTTTTCTGTTTCCACAAATTAAAATACAAATATGCAAAATCATTATTTCTTAACTTACAGTTCCCCAAAATGAAATTAATCACATTTGAATTTTTGGCACAATGCTTTTGAAAATGATCTATGTGGTAATTCGGGATAATTAAAACGGGTGCTTGAAATCAAAAATTAGCGTAGGAAATGTTCTGTGCTGCGCTCCTCAAATCGCTTATGACACGTGACTTTGTCAAAGATTCTTAAATCACATTGAACATATTTTCATTTTGTACTCAGTGTAAGTTGAGTTTCATTGCATAGAACAAAGTTATAACGCATTACTCTTCAATAATCAAAAAGGAAATTGATTCAGTTAGCTGACTTATATAGATTAAAAAATTGTTTACCAAGTAATTTTTCCTTTTTCCTGTTATGAGCGGATATTAAATATGGTAAGATGTAAGCTAATAAGCCAGACCTTGTGGTTTAAGTGCATATGCTTCAGGACCTTCATGTTTACATACTTTGAATGAGGTAAAAAATGACAATAGCTTTTTTTAATATCAGGTATGTAGAAAAACTGACACTCGAGGGGATCATTTATCCAACCACCAACATCTTAGGTCAGTAGAGACGTGATCCAATTCCATTTATCACATCTGTGAGAATATTCTGCAGTTACTATATATACAAATACCTCTTACTTAAATAGATTCTACTACATTATTCGTAAAAGTTTCCTCACACCACCCAGAAAAATCTGACCCATATTTTCTTGAAAAGTAAGCTTTTCAAGATTCTTCATCAAAATATAACAATAATTTTCTAGAAACTGGCAATGTTTTTCTTATATTTTAAGCAAATGCACATACAGTAAAACCTGTAGAGTGGAACACCTCTGTAAGCGGAACACCTCCATAAGTAGAACACTTTTCAAAGACCCATAACCTATTGACTTATTGTTAAATGAACCTCTCTAGGTGGAACACCTCCCAAATGAAACACTTTTTAGAGGAACTGAAGGTGTTCAACATAGACAGCTTTTACTGTATTAGGCAATGTTTGTAAAGCAGAATTGGCTATTTTGAGATCCCTTGGAAGTTTTGGTTAGCCTGTTCATTAAGGCTGGCTGAGGGCATGTACATTTAAAGTATATAATTGGAAATAAATTGTACAGAGATTAAATGAAATATATTCAATTATCAATGTCTGTCAACTGAATTAATATAAGAAGTTAATCCAAATAGAACGAGGTCTTACCTCTGTTTTTATACAAGGACAGAATAATGTTTTCTGTGACTTAGCGATAAGATATAACAAATGAACAATTATTAGCTCATGGCTTCATATCAACTGTTCCTGCCAAAATGCATTGATTAAAAACAAGAATATCGCCTTTCAGGTAAAACATATGACAAGACTGAGTGAAAAGCTGACTAATCCAGTATCTTATAAATGTTGTCCATAAGGGAATATTAAAGATAATGGCCCTTAAAGTGGATATCGGGAAATGAAGGATATCACGAAAGGATTTTGTAAGTCTTTTATGTACTGTCCCCCTCTACTAACACACATTACCTGAGAATAATTAATTCAGAAAGATTTCCAATTTCTGTGATAAATTTCTGAGTGACCTTGTTTGAGCCAAGATCGCAGAGGAATTAATCTGAGGAAGTGGCCACAAATTGACTTTGAATGTATATCTGCACCGACCAACTTTATTATAAATTCTATGGAGGATTCATGATATCTAGGTTTACTGTGTTCATCAGAATGGATTCTTTGAGCAGAATCTTTATTGGTTGTCAAGCTTTAAAATACTGCATTATGTAACTCATATATAAGACATTAATGATGGTCAAACATTTCTCTCAAACAGGGACTGGGTTGCACAGGTTTTTAGAAAATTGTTATTTGTTTTAGATGTCAATATTACCATGTGATTGCATCTCAGGTATTTTGAATAAAACATAAAGCTAAGATTTCCCTCAGTCTAGCTGTACTATTCTATGTTATATTACCCATTCAGTATCTGCATTTTTTTCATTTTTTATATTTTTACAGATTTTTTATGAAACTTTCAGCATATGTTCCATATACATATATCTTGAGTATACATCAATATAAATATAATATAATCTTATAAGGAAGTGAACTTTTGGTTGCCATGGCAACAGCGAGACTTGGTTCCATGGAGCACCTTAAAAATTCAATGCAGGAAACATGTATTGAATGAAAAAAGCTTAATATGTTTTTTGAAGATGCTATTTGTTTAAAATGTGTTGTCATAATAACAAACTAGTGATGTAATAGTGCCAACAGGTGAATGAACTCACTGTGCTGTCAACACCATCTGTCAAAATAGGCTCACTCTCTTCACTAAAATTTTGGTTGAGCAGTTGTTTCCAACAGTGGAGCAAAATGGTGAATGAACTTATCAAAGAGCAGAGACTTTGCATTAAAATCTGTGTAAGACAAGGAAAAGACTTAAAGGACACCGTAAGAACATGTAAAGCAACATATGAAGACACTTGTTGCATTATCTCATGATAAGAAGCTGGTTCAACAAGTTCAATATAGGTATCTCAACCATCAAAGATAAGAAAAAAGCAGGCGAAAAGGGACAGCAATATTGAAAGCATTATGATAATTATTCAAACTACATGTATACATCCTGCAAATTTTGTCTTGTTCTGATCATTCCTGGTAATTTTAGAGCAAAAAGAAATGAATTTTTCAAATGCCCCTCGTATATTTCTTTGTGTTTTGTTTTGAAAGGTTGCGTTTCATATTTACTCTTTAAAAGAACTTTATTTCATCTATACTCTAAAATAAGAGATATTTCTTAATCAAATCAGAAAATCATGATATTACATTTTTCTGCCCCCAAGTTTTTATTCATTTCCGATTTACTTCAATAAATGCTCTCTAGGGCCATTTAAGATTGATACCCCACATCCACTTCAAAACTGTATTATCCCCTAAAATAATCAAAAGGGTGGTGTGGTTACATAATGTTTTCATTATAAGTCTTACAAATGTGTTAGCCAATACTGGAACTGTCTTTTTACATAAAGCTTATAGCATGATGAAGTATTCAACCTGATTTTCATTTGATAACACAGGTTAATAGCAATTCAGCCTAAAGCCTAATTCAGTCTCCGTTTTCATTTCCTACTTTAGACATTATTTTAGATATTATACTAATGGATAAAGGGATCCTATATTTTATCATATTAGGTTGGAACCTCTGACAAATGAGCTAACTCTGAGCAACATTTTCAACCGGACAACCAACCAATGTGAGCAAAAGACTTTAACTACTCATCTACATCTACTAACTCATCTACAAACAAGGCACTAACATGCAAAATGTCACCACCTGGCATTTGTTACAGACACCAAAAACTGACCACCCAATATAGACCGCTGAACACTATCCACAAAAAAGTTAGAGACTATATCAATATGTCGCCACTTGTCTAGTGGTGGTGACATAAAATTTTTTAAATATTAAATACAATACTACATATCTTAAAAAAGGTTTTGGATACATCCAATTTTAAACACGATACCCAGTGATAAATATCACACTTTTTAGAGCAATTGGTTACTTATATTATTGATGTAATTTAGCCATCATGCCAAAAACCTAATCAGATCTTGGCAGTAGTTTGCTCTTGCATCTGTAAAAAATTCTGCTGACAAGATTCATGTGGAGCCTGCTCACACGCCCGCGTGTCTGCCTTCAGTGCAAGACTATGGCAATATAGCACTTTTTCAAGGTACAATAAAAACACCATCTTTGCAGTAAAGCTAAAAATTTTAGATATTGAGAATAAAGGCATAAGATAAGTGACATGAGCCCACTTTTTCCAGATTCTCACAAATTCCTCTATATGTAATACAAAACTAAGGCTCTGATTGCATTTTTCTATTTTGAGAGAGAGACCTTACATAAATCTTGGAAAGAAGGTAAACAACTAGTTGTGACCTAGCAATTACATTAGAATACTAAAGTTCTCATTGAACTTCTTCATTGAATCGATTACTGTCTTAATGATGGTTAAGTTGCTGTTACATATATCATCAAATATGTGAGTTTACTCTGCATCCTGATCTGAATATCGAAGTAATCTGCCTGGCTTTTATAAAAACATGTCTTCTTAAGTTTTAATTATCTTTTAATACAAATGTTATATTATGATGATCCTTTTAAACTAGCATCAGACTATTTATTAATAAGATTTGAACAAGAATGTATAAAGAGGCGCCTTAAGTATATCTTCTTTATCCGTCATGATGCGTATGCCTAAGTATTAATTTTCTAATGATATTCAACTGTCTCATTGATAGACATCTCACAGGAGAATGTGTCAAATGCAGCATCTTATACCTATTTTCTTATCAGAATGAAATTGTGCTTTAGATTGATTATTTTCGAAAAACACATCCTACTGTGAAGAGATTGATAATACATAAGTATACACCCTATAATTAAGAAAGTAATGGAGGGTAGTGCATCATCTCTTCATTTTTAAATAAGTCAATAAAACTCAGTTATAAAACTTGAAAATAAAACTGTATAGAAAATGTAATAATAGGCGAGACAAAAAAGTGGAGAAATTGAGTGAAAGGGATAATACTATTAAATCTTTACAAGAAAAAAATGATTATGAGAATTTTGGCTAGCTACACTCAAGAATTGGTAAAAAATTGTGTTTTTCAGTCTCCTTACTCTGAATTCACTGACTCTAACTTTCAATTCTTTGAATCATTGCTCTAAGAACACTCCCAAAGGTGAGTCAATTACATGACAGTCGTGTCTAATGATATTTTTTGATACTTTGTTGTATGGATTCTTCTTTGTACAGATGACAAGTCACAAGAAGGTTATTTATTACATTACTGGTACTTACATTAGAAAAGTACATAAAAAACAAGAAAACAGCAACTCCAATAAGCAGCAAATCCCATCTACTTTAGTAGTTTCAAGTGATTCCTTTTGGAAATAAAGAATGTGGTAGTGCTGTCTCCTTTTGGTAACAAAAACACCCATGATGCATGCTTGTTTTTTATATGACCCAAATATTTCAAATGGTTTTCGAGTTATAGCTACAATGTTTCGTTTTTGTTCTGAAGTGGACATTTTATTTGGCGATTGTCTTGTGTTATTGTTCTATTTTCAGTCAGTCAGAGACTCTACTTCATTATTTTAAATTTAAACCACAATTAGCTCGCAATTTTCAAATTCTAGCCAAAACTGTCCATTTTAACAGCCATTTTTAAGGAGCCAGCTTGAAATAAAGACAAATATTTTGGCCTTTATGAATTTGAAGGCATTTTGGGAACATCATATTTAACAGAGATTATAAACCTGTAAATCCAAATATGGACCAAGCAATCAATAAGTTCTAACCAAAAATGTCAAGTTTTAAATAAAATTGGTGACCATTTTGACCTGAGTTGCCATTTTGAAAATACTGTTTCTGAACACTTCTATCTGATTTATTGCTTGGACAGACAATTGTTTGAAAAAATGAATAGAATGAGAGAAAGACAGCTTCACTATACCTGTACACAAGCCTTCTCCAGTGGGACCAACACTCTAAATAGGGGGGTTTATGTGCTTGTTTCAAAAGAGAACATGTACATGAATGTTTGATACAAGTATAATGACCCCCAGGGATTCCTATCTCCTCTTTGTTTTTTCAAGGAAAATACGCCAAGTAGCAACTGCCAAGGAGGGAACTAGTCCCTCGAGAACCATCTACATGTCCACATGCAAGTTCGCTTGTGTTGAAATGTGTTACTCAACCTCTCTTGTATCAATTTACTTGCTTCACAATCTTAAGAATCACACAAACTTTCAACAACAAAATCAAAGTCTTAACTTGGAGTACAGTAACATGTAAATAAATCAAAGTAGACATGATAAAATGTACATTTCTTCAAACTGGCAATTTCCTTCATATCCAGTCTCAGTCAATCTAATCTTACATAATCTTGATGTTTTCGGATAATGAACAATCACCTTGCCGTTTGCTGACAATATTTCATCAACGAAATTCAAACACAATACTAAGTCCGTGAATATCAGTCAGATTAAGTAAATAGATATATGTCTAAAGCTCATGTATTTCACGCTAGTATGTGCCACTACAAACATCAAACAAGTCAAGGATAAACCACTGATCAAAGTGTATGTTTTACATGCCCGCACAGTCATCAGCACAAGACGATAGCAATTTAGCACTTTTTGAAGTGCAATAAAAAGTATTTAATTGTAAATTTATGACTGCGGCCATCGTTTTTATTTCTTTTTGTAGTTTTTGAGCCACTGCTCTAACAGCAACAACATGGCCATAGACACTGGAAAAGATTTAAACTAAAACACAGTATTTTAAGGGGGCACTGTGCATATCTGAGAAGAAAAAGGAGCAAAAATTATGGAAATATGTTACTCACACAATATTAACTGAATACTATACAAAATTTATTTTGTGTTAATAATGAAGCAGAAAACCCACACAGAAACAGCATTAGAAGTTCAGAAATCAAAAGGTGCATGCACACTTTTCACTAAGATTTTTTGAATTCCTTTTATAGAATAGGAAACTGCTACCATACCATACCCCTAATGATATTTTCATCTGTTTTAGTATTTATTGAACAACTCTCGTAAACGTAGAACAATATAATGAAAAAATTTAAAAACTGAATTGAAGAAAAATACAATAAGTCGCAAAAGGCTGAGTGTACCAGGAACACATTGAAAATTATTAAAACACATTTCTGTCAAAATAGATGATTACTAGAAACAAATTTTATTGTCTATAAACACTTCAGTGGGGTCATTATTATCTCATTAATGAAGATAAAGATGAGGGAAATTATCTCTCTGAATGTAAAACAATCAATTTTGATATTTAGAGCCGAATGGTTTATAAATATTACAAAGGATTGCATAAACTACGTTAATAACAACAATTGGTTAATGTAGGAATTTAGATTCAATTATTACTCCAACAAATTTGTTGATGTCACTTTTTTCTACAGAGTGATATGTAACTAAAATGCTAAGAACCAAGGTGCCCTCTTGTAAAAATACTATCAATATGGTAAAAGTAAGCATCGGAAAGAATGTCAGTACAAAGCATGAAACGAATGTCAGTGTATTTGTACTAAAATATCTAATGAGTGCTTATAATTTGATTCAAACATAAAACACATAAAACATCTACTATTTTACGTTGAATAAGAAAGCATGCAGTTATTTAGATAACAAGATTCATGTGGCGCCTGCCAGCCCAGACAGATGCGTGAAAACGCAACAGCTCAAGATTACAATAGCACTTTGAAAAATTGCAATTATAATTGTTACATTTTTTGATCTGGATGTGTCACAAAGTGGTTTCTGACTCTGTCCTCGAGCTGTCAAATATTTAAATATACCAATGGTGGTGACCAAAATAATAAAAAATAAAAAGAAAGCTTGTGTGTTTGTGTGGGAGGGTACCACAAAAATCTTGTCATCAAAATCCCAGTAAAAACTTGAATTTTAAACAGATGCCAACATTTAGATTTTTTCGATAAAAAGTGTGATATTATCACTGTGTGTTTTGTTTTTATTTGAGATCATAACACCAAATGAAAGTGAAAACCCAATAAACAAGATACTACCAAAATACTTCAGATGATAAAACAGTACTGTGTCTGCAAATGACAACAATAGGCTTATACTGTACTTTTGCTACTCCCTAAAGACTACTCCTATATTAAGTTCTTTATCCTATTAATTCCTTGAAAACTTACAATTATACAAATAAAATCAACAACATTTTTCTGTATGAATCAGTGATTTATTTCATTCTTGTGTTAAAAATAACTTTGAATAATTCGTCAACTTGGAAATGTTGACAATAAGCAGAAAAAAACAGATTCAAAAGTTATAAATGGGCCAATAGTTTTCAAAGGGCAATTAATCCACAATGTTACGAGTTTTGCCTGGATATTCTGTTTACCAAATATATATTAGTGTCTTATTTTTTGCGTCTTGTCTCCTGATTAAATTCAATGTTTGCTTATTATCTGCTAGCCGGAAGCTTCTTACTTATTTTCGATATCAATGTCACCTTAACCTTCTGGAAGTTTGAAAATTATGGTTTCCTCGGTTAATGCAATGTTAGACATTGTTAGATAGAACGTTAATTAAATTATTAATGGTAATTTTCATATAGCGATGTAAATCCCTCTGAACATATGAATACCCTATGATTGTGAAAAATGTATTATAACTAAGACATGAATACCCATGTTATGACCATCATGCCAAAATAATGAAAGTAACATCTAATTAAGAATAAGGAGTTTGACAAAACACTTCAGATCTTGAGATATTCAATATTTTCATGAGACATATGAAAGTGTTTTGGGTTTATATCCTGTCAACCTGTCATTTTTCTAATATGTGAAATAGATAGGGGACACAGGTGTTCTCTGCTGCGGGCTTGACACAGGCTTGGTAAAGTGACACAGAAAATGTTATGGGAGAAAGGAGTACATTTACAAATTAAACGAAACACGGGTTGTTCTTGTGAAGTTTTTTAACAACACATTGAAAAATCTTTGAAACTCCAAGACATCATCTCATCTTTTTAAGTTCATAAGAATATAAATAAAAATAGAACTGAAAGATAAACAGACAGAACTAGCTAGTATTATGTCATTAAGGTGCCACTCATCCGCACTAACTTCCTAATCATAAAACATGCATAGCAAAAGAAAAAATAGATGGGATTGTCCTAACTAGAGCTCATCAACGAAGTATAATACAAGTACCTTCTGACTAGATAGAATTGATTATTTTAGAGGTCGGCTTTCAACCAATCCGAACTCCCCTCCACCTAGATCTTTCGGAATCCTGCCACCCTTTGATATATCAGGGAAACGTTGATATATTGACTAGCTTGAAAAGGTTGTATTTTAAAAATGAGTGCAGTAAGTTAATCTTGTTTTACAAGGTCTGATTTCTTCCTACAACCAATGACATCATCAATTTAGCCAATGTATCATAGTTTTCTAATATATCAAAAGGTGGCAGGATTTATTGGAACGTCCTGAATACATATTTCTCAATTATTGATTTTTTCTGATTCTATACCCTTTTCTAAATTTTTAAATTGCAAATATTTTTCATAATCCAAGTGAAACACATTTATCTCAGACTTTGAAATTGTACTGTTTTCTTTGTATTTTTTAAAATTCATCATCATGCAGGCGTATATTGTCTATTTTTACCTACTGAATAATCATGCAATTTGTAATTCTAGAAGAATGCAATTACCTTACATAGATCATTGTTCTTCATGCTGTAATTTGCTTTTTTGTTTGAGTGGTTAACAAATTTTTGGTGATGCAGTTATCTATTACTAGAAAGAACCCTCCTTTACATACAAATTGAATTAAAAGCAAATAAGACATGAATTTAGCCTAAGAATGTCAAGGATCTGAATCTTAAAAAGGTTAAATATTTCAAAAGGTCAACCACTGCCAAGGATTATAAACTTCACAAAAGAGGATTTTGCCAAAATTCTAAGAATTGTGTAGAAATAATTGACACAAAATTGACAAGTCTGCCTATTATTGCTAAAAACTGCCAATTTTTCTGAAAATATACACCGAAGTTACAATTAAGCTATAATTACAATTTTGGCCGAAAATTGCTAATTTTGCCAAAATCTTTAAAATATTCTTTACTAGTAGACAGGTTCCAATTTCAGAATATCTCAAGGGAAAGGGTTTTTGAGGCATTTTTTAGAAAAAGCAACAGACCTATTTCTTCTGAATCAGTTTTTCATGCTGATAAAGATATTAAAAGATGACAGCTCAACGGGGTGGTCACGACACTGAATTTTAGCGTTTTTACCCCCCTAGGAAAATATTCTAGGGGGTACTATGAAACTAGTTCATAACTCAAAGGATATATAAACTATTGTTCTGAGTTCTACAGCATACATTGTTAGTACAGAGGTGAATACTACCCTAAAGTTATAGGTTGATATCTTTGTTGGTTTTGGAAAAATACAATTAATTAGAAAAAAATATGCAATTTTTGTCATTTTTTCTTGCTTATTTTATATTTGTAGCTTCAAGCAAAATATGATAACTTAAACAGCTCAAAGTAGTATTCTAACAACATTCCCAAGCTATGTGTGATATTGTAATACATCTATTATAGTGATGAAGTACTATTTTGTAATTTTAATATGACTTTATAGTGCCCTACCCCTGGTAAATAGAAAGTTGGTGTGGGTTTCTTCTGGTTTTTTAACATTTTATTGTCTTCTTAGTTGAAGATACAATCAATTCTGTCAGTTAACCATGAGAAGCTTTACAATGGTTAACTATTCCCATGAATAGAGGGTTGGGACCTCAAAAATACTGTTAAGTGGCATCCTTGGGCAACCCTCTTCAGAGCATTTTCCTTATACTCCGATAAAACCTGCAGGGGATACTATAAGAAACCTATATATCTAAGATACTAATGAAGATACTGAATTCAAATTTTCAGGATTTGGTCCTGGTATGATAGGTAATCTGTATGACAAAAATGACAAAAAGAAAAAACTCTGTTGCCATAGTAACAAGAATACGACACTATTTGTTTCCTAAGAAATGTGTTTTAAGAGGTTTTGTCATTCTCTTCATATTTTTAATTCTAAATATGTCTACAATGTGGGATGATTAAAATTATGGTAAAGTAATCTTTTCTATTGTTCTATTGTTCTCTAAAACAGAAGTTGCTAGGGCGACACATAGATCATAGAAAAAAAATCCTGAGATGATCGCTCTATTTGTCAGGAAATTAAAATGGAAACTGAAAAATGAGTTTCTTCCTACTGAATAGCAATTTGGTAGACCATGGCTGACACGCACAAGAGAAAACGTCTATCAGTTCTATGTCATTTTGTTGTTATTCTTATTTATTTATCGTGCTCTGGGACTTATAACACCTAATGCAGAATCTTTTCCAACTGCAAAGGAAGGCAAGATTTTAATAATGAACATTCATATATCTCAACAGATATGGCCTAAGATTTGGACAATGATGATGAAACTCTGAGGGAAAATTAGACGAAACATTAATGTGAGTGGTCCAAAAATAACACTTACATGTTTTGAAAAAGTTATGCTCTCGGGTGAATCAGTGCTCATTTAAGGATAGTCTGAATCAGGTGAATTTTTAACCTAATTGTACCCCTCCCCCAAACCCCCAAATTTTGACAATTGTCGAAAAGTGGCAAACAACAATTAAACAAACATCATTAAAGTTCAATATGATTATTTCGCTTCTATGTCATAAAGATGTGGTATGATCTCAGGTCAATCAATAAATTTCACAAGTGACACTCTATCTTATGAAGAAAATATTATCGTATTTGAAGACATGTCAAGAATTTGGTGGAAATAATTTTGTCACTCCTGATTTGACTTGGAAAGGTTCAGGTAAGTAATCACAAACAATTTCAGACAGTTATATCTTTGATTATGACTATTTTCTGACCATGAAGACAGGTATACAGGGATAATTAAGTCAATCGGACTCAGAGATATTTCACTAGCAATCAACCCATCACAATATTTTTTCAAAGTTGTTGACCTCATTTTCACCAAAAATGCCATCATTTTAACAATGTTAACAATTCGGTGTCTTTAAAGTCCCTGGAGCAATCCACTTTTCCTCTTAGGAAATAGAACATGTCTCAAAGCATATTCTAATTATGCATTCAACAATATAATTAAAGGTTGCATCTTAAAAATTAGGTCAACATTTTTAGTAAAAAGTATGTTGATTGGGCAATTCCCTTTAATAACACTTAGGTCTGATTTCAATCATTATATTTACTTTTCTTGAAGATAATGAATAGATCTAAAAGATATAAGTCAGAAAATATTCATAATTCAAGTTAGAATTTTCTGAAGTTGTTTGCGATAACCTACATGCTCCTTGATAACATTATTATGTAAATACAGTAGAACCTGTGTAAGTGGAACACTCTCCGTTCTGCCACAAAGCGTTCCACTTAGAAGGTGTTCCACTTATGGAGGTTTTGGGTTCGCAGGGAACATACAAGATCAGATATAGGATTTATATGTATCATTGGAAATATGATTCTCCCTTCATTACAGGGCAGGTATATACCATTAATAATCCATTTAATTTACTCAAAAAGGTATCTGACATTCTTAATCCTGCTCATTCTGCCAAAAATGTTTTCTGACATTCTTAATCCTCCTAATTGTGCCAGTCTCGGGTACAAAGATTAGGCAATTTAGTTTTAAAGACTTGTTCCTACTGCTAATAATTCATTTTTAATCTTACTTATTAAGTTTGAAACAAACAGCAAGGGATATTAATTAGTGGTAGCATCACATGTCCAGTTCTACAGGAGGTTAATCCAATTTTCTGAATGATAATCTTATGAAATCCTAATTTGCTGATTATCAAATTAATTATTGGTTGCATCACATGTTGACCTCTACAGGAGGTTAATCCATTTAAGTCCTAATTTGCCAATTATCACAGTATTACCTGTTTTGATACCCAGATATCATTGAAGGAGATTAATTCTGTTTACATATATCAATATTGAAATCTATGGAAATTGACTGTTCCACTTAGCAGGTTAATTTTTCAATATGGGGTGTTCACTGTTCAAGTTTGGAGGTGTTCCACTTACAGAGGTTCAATTAACATTAAGTCAATGGGTTTTTAAAACGGGACTTTGAAAAGGCGTTCCACTTGGGAGGTGTTCCACTTACAGAGGTGTTCCACTTAGCAGGTTCTACTGTACATTACTTGTGCATGATGACCACCATAGTCTAGTTGCTCAAATGAGATCAATTGATGATTATAATGTTTAGACTTTATGTCAATGTCGAGACTGTATGCCAAACTCTCTAGTATGTGATTACACTAGATTTCATTATGATACATGTACTAAATTGAAAACTTACATATAAAATATCTTAAGTCCTATATTCTAGTAATAAATGAATTAGAATGTCACCTAACATTTGATGATGGTATGAATTTATTGATTTGGTGTCTATCTATACATGTTTCTAACTTAATGCTGCAAAATGATAAAATTCACCGCATCCACTTTCTTCAATTTTCCAGGGGTAGGGCACTATAAAGTCATATTAAAATTACAAAAAAGTACTTCATAACTAAAATAGATGTATTACAATACCACACATAGCTTGGAAATGTTTTTAGAATACTACTATGAGCTTTTAAAGCTGTCATATTGTGCTTGAAGCTACAAATATAAAATTGGCAAGACAAAAATTGCATATCTTTTTCCTGTTTTTTGTATTTTTCTGAGACCAATAAGGGTATCAACCTATAACTTTAGGATAGTATTCATATTTGTACTAGCAATGTATGGTGTACAACTCAGAACAATAGCTCATATATCCTTTGAGTTATGAACTAGTTTCATAGTACCCCCTAGAATATTTTCCTAGGGGGGTAAAAATGACAAAATTTAGTGTCGTGACCACCCCGTTGAGCTGTCATCTTTTAATATCTTTATCAGCATGAAAAACTGATCTAGTAAAAATAGGTCTGTTGCTTTTTCTAAAAAATGCCTCAAAAACTTGAATTATTGGAATTGGAACCTGTCTATAGGCCAAATGTTTTGCATGATCTTTATCTGTCAAAATTAAGGCATCCTATGTAAGAGACATGCCAGTAATTGAGGCTATACTCCTAATGTTACACGGCGACACCCACATTTAAAGATGAAATTTTTCATTTCCTGATTACCTTCCTTTCTCGGTCTAATTCACCTCTTCGGTAGATACAGGAAATCCCCTTTGGACAATGTGTCAAAAGGATGAGAGTTATTAAATGAAATGTTAACAACGAACCTTTGGTGATTATTCACAGAATTAATTGGTAGATTAATCAGATTCCTTTGACGTCAGTTACTTTAAAACTAAACATGGGTCAGAGTGAACTTATATAAAATGTATGAAACAAGTGCACAATTTGGATGTAATGGAATTTAATAGCCTTGAGAGGGTTTGATGTCTAATACAATTATGATACTTAAGAAGAGAGAAAATACCTCGATTCACTGCTGAACAATTGAGAGTAAATTGATGTGACTGAATTGTTCTAAACCTTTAATGCACTTTGCGAGAAAAAATGACTGTATAGCTAAACACGATGATAATGATTTTCAAAGAAAAAGACTCAATCATCCACAATAACGCAGACAGCTGTCAACTTTTGAATGCAAGATTACAAGAAGGGAAGATGACATGCAGTAAATTATCAAGTCCTGATGAAGAAATCACGATGTCGAAGAGATATTTCAAGAATGAAAGATTACATTAATTATGTAATATTTGCTTCCTTGATCATATTAATCTTTCCAATATACAATCCTAGCTTCTTGGAATACGTGAAATAACAAAATGTAATGATTACAAACAACAAAACTAATAGGAAGCAGGTATTACATGAAACGAATCATCATAAGAAGCAATGAGTTATATAAAGCAAATATAACATGAAGTGAAGATGACATGTACCTCTGATTTAGCATCCTGGGCTGCGTACTTTCGCATAGAAATAATCTGTGTTGTAGCATCAGAGAGGATACAAACTCTCGCCAAATCATCGCCACATACTTTCAAACAGCCATCTAATGAGCTCATTATCAACCTATAATTAAGATCATATTACTAATTACCCAAGATTTTAAATCATTAATCATAAACTGACATTACAAAACTTTCTCATTTAGATCAGGATGTGGAGATGAAAATGCGATGATGATCGAATTTGAAAAACAATACTTGTTTGTTTTTCTATTGTTCCAGTTAAAGGCAGAATCAGATATATAGGGGTGACAAAATTACTAGCAACATGTAAAATTGACCTACCAATCTATTCATTATAATCTCATATACTATATCTCCAAATATTTAATGGTTGATCAATTTTTAGCAATGACATCTATTGCTGGTCAAGAACACTTATGTAATTGAAGTATTTATTAATAAACAAGGCATCAACATGCAAAATGTCACTACCTGCCATTTGTTGCCAAATGCAAAATATCAACCTCCGAACACTGTCCACAAAAAAAGTTGGAAATTGTATCAAAATGTCACCACTTCTTGAGGTGGTGACATAAAACAGTTGGAGATTATAACAATATGTTACCACTTGTGATGGTGACATAACAGCCCACCTGGCTCCTACATTTATGCACAGGCTGTGTAATTTACAGACCTACAGTATTCTGTCTTTCCATGTGCAAACAGAATATGCAGATAAGTGTGGTAATTACTACAGTGTATACATGTATTTCCGCCAATTCATGATATTAAAGTTACCATTGACACCTATAATAAGAAGTAATATCAATCCACCATGAATGTTAGTTCAGCTGTAATATAATTCCAGCTTTTAAATGGTAATGTTTTGAACAAACACAAGACAGAATATTGACATGAGACATCTCAGTTCTTCTAGGTAATCACCTATCATTAGTATCACATTCTAAGACATTATTCTAAGAATTTTACATCTTCAGGCAACCATGATGAACTTACTCAAGTATTGCTCATTTCTCAGTAACTTGGCTCTTAATAATTAGAAAATTTCTGCTTGATTTTCATTGTTTCTCACTTTTGTGTGAAATTATGTAAAGTTTAAATTTAAATGTGGTTCAGGATTATTCCTTGCAGTCTTTGTACTTTGTTTTTTATTAATGGACCATTATGTAACTTTATCTAAGGGAGACAACTGTCAACTGTCAAGTATGTAGTTGTTTACGAGATTTTCGGTTCAGCATCCATTTAATGTCTTTTGATCAATCAAATAGGACAGGTAATGGTCTCTTTGACATTTAGGAAAAACAGATTTTTCTGATAATTAGTTCGGGATATTGCATTGTCCTTATAATCCCTATAAATGTTGGATTAACCCAATATCCTAGACCTTCTATGGGATAATCTGCATTTAGGAAGCCTATCATCAATATGTTGCTATACTGAATTGCTTTACAGAAGCTGTACAATGGGATGCCAGGTAATTGAAACTGCCATGAATCCATCTTCGCACGCTCAGTCTTCACTGCGTTCATCCGACCGACGGGAGCTGAGTGAATGAAGATGCCATGAATCTAAAAGGGACTTGTATTGCTCTCAAAAAATTCCATGTCATCAAAGTGTGATGCTAATATCAGGCTATTCAACGACTATAGCTCATATCACAATTCAAGGTTGATCATTCATGGGCGTAGCGCTATATTTAGAGGTTATGTCACTATGACGTGAAATATGCCTGAGTTCTCCCAATATAGGCCGACCTTGGGAGGCTCTATATTTGGGCAAGAACGAAGGCATATTTCACGTCATAGTGACATAACTGATGTATTACATGCCTTTGTTCCCATGGTTACTTTGTATCAATGACGTGACGTCATGATATTATCATGGTTATTAAAGAAATCTAATATCAAAACGAGGTAAGCGGGCTATATCGGGGTAATCGGGCAATATCGGTGGATATAGCTCGCTAACTTTCCCATTGACTTCCATACAAATGCTTCGCTAGGTATGTTATACTTCTAAGTAGTACGCCACCGGGGAAACAAGAGTTGACCGAAGCAAAAAACGAGCGTTTAGGGGGGTCTGGGGGGTTCTCCTCCAAGAAAATTTTGAAATTTGGTTGTTTGGTGTGAATTTGCAACCATCTGGTACGCATGTGCGTACCCAGCGTACAGGGCGCTACGCCTTTGTCATTAATTCCAGAGTGTAAAATGAAATCATGACTCTAGGAAAGGGTAAGTTCCTACCTGGTTAGTGTGTAGTCTCCAGTGCACAGCCATACTTGTTTACGTCGGTTAGTGCAAACAATGTTTATCACCTGGTAGCCCATACTTAACTATAAACAAAGTGAACAATATATTATAGCGGGTTCATCAAGAGACGCTAGATAACAGAAATGCTAAGCCATAGCAAATTCAATTGAACAACCGTAGCTGCCATTTTAACAATCCCTCTACTACTTTTTCAGTTATAGCAAAAATAATGAGCTCATAAAAGAACACATAAAAATGGCCACAATTTTTCAAAATAGTCGCTTACTAGCCAAATTGTCAAAGTGTTATATAAGATGCTCTTAAATGGAGACACATATAGAATTTTAACAAAATCACACCAATACTTTTTTAGTTATGGTAAAAAACGTAAAATATGTTATTTTATGTTTTTACTTGCCAATGTGTTTAAGACAATGAACCATGCTTATGAGTATTCACATGTCAAATATGAATGAAATCGTTCAACTAATTTTCCAGTTACAGTAAAAACTAAAAATCATAAAATAGTGTGTAACGGTCACCATTTTTCAAAATGGCCACCATGGTATTTTTGATATTTAGATTTTCAACTCAATCAATATCCTATTTAATTTTTACATTTAAAAGACATTAATATTACAGGTTTATATTTTGTACCTAAAATACTGTAAAACTGACACTCAAATGGTGGCCATTTTGAAACTGGCAACCATTTTGAAAATCCACTTTCGAGCAGTGCTTGTACTCTCATGGGGCATATACATATAAAATATTGACAATATATTGGACGGTCCAATGGTACTTACTGCCTGGATGAACAGATTTCCGTTGAAAAGTTTACAATATTGGGAGGTTGTCAACTGAGGGTGAATCATCCAAAGGATGCATGAGCCAATATAAATCCTTGTTTTAGTCCTTACAGTTTTATTTACTATTTAAGACATTTCATAGGATCATGGTCTGTACATATACTTGATACTTAAATCAAAATTTCCCAATAACACACAAATAGAGGGATTCTGAAACTTCACCAATAAAAGGTGAAATTGATTTTTACAAATTCATAGTGATCTATACTACACTATTACTACATAAACAGAGGTATTCCCCCACTGACCCCAACCTGTGTACCCTTGAGTATTATTCCAGGATCGCGCCTTTTATACTAAACAGTGAACAACACAAAAACAACTGTTCGATTTGTTTAAACGATATGTGTTACCCTTTAAAATCAGAGGAAGGAATACCTGACGAAACCATAATTGCGAAATAATGATCAGAAATCCACGCACTAATAACTGACCTACTTACTAATTGAGGTAACATTGATTTCTAAGTACTAAGATAAGATTATTCTGATGTTCAGTATCAATCAACAAAAACCTCAAGTCCAGAGAATAAGAGATGCAACTGATTAGACTTACATGGTACATAGCATTCTGTACAGTCAATTACCAAGAATCAATAAGTTGTTTTTTCTAGAACTACTCTCAATTTGATGGATAAATGTTTGAGACCATTGAACCCAGGTGTGTCAAAGAGGCACTTAATGTCTTGTAAATGAAATGACTTACTGAAATGAAATCAATTTCTCTGAAGGCGATTCTCCTGTCCAAGTCCAGGTTATTCATCTTTGGATGTAGAATGTAGATTGCAATTGACGTTAAAAGCAGGAATTTGGTTTCAAGCTGTCCCTCGGTGTGTCCTTGAGTCAAAGCAAACATCTAAAAAGCGATCAGTGATTTGATTAGATATCATTTCTAAGATTAATTATTTTAAGTAGGTGATTTATCTAAAAGAGAGGACGAATCATACAGTGGGGGATAATCGCTCTTAATAGACAAATCAGTCGGCATACACAAAGCCTAATCAGGTCTCGATTATCATACTATGGGTCATCCCTGATACTATAATTGATTCAATATCTGAAACAGTCAAACTGCAAACATAATAGTGAAGTTCTAAAATGGCTGGATTAGAATCTCAAAATGGCTGTCATGTAGTTTAATTAACATGCTCAATTTGTCTAGTTTAAAAGGGGACATAATCGTGTCGGAGGAGTTATATAAAAATAACTTTTGTGGAATAACACCATATAAATTATCACAATCGGTAGTTTTAAGACAAGCATTCCACCCACTCTCCTACCTACTTAGTCAATAGGACAAGAAGATGACACAATAGCACATTTTACGTGTGATGATAACAAACATCTTAAGAGTAGTTAATGGTCTTTACGTATATATAACTGATGACTTTACGTAAATAGCAATTGCATTTATTAGATGGAATTTGAAGCTAAGAAGAGGAGGTAATTTATATAATTTAACTCATCAACACTCTCTGTGTCAGCCTATGGCAATTTCCTCTCAAATAATTATCTTCTGAGATGTCAAGATAGCAGTAAATTATGTCAAGATAGCAGTAGATTATGTCAAGATAGCAGTAAATTACGTCAATTTACGTGAATTTAAGTTCAGCTTTCCTAGTATTACCTTTGTATAATTATATTTCCTCTTCAGGTATTTTCTGTAACAAATCTTATTTCTCAGAATCAGAACTGATGTAGGTATGTGTGAATTCTTTAAGTTATAAATGTAGATAAAAATAAATAAATATAACACAATTCTATGGGAAAAAAGTATTGACACATAATTAATTGTTGTGTTTTTTAAATAAGCTAAAGCCCATCGTAGTGTTTTTAAAAATAGGTAATGCCTATTGTAGTATATTTTTGAAATTAGGTACTGGATTGTGTTGTATGTTTTTGAAATCAGGTATTACCTTCTGTAATCACGCGTACTTCAGTACTAACTCACCGGGGCGTATCGAAACCAAAACGCCCCGCAAAACCGTTAATTTGAATTTCAAATCTACCCTGTCTTTGGAAAATCAATGATTGTGAGTCCCACACTTCACCGTTTATCTTCAAACTTGTTTGTTTACAAAGTCCCTCGTTTTAGTGGCATTTTGGTCCCCAGATGTGAGAAGCTGCAAATCCTCAGGAATTTCAACCACAATCCTTGATATCTCGCCAGTTCTTCTATCACTCTCCCCCATATTCTGCGCAAGGACTCCCATAACAACCCTCCATCGCTGCATCAACATGTTTATTACATGAAACGCAGCAATTCTGAAAAGTCCTACGCAATTGTTCGAAATTGACCAAAACGCACCATTGTCTTCCAAAACACCAGAGATGGAGGGTTGTAATGGGAGTCCTTGTGACCTTGTGCAAAATATAGGGGAGAATAATAAAATAACTGGCGATACATCGAGGCTTTTGGTTGAAATCTCTGAAGATTTGCATCTTCTCACATCTGGGGACCAAAACGCCGCTAAAACAGGCGACTCTGTACACAAAAGCAATGTCTCGAGTGAAAGGTATTTCTGTGAAGGTTTTAATGGAACAAGTTTGAAGAAAAACAGTGTACTGTGAGACTCACAATCAATGATTTTCCAAAGAAAGGGTAGGTTTAAAATTCAAATTAACGGTTTTGCGGGGGGTTTTGGTTTTGATACGCCCCGGTGAGTTAGTACCGCGTGATTACAGAAGGTAATACAAGGGCCGATCAAAAAGTTTCTTACCGTTGGCTCCCAATTTTATAATAAGAGGAGTTGGAAGCTCAAACTTTAACATGAGACAGGATAGTTAGTTTGCTCGAAACTGTACGAGATTTATATAAATTGGTTCATTGGTAGTGACACAGCGTCAATTCATATTTTCAATGACAAAGTAAGGTGGAGTAGTGTTATAACAATAAAATATCTGCCGAGTTGTGGTTCTGGAAATTTACCGACATCGTCTCAAACCTCTCATACATGTGTTTTTGGATCGAGTGGGCAGATATAGAAAGTGCATTGCAACTGGGGTTGAATATTTTGAATGAGAATGAATATTAGCAGAAAAACTAATTAAACATGATTAAACTACAGTCTGTTGACAGATGACACTACTTGGTGTTAGAAAATTCCAAAACTGCAGCTGAGCACAATTTTTTTATAAAAAACGCTGCTCCACCTAATTCAATCATTGAAAATATGTATGGACTCTGTGTCACTACCAATGAACCAATTTAAATGAAACTCAGACAGTCTCAAGCAAACTTACTACCATGACTTATGTAAAAGTTTGAGCATCCAACTCCTCTTATTATAAAATTGAGAGCCAACGGTAAGAAACTTTTTGATCGGCCCTTGTACCTGATTTCAAAAACATACAACAAAATCCAGTACCTAATTTCAAATTAGGTATTGGATTTTGTAACTGATTTTGAAAATTGGGTATTGCCTTTTGTCATTGTTATTGAAATGAGTGTTGCCTTTTGTAGTATGTTTTTGAACTTAGGTATTGCCTTTTTGTACATTCATGAAATTGGGTATTGCCTTTGGAATATCCCACCTTAGTGAACTGTTCGTTCTCACTCTGAAACACATTCAGCATCAGATGCAGCTTCATATTGTTGTCTAGCCTGGAATATAGAGGCAATAAAATAAAACTCAATCAGAGAAAAGATGTCATCACTGAATGTGCAGAGAAAAGCTCAATTCTATCAATTCAATTCCATTCAAAGTATTTATCGTAAGAACAGTAGACATGAACAATCTCATATTACCTGGCAATTAGAGAGATGAAAATTTAATCACTAAAAATTAATTCAATTATTGGTATTTCAAATTGTGTCTATTGGGTTTCCTGGTTAAGTGTCATATTTTTTTAATTGAAATTTGATGATCGATGTATGTTTGATGTATGGTTGTAGAGTTCTTTCTTAGAAGATGGAAATCTGCATATTTCATTGTTATACAGGAGCTTACTTTCCCAGTCATTTTAATAAAAACAGTTGTGTCCTAGATGGTAACATGCACATCTGATGGAGATTAAACATGAACATATTCCTATATCTGTGATTGAAGGATATGAAACTTTATTATATATGTATAAAGAATGTTGAACACTGAAATATTATACAGATTTCAATCACAAATATAAACCATTTTTTCCGATTCACTTACTCAATGACAGCTGGATGTGGCTTTTTAATATCTTCCCCTTTGTGTTCCTCAATTCTCTCATTGTCATGTTGATCACTCTCCACTAAAGAACTTTGTGCCTGTTGGCTGCCTTCAGATTCCAGATCAGACTCAGTTTGATCACTTGCTTTGCTCACATAACCACTCTCATTGTAGATATCCTTTTCTATTGAGTCTGTGTCTGCATCATTTGGTTTAGTATCGATTTCCTCAAATTCCTCATTTAAGTTGTGTTTTGCATGCGGATTGTATTGAGATCTGTTTATAGGTTTAGGTTTTTCAGGAGTGTCTTTGGGATTGGAGTAGATACTTGTAAAGTCAGCTGATGTCTCCAGCTTATCGGCACTAGCATTATCATCATGTTCTTTTGAATTGTCTTTGATATAAGCACCTTGAGTATTTTCGATCACATGATTAAGCATTTCATTTATTTTAGTAGGACTTTGATCTTCTAGAATGTTCTGTATCACATCTATGTTTTGTACTGCATTGTCAGTCTCATCATGTGACTCTTCGATTGCACTTTGCTCCATTTCAGGATTTCTATTATGTTCATACTGCATTGATTGGGTTTTGTCTTTAATCTCTTTCGGTATTGCATCTTTGGTTGCATCAGTTACTTCATTATCCTTCTCATTGGAAGTAACATTTATATCATGTAAGACACTGTCTTCAACTTTTGTGACTAGTCGTTCAAGTGCATCATTTTCAATGCCAGCTGGACCTCTGGCTTGATCTCCTTCTTGATCTTGATCCCCCATTGGATCACCAGATGGATCACCAGCAGATTGAACATCTTCAACATTTGAATGAGCTTTGAAAGTGATCCCAGGATCATCTTCATTAGGATTATCACCTGTTTCAAACTCCTGATTATGAGAATCCTCATGAATACTAGGAATGCCTTCATTAAAACTACCCCTTGAACGATTTGAATGAACAGAGACACTATCAGAACAAGATCGACTACTCCGACTGCGGCTTTTCTTCAATTTTGATCCTCTACGTTTGACTCGTATGACCTCAAGGACATTGTCACCTTCTCCTGGGATATCATCAGACATGATGCTGGAGACACGGTGAATACGGCTCTCAGTGAGACCAGGGGAACTTGCTGAATATACAAAGGCTGAATCTGATGCTCTACTACTTGACACAGAGGTAGCACTGGATGACCTTGACCTTTCTGGCCCAATAGCCATTTCCTAGAATGAAAATATAAAAGTGTTCCAAGACTGTTCTAAAACACAAGAACTATTTTCAACCCAAGACCTGTACCTAATGACTAAGCATACACTGTATAGCAATTCACACTGGCTGATAGCAATAGGTATGCAATATTGATGGTAAGGATAAGGTCATGGGTTCAATCTCCTTTGTGGTGGACTAACTTTCAAATAGACCTTTGAACAGGATTTCATGTTTTTAGGAACTAATCTAAGATAACATATCATCAACTTTATAAATAATGTTATCTAATGTTGTAACTTTCCTTAAATATAAACCAGAGATAAAATTCTTTTCTGCTTTTCAGTATGTAGTAAAATGATGAATGTGAATAAAGAACAAATTGCTTGAGACATCTTGTGCAAACACATCAAAGTTCATCTAACCGTAATGTTCTACACTTGTAAGACCTGAAAGCTTGGAGAAAATACGACTCCATTAACTCCATGAAACAACTACAGTATATAGTCGTTACACTGATTCAATGTTATAGCTACCTGTGCCAGGTGGGAACTTGTGGTAGAGGAACTATCATCACTCTCTGGTTTCACATCATCTTCCTTAGTTGGTGTAGGTCTGTAGCTTGATAGATCAAGATAGGGCTGGTTCTGCAATACAATGCAGTTACATGTGCATTTAAAAATGGTATCGTTTGGTAGACTCACATGGAGATTCCTTATGCTCATTTTAAAAAGGTCAACAAAAGAAGGTCAAATCCCAAAAGTAGGTCACATTAGAAATATATATCTTGAACTCATACAAGAGGATAATTGAATATGATCAAAATAATATGCCCATCATTAAGTTATCCACTGGTGTAAATTACCAGTATGGACCCCCATAAAGTGGATATGAGCAATAGTTCTGAAAATACCGTTTTCATTTGTCTGAAGATTGACGAAGGATGGCCAAATAGACTTTAAAGCCAGAAGAACATTTTTTGAACCAAGTTTTATCAGCTTTGAAGTACAGTGTGCCTTTAATATGGGTGTATAATTTATTAATTGTGATGTTAATGAAATTGTAATAGAGGAACGGTAAAGTAATGAAATGTTTCATTTATAATGGAAATGCCAACATGTTTACCATGTCTAGCTGAAATACTGCATGCTCCAATCCTGACAGGAGGGTGACCAGGACCTCCAACCTCTGAAACATTGAAAAATATATATACACTATACAGTATATATGCTCTACAGTACATGTACAGCACATTTCTCATCTGAAACATGCCTAAAACTAATTTGGGGAAGATTCAATGTATATACTTCTATACCGCCCAATATAAATGGTAGTCTACCAAGCCAACTAGGCTTCCCTTCTCTGGCTGAATAGTCTGATTATGTTTCAACATGAATGATGAATACCTCAATCAATTCTCTTTCATGAAGATTGGTGAAGAAACCTTTGATTTAAAGATTAATGACATACTTTTAGTTTTAATGACTTTAACACACGAATGGTACATATTAACAATGAGTATTAAGTAGCCAAATATGTTCTCATATACACTGGGAACCAATCCAATTATAGATAATAATTTTCATATCAGTGAAAAAAAGATGTCAAAAAACATATTCATTTCTTTCTTTCAATAGACATCCATCTCATCATTTTCATTAATGCAAAAAGAACTGATTTGTATATTGAACAAAACTGGATGATTTATGATGAGCATGCACAAACTAATGATACCTCTTGGTCAAGCATGAGTGCTTCTTTCAAGTACACTTTCTTCATGAATTTGGTTGAATTCCCAACAAGCCTCAGGTAGCTCTCTAGCAGGCAGTCATTCAATGCATGGTACATCCAAGCTCGACCTGAAATTTTGGAGTAAAATATTGGTTGCAAAAGTGGTCTGTTAATGCTTTAGTAGAATAATGAAATTCTGGCATAGAATGAATGAGTTAAAGACTTTTATGTTTTATTTACGTGTAACACTAGAATTAGTGAAAAAGTATTTTTGATTGGTGCAAGACATGTTGCATTCTAATAATTTTCAGAAACTTATTTGTGAAAATTCTATTTTGCAAGATTTCATTTGTCCACAGTTCATATTTTGCTAACTTTGAACAGAATTTAATCTTATTAGACTGCACATGTAATTCATTTGAAGTGCTTTTAGATATACATATACATGCCATTCTCTCCCATACATACCTCTGCCAAGGTTTGTAGTGACTTGCTTCAAGGCTTTGATTTCTTTTATAATATCTTTGTGAGTAAATTCAACACTCAGCTTCCAATAGCCATTTGTAATATTCTTCAATCTAAAATAGAAATGATTGTCATGTAATTGTCTGATTGTATTGTTGGGCTGGCAAGCCATACTTATTTTGTATTACGTCATGATCGGGGCTTACGCCATATTGAAATAAACTGGACAAAGTCAGCCAATATATCTCTTAGTGTTATTCTAAATATAACGTAACAGAACATGGTGTCAAACGTTGGATGCGAGCCTACGGGGATATAAAACCACAGAGAAAAAGTAGGACATGTAAAACTTGTCTGAAAGTGACCAGATTAGAGGTATTTTTGGTGTTTAACTTTGATTGCCGGTGAAATTTTGTGCAAATTTCGAGCATGACATTTTGCGCACGACACGGATTACATCATTGCTTTGCTGATATGTGCACACGACACGGATTACGCCATTGCTTCGCGGAGATATGCAAATGACATGGATTGCGTCATTGCTGCTGTACTACAGTAAGAATTGGAGTCCAACTGATATTTAAACTTGTGAACTGTACTTCTACTCTTGTGTATTAACTATCGTGATTATATTGTCATCTTTGGATTATTATAATGGCCAAGATACAGCCTCCAAACCCTTTTAACTTTGATAAACCCAATGAGTGGATTGCTTGGAGAGAACGGTTCCTGAGGTTTAGGCTAGCTACAAAACTTAACAAAGAGGATGATATTACACAAGTCAGTCAACTTATCTATATTATGGGCCAATCCGCAGAAGACATATACAAACAGTTTACGTTTGAGCCCTTACCAGTTGCTGAAGATGGCCAAATACTTGATCCGCCAGACAACAGGTACAATTTTGATGCCGTTTTGGGCAAATTTGATAACTATTTTGTGCCAAAGATAAACATTATTCATGAACGAAGGGTCTTCAACCTTAGACAACTGGGAGAGTCAGAAACAATGGAGGAATATATCCGAGATTTGTATAAACTGAGTCAACATTGTTCATTCGTTGACAGAAACGAGATGATTCGCGATAAGATCATCGTTTCCATCAAAGGCAGAGACTTGTCAGAGCGAGTCCAGACACTTGCCATGACGTGTGATCTCACTCTAGAGAAAACTATTGAACTAGTTCGTAGTCATGAACTTATAATATCACAGTCTCAAGCTGAAGGGAGACCTACTGATACAAGTAACGTTGATTTTGTTCGTAAGCGACCCCCGCAACAGAGAGCTACACGACAAAACTACAGAAAACAAGACCAGGCACAACACAAAGCAGACAAACACAAGTGTGACAGATGTGGCTACATTCACAGAAATGATAAATGCCCTGCTAAAGGAAAAACCTGTCATAATTGCAAGAAATTAAATCATTTCTCAAGTGTGTGTAAATCAAATAAGAAATCTGTTGATAAAAGAGTTGTACATGAATGTTATGATGAATGTGCTGATGCCGATCTTGACACTACTGAGTTTCATGTAGGTGAGCTTGTGCATTTGGTTGATTCTGCCAAGTCACTGATTGTAGATAGGCACACAGAGCCACCATGGCGTGTGACCTTACCCATTTGTGGTAAATTGATGAGTTTCAAGATCGACACAGGCGCTGATGTAAATGTTATGAGTAACAAAGCATATGAATGCCTTACACCAAAACCTAGGTTACAAAGGCATGATGGTCCTCCACTGAAGTCAGTAGGTGGGGTAATAGATACAAGAGGTTATTTTATAACAAATAGCAATCTTGATGGTACCAAATTCTCAATGAGAATATTTGTATTAAATGGGCCAAAGTGTGATAACTTATTATGTCGCAGATCTGCTAAAATGTTGAATCTAGTTACTAAAAATGTACATGTTGTAACTCAGACCTCTCAGAGCGAGGCAGGTAAAATTGGTTCTGATCCTGGTAACCATAGAAATAAAATTCCAATTCCCCCTAGTAACAATACTTCTGAAATGCCAGGTCATGTAAAAGACCCCATAAATGATAATGAATTGTATGGGGAAGTGGGTACAATGAAATGTGAGCCTGTCAAAATTGAGTTGAAGCAAGATGCTGAACCATATGCTGTCGTGGTACCTAGGCGCGTTCCATTTCCTATAATGAAACCATTACAAGAAAAACTCGAATCAATGGAATCAAATGGTATTATTGCCAAGATAACTGAGCCTACTGAGTGGTGTTCACCCATGGTCCCGGTAGTCTCAAAGTCAGGAAAAATTCGCGTGACGGTTGACTTTAGAAAACTTAATAAATCAGTTAAGCGCGAGAGATTTGTCCTACCAACCATTGACTGTATATTACAGAAACTTTCGGGAAGTTCTGTCTTTTCAACCCTCGACGCCACAGGAGGTTTTCATCAAGTGCCACTTAGCGAGGTAAGTCAGCGTTTAACAACGTTTATAACACCCTTCGGTCGTTATGTATACAAGAAGATGCCACAAGGCATATCGCTTGCTCCAGAAATCTTTCAAAGAGAAATGTCGCGCATTTTGCAAAATTGCCCTGGAGTAGCAGTATTCATGGATGATATTATCGTTCATGGTAAGAATGTTGAAGATCATGATAAAAATCTCAAACAAGTCTTACAGAAAATCAAACAGTCCGGTCTAGTTCTCAACAAGGCGAAGTGTCATTACCGGAAGCCCGAGCTCGTATTTTTAGGGCATAAAATTAGCGCTAATGGAGTCTCGCCAGACCCAGCCAAAGTCGCCGCGATAGTGGAAATGGAAATTCCTGAAAATGTTGAAGAATTACGACGATTCTTAGGCATGATAAATTGGATAGGTAGGTTTATACCAAACTTATCTACAATGCTTCACCCATTGAATGAACTTTTGAGAAAAGACACAATTTGGACATGGGGAAAAGCACAAATGGATGCCTTTGAAACAGTGAAACAGAAGGTAAGTAGTAAGCCTGTTCTAAAATACTACGACATCAATAAGCCATCGCGTGTTAGTGCTGACAGTAGCTGTTACGGGTTAGGCGGTGTCTTAGAGCAACAGCATGGAACAGATTGGTTTCCTGTTCATTACTGTTCTCGTTCATTAACTGATGCCGAACGCCGCTATGCTCAAATTGAAAAGGAACTTTTGGCAGGGGTGTGGTCAATGGAAAAATTCAGTCAGTATTTGGTCGGACTAGAATCATTTGTATATGTGACTGATCACAAACCTCTGGTGCCAATTATAAATCAAAAGGATCTTGATCAAACACCGGTGCGATGCCAGAGAATGCTAATTCGTCTCATGAGGTTTAATTGTATCGCTGAATACAGACCCGGAAAGACATTAGTCATAGCAGACACATTGTCTAGAAAACCGCTTAGTAGCATGGAATCAAACACTGTAGAAAGTGTGACGGAATATGAGAGTTTCATATATGATAACCTACCAGTCGCGAAGTCGCGTCTTGAGAATATTCGTGACTTGTCACAGATTGATCCCGAAATCTCAACAGTCATGAATTATGTTCTTCATGGTTGGCCGGAATATTACAAAGACGTGAAAGAAGTTGCCAAGCGATACTATGATTGTAGAGAATCCTTGAGTGTTGTCAATGACATACTTATGTATGGTAACCGTATCACTATACCGGCTGCATGTCGCAATAATATTCTTGATCAAATTCACGAGGGTCACTTCGGAATTCACAAATGCCGTGAACGCGCCAATGCGACAGTACGGTGGCCAGGGCTTACATCACAAATCAAAGAATTGGAGGCCAAATGTAAGCACTGCCAAATTTTGAAACCTAAACAGAGAAGTGAACCATTAATTCCAACAAAATTACCAGATCGCCCCTGGCAGCAATTAGCAACTGATTTATGTGAATGCTTCAAGAAGCAATATTTAGTCACAGTTGATTACTATTCCCGGTATCTAGAAATTGCTCATGTTAGGGGTAGTGTCACAACAACTCAAATCATAAACAAACTCAAAAAGATATTTGCCAGGAATGGTATCCCTGAAGTGTTAGTATCAGATAATGGACCACAGTTTAGCTCAAAACAATTTGCAGATTTCACAAAAGAGTTTGATTTTAAACATGTAACATCAAGTCCCAGATACAGTCAAAGTAACGGTCTCGCAGAAAGAGCCGTCCAAACTGCCAAACGTATTCTCAAATCAGAAGACCCCTTAAGCTCCCTTATGAATTATCGGGCCACTCCAGTCAGTTCTACAGGTAAAACGCCAAGTCAATTACTCTATGGTAGACAAATCAGAACTAAACTGCCAGTTTCGCCTGAGAATCTAAACCCAAATTGGCCTGATAAACAGGAAGTTCAAAACAATGATGCTAAAGCAAAATCACTGTATGCCAAACATTTTAACAGATCTCATGGTGCAAGAAAACTTGAGAAACTGTCCCCTGGACAGTCTGTGAGAGTGAAGCTTGATCAGGAAAAGGCATGGAGTAAACCATATAAGGTTCTCAATCAAGCTCACACTCCTAGGTCATACATTATCAAAAGTGACAGTGGAACTTTGTTCAGGAGAAATCGTAGACATTTGATGCCAACAGGCCATGATCCTACTCCTACTCCTGAACGGGGTTCTAACATGCTTAAACCAATGGTGTTTTTGTCAAGCAAACATCCCAAGGAGGGAGGGATGGATAGTGGTGGTCAAAATACTAATAATGTTCCACTTACTAGTAATACTACACCAGTCTCTCATAGCTCTATTATCACTGAACCAAGTTCTAGTTCTCCATTAAGGAAATCAAAGAGGATTGTAAATCAGCCAAAATGGCTCAAAGACTATGTAACTTGAAATAATACTTTTCATGCATATAAACTGTCAAGTCTCATAAGACAGTAGTGTACATTCAGACATTAAATGATTAAAGCTCATAATAATGTACACATAGTTAACAGTTTGTTTAGATAATGATTTTTATAAAATGTTCAAACAACACAGATTGGTGTGGATTACGTTTTATAATGCATGTTTTATTTTAAACATTTGTATTGATTATATGTTAGACAATCTTTTGTTAGAGATGTGTATAAGAAAAACAAAATCAGCATACAGTATTTTCTACTACCGTATTCAACATGATAAGTGCACAGGATGAATACAGGTTTAAGACATGGACTCATAAGCAGTGAATATTGACTTTATACCCTGCTATATATATCTACAGATGAAGACTCTCAAAATTGTAGACACTTTTGAACATTTAAACATAGGCCTATAGACTGATAAAATTACTGTATCATTCAAAAAGAAAAAAAAGGAGATGTCATGTAATTGTCTGATTGTATTGTTGGGCTGGCAAGCCATACTTATTTTGTATTACGTCATGATCGGGGCTTACGCCATATTGAAATAAACTGGACAAAGTCAGCCAATATATCTCTTAGTGTTATTCTAAATATAACGTAACAGAACAATGATTATATCTCTTAAATTCACAAGAGGAAATAATAAATACAATTAATCTATTCACATCAAATACTGGTCTTTAGAACTGACATGTTCTATTGTTACACTAATACATATTGACAGGTTTTTTCAAACTACTAGTTCTCAACTGGGTGTAAAATTTGTATCTTTCTGTCACAATTCTGTTTTAAACCTATGCGGTTCTTCTTTTTTCTTTGTGAAATAACATATATTTCTATTTTTCAAAACAGAACAAATGAAGCATCACTGATACTAAATCAATTACAAATATTGTCATGAGTCAGACATTATGCAAGCAAGAAACGGCCTCGCTAAAAAAATGTCATAGAATATTTTTCAGGCATCTTTTCACATAAAACTGTAGAAAGAAGTCAATAAAGCAAGCCACGACTCAATAATCATTCATAATATGCTGTTGATTATACAAAATGTAAACTCATTTACATGAAATAGATGTTTAAAAGATTTTGTATAAAAGCTTGGAATTAAATGGCCTGATTTGTAATGATTTTCTAAATTTTTAATCTGGTGGACCAAACACTTTCAACTTCAAACACATCTAATCAAATGGACATAGTTTCACTCAGCAATGACCCTAAGATTATCTATTTTGTCTGGATGTATTCAAATTCAATTATCTTGCAAATCCTCAAACTAAATAAACATGAAGATTGTATTGATATGCTTTATCTCCAAATATACGCTTTACTTATTACAATATAAACTGAACCAGCTCTGTATTACTTCCTTTGGTCGGGACCAGTGACTTTGTTTGGTTGTGGATGCATATCATTCTGATAGTCAACCACTGAGATGTTTACTGAAGGCTTAATATTAATGTGGGTGTATCAGGTGTTTGTTTACCTAGTTCATATTACATAACTCCCACAACATAAAGTATAGCACATACCCATGTAAAAGTGCATGATCTAAGTGTTGACATAGTTTATGCACCTGCCAGTCCTCAATACCAAGTGTCACAACATCTTCCCCACTGTTGCACTTAGATTGGATCTGAAAGAAACATTTCAATTACATGTAAATATGGTTTAGTAATCAATGAAAATACAATTGGGTTTCTGGAAATCAAAAGTCAATAAACAAATTGCATACCCCACAGTGCACTTTGAAAAATTGAAATAAAGCACTGGAGAGAACTGATATACTATAGCTACCCTGTTCTGAGATCAGGCGTCAGTTTCTCAAAAAATAAGAATATCAAGTCCTGGAATTGTTATATTATATTCGTTCTCAGGCTCATCACATTCAAAAGGACAAGACAAATGTAATCTATTGTCAGTGGTCCTAGATCTATTTTGCTTTGCAATTTTTAAACCCCTTAAAAGAATGAACATTTTCAACTCAATTAAATTCAGTCGATATCAAGTGGAAGAGATCAATTTTTGCAATATGATACCTGAAAGTATGCTGCATTGAAATCAAATTATATTGTTTTAAAAAAATTACACAATGGGATTATCAACATAGATATACTGAAGGTTATCTAATACAGCTGTCTTGAAGGTGAACCTCCATCCTATTGAATGAAGTTATTTTCTAGCATTGGCTCTCAACTAGCTAGAAAGCCCCCATTTTCTAGCTACTGTACTGCTTTCAAGTCACTTCATATTTACCAAGATACTCTCTTGATAATTGCGAATATTCCATAGATTTCATAATAATCTTATTCCCCACTGAAGAGTCTGTGGGTTGTAATGCTGGGTTATTTGTGCATACAAGTTATCTTGGCAAATTGTAAAAATTTGAATTCCTGTTTCAGAGCTACAGTTTGAAAGATGAGTTAGCTCAGAAGAGAAAGCTGAAGCTGTGAAACCTTATCAAGTACCACGACTATTATAAGTTGAGGGATAGTGAGTATTTTTTATGTACTGTATAAACATGTAATTATTAAGATTTTGTAGTTTGGGGCATATCTTTTACATTGAAATAACATACCTCAATACATTCTTGAACTTCTCATGTAAGTCTTAATTTGCTAAGAACCCAAATCGGATGGATTTATTAAGATCTTTTAGTTTTTAGATTGGATTTCATTCATTGCACCACAAGTCAAGATGGAGGAAGGCTATAGTAGGGAACTCTCCGTTAACTCTGTATCTGGTGCTACAAATGCACATAGCCAATATGTACCAACAATAGATGGAGGAATTTTGATGTACAATGTTGAACACGCAAAAATTGCTATTCAAAATGAAATTATTTCATTCTGTCGATAAACTCAGACAACTGAGAGTTTCAACTACACAAAAAGAATCCTAGATTACTCAGGAATTCGTTGAGGTATGCTATTTTTCAGTACTATGTTCCTAACTACCAAATCACAATCCAATGGGTGGACAGACATATAACATCATACTCCGGTAATCTACTGGATATAGAATGTGTATTGGAATCAGGACAAGCAGATATAAAAAAGCTAAAATACATAGGTCTATAAATATGTATATAATAAAAAGGATCTAGTTGAATTCACCATACACAAAGTTTACCTTCTAAGGCCACTGTATCGTGGCCTTCCAGTACAGATATATTCTTGCATGAACAACTGGTCATGTCATAATCATAAAATTTGAAATCATATGTCCGCCATTTTTCTACATCACAATTTGAATTGCCAGTTTTGGTCTTATTACCTCACCAAAAATTCCAAAACACACATAAAGTAATCAGTGTATTAGTTTACATCTTCTGGATCGCTAACTTAGAATCTACAGCCAGTTACTAATGTCAGACGTTAACGACATTTCGTCCAGTTTTCGAACATCGCCATTTTTCTTGGAGCCATTTTGTTTTAATTTTAGACAAAATCCTGATGAAATCATGTCATATCTCATCAAGGAGCCGAGCTGGGTCCGGTTTGATTAATAATTTATTTATCTGGCGATTTTTAAAATATTCAATAAATTTATGACACCACGGCCAGCTTTTTTCAAATAGAGTTCACAGTATTCCAGATGAAAGGCTTTGTATAAAAAACCTCCTACCCACGTACCCTCGTACCCACGTACGTGGGTCCTGACCCAGTCTTTAAAGAGTTAAATCTTTAACATTTTTAAAACATTATTCTATCTCAATGTATGCTTAATTATGGATGAATTTATGTACCCATATGCCTTTATTTCTAGATCGGACATCTGTCTCGTCATAAAATAAAGCCGGCATTGCATAATGTTCATTTGAGCTATTTGAGTGTTGTTTTTGATATATCGAAGCGATTTTTTGTTGATCGGGCAGTCTTACAGTGTACAACCAATCTATTGCTTGGCGCAAATTGGCAACATGGGGCATGTGTTGTAAAGTGCTGTAGTTTTTGACTCCATGAGCAGAATATGGTCAAACTTTCACAACAAAATTCACATTGAATGACCTGAATGATTCTGGATTGACGAAGTTATTCAACTTTTCATCGGTCCTGTTTTTTAACACCCTGTAGTTTCGATTTTTATCACATACTTTTTATTCTTTCAAACGATATTACAAGTATTCATTGTTTGCACGACAGATTTGAACTATACGTGTAATTTGTCTTATGTCTTTTATTTAATTTAACATCAGAATTGGAGATACAAAGTGATAGAGTGATCAATTCACACGATCTCAAGGAATAATAAAGGCTGCATTTCTGTTTAACCGTGGCGCAATTGAATAACGAAATATTTGAAAAGTAGAAGGATTCGCTATATTCGTTTTTAATCGCTTTTTGGCACAATTTAAGGATAATTGTGCGCACTAGTTCAGTGAATCATTTAGATGGAATTGAAAGTTAGAGTTGCCAAACTTATGCAGGGGAGTGTAAGTTTGGTTTTGTAAACTTCGACATTATTCATGGCCGTTTGATCCATAATTAGGTAATATGAAGAGTAGCGTTTTATTTTGACAATGATTTGATGTAAAACTGGTTTGAATGATAAAAGTTCAGCTTTGTAGTTTCTAGCTTTTTGCGCGTAAAACGTGAATACAATGGACAACAACGACACCAAATCTTTGACTAACATACGTTAATAACGTATAATATTCGTAGGAATGAATTCTAATAACATTTGAAATAAACATCTAATAAAATGTGGTGAATTTAATTGGTTGGAAACTCTAAGAAATATATTTTTAAAAAGATGTCAACTTTTGGACAAGGGTAAACTTCCCGGGACATTTACAATCTGCATGAGGTAACAGGAGGCACGGATTGCACTGAACGAAGGCTAGGAGATTGCTAATCAGCACTGATGTGTTATACAGGTAAGACTGCCCGATCAACAAAAAACATTTCGACATATCAAAAACATAAATCAAATAGCTCAAAAATAGTGAACATTTATGCAATTCCGGCTTTATTTTATTTTACTAGAGAGATGTCAGACCTATAAATAAAGGCATATGGATGCATAAATTCATCTATAATTCAGGATAAACTGAGATTGAATAATGTTTTAAACATTTAAAAATTTAACTCTTTAAAGACTGGGTCAGGACCCACGTACGTGGGTACGAGGGTACGTGTAGTATGTATCCAACAGACTGACTAGAAGTCAGTCTGTTATGATGTACTACTTTCCTGTGGAAATTGCAGTGAAATTTTTTTCACAAAATTATCAATTAGAGGAACCAATTTTTTAATTAAATAAACATTACAAAATTTCAATTAAATAGTAAGGTACAATTAAATGCAATAAAAAGTAACACAGCATATTGTCAAGTGGAAATAAAGCTAGTTGAAGTAACAAATTGCAAATTAATTTTACCAAATCGGCCATTTTGAATAGCACTTCCTATGTAAACAAATATCTATAATTACCAAACTTTAACATAGGTGCCTTATAGTCTGAATATAATTCAGACTAAATAGGATATAGTCTAAGGGTACGTGGGTAGGAGGTTTTTTATACAAAGCCCAGATGAAATCCCCTCTAGCCAATTATTGGCTAGAGACTCGAGTAACACCAAGTGTATTTGACTCAATCTTTTTTACAATGTATACGTTGCCTATGCTAAAGCTGAGACTAAAGTGAGTGAAGTAGGATCACTCTAGGATGAAGAAATCATTCGATGGAAGCAAAGATATTATTCTTTAAATTAAAAAGATCTGATTTCAAATAAAACTTTTCTACTCCTGTGAAAATAAATTCATTTGGGTTTGTGTTGATTTATAAATCACATGACCTGATGACCATTGATCAGCTGAGTTTTTTTCTTGAAAAATGGAGCCAATTTGAAAGAAGTTATAATTGTCGATAGATTTGTCAGTACTTACATGTTTTACCGCCTTTGATATTTTCTCTACAATTTTGTCTTTTAGTTCAACGTTTTCAAACGGCTTGGCCATCGTTATTGAGGATACATTTAGACATAAAGAGAGGAGAAAATTTCAAAATTTTCGAACCGGAAATAAACAAACTTGGGTTGAGCTAGATGTCAAACTCACTGATGGTTTTTATCATTTTAATTGACTAATTAAAGTAGATTTTTTGCCATCCATTTCAAAAAACAATTATCTTATCACTTCACAGCAATTGAAGCTATATGATTTTATTTCGATCAGAATGTCGGATTGTAGAACATTATTAAACCAACTCGTGATTTCGCCAGATTTGCCATCCAGTGAAAACTGTGATGACAAAATTAAAAAAAATGGAAAGTTTAAAAGATTATACAAATTCGAACAAATCTGAGTCTACCGAAAGTTTATTAGGGGGCTCGAAGGCGCTTTCATGGTTCAAGAACCCACTGAAGAGAGACGAGGCATCAGAAAATTTAGAAGAGACCAGTAATGGCTGGTTTGCCACTGCCAATAATGACCCATTTTTACCAAGTCTGGTGAGTCAATTTTTTCTTCAACATGTACATGTATTGTAATGACTTCAGTGTGAAGGATATGTCCCTAAAGCTAGCCATACAATGGGGCATTGTCTGACTTTGTCACTTCCGATTTGTCCCAACTTGTCCCCCAGACATAATGGTACAGTGTCCTACGTTCTCCCATTTTGTCCAATGTTGTCTGGAATATTGCGCCATTTTATCCAAAAATAGTCATATGATCATCACATGATGAAATGCCCCTCATGTCCCAAGAAAAGAATTAAACATGTTCATTCTTTTCTTAGGACATAAAGGGACTTATCCCGTAGGACTATAGTCCTGTAACGAGCGCATTATTTTGCCTGTACGATTACAACTTGGGAGAATTATCTACGCCCCTTACACTTAAGATACCTACTTCAATAGATTCCTGGATATTTTAGCATTCTTTTCGTGTAGTTGAATCCACAATTGTTTGGGTATATTGGCAGAATGTGAACATTTTTCTTTTTCATCGAGAGATATTCCATCACTTTCTAAGATGGCGGTTGGATTTAAAAGGGAATTCCCCGTTTGACTGACTCGGAAGTGGCCCGGATGTACTGATAAATGGAAGAATTTGACAGTTGAAATAAGTTTAATATTACACGCAAATATTGCGATCAAAAACGAAAATTTCTTTGTTCTGCCGATAAACCCAGACAATTGTGGATTCAACTACACGAAAAGAATGCTAAAATACCAAGGAATCTATTGAAATAGGTATCTTAAGTGTAAGAAGCATAGAAAATTCTCCCATGTTGTAATCGTACAGGCAAAAGAATAAGACGTTCACAGGACTATAGTCCTGGCACGGGATAAAAAGGGACAACTTGGGACAAAATCGAACAACGTCTGATAATGTCCCAGGGACAACTTGGGACAAAGTGGGACAATGTACCCTGATGTCCCTTGGGAATGTCCTAACTTGTCCTTCATGTCCCATGAAAATATTTTACTCAATTACTCCCTTGATAGCCCTTGATGTCCCATCATGTCCCATTGGTGTACAGCCATTGGTGTATGGCTAGCTTTTAAGCTAGCCTTAGCCATTTTGTCAGAAAATAGTCATATGATCGCCATGTGATGAAATACCCTCATTGGTCCAGTAATGTCCCTCGAAAAGAATCAACATGTTCATTCTTTTCTTGGGACATAAGGGGACAACTTGAAACAAAATTGGACAAATTGGGACAATGTCCCGGGGACAGCTTGGGACAAAAAGGGACAACGTTGGACAATGTCCCCTGATGTCCCAAGGATTGTGATATTGGTTCTCGATTGGAGGGGGAAGGGGGCTGTTAGCCTGTTACACATAATTCCTTTTTACGTTAGATCATGGTTTTGGGATATAGGGTTACCTTTTACATGGGCTGAAAGCCCATGCTTTTTCTTATGACAGATTCACACTTCGAGTTTTCTTGCTAGGTTTCTTTACAGTTTTTGGTCCTTTCCCTTTGGCATTTACGCTTATATTTATTGTATAGGGCTTTAGACAAGTGTAATAGTGCAATGTGCTTGGTATTGGATCATGGTCATGGTCTATTTTGGGCTATTTGTGGGGTTGCCTTTTTCTTATTTTTGACATTTAGTGATAGCAACAAAGTCAAAAATTAAAAATGAGCAAACCGAATCCACATTTATGGGGGTAATTTTGCCTAGGAGCTTTATTACATTTTCCAGAGCTTCCAAAGTCACAACCTTGAGGCTTCTTTTCAAGCTTGTATGAATATTATTCATTTACAGTTGATTACTTGTATATGTTGTTACTACCTAATCAAATATACACATGTAATATGTGTACTTTTATATACTTTATTACCACAATAGCAAGAATTGAAATTGATATAACTATTGTCAGGGCAGAATATTAGCCTACATTTAATCTCTTCATCTATTTTCAGTCTAAAAAGCAAAGAATCATAGGCTTTGTAATTTGTGTTCTAATGGGAACCTTCTGTTTTTCTCTGGTAAGTACAGTTTGATGCTAATTTACATCTCGTGATTGCAAATATAAATGTGAACTCTTTAAAATGAACAACTCTATAGACTGTAATAATAACAATTCTCTAAAGCTTTTATTTTATTCATATTTTTTATTCAATTGTTTAAAATAATGTTCATCCACCATAACTGCACATTGGATTTGCTCAATCTGCTGCTTCCGCCTTTTTTAATTTCTCTTGCATATCCAATATAATAAGGTTGCAAATTGACATTGGTATCTCAGACATAAGTAATATTCCTTAATATTTAATTGGCGTACAGTAGAACCTGTATATCTGAACACCTGGCTAATCCGAACACCTTCCAATTTGAACACTTTTTTTCGGTCCCATTTTTTCCTCCCATTGACTCCCATGTTAAATAAACCTTGAAATCTGAACACCTCCTAATCTGAACAGTGAACAACCAGATATGAAAAAGTGACCTGTCTAATCTGAACATTTTTATCAGAAATCAAATGTCTGGACATTTCAATAATAGCCACATATTGAGTCAATGTTATAGTTGTTATTTATCTTTACATACACATTGTAATCAAAGAACCAATACTGTCCTAATTAATTTATTTAGTCTCAGTGACATCCCTTATTTGTAGAAAACAACAGGATGATTTAAAAAGGTTTTACTGTAGTTCTAAACTGTTTTTTTTCATTGGCTGCGGAGAGCTCAAAGTTTATGACTCTATTGAAATAGATTATTATACGGGTCAATGTAAACGGCAAACAGACTCTTGTTGTTGCTTGCAATTGGAATCTCAAATACCAGGATGCACAATGTACAAATTGTTCGCAAGCATGGATCTTTGTTCGCAAGTGGAGAAATATGTTCGGGAGCGTGGAAATGGTGGTGCGTGACATAAGATTTAACGTTTGTGTTGTGAGAATTGTGGTTCGAGCGCAAGGAAGTAGTTTCTGATGTCAGAACTGATGTTTGCGTTCTTGGAAGTCTAGGAGGCCTGAAATTGCTGCATTATAAGAATACACAAAAGAGAACACAAAATTCAGTTGAATATACTCTTACATAACTCATGTTTATAAAACATATATGTTTTTTTCAGTCCATGCTGTATATACCATTCCTAATTCTAAAGGCTCGAAAGTTTGCACTACTATACTCTTTAGGCAGCTTATTTATAATTGCAAGGTGAGACCTAAATAGTTTGTCATTTTCAACATTGTTCTATTCTCATAGGGAATCATATCAGTCCATACTTTCTTCATTCAAAGGTCTGTGTTTCCACGCAGGAAGCTTTCAGGTTTTGACAAAATTATAAATTAAAATTTGACTGTCAGTTTCCTCACTAAGGGAGCAATAATAGCTTGTCAAATGTCTACTGGAGTTTCTCATAAATAGGCCCGTTGGCATTTATTTTGACAGGGCATTTATTTGAAAGAATTTTTAATAAACTCTCATGGGCCTTCATTAAGAGGGGGAAACATTTGTCCAATGTGGGTTTGCATTTATTAGAGGGAAAATAGCTTTCCCAAGCCAGTGGGCGTTTATTTCGAGGGATATAATAGATCGCAAAGTTAATACATGGCCTTCATACTCACACAATAATACCATTAATGCAGGCAAGAACGTTGACCAATATTTGACCTTTTGTCATATTGTGCTACAATGCTTTTTTGTTTTCCAGTTTTTCATTACTCTGGGGACCTTGGAACCATGTTAAACATTTATTCTCAGGCCCGAGGCTTCCATTCACCACAGCATACTTTGGCACACTGTTCGCAACTTTATATTTTGCAATGGTGGTAAGTAATTTCTACAAGCTCACTAGAGTCAATTGCAATATAAAAACTTTATAACAGGTTGATAGGCAATTTAGACCTCATGTAACAATCATATGGTAATCATCATGTATCTTACAAAAATGGCATAAAGCAAAAAGACATAATAATCACTATGTAGAACAAAACATATATGCCTGACCTACATACCCAATAATATTTTGAACCCCATATTCCTGTATGCATTCAATTAAATATTAAGAAAAATGATGTTAATCTTACAGTAAGCAAGCATGTGCTATTTGAAAATGTACACAGACTGAATTTGAATTTTGAAAATGTACACAGACTGAATTTGAATTTTGAAAATGTACACAGACTGAAATTGAATTTTGAAAATGTACACAGACTGAATTTGAATTTTGAAAATGTACACAGACTGAAATTGAATTTTGAAAATGTACACAGACTGAATTTGAATTTTGAAAATGTACACAGACTGAATTTGAATTTTGAAAATGTACACAGACTGAATTTGAATTTTGAAAATGTACACAGACTGAATTTGAATTTTGAAAATGTAAACAGACTGAATTTGAATTTTGAAAATGTACACAGACTGAATTTGAATTTTGAAAATGTAAACAGACTGAAATTGAATTTTGAAAATGTACACAGACTGAATTTGAATTTTGAAAATGTACACAGACTGAATTTGAATTTTGAAAATGTACACAGACTGAATTTGAATTTTGAAAATGTATATTATTAAATGTATGATATTTCTATCTACTGTAGTATTTGATGCTCATTCAAACAATTAAGTCCATTCATTAGTCACTCAGAACCAGTATGTGATAAAAGCACCAACCCATAGATTGAAAATCTTTCATTCGTGTATAGACCATGAATATTGGTCCATGATTTTATCCATGCCAGTTGGACTTCTCAGGATGTATACAAAACTAACATGAAAACTGGTCAGTAATTTGATCCCAGGTGGTCTTCAGCATGTCTAAGAAAATAACCCGAAAACTGGTTCACAATTTTATCCAGGCCACTAATGATCCTACATACATAGAAAAAGAACATGAAGCTAGTCCATAATTTTATCCAGGCCAACTGGTCTATTCATCATATATAGGAAAATAACATGAAAACTGGCCCATAATTTCATCCAAGCAAGATGGTCAGGTCTTTTCAGCATGTAGAGGAAATAACATGAAAAGTAAAATCAGACATCTAAGCATTTACTTATGGTGACTTTGTTTTTGCTTCCAGGCTAAGAGTACTATATTCACAGTGATATGTGCAATCATTCAAATATTAGCTTTAGTATGGTAAGTACAGATTTTTGCTATTCACTACTATTTTAAAAAATATTTTCACTAACTTTGTATTGATCAGAATTGTTATATTGAGAATTTCAACCCACCTGTGGCTCATATGAATATTTATTCTCGTACAGTAAAGTAAATCATTACTGAAGTGTTAGCAACTCCAATGATGTTTCCTCAGACCACAGCTCAAATATTGAAATGAATGTATAGAAAAAAGTGTGTCATCAATTATTCTAGATTCACTCTTCTCGGTACTCCATAGAAAAGTAGTTACATAATAAAATGTTTTATTTATTTATATTATGTGTTTCAGGTATATCGTCAGCTACATTCCGGGAGGACAAACTGGGCTCAACTTTTTCACAAAAATATTTTATGCCGCAGCATCAAAAACTGTAAAAACAACTCTGCCAATATGACATGGCTCAACATAGCAGTGTTTATGGGATCTTGTCAAAATATCAATGTTTTTAAGGAAAAGAAAGACCATCTTTGTCAGGGTAGTCAAACATTGAATTTCTTAATGAAAAGGGGAGGAGTCTTATTTTTTCACAGAAAATACATTGCTATTTTGACTCATAATGGTGTGTTGAATGTAGATAACATGAGGGTATTAATTTTATTTATTTTAGAAAGGACATTAAATATTGTAAATAGTGAAATAATATACTCAGATATACACTGTAAACTGATTGTACAAAGTTGAAATAAAAGGACCCTGTAAAAATATCATCTTGAAAACTAGATTCTTGCGTTTATTCTTATTTTTCATTGAAAGTTAAGTGTTTCAGCCACCTCTAAATACCTAACATCGTATCAGTCTGTAACTTACACCACAGCAAGTTGTATCAAGTCCTTAGGAGTATCTATACAGAGAGTGAGGACACCAAAAAAACTGTAAAGGACCAAAAAAGGACCTGATACAACTTCCTGTGACTTACACTTGCCATAGGTAATAGTCCAGTTCTTAACCTGAAGAACTTGTTTTCCTTGTAATTTTTTTTTTGTAAGCAACATGGGGATTTTTTCTAATGTTACTTTATTTATCAGGAGCAATTATCAGCCTTTGATATTTACAGAAAAGAATGTTTTTGTCAGACTATTTATTTTACAAGTTACAATTCATTGGGAATTTCAGGATCAGGGTTAAAGAGACTATACAATCGGATAGCACAATCAAGACCCCTCTGAACCTTTTTGCATATTGAGTTTCACCACATATTCATCTTTCTACTTATCAATGAAGAAGTCCCAAATCCCCCGCTTTCAGCGTTAATTTTTGCGATTGTACTGACCAATCTAATTATTTTCACAGAAAATAATTCAATATGAAGTTTGAATATACCAGGAAAAACCCCTGTTGTCTGCTTGGTTGTTGAATTAAAATTTGTTTATCTTGAACCTGATTGACTGCCTGGTTCAAGGCACACGTGGGCGCTTGTGTGACTCAACAGGGATTCCCATCACTTGAGCCAAGGAATCGATTGTGTTCTGTTGATTATTTCAATATTTCAGCAAAAATATACTCGTAAGTTATTCTCAAGATATATCTATGGTAAGTTAGGTATTATTTGATGGTCCATCATTGATTGTCTGGGTGAGAAACCTATTGTAAACTGCATCTTTAATGGCTAAGACACTTTTAGTAATCATTTTAAAACTAGATCTCCTTATACAGGGTGTCAAATAAGTCTGTTCTCCCCCCTTAACTTTTTTATCTTTAAATTTATCATACTTTCCCAAATATCATTTTGAAGCTCATGGAAAATGCTGATCACCCTAAAAAATCAATAATGAAATATTCTTAATAAAATTCCTACAATGTTTCTTGTAAGGTTGTAGTTGACCTTTGATTACGTCAAAAAAAGTTAAATTATCAGGTATAGTGAATGAAAAGTGAAAAGTTGTTACTGCAGTGACAATGCCAACATTGGGTGATTTTGATGTTTCTCAATATCATAACAGAGTAAAATGTGTTACATTCAGGGGAGCTTTTGAAGCAGGGGCATCTTTCATCACAAAATAGTTGATAACACCTAAAATTAAACGTTCTGAATGATTTATACAGGATCATATCCTCGTAGAATTGAGGCCATACGGGCTGCTGGGGGAGACATACAGACTATTAAAAAAGTGAAATATGCACATCACTAAAAATACTCTAAAAAATTTGGAATTTAACCAATCACTCTGAAATTTGGTGTGTGATCAGCAAATTAAATTCCCTTTAAGATGATATATACCAACGCTATGTACTCTCTGAATTAAAAAAGTTAAGGGGGGAGAACAGACTTATTTGACGCCCTGTATATGCTCCATTTCACCACTTGTGAAATATTAACTAGATAACCAAGATTAGGAATACTCATTAAATATCTAATTGACAGGTTTTTATTGCGATATAGCAAAATTGTTAGTCATTCTATCCATTTATGCCTGGAATGGACCAATTTTGTTCACATTTTGTCAGAAGTGACTTGTACTTCAGAAATGGTAGATGACTAATTTTTTAAATTGTTCTTATCACAAATCAAACTAAAGATCATTTAAAAAATCCATGTGCATGTATAAACATACACGTCTGTGAATAAAATCTATCAAAACATTTTTTATAAATAAGTTAAAATGGTATTTATTGCACATTATCTAGTATACAGCTCATTATCCAATTGCCAATTTCCATATCAGCATCATACATGTGACTCGTATTTAACAATTCGTTAAGTTTGTATTCCAATGTGTGCTTTCTAAACTGCAAACCAATACACTCTTGGTGTAAAACTCTGATGAATTCTTCAATATTCTTTGAGTCAAATCCTTTCATGTTGATTTGAATTTTCTCCACAAGTCCACAGACAATCTCTGCTTTGATGTCCAGATGTATCTGAACATGACTTGAGTAGCCTTTAAAGTCCTTCCTAAATTGTCTATGAATATGAAAAGGTGGCGTTTTTCCAAATACCCATTCCCATTTTTGTAAGTCCTCTTGTATTTTGTTGATATCTTTGCAACCCTCTATACTTCCAGGATCAACCCACTCAGCAGAATAAACCTACAAAATATCCCAATTTTCAAAACAATTTATTACATACGCTTAATTCTCAAAGGTGAGCAACACCACCCTCTGACTATCCTAGGTGACTTTACAGATTTATTGCTCATAAGTTCTGAACAATCTTAATATGGCTGAATTATAGGAAGAAATCTCATGAAGAAAATCATGATTTTCTGACCTCACTTTTGACTGGATTTTGTTAGATAAAAGAGTGCAGTAAAAATAATAATAATTATAATAATAATATAGTATTTTCTATAATGTACCTGATTTTCTCTATTTTGAGCAAGGAATTGTTCAGCAACTGAAGCTATGAGGGCTTCATATGTAATGGTGTTGTCAGCATCTGCTAAGTTGGCAATTCTGGCAGGAAAACTCGCAGTTGCCTTACTCTTGCAGCCAATCTGTAATATAACTCTTTTGTATAGAAAAAGGGCATCACAATCATAGCTGTAAATGACAAACTGGTAACACCCCTTTGAGGATTAGAAAATTCTCCAGTTTAAATACATTTGATGACACATATGAACTGTCTAATTGTTAATTTTATTAATTTAATGACAAGAGTTTTAATGACAAGATTTTTTTTCTTCACTAGATATTTATCTCGGATCCAAAAAAAACATACTTGTTAACAAATCCATTTTCAGGATTCTCCCTGCTCATCATTATATTAAGTACTTACATGTGTAGCACTAAGTGCCTCTTGAAGGGTATCTGCCTGAACATTGAATAGCAGGGTACAATGGTGGTAGCCCTTAGTCTTGTCTAGCTTAGCTGCTGTACCTGAGATCTCAAACATATCAAGGATTACAACCAAACTATGACATGAAGCCAGTGAGTTGTAGTCAAACCTTTTTTCTATACAATATCAAAAGCTTTGGAAAAACCTTTATCTTGGTTACAAGGAATGTTAAGCTCACATACAGATTTTTTATAAATTTCTAAACGAAGTAAACTCTTAAAATATGCATTTAGAATTTCTCTTAATAAGGACTTGCTCATTTTAATTATAACTTGTCTTTAGTACTTCCAATTTAAATATAATAAATATAACATATTCCTACATCAAGATATGCAATTAATGATATAAAATCACATTTCAATTGTATCAATATCATGTGGTGGATTTTATGAAAAATTAATCCCTGGTGACAACAAAAAGCTAAAGGAAACTATATAATTTTGATCTATATGTAGCAAGAAAAATTACTACGAGCCTGGAAGGGTGCCGGCCCATCAAATAACTATGAGCAAGTCCTTCTTTAGAAAATAAACCCTTATTCAGTTAATGAGTTATTCAAAATGTTTTACTCCTTCTAAAAATCCATTAAAAAATATGGGAGCTTCTGTCTGAACACTCCAAGGCGTCATATGTGCAGTTTGATCTAAATTAATTGTCCATTCCACCAATGTTAAATATTTTGGTACTCTGATTCTATAATAGATAAAAATGATTTTGCATGTTATGTTTTTCATAAGGATACTTTATATAAGCCATCAAGAATGATATCATCCCTCTCGTTTACTGTTAAATCAATGTCCCATGACTTTGTTATAGCCTCCACAAGAAGATTCAAATTTCTCTTGCGATTATATCCATTACGTGCTGTGAAAAATGTACAATTGAGATTCCCATTATCATGGTACACTGTGCCCCCGCCACTATGACGCCTGGCCAGAGCTATATTGTGCTCCTGGAGAAAACCAATGTTACATTCGACCCAGGGATTCTGATGACGTCCAATCACAACACACGGGTCATTCCTCCACAGAAACAACAGGTTAGTATGATGAAAGTCAATGGTTGAGTATAAATATTGCTCAAATGCGAGATTCTTATGTATATTTGTTGATTTTGATACTAGAGCCTTGTAAGTAGTTGAGTGTGTTGCTAAAGTCCTCGTCACATTTCTGACATAATGTTGGGGAATATCCCTGAAACACTTGGAGTATTTTTGGAGAAGTCTAGCTTGGGTCATCAAAGATGTCATCATGTCAATCACATTTATGTTTCAATAGTTACACCTGGAAATAAATTATATTGTTGATAACATAATGAATGCATTATCACAGTAAGAACACACAATTGGACATGGTAGATCTACATCAATACATATCAGGGGATGGCCTGAAATCTAGAAGTCCAAGGAGGATTGGCTCTCATGACACAATCTTGATATCTTCCAATAATGAATCTGATCTTTGATGATGTTGAAGAAAAAATGTATATTTGCGTGACAGAAAAGACGGGGGTGACTTCAATTTCTTCAGCAAATATGTGACAAATACGTAAACTGAGGGACAGTTGGATGACCTGCCGATATGAATAGCAACAGGCATAAATAGCCTTCGCCTAAATAAGTCATAAAGGGAGCCTGCAGTGATCTCCCCATGTCACTTTTACCAGGGGCTCCCCCTACTTGAAACCAAAGGCCCCCCAGTTGGCACCCAGTTGGAATCTGCACTTCAACTTCTGATTTGAAAAATGAGTGAAGTAAGCACCTACACTGAGATATTGTGAGCGTAGTGAGTGCTGATTTTTTCAGACTTGAAATCTTGCACCCAGTTGAAAATTTTTTTGGGGGCCTGTCATTGAGAAGAAGTCTGATGGGGTAGAATTAAGAATTATGCGAGCCTCAAATACAAACAAATATTAGCACATAACGTTGTACTGGTATATATGTTAGCCACGATGACCATGACCAAAGAGCATTTTGTACCCTGCTGATTGAATTTTCTTTTTTGCCTCTTTCAGGAATCAGGATATATACAGTGGGGGATAAAAATAAAACTCAACGTTCACAAGCTGTCACAATGAGCTTATTTCCAAGTTTCGTGTCTCAAACTCTCCCAAGCGGTAGAAAAATAATTCCCGTTCACTAAAGTAGCACAATAAATGAATCCAAAGCTTCATACCTGCAAATAATGGATAAATCCCTACCAAATCGAATGAATGTTTTCATGAATCGCCATGTTTGTTATCCAAGGACGGTTGACTCCCAGAATGCAACATCAGTTAACCGTATTTACTCATGACAGGTTTCAAAATGGCGGAACAGCATTTTGAAAGCTGGCACGTGTCATGTTGCATTCTGGGAGCCAATCCTCCGTTCCGGCGCAATCGGGCGACAAAATCACCTCAACATTTGAAGAGTCGACATAACATGTGAATATCCAATTCAACTTTTGAAGTTCTTATTTGTCATTAGGGACACATATTCCACTATATTTGGACTTACTAAGACGGTTAAAATAGAGCACTGAATACACTGAGGTAAGAATTTATTACATGTGCAACGGCATGTAATTTTCATAGCTTTTGCAATTCTTTATGATCCCCACTGTAGATCTAATCTTAGTCTATCCCTGATTCACAAAACGTATCTCTGTATCAACAACTTCTTGAAATTGAGAATGTACAACTTACTTCTACCAAAGCTATTGCTTTAGACAATTATGTGGAAGAAAAAATCTAAAATATTTTTAAAACTTCACATTTTCATGGGCGCTGACATCTTGAAAATATTGCATTGTGGGATATGTTGAGCATGCGCAAACCTCAAAACAGCTATATCCGGTCAGAACTGTTTTGAAAAACTTTCCTATTATTTATGCGTTTACGACTTCATATAGTAATACGATCATGGATTTAAAGCGTAAGGCAATGGCAGGTGCATTAGTGCCTGTGAAGAAATCTAGAATGGACCTAGTTTCCACCTCAGGAAGAGACAAAGGAGCACTCATGGAGACGGTATTTATTTTCATGTTTTTTTTCATTTTCAATCATTCCAAAATACTGCTCTATAATTATTGGCTAAAACAATTTTTTCATGCTCTTCGTCAGTCCAAAAATTGATTTTTCTGAAAACGTTCAAACATTCTTTCTAAATCATTCAGCCTACTTACATTGATCTTCATGGAGTCCATTATGGCAGCGTGTACAGTGGGGATCATAAAGAATTGCAAAAGCTATGAAAATTACATGCTGTCGCACATGTAATAAATTCTTACCTCAGTGTATTCAGTGCTGTTTTTTCTCCGTCTTAGAAAGTCCAAATATAGTGGAATTTGTGTCCCTAATGACAAATAAGAACTTCAAAAGTTGAATTGGATATTCACATATTATGCCGACTCTTCAAATGTTGAGGTGATTTTGTCGCCCGATTGCGCCGGAACGGAGGATTGGCTCCCAGAATGCAACATGACACGTGCCAGCTTTCAAAATGCTGTTCCGCCATTTTGAAACCTGTCATGAGTAAATACGGTTAACTGATGTTGCATTCTGGGAGTCAACCGTCCTTGGATAACAAACATGGCGATTCATGAAAACATTCATTCGATTTGGTAGGGATTTATCCATTATTTGCAGGTATGAAGCTTTGGATTCATTTATTGTGCTACTTTAGTGAACAGGAATTATTTTTCTACCGCTTGGGAGAGTTTGAGACACGAAACTTGGAAATAAGCTCATTGTGACAACTTGTGAACGTTGAGTTTTATTTTTGTCCCCCACTGTATTTATCAATTCCATAGCAAGTAACAGAAATACTTGAAAATCAATATAAATATCGAAGGACAGTTCAGTTATTTTCTCAAAAGAATTTCACCTGACCCTGTGTTTGAGTGACATGCGGGTTTCAAGTATTGAACGAGGTTCAAGGTGAAAATGGCAGCTGTGTTAAACTTGTCTCCCTAAGTATGAACTTGTCCATTCTGTTCTGGCGATGTCACATTCTTAGAATCGCTCATTTATGGCCATTTAACAAAACATGCTCCAAATGCCAAAATCATGAATACGAATGCAATACATGCATTATACTGTATTTGTCTTTCATTTAGTGCTACTTAATTTGACGATTTTTATTTGTCAAATTCCTGGGGATTTTGGTGACTATTTAATTTGGCGATTTTTTTCAATTCGTCAAACTGCCAATTTAAAACACTTGTCAAATTAAAGACAAATACAGTATATGAACTAATTGCCAGATAACCTTAAATGTAGTGTTTGTTGGGATAAGCTACTCTTAGGAGTTGCCAATTTCTAGATATATCCTTATAGGACGAATATCACAAACTAACGTAAAATCATTGTAAATATTTATTTTCATTGCAGGGGCCTCCAAGATCGTCAAATCTGTTTGCTCCAATCATGCATCTTACTGGACATCAAGGTGACATCTTTACTGCAAAGTTTAGTCCCGATGGCCAGACAATCGCATCTTCAGGCTTTGACAGACTTATATGTAAGCATGTCTTTATATATCATTCAGGGTAGGCCAAAAAGGAAGTTCATCCTTTATTTTCGAAATTTTTTTTTTAATAGTTCATTGATTTCAAAAATATGTGAACTCGTTATTTTCATTTTCTATAAAGACACATTGTATGTGGTGCTGACATTATCGAGAAAGACAGAACTTTGTTGCATCTCTCTGACAAATTGTATGATATACCAGCCCCTAGTACTATTATTTCAGACTTGACTATTATATTATTTCTTAAAATATCTTGTAATTGTAAAATGTCAATCCAGACCCTTAGTATACATGTTTATGAACTAAAGTTCTTAGATCTCATGCTGTTTTTCTGTCACATTTTCTTATATGTTGCATAAAATGTATTGATTTTGGGCCTCACATGAAAGATTTTACTTATTTAGTCTTAGAATTGAACACTATAGTAACCAAAGTAGCATTATGAAATAATCAATATGTTGTCAAAATAAAACTATACTATGACTGTATATCAGGATATAAACATTTCCAAAAATATTAATATATCCAAGGCACCCAACAAAACATTTTTATAATTAACACACATTAGTCATTATTTACTTTTGAGCATTATAAGGGATTCAAAATCTTACAAATGAAGCGTAAGATCTATATTTTCACAATGAGGTAAAAATGGCCCCCTGAACTTTCTGAACTGTATCTATTAATTGACATTGTAGTTTTTAGCTCACATGGTGAGCTTTTGCAATCGCTCACTTGTCTGTCTGTCCGTCCGTCCGTCTGTCTGTCCGTCCGTCAACAATAGTGGCACGTTTTAAAACCTCTGTCGATAGGATTCCTGTTTTAAGTTATTTCTGTTCAACATCAATACAGAAAACTCCCCTATGACTCCTGGTTCAAAAGCTCGCCTATTTTCAAAATGGCCGCCATTTTTGTCTCGCGAAATTCACTTTTGACTGGCACGTTTTAAAACCTCTGTCGATAGGATTCCTGTTTTAAGTTATTTCTGTTCAACATCAATACAGAAAACTCTCCTATGACTCCTGGTTCAAAAGCTCGCCTATTTTCAAAATGGCCGCCATTTTTGTCTCGCGAAACTCACTTTTGACCCATTTCCTAGCTTTACAAATAATTTCAGGTGTCCTACATTGTAAAAATCTGTGTCATTGTAAAGAGTAGATATATGAAATAATTTTGTTACAAAAAATCAGCGAAAAATTATATCTATTTTTTTATTTTCAGCCATTTTAGTTAACATTGATTTGTCCATCTGACTTGTGAAATCCACTTTTCCGTCAACAACAGTGGCACGTTTTAAAACCTCTGTCGATAGGATTCCTGTTTTAAGTTATTTCTGTTCAACATCAATACAGAAAACTCCCCTATGACTCCTGGCTTAAAAGCTCGCCTATTTTCAAAATGGCCGCCATTTTTGTCTCGCGAAATTCACTTTTGACCCATTTCCTAGCTTTACAAATAATTTCAGGTGTCCTACATTGTAAAAATCTGTGTCAATGTAAAGAGTAGATATATGAAATAATTTTGTTACAAAAAATCAGCGAAAAATTATATCTATTTTTTTTATTTTCAGCCATTTTAGTTAACATTGACTTGTCAATCTGACTTGTGAAATCCACTTTTCCGTCAACAACAGTGGCACGTTTTAAAACCTCTGTCGATAGGATTCCTGTTTTAAGTTATTTCTGTTCAACAGAAAACTCCCCTATGACTCCTGGCTCAAAAGCTCGCCTATTTTCAAAATGGCAGCCATTTTTGTCTCGCGAAATTCACTTTTGACCTATTTCCTAGCTTTACAAATAATTTCAGCTGTCCTGCATTGTAAAAAGCCATGTCACTGTAAAGAGTAGTTGAATGAAATAATTTTGTTACAAAAAGTTGGCAAAATCAGCAAAAAATTATATCCATTTTTTTATTTTCAGCCATTTTAGTTAACATTGATTTGTCCATCTGGCTCGCAAAATCCACTTTTGGACCATTTGCCTTAAACCCTCTGTCGATAGGATTCCTGTTTTAAGTTAATTTTGTTCAACATCAATACAAAAAACTCTCCTATGACTCTTGGTTCAAAAGCTCACCTATTTTCAAAATGGTCACCATTCTTGTCTCGCGAAATTCACTTTTGGCCCATTTCCTAGCTTTACAAATAATTTCAGCTGTCCTGCATTGTAAAAAGCCATGTCACTGTAAAGAGTAGTTGAATGAAATAATTTTGTTACAAAAAGTTGGCAAAATATTATATCAGTTTTTTTATTTTCAGCCATTTTAGTTAACATTGATTCGTCCATCTGTCTCTCAGTCAGTCCAAAAAAGTGGCAAGTTTTAAACCTCTGTCAACACACTTTTTAAATCCTCTGTAGATAGGATTCCCGATTTAAAATAATTTTGTTCAACATCAATAAAGAAAAAAAAACCTGTGACTCCTGCTTCAAAATCTCGCCTAATTTCAAAATTGCCACCATTTTTGTCTCGGGAAATTCACTTTTGGCCCATTTCCTAGCTTTACAAATAAGTTCAGGTGTCCTGCATTGTAAAAAGCTATGTCTTTGTAAAGAGTAGTTGTATGAAATAATTATCCCATCGAACGAAGTTCAGAGGGATATAGGGAACGCCTCCGTCCGTCCGTACGTCCGTCTGTCCATCCGTCCGGGCAATAACTCAAATACCGTTGGCCCGATTTTGTTCATATTTTGTACCCATATACCCTATGGGGGTAGAAGTTCTGCTCGAAAGCCAATTTTCTAAATGGCCGTTCATTTCAAAATGGCGGCCGTTTTAGTGACGATTTTACAGTAATTTAGGTGCAATATGTAAAACTGTAATAGTAATATGTTTTAAATGTAAAAAAATTATAAAGGACATTAATAATGCTACAAAGTAGGTATTAAAAAAGCACATGGCAGCCATCTTGAAAAATGGCGGCCTTTACTCGTCATTTAACGATTTTTGTTGTAACTCAAAAAATAGTGGAGCGATTTTGTTCATATTTGGTGTGTGAATACTATAAGCATTGCACACTGTCTAAAGACACTTTTGGTAGAAGGCGGCCATTTTGAAAAATGGCCGCCATTTTTACGTATTTTACTATAACTCGAAAAGTAGTGGAGCGATTTTGTTCATAATTGGTATGTGAATACTATAAGCATGGCACACTGTCCTATGACACTTTTGGTAGAAGGCGGCCATTTTGAAAACAATTTTGAAAAATGGCTGCCATTTTAACGTATTTTACTATAACTCGAAAAGTAGTGGAGCGATTTTGTTCATATTTGGTATGTGAATACTATAAGCATGGTACACTGTCTATTTCTAATGACGCTTTTGGTAGAAGGTGGCCATTTTGAAAAATGGCCGCCATTTTAACGTATTTTACTATAACTCGAAAAGTAGTGGAGCGATTTTGTTCATATTTGATATGTGAATACTTTAAGCATGGCACATTGTCTAATAAAACTTTGGGGAGTAGTCGGCCATTTTGAAAAATGGCCACCATTTTTATGTGTGTTATTTTACAAGTACGTGTGCTATTTTTTATGATATTTGTGCTTCGTTTGTAAAAATGCCAGCCATTTCTGTTGATGGGATTCGCTACGCTTTGGCGTTGCCGTTGTTCTGGTTTTGTCACAAAAAATCTGCAAAAAATTATACCCGTCTTCTTATTTTCACTTTTGAGCAACACCATGTGAGCCCAGTACCCACGGTACTCATTTTTATCCATGTGAACGCAAATGCTCGTAACTTAACTTGTAACGTGTCATTACAGATCTATGGAATGTGTATGGTGAATGTGACAACTACCATGTGATGAAAGGCCACGCAGGTGCTGTTATGCAACTAGACTACTCAGCTGATTCCACGTAAGTCTCACTCCCTAGATGCATACATTTTCACAGTTTATAAAAGTATAGTGTTCATGATAAAATAAAATAAAAATTACCACATTTTAAAGGGCAACATCGTGAAATCTCTGCCAAAGTAAAAACTGGTCATTTACCCTGGACCAGTGCGGATAATGACCACTATGGTCTGGCAAATATGGATCCATTTATTGCTCAAATTGATATAGTAAAATATAAGCCTTCCAAACTGGTACTAAAACCCTGAGAACAATGTTATAAGGTTTTATAATTATCATTACTATACAGATTGATTTATACTGATTTTGTTTTTTTCTTCATTTTGTTGTGCCATGGCCCATAAATAAATGACCGTTTCATAAAAAGAATTCTCAACTTAATTTTGAATCCCATTGCACAAAAGGGAAATTCAGAGAAACACAGTCATATAATGATGTAATGCTTGTAGGAATGTTTTCACCTGCTCCACAGACAAGACTGTTGCTATATGGGATGTTACTGTAGGTGAGAGGATAAAGCGTCATAAAGGACACACAAGTTTTGTTAACTGTCTCAATGTTGCCAGACGAGGCCCTCAGCTCATATGTAGTGGTAGTGACGATGGAACAATAAAGGTAATTAAATATGTCCTGTGAATTATCATTTTGAAATGGAGCTCTGAAAAACCACAAATGGTTCCTTCCTGTGAATTAACATTTTGAAATGGAGTTCTGAAAAACCACAAATGGTTCCTTCTTGTGAATTATTAACATTTTGAAATGGAGTTCTGAAAAACCACAAATGGTTCCTTCCTGTGAATTAAAATTTTGAAATGGAGTTCTGAAAAACCACAAATGCCTGTGAATTAACATTTTGAAATTGCAAATGGAGTTTTGAAAATTCTCAAATTGTTCCTTGAAATAAAAAATACATTGAATTTGATATTTATTATTAGAACTCATAATATTATAAAACACATTTTAATGTTTATGTGTCTTATCCCATATTTACGTAATAAGAAAAAAAATTGTCCTGTACTTAAAATAGTGATGATTTTTATTTTTAGCTGTGGGACTCTAGAAAGAAGGGTACACTGCAGACATTCCAAAACATGTACCAAGTCACTGCAGTTTCTTTTAGTGACACTGCAGAACAGATTATATCAGGGGGAATAGATAATGAAATGAAAGTAAGTCCTGTAGGAACTAGGCACTTTCCAAGTTTAGAGACAAGGTCTATATATCAGCATCTTGCCTGAAAGGGATAAATGTTATATTAAATTGTATAAACATATTAACTGATTAAAAAGAAAGCAAAACATAAAATCAATAAATGTTCACCAATTCTTATTAATGCGGTTACTATCATTGTTATTTTTGTCTTTTAATTGTTGAACACAGGAACGTATTTATAACATTCATAGCACATATTATGGGGTGAAACACTGCTGCATGTACTTATATGTAATCTTTCTTCCTAACACATTGAGTATTATTTAGTGAATGTATAGCTCGTATTTATTTTACTCTGTGTAATCATAAATAATAAAGTGAAAATTTAATTTATTACATTTAATTGATTTGTGATTTTCAGGTATGGGACTTAAGGAAAAATGACATACTTTATAAATTAAAAGGTCATGCTGACACAGTCACTGGTATGGAACTCAGTCCTGATGGTTCTTATCTTCTATCCACTGGAATGGATAACACTGGTATGGAGGCTACGTAACAAATATATTTTAACTTAAAAACGGAGAATTAACTGTATGTCTGTATCACACCACTCAATGTGTATTTTAAATGATTGCACAAGTACATTCAATAAGCATTATGTATACCAAAATTGTTATACACTACTTTGATATTTTTTCGACTCAACACAATACTGTTAGCTACAGATCATATCTTCGATTATGTCCTCGCCATAATTCCTACCCAATAAAGGCAACTTTTGCAGCCCAGCCATGTTTATATTTTTCCATAATCATGAATAGTACATAGAAAGATCTCCTCTCCTATTTTAGTTCGTATTTGGGATGTCCGTCCATTTGCCCCTCAGGAGAGATGTGTTAAGGTGTTCCAAGGTAATCAGCATACATTTGAAAAGGTATGTAGTATTTATACTGGTGGTTGGTGTGTTTATGTTGATATGATTTTGATATTGCCAATTGAGCTAGAATTGAAATAGGAATCTCCTAAAGATGTCAGTGGATTCTTGCTATGACATAAACTTGAAAATGTAAATATTTCTATCTTTGATTGAATTGGCTTATAGATGGGGAAAATCGAACTTGCTTTTAAAATTAGTTTAAAAATTTAATGGTGTATACTTTTATATATTATTTATTTTCAAATGTGGAATTCAGGAAACATGAAGTGAAGTTCAGTACTTGCACCACTCAATAAAACCAAATTTGAAAATGTTTATTTTCCCCTTACTTGATTATTTCGAAAAAAACTATCTAAGGAAATTAACTTATCTCTTCCCTAACTGTTAATATTTTGACAAAATCCATCATTGAATATATTTTATAAAGTATTTATGCAAAACGATCACAGGCACAAGCTAATAATTAGGGGTGAGACGACAACCCGATGAGTCGAGGACTCGCGGGTTTGGGGCTTTGAGTCGAGTCGAATCGAGTCGAAGTTGATGAATAGAATCATTTTCGAGTTGAGAAAAAAATTCGAAAAAATAAAAAAATTCAGAAAAATACTGTCAATATGCATGTTTTTACTCGATATTGCGTTGAATATATAAGTTTCAATGACTTGGATATGCTTGTATTAAATTATTATATTGTATGTACACATAAATGAAAGAATATATGTAATAAAATCAGAATAAACTTACGACGAATTGTGTTTGTTTATATTTCCGGCTTTCCACCATTGACGCATTAAAAATACGAACGGTCAAAAGCGATGTTGTTCGCACTTTATCTAAAATGTATTATGTGTATACGCGACTCGAAACGGATTCGAAACTCGAATCGTCATTTTCTGACTCGAATCGGATTCGACTCGAATCGGATTTTTTCGACTCGTCTCACCCCTACTAATAATAAAGCTATTTGAGCTAGAAGATATGATATGTATCCAAAACACATTTCTGGAGTATTTACTACGTTGTTTTTAATTATTTAAGAATCTCCTGCGGGTTGCATGGTCTCCAGATGGCAGCAAGATAGCTGCTGGGTCAGGTGACAGATTCATGTATATCTGGGACACAACTACTAGAAGAATACTCTACAAACTTCCAGGCCACACTGGCTCTATCAATGAAGTGGACTTCCATCCTACTGAACCTATAGGTAAATCTTGTGTTTCCTTAAGTAGTACATGATCTTGTAATAAACCCCTCATTATATAGCCAATGGACGAGTAATTGAAAGAATTTTGAAGATAATATGGAAAATTGTAAATTTTGGCCTCACTTTTCATTAAAATCCCGGGGTTTTATTTTGAGATCTGGTAGCAGGTTATTTTACTAAATATACTAAATGCTAGTCAATTTATTCTCTCATTCGTGCTTATCAATTAGTTCTCTCAATCAATTTACCATGGGTGATATAATGAGTGGGCTTAAAAATACAAATGAAACATGTTCTATTGCAACTATTTCTGTTGTTCCCTTTACCTTAACGTTTGCTACTTTTGAAGGTCAATGTGAAAAGACCCATGTTAAGCTTCTTGAGACCACCTATGTACATCGATGGGAATCACTTAAACAGCATGGTATTTTAAGAGAGATACTACCTCTAATTATTGAAGATTTGAGATTGATGTTGATAAGATCTTAACATTCATATTAAGTGTTAATGAAGTTAATCTCTTGCAAAGGGACATGATACTTTATATTGTTATGGTCCTATAACAAAAAAAATTACATCTTAGAAATTGAGGAGCAAGAAAAGTTGAAAGACCGGAAGAAAATTTTCTTCTTGCAGATATCTTTTATAACAAGGTTTTGAAAACGTCAGATATCAATTTTGCTCAAAAATGACTAAAATATACAATGGCCCATTGTCTTAATATGCTATTTTTAATTCTTACAAATGGCTTTTTTCTTTTTTCAGTGCTTTCCTGCTCAAGTGACAAAAGTATATTTTTAGGAGAAATAGAGCTGTGACACTAGATACACTGGGGACAATATTTGTTAGGGGACAGTGTTTACTTATTTGATAAATGAAATCATTCTGTTCAGGCTGTAAAATTGCTTGAAAGTCAGAAGATGAATTTTTATTAAATGTAGCGTGCCATTCTAGATTTTTTCTCCTAGACTGGAATGGAAATGTGTCTCTATGAACCAAAGAATGCAAGGCCCAAAGAATTGCCTTTGTATGAAATTTGCAATTCTCTCAGAAGCCACCTAGTGGCAAATGCTGGAACTCTTGAGTCCGGTAAATGGCCTATTGAATACAAAATCATGCAATCAAGTAAGTTTTACAGAAAAAATGGTATAATGGGAATAGTCATGAATTAATCAATTCAGGAGAGGCTATTTGTAGAACAGGGGTTAATTTCAAAGGAACAATAGTAGGCTACAATACAAGTCTGATTTATTATGGATTAATGAAACAGTTGGAGACAATGACTCCCTCTATTCAGATTCCATGCACATTTTGAATTATTAATGCGAATTGGAAGTGTTGACTCGAGAAGCTGATACACTCACAGTGTAAGGCATCGCCATTGTTGTAGGTTTTAGTGTTATTTATCACGATACACAGGACAAACATGCAATTAAGTATTTAGCAAATACTGAGGAGGTGTTAGAAAGGAACAAATGAGCTTCACACATGGTTGAATATAGTACAATGTATTGTGATCAGGACTCTGTGTTCTACATATATGAGAATAATATTGAAATACATTTTTGTAATATAAAACAGAATGTTTGTATTTTTATACAGTACTTTTTGGGTTAATAGTAGTCAAATTAGTCTTGCATCAAGCTACGGTAAAACCTGTAAAGTGAAACACCTGTAAGTGGAACACCTCTGTAAAGTGGAACACCTCTGTAAGTGGAACACCTCTGTAAAGTGAAACACCTCTGTAAGTGGAACACTTCCATAAATAGAACTCTGTAGAATTCCATGTCCAATTGACATAATGTTAAATGGACTTCATTAAGTGGAACATCTCCCAATTGGAATATTTAGAAGTACCAAAGGTGTTCCATTTCCACAGGTTTTACTGTATTGGTCATCCCCCTACCCCCCCCCCCCCCTACCCCTACTTATATATTTGACCCAACCCTGTGCTTTGAGAGACTATGGGTAGGTGCAACACAAGGGCTTGATGGTTTATGGTCAAATATATTGTGCTCCATTTTAGATCCTGAAGTAGTAACCCATCTTGGTAGCCATATATGGTTAGCAAATCCATTTTCCAGCAATAATAATATAATAGCTTTTCAATCATATGAATATAATTCTTTCCATCTCTTCATAACTTTTCTCTTAGCTCTTGTGGTGCGAAACCAACAGTCATTTTTTAATTTGCGATATTTTATAAAGCGAGCAATGTTGAGTATTCAATTGTATTCATATATGTGTAGATAATACCTATTAAACAGGAAATAGTGTAAATAGTTGTATTCTTCATTCTATATCCACGGAGTAAATGCCGTTCCCCACGAATGAAATCTGCACTATGCATTAGGTAGAAAGATTCAATATTATTTTTGATTCATTAATAAAATCCATCCTTGCTGTCTTAGTGATAATAATATTTTAGTATATATAATCCAAGCTACTAAAATTACATCTATCAACACTCCACGAGGCCATTGTACCATTGTCTGATAGCCTCTCCTTTCCAAATAAATGATACATGGAATATGTAATGTATATAATGTCCTCCTCCTAAGCGGGTATCCAGAATCCGTACCTCCTTCGAAAGAATATATTCTGGATTTTGAAGTCCTGTGATCGGAGGATATGATGTGAGTACTTGTAATTGTAAAATACTGTTGTGGCATTGATTCCCTCCATTAAATTGTACATACTTAGTATAGTCTTGATTCCTGAGTTGACAACACAACATACAATTGTTATAATATTAAATGTACATCCAAGAATGATAATCCAAAACTTGTTGAGGATATATAGTGTATACCACATAAAATGTAACATTTTCCTGCAGTGTAGTTTGGATTTTGAAGACCATCAAACCATGCTCATGCATCCAATAATTTTGGGGGTTATTTACATTTTATCTGAAAGTGTTTTCGTTTTTTAGTTTGCTAGATTGCTTCAGGATTTCTTCTTTTTCTTAAGTTGATTCGTGAAAAGTTGTTTATTTGTTGTCCAGCGCTCGACAATGGTTACCAAGGTAACAGTCACAAAAAAGAACATGGAGATGTAGAGACTGAATCCAAGTGTCTCACTAATCCTTACCCCAAGTGTCATTTCAGTAACCATGGTAACTCTCCTTATTAATCAAAAATAGATTTGATCGATGATGGTTTAAGTGAGTAACTGACTTGAATTTTCCAAATGTATTTTGTTTCACTGTAGCTTTTTACGTTGATTTTCTTCTTAGATGCTTTCTTCTATTGAAGTCCTTTAATTGTTATAAATAGAGATAATCTGTGCTGAAATAATGATAAGTAAATGTTACTTGTGTATAATATTAGTCCTATGTCAGTATCATTGCCGTGACCTTCTCCCAAGAATCGCTGTAATTAGAAGTTGTTTCTTGCTTATGTGTATATATTAAGGAAATGTTAATTACGTCACAACTTCATGGATGAGTCAAGACTATTGGGATTTAATTGAGTTTCATGAATTATGAATAAGAAGTGCCTGCTGTGTGCAGTTGGATTGCTGAAATTGTCCCTGATGGTAATTAATAAATAATATGACAACTATAAGTTTTCATGAGTTTATTAATTCACGGAATCCACACAAGCATCTGTCTATCACTTATGATTTTACAGTATTGATGCTGATGAGTCTCAATGATCTTAAATGTAACTTTTATGGCATTTTATTGGAGTTGGGTGTAAAATTAATGCCTGTTATTTTTTGTTAGAAAATGTAAAGCAGCGTGAACATATTTTGATTTAATTGATCTAGGTTTGACTGAAGGAATACACTGGTTTAACATTATGGGCTGGATGAAAATAGAATTTGCCTCATTTTCAGCCTATTAAAAGTAGATCTTTAATAAGCATGGCTTTTAAAATGATGCTAAATTGCGGTGGTACTTTAATTTTTTTTACACAGCATTTTGAAAATCTTGAACCAGTTGAAAAATATTATAGATTGCAGGAAACATACAAGAAGAGAATGGGATTAACTAATCTACATTTTGCATGGTACCAGATATATAAAAAACCCTGCTTATAAAAATAGTTTGGAAATTATTACATTTCCATGTGGACCTGCCCAGGGAATTGTTGAATAATTTATATGGAGCAAAGGTAACCCTGATCCCAACTGGTGAGTCTCACTACCCTCTGATTACTACACACATGATTATTAATATGATTTTAATGATCTTCAAAGTACCCAGCTGGTGGATATTAATGGGAGTCATGTGAAATTGTGCAATGTCAACAGGCTAATGTACTTATGGGCTCCAAATGGGGTGTATTAATTTTCTGCATATTTTTTATTCTATAGGTTATGATGGAATGTTTTAATTCAGAGAGTAAATAAGTGAGGCTTTTGCAAAGGGTACCTCATTTGGGAATTATATGAAAATACAACCATATTTTTGTTGATGGAAATACTTTATTGATAAAAATATTCAGTAAATTAAAAACATCATTTATTCTGGCATCTGATTTTTTACAGTTTTTTTACATCATTCAATGCCAGCAATAACGTTTTGACATGGCATCATCCTTCATGTCCTTGCTTTCCCGTGAAGTATTTGTGAAGGCAAGGGATCGTTGGTAATTGTATGTCATCCAGTATGTAGCATTGTTATGCATATATTCGGGTTCTTATATCCCTTGTCCTGAGATCCCTAGTCCTCATATCATCTTGTGTTTCATTTCCTGAAAACAAAAAACAGCAATAAATTAATAATAAATACAGAATCAGATATATGAAAGATGACAAAATTGTATCCAATATGATCACAATTAACCTTTATATGTGATTTTTACCATCTCAAGAATATTTTCTCCCAAAAGACAAATTAAGTTATCATACTAGTCACAAAGATACAAATGCAAACATGTATACACTCTGCAAAATGATAACTATTGATGTATTTACCATTAACCAAACTCTAAGAATCCATCCAGTGTATTTAAAGATGGCGTATAAGAGATACTCCTCATAACTCTTGAAATTAGTAGTGTAGTGAATGGTAGCTCCATCTTTTAACAAAAGCAGTTACAATCTTGACATTTGATAATCAAAAGTAAACTTCAATTGTTGTCTTATAAAACAAATCGCAGTTTTAATCATCATTTTTTGTACACCTTAACATTAGAAAGTATTTTAAGGACTTCATGGATTTTATCTAAATATTCTTAGAGAAAGGGGTGGGTAGTTTAGACTGTTCACCACCCAATGCATTGCCAATAGTATTCCATTTTTGAATTTCAGTTGCATCTGCGTCTTTGGTTTTCATGACATAATGTCAACCTTTGGGTATGGCAATATCTATACAACTACACCCCCCCATGCATTGCCAATATTATTCCATTTTTGAATCTCAGTTGCATCTGCGTCTTTCGTTTTCATGACATAATGTCAACCTTTGGGTATGGCAATATCTATACAACTACACCCCCCCCCCATGCATTGCCAATATTATTCCGGCCATTTTTGAATCTCAGTTGCATCTGCGTCTTTCGTTTTCATGACATAATGTCAACCTTTGGGTATGGCAATATCTATACAACTACATCCCCCCCATGCATTGCCAATATTATTCCGGCCATTTTTGAATTTCAGTTGCATCTGCGTCTTTGGTTTTCATGACATAATGTCAACCTTTGGGTATGGCAATATCTATACAACTACACCCCCCCCCCCCCCCATGCATTGCCAATATTATTCCATTTTTGAATTTTGTTGCATCTGCGTCTTTGGTTTTCGTGACATAATGTCAACCTTTGGGTATGGTAATAACTATAAAACTACACCCCCCCCCCCATGCATTGCCAATATTATTCCATTTTTGAATTTTGTTGCATCTGCGTCTTTGGTTTTCATGACATAATGTCAACCTTTGGGTATGGCAATATCTATACAACTACACCCCCCCCCCATGCTTTGCCACTATTATTCCATTTTTGAATTATGTTGCATCTGCGATTTTGGTTGTCGTGACATAATGTCAACCTTTGGGTATGGCAATAACTATACAACTACACCCCCCCCCCCAATGCATTGCCAGTAGTATTCCATTTTTAAATTTTGTTGCAACTGCGCCTTTGGTTTTCGTGACATAATGTCAACCTACACCCCCCCCCCCCCCAAAAAAAAAGAAAAGGAAAATGCACCGACCTGTAAGCTCACATAATGAGCCACCAAATCCTTCGGGACAAAGACAAGACAAAATACCAGTAGAGTCATCGCATGTACCTCCATTTGCGCATAGAAAAAATGGGTTTGAATCACACTCTGAAAATATGAAAATGGTTGAGCGACGTTACACGCAAGATTTATACAAATATGGACACAATCGACATTCCATTACAGATATCTAAACTAGAGTCCAGCATAAAACTTCAATTTGTATGCCACGATTGCACCTCCCTGACTGAAAACGGCTTTAAGCGATCGCACCCCCCCCCCCTCACTGAAAGCTGCCTACGCCCCTGCATAATATATGAGATTTCGGTAGATAAGTAGATAAGTAAGCTACATACTGTTTAGGTTGATATAACATGAGTCACCCATCCATCCGTCGTCACAATCGCACGTATAGTAATGGGGCTCTGTGCCACTGGCCTGGTGGAACACGCAATCTCCGTTATAACAGGCTGTCCCACACGTAAACGCTATAATACATGAGAAATAAAAAATGGTTTAACAATTAATTGTTATCATTTATTATAATCCGTCTCAAAGCCTCAAGATATCTCTTAACACTGAAGGCGCTGCGATTTCAACTTGATTTTATTGAAGATTGAGTTGGCATAGATTGTACTCATCAGTTCTCGTGATCCGTAATGAAATTCATCAATCAAGAAGACAATGCAGTGCCATCCTTTTACTTGTACACTACTAGTAAACTCTTTTCTTTCCTCTTTAATTTGCATGTCAAAAAGAGAATTGTACAGTTTACATTTTACGAATAACATTTCTTTCTGACAAAAGTAGACCAAAAGAAAGATACGAATTTAGTTAGTGATGTGATCCATTTCTTTAAGCCTAAAAGAATCACCTGACGTGGATTGAAAATAAAGATTATACAGTATACTTAGTCTACCTCCTTTTTGGTCGCAAAGTGGACCTCCCCATCCTTCTTCACAGACACATCGAGGTTCTCCTTCGATGGCCGTACAGTAAGACCCACGTTTGCAACTTTTTTCGTATCCCTCACACTGGTTACCTAAAGATGGAACATGTTAATAAGTCTTGGGTTGCGGGACCTTCCATTTTCTCACCAAGTCAAATTACATAAAATACACCAATTAAAGGAGTGACGTTCACAATAATGGAATATCATATTAATTGTGTGTAAAACCTACTTTGAGAGCTTGGCGCACACCATGGTCGCCCCTCGAATGCCGGGCTCCATTCCCCATCAATGCAACTCATCGTCGAAACCGGAAATGCCACCTGAGACGGATCATTGCATGTAAAGGTCGCAACTGAAGCGCAGCTATCAGCACTCTTAGTTAGTGTTACACTACCGACGCCCTGAGGGAGTTTCTTGGGTCTGTTACATTGACATTTGTTACTTGGAGCACAATTTGAAAGGGCCACTGAAAGACAGACGGACGGAATGAATACTAATTTATCCAATTGACAAAAGATAATATTCTAGACATGTCGAGAAACACGTTATATCTTTCTGCTTACTTCTGTTCATCAAGTTAACTTGGCTTTTTGTGGGTTGCTCTTTAAATCAGTTTGTCGTTGAATTGTTAAACTCGTCTTGCGCATGGTAAGCGAAGTTATAAATATTTTTAAAAATCGGATATACCATGTGATAAATATAGGTTATTTACTGGGAGGGATTGAATATGGGGTTTATTCCGAGGGACAATATGATATTGACCGAAGGGTAATATGATATTGACCGAGGGAGCGTAGCGGCCATGTGTCAATATCATATTGCCCAAGGTCAATATCATATTTTCCGAGGAATAAAACCCATATTCAATCCCGATCAGAAATAACCTATTTATTCCATAATACATCCCTCTAAATGTTACATTTGGATAATGCAAACATTATATTATATTAATAAATGCACATTGTTTGAAAAAGAAAAAAAAGAAAAAAACAACCGGGAAAGCCAAAATAGGTTAATACTGTACGATTCAATGCGATTTTTTCCAGGGGACAATAAAATTTTTTCATGTAATAAGATTCGATACGATTTTTATTCATTCATATTTCCCTGGGAAAACCGTAGTATTAGTATTATAAAGTCAAACATCAAATGATTTTTTTGATAAACGATCATATTTATTAGCGAACTAAGAATCATGTGACGTTGATTACAAATGAGTGTACTTTTGTTTCCAAATGTCGCCTTGAATGTTTTCTGATTGGACTATGATGTGCTATATTTTATCTCTATTATGTTCCCCGATTTCTTTTACCCCGAAGTCCAGCCGAGGCTTGTCGCAATCAAAAGAATAAATTCTCGGCCAAAGATGATTGAGACATGTCTTATTTTCCTAATTATTAAAAGAATGAATTAATATGCGCAAATGCTTCTAGAACGTTAACGGAGAGCAGTAACTATATTTTACCGCCCCTACTCCTACTTATATCTATTCACTCAGGCAAGTTTCCGCGTATCCATTTGGAGAGGCAGCCCACATCAGGAACAGCGTTACGTAACCTTAAATTCTTACCTGATATCACCAGTAAAACGACGATGTTGAATATGGGAGACATCTTCACGTTTCCAGGCGTTTTCCAGCAAAAATGTAGTATCAATGTTTCAAGTAACGATCTTTTTATACCAAGCATTTATAATTCTTTGGAAATGTCAACTAGTTCACGTAAATTTTGAAATAATGCCCTATGGATTATTCTCAGATTATAGACTTATCGTTGAATTGGTGTTGAAAATGCAGTTGATGTTTGAAAAAATGCCTGATTTAATCAGTTGTTATTTGATAAAAGAGGGGCTTATTATTGTTCTTGGTGAGGTTATGTTTAAGATCTTAGGACTTTTGTATGATCTTAATAGTTAGAGGTCGAGTTATCGAGAAATATCCATGGCAATCTTCCAATCTTGCAATCCTCTAATTTTGACCATTTACTTGATTATTTGCGTTTGTCCTTACATTTCAGAGATTAAAAGGCCATAGATACTGAGTTAGTTTGAGAACTAGGCTGTCTCGCATTGTTTTTTTGTACTGTGACTAAATATTCTAAAATGTAGGCTTTCACCGTCAGATATTCATTTTAACAAAAAGCAAATATAATAGTAGGTGTCATTTACTATGTATTATTTATTATAAAATTTAATATTTATGGATAAGTTTCGCTGTAACCCACTCACTGTGGTGGAACTCTTAAAACTTGTTACAATAACGGATCCGTTTCAGTAACAAAATGGCGCAGCTTTGGAGGAACGATTTTTCTTTTTTCCATGGAACCCGGAACACTTTGGTTGTTAAAACATTTGGGCAAGAGTCAGAACATTGGGTAGCCCAGAACATTTGGGCTTTCACACATCAAAAGCCAAAAGGGTCGCCTCGTGAAGTCGTGGAAAATTGAGAAAAATCGGTCCACCGAGACTGCGCTATTTTGTTGCCGAAACGGGTCTACATTCGTAACCATCTTGAAGGGTTGCTCCACAGTGCCACTACTCGAAACACACTTCTGACTTGACGTACGTATTAGGGTGTAACTACTTTAAAATGATGTAAATGGTACGTAATTGTAATTGGGGTTCACCTACACAAAATACATTTAAGTAGGCTATAAGCATATTAATTGCACATAATTACTATTTTATGAAAACAAGTTTGACGAGTTCCAATGCTGTACGTCAACAAATAATGACGTTGACCACATTAATTCTATTTCTCACTACAAATTCATGCACAAATTGGTTGACATCTGCGTGTATTGATTTTGCAATATTATTACTTCATCCCTCGGTGTCTCCCATGCATAATGTCACATTGCTCTGATACCCTTTCCTTGCTCAAAAACCAATATGTATCCTCATTCCCATTCTAATTTCTAGCCAAACCTTGAATCCCAATATTATGCCGTCTGAGGCAGTAGACGATTCAGACGTTATCGGGTTCTACAAGTTCCATTAATTTGCATCCCATCCAGTGACATCGAAAGTGCCATGGGAAGATGGGGACTGGCAATATGTACATCAATCGTTCCACTTTTCTCTGGTTGTGAACCCATGACATTGGGGGATCTGGGCGATGGGCGCATATGGGCCTGCCCCCTCCCCTATTAAAGATCGGGCCAGAAAAAATGTTGGCCCGAAAAATGTTGGCCCCAAAATCTTTTAAGTCCTCAATAAGTGGACCTCTTGGGGCATTACTGGGCCTTTTTTGGGCCATATTTTTTAATTTAAGTGCAGACGGTTTTGAATCTCAATTGATTGTCAACTTGGTCTTGGACTTGGAGTAACTATTTTAGCTAGATAATGTCACAGTCTCCAATTCTTCCATTTTGAAATCTTGATCTGATTTCAGTGATTTGTCTTGATCTGGTCCGATTTTCCCCCAAAAATATTTTTGGACAAAATGTGAATTTTATCAATATTTAGATCTGATAAAACAACTCAATAATTGGTTGTCAGAATTACTGGCCATGAGTCCGAACACTTGGGTCTGTGAGTAGCCCAGGATGAAGGTCATAGTAGGACATTTGCGTTTATGTGCATAGTGTACATAGTGTATCTATTGTACATGTACATGTATATACCAAAGCCTTTATACAGAAACCAAACGAATTTTGGCATTATTTTTCAAAATTTGGCCTAATTGTGCACCTTTCCCTCTGTTTTTTAGAATCGTCCTTTGTGTTTTGTTAAACATAACCTTCTGGCGGTTCCAGGAGGGGGGGCATGGGGCCTAGGATAGGCCCGGAAAAAATGTTGGCCCAAAAATATTGAAGGGCCTCTTTAGTGGGCCTTTTTGGGCATTACTTGACCTTTTTGAGCCATATTTTTTACAATTTCAGGCCAAATTTTCAAAAACGGACTATACATTTTCAAAATTTTGGCCCGAATTTTGGTTTTAGGGCCCTAAAAATTTTTTCGAGCGGCCCTAGGATGGGCCCAGAAAAAAAATGTTGGGCCAAAAATATTGTATGCCCTCTTTAGTTGGCCTTTTACTTGACCTTTTTACTTTTCAAAAATTTTGAAAAAACGGGCCATAAATCTTCAAAATTTAGGCCAAAACTTTGGTTCTAGGGCCCTAAAAGGTTTTCCACGCGGCCACAGGATGGGCCCAGAAAAAAATGTTGGCCAAAAAATATTGTAGGGCCTCTTTAGTGGGCCACTTTGGGCATTAATTGACCTTTTTGGGCTTTATTTTTTTCAATTTAAGGCCAAATTTTCTAAAAACGGGCCATAAATTTTTAGAATTTTCGCCCTAATTTTGGTTTTAGGGCCCTAAAAATTTTACGCGCGGCCCTAGGATGGGCCTAGTAAAAAATGGTGGGCCAAAAATATTGTATGGCCTCTTTAGTTGGCCTTTACTTGACGTTTTTACTTGACCTTTTTAGGCCTTATTTTTTCAATTTTAGGCCAAATTTTCGAAAAACAGGCCATAAATTGGTTCTAGAGAGCCCTAGAAGGTCTTCCGGGCCCAGAAAAAATGTTGGCCCAAAAATATTGTAGGGCCTCTTAAGTGGGCCTTTTTGGGCATTACTTGGACCTTTTTGGGCTTTATTTATTCAATGTTAGGCCAAATTTTCATAAAAGTGACATAGGTTTTTCCGCGGGTATTTTTTCCTGACTCGAAGTGTGCTCTTTTTGGTCAACTGGCAAAAGTGTATACCTCAACTGTAAACCTTGAAAGTATTGTTGACCTCGACCTCCAGTACTTTGAAGGTTTACAGTATCGGTATACATTTTTGCAAGTTGACCTCAAGAGAGGTCTACAATTGTATACCTTTGAACGCTACTTAGTCCTGTTGACCTCCACTTTTGAAAAAATAGTAATTTCAAGATTTACAGTATCGGTATACAATTTTTCCATTTGCCCTCAAGAGAGGTTTACGATTGTATAATGTATCTTTAACTGAGACAGAATTTTCACTACCCTGCGCGTAGAGTTAATGAAGACAAGCCTCACTTTCAGGAAGCGAAGTCTAACGAATACAAAGGGTAACTTTTCATACACCGAGACTGTACTAATGCAGCTTGATTTCTGAAATTGAAAGCAACATAACAGAGAAATAGTAAATACCTCCAGGGGCCTTTCTTAGAACTAGAGGCACGGGTGAATCATAGAATATGAACACAGGGTCCAATCCACATTCCACGATGTACATGAAGATGAGTAGGAGGCAAATCTATTTTTTATAAATTCTTTCCAAGAAATGCCAGAATGGGTATTTGTTCTTCACAGATGTTTAAAGTACTGTCGTTTTATTTACTCAATTTGAGCACCTTTTATGTTTTGTAAATCATATCACTCCTTCGGCGATATCGTACATCGGACAAACTCGTGGATTCAATTTCGTTGCAATCATTCAGGTAATGACAACATCCTTCTTCAAAGAACTTCATTTAGGCTTAAATTTAGAAAGAAAAGAAGTGAAATACCATTAGACCAAGGATGGCTTTTGCAAATAAATGTAAAGATGTCCCTTTATTTACAGTTTATGTCAGAAAAAGAAGTCAAGAAAATCTACTTTATACGTTTCCTCTAAAAATAAGATAATAACGTTTTCAAGCCCTATTCAAATATAAATTTCTTGTGGCCTTTTGTTTATCAGTAAAAACAACACCCCCGCAATGCAATTAAATCTTGGCACAACCTGGGCCGCATATTTGTGGTTTTTAGATAAAAAGGCTTTGGAGTAATTTACTGCTGCGTGATTTATATTTCAGCGTGACACTGGAGTTAATGTTCCATTTCCTGAATTCACGGAATTTCACATTTACGAATGCTTTAAATGGTAAATTTATTCCGCGTGTAAAAAGTCCACTTTACATTTGACAAAAGTGTATTTCTCTGTGTGATTTTAACTTGAAGAGAATAAATTCAAATTATATTGGTGAAAGGAACAAATGTCACTGCAAATGTATACCATGTCCTCAGTCCTGATTACTTTGGAGTTGGAAAGAAATGTTTCAGATAGAACAGGTAAAAGGCATGTCAGCCATCTCTCAATAAACCATGACAAATAAAGCATAAATTAACTTTCACACGACGTACCGAATGGAGAGCCCCTTGCCTCAATTGTAAAATTCTACGACCCTCTCTTCATTCCGCTCAGTACTACATGCATACTAAAATAACAAAGTTGATAAGAAAAATGGTAGTTGAGCAAGACCAGGGGATTTCTTTTAATTGTAACGAACAAAAAATAATATAATTCGTAAAGCTGTATACGACTGAATATTCGATGAGTTATATGCCGTGCCTTGATAATTGCCCGCAAATTATTTGAAGTGAAATTATTTCATTATTTGTTTGATATGTCATTGGCGCAATTATCACTCAAATTGTGCCTCATTATCTATGCGTGGTTTAATTTTGGGATGATTACCCTCAACTACGTCTTACTTTCAAAGAGAAATATGTTAGAACACGTGCTTTCACTTTTTTTGTTTGTACACTTAGTCAACTAATGTGTAATCGCTTTGCGTTTTTGAGAAGTTTCTTTAACCTAATTTTGCCCATCTTCGTTCACTCGGCTCCCGTCGGTCGGTCTGCGATGAACGCAGTGAAGACCGAGCGTGCGAAGATGAATTTTGCCCAAAATCATGGTTATATGCCCGTTGTATGATAATTCAGGTGACAATATTTACCAACATATAGTTGAATGAAGTGTTTGTATTATAATCACTTTAATGTTTCTATTATATTGTATGTTTAACACTCTCCTTATCACCAGAGTGTTTGTGTATAGAATCCCTCTGTAGAGAGAGAAATCGGTTGCCTAGTGATTATCCGTATGGTGACATACGACAAGATAGCCAAACATGCGATGAAGAAGAGCGTTATCGCAGATTCAATCCTTTCTGCACACTTTTGGTGTAGTCATGGAAACATGATAGTTTGACACCTTATTTTGTCAAATGGCAAGAGTATCGTTTCAAACGTCTGTTGTAGACAAATAAATACTGAAATCCAATAAAAACTATGATTTTTTACACTGATAAAACTCCTACAACTGACTACGAGACTTGGTTGGACCTCGACGGTTGCATCCTTTATTCCGAAAAGGCTTCATTTACCTTTCAATACAGGGATGCGACGGTTGTTCAAAGAAATCGTCGAACAAACAACAAACAACAAGCAAACAAACCAACCGTATGTGTTTATAAATTGAATGGACGTGTAATCATCTTAAAAGAACTCAAAAAACAAAACAAAAGCGTAATACTGTTTCAAAATGTTGAAGAACGTTACAGATAAATGTTAAATCACTGAAAATGAGCAATACATGACTTTTTTTCTCCTTCAGGAGAAAGTTGAGAGTTGTTTGTAACTCGGCATGTATAACTTAACCATTTCATAACCTTGCAAACAACTATAAACAAACAAGCGTATGATAAGTTGGTCTTAAGGCCAAGATGACCTTGACACGAATACCAGTATTTTGTTGTTTCATGGTAATCCCACAAACAAAGGCAGGCTAAGTGTTTTCGTCCTACGCATGTCACATTATCAGATATGAACAGATTATTTTACAAAATCACGAGAAACTTTCAACATATTGTGAAACTATGTGCAATCCTAGTCATTAGTATCAGATCATCACATCTCACTCCATCGTGATATCACAGCCTCCTATAAGTTTCCTTCTTTACAAGGCAGAGATGGTCTGAGTTATCCCGTGCCAGGATTATACAGTCCTGGCACGGGATAACGTCTGAGTATCAGAATGATCTCCCTCCGTGTTTTATATGTGTAATACTATATTTATTGGATTACATTAATAGCTATCAACTAATACAAAATGCTTTCCATACACATTGTTTAATGTTATCACTGGTAAAAAAGGGGGGGGGTGCAGCATTGGTCTCTGAATCTATTCATTCCCGACCCTGTGTACTATTGTTTTTACTCAATATTTTAATTTTTTGGCACATATGCTTATGATACATTGCCAGAGTTGACGGTCATGTCCTTAAATACTAAACGAAAACATTTGTAATTGATAACTGGTTGGCCTTACCAGATTTGAGCTTGGTATCAAAACTAAAGAACTTAGTATTTGAGATATAAGAATTCTTCAACAGACTATTAACATACAGTATTCACAGATATTCTAAATCTGGCTCACTAGACCGGAGTTATGGACTTCTTTTTGTTAGGTTTTTAAAAGGTATACAAAATGAAATTCTGTATCCGAAATGACAAACACTCGTTCACTTTAGTCTTGCCCCCCCCCCCCCCTATCTACTTTACATCAGTGAGTGAGGCCCTTCCATCCCAGACTACATCATTTTTATTCACACTTGGGGTTAGTCTTACAATTGTCTATTATTTAGTGATATATGCCATTCCTACCGGATAATACCACCTGTTTAACTTTACCTGTGGTTTTAGAGGCGGATGATGAGAATATTAGGCCATACTGAATATTGTTTACTTCGTGAATCTGGTTAACCATTGTGTACTACATATCAGCTGATCGGTTTACAAACATATGGGCAACATAAAAACAAGCCATGAAATTCCAATGGCCATTAGACTAAATCATTTACGATTTAAAAAATAGAGAAATTATTATGTACTTGGGAAATGTACACGAGTTTTATGCATCTAACACGAATGTTGTCAATGTATTTCATTTTCAGAACAAAGGGAATGGGACTCAATGATATGCCTAGGTATGGATTTAAACAGACTGGGAATTGTAAGTTGTTTGATGGGGTAAGATGTTCTAAATTGTAAATCCTTTTGTTACTAGGAATTTTATTTTAAGTTTAACTGACTTTTACTGTGAAATACTTTTTGTGACAAGTACTGCTTATAAAAAAACATTAAATAAAATTCAATAAAAAATTTATATCAAAAAGTTATCACTACAAGCTGTAAAAGGTCGATTCCAAGTGTTCTTTTCAAAGGATAAAATGTTTCTTGGACGGGGAAGTAAAATTTGGACCATATGTTGTTTACCATGATCATATGATTACAGGGCATTATAATGCCAAGAACTTAGGGCTGTTGTGGTTAATACCAGGATGAGTCATCGCTATTAATTACTCCCTCAGACAGAAACTGCAACTAAACATCACATTTTGTTTTCATTTTGGCAACCTTTCAAAACACATGACTTCTAAAAAAACACGACTCTTGAGGGCTTGTTTAATATTTAATTTTTATTATTTTTTAAGTATTTTTGTATTTTGCAATACTTTTCTGGAAATGTAAATAAATATAACATAAATTTTGATTTTCAAGCATTTTTCTGTTCATGAAATTTTATGAGTACAAAACTTGGCCAAGTATGAAAATTCACTTTTCTGTAAAAAATGAGCATTGAATATGAAAATTATCTAACAATTACTTGTTAAATGAACTACTATTGTCTTGGTACAGTTAAAGCATGCTTTTCACAGTACAATACTTAACACCATGATATATAATTGTAGAATAGAAAACAATACACAATTATTTACAGACTCTCAGCCGATCCACAGCTGAGTTTATGTACAAATATAATACACACTAGAACTACACTGATAATCAGGCACTCATGCAAATTTTGATATAACTTTGCATTAACAGTTATAAAACAATTGAAAGGAGTCTACAAATATTTTAGAATTGTTATTGCCTGTAATTTCAACACCTATTATTTAATTGCATTAGTGTCTATCTTTGGATGATTCTTGATAGTCATTCATTGGCATTATGTTTGTGCATCACGATGATTATACCAAGTTAGAATCAGTTGTGAGCATAACTTGACACCCACTGTTCACATGGTCCATGATTTGTTTTTTAAGTTGCATCACTTGGTCTCTGAGGCTAGAGGCTGTCTGTGTTAGATCATTATTGTGTCCTTTTAAATCATTAACGCGTTCTTCAAGGCGAGAAATTTTTTCTAACTTCCTTGTACGACATTTTCTGGCAGCAACCCTATTTCTCGCCCGTTTACGCTCGAGTTTCATGACCTCCTGGGTGCCCATATCAAGAGGGCTGAGGGGAGGGGTACTACCCATACAAGGTACTGTCTGTGGTTCCTCTTTGACTGTAGAAACGCAATCATTCGCAGGGCCACGGATTACACTGTTCAATTGATGAGTATTAACTGTTGTTGGTATATGGCTGCTGCTAGATGTTTTATTGTCCATAATAACGGATGGATGAGGCACTGACATAACGGTCAGGGGGACAAGGCTGGTCGTGCTTAAGCTAGTTGCACTATCGCCATTGATTGTAGACATGGCTGAGCTTATGCTGCTCGTCATAGTGTTTTGAGTGAAGCTGTCCATACTCTCCGTGTTGTGATGTAATTTAGCGAGTGCATCAACGAATCCTCTGGCATATGCCTCTTGTTCCTCCGTCACAGACTTGGGGCAGATGAACTGCGTTGGGGTGGGGGTCGTGGTGATCATTCCATTTGACTGGATAATCATTTTTTCCAGTTCAGGCGAAGCAAGTTTCAGCATATTCAAGTCAGGCGATGCCAATAATGCAGTAAACTTTTGCATTTTGCTGCTAGGACCGCCAAAATCCAATGTCATTTTTCTTTTCAACATTTTAGTGTCTTTAGCACTGTTTGTATTTTCATACAGTGAAGTTTCCATGTTGTAATCTGTATTGAAATTGTTCATGAATCAGCTTATGTCTTTTTGTGACTAATTCTCACTATTTATACGTTGTAAATACGTCCACTTACTACCTGACTCACAGTCCTGTGGCTACTGATAGATTCGTGATCTTAAACGACTTTTAAGATGAGTTTTTCGTAAATTTTTCGTACGTCTCTTTCGCTGTTCTTTTTCAAACAAGTTATGACTCAGATCCTGTTTTCGACTCTACCTTTATACTTGACTAATACTTCTAAAAATAGAAACTATCGTCACTTTCTGTGAGTTTGATTGGATATTGATGATATCATTGTGTCACGTGGTACAATTGATTGACAGGTTAATTGAATTATGTTGCATTCTGGGATTACAACTTCCGCTACGTCAAATGACGTCAGTTCAATATTCTAGAACGAATACCGCCTTTTTTACCATATAAGGTAATACGGAAGAAGACGGGGATTCCCTTCTTTGAAAGGATGGTGAATTCCCCGGGTACGAGACGTGGAACGTCGTCAAGAGTCGAGAGATGGAAGTTCCAACTCCCGGGTGATGGAAGCCCTCACCCTAGTTACCAACTCAAAGTTTCTGGACTGTCACATTGGTTTTGTTGCCCTTTTTTGCCCCAGTAAGCGTATGAAGAAAAACAAACTAAAATGAAATGTAACTTGTGCTGAGAATCTCAGTTTTTCCGGAACTTCCCTAAAATGAAGAACATCTACAGCTTTTACATTGGCCTATGTAGGGTCTTAGAGTATCAAAATGACCAATTAGTTTTCAATTCTTATTTCTATTGATATTTCGCTGGATTTTATCGTCAACGGGTATTTCCAATACATAGCGCGCGTGTCTGTATGTCACGTGACTGATGTACACATTTACCACTAGAGGCAATCTGCGCGAGATTCCATTTTTTGATTCGGTTTTTGGCGCATGCGTATTAAATCAAGCAGTTTAATTGGTTTAAATTATTATAACGCATGCGCAATGAGTAACTTAATAAGAACATTTAATTTGAGATAGATGTCACTTACGTTCATTATTTCACAGCAGTCCTTACCCATAATACACCTTATTTTGCGGGTATATTTTTGTTTCGTGTCAAAACAAAACATTTACACCAAAAACAAATGTAATGATATAATATCAACCTGTCCCGGATTTGTAGACGTTTGTTGTACAAACTTAAACCGAACCGATGACAGAAAAGCACTTTGAATCATGGGAGTGACGTACTTCCCTTAAAGAAAAACCGAACCAAGTAAAAACCGAACCTCGCGCAGATTGCCCCGACTCACATTTACAGAATTTTAAAATTACATTTGTAATTCAGTGCAGCATTTCGTGCATATAAAGGATAGTATATAATATTTGCATAGCATGGTATGTTACATTTATTTCATTTTGATTGGTTTAATAGTTATTTGTATCAGTTTAATGATAGATATTCTCGCAACTCATGCAATGATATCAAAATTCTCTATTATCGCCCACAAGAAATTCAAATAAAAACATAAAATAGTAAAAGTCGAATTTCTACATAGAGTCCATTTCATTGTTTAACTGCGTCAGTAAAAGCTAAAAATTAAGAAATCAAAATATCATTTTGCAATAATATATGGAAAAATATATTCCTCTTGTACATGATTGACATTTGTATATCTTGGATTGCTTCTAGTTTGGCTTATAAAGTGTATGGCCTCTTATATTTGGATTTACTCTACAGAGCTGACAGAAGTCAGCTCTGGGAAGTTGGATCGAAAATTCTTGAAGAGGAAAAATCGAGCCCATTTTGAATAAACGCTGTGCTGAGTAGCGTTTATAACACACTATATATTTGAATCAATACATAATTTATTTGTTGTTACCTTATTTTGATCCTTCGACAGTCTGTTGTTGTATTAAATCAATGTTCTATCAGTTAACAAAACTTTTGAATTTGGATTGCAGCCATTTTAGGTCTCGCGAGATCTCTTGACTTTCGAAAGTTAAGATTTGCTACAAAATAACTCGCGTTAGCTAAATATGTATAGTCACGTGATCCTTTAGCGGCGATGACCATGCGCCTGTAAAGTATAATGCGCATGTGCCCGCATGCGCAAAAATTAAAAAATGGTGCGCGCCAGATCTGGAATTTCTCTATTTAATTGCAAATTACACAACAAGTAGGACTTATTGTCACCACGCATCATGAAAAGGGCAAGTTAAATTCAATTATCTTCTTAAATACCGTTAACTTATTCCAGCGCGCCTGCTGGAAGTTGGAGTAAAACACTTCACAAGACAGTATATTTGAACGGTCTGTCAGCTGGCTTTTGAGCCAGCTGTGTTCAGTAAATTTGGATGCTTCTCTGCCATGTTATTTTCAATAAGATTAACATGGCTGAAATTCTTCAAATTACAAGAAGGCACAGGCTTATTGCACAAAAAACTAAAAAATCTGAAATATACAAATGTCATTTATGTACATTATGAATATACTTTTCCATATATTATTGCACAATGGGCTCCCAATTTCTTATTTTTGCCATTCTACTGGCGCAATGAAGCAGTGAAATGGACTCTAGATACACAGTCAATGAGTCAGTATGCATTTATAATTTGACCCGAAAACATGATCTTTAACCTTTTTTCTCCAAGTTCAATAACATGAACATTTTCTAGGCGTAATTTTGTCAATTTTTTGTCAAATAGATGAATTCAACAGTAGGGCAAAGGTAGTATGTATCCAACAGACCGAATATAATATTCGGTCTGTTATGATTGATATATTTCCTGTGGAAATCGCGGTGATATTTTTTGCACATAAATTTCTCGTTTATTACAAGAATGTTCACCTTGAAAATTGGTGAATATGTTGAAGAGATGTTCATCTTAAACTAGAAGCAAAAATATTTGTATAAGGCGGGTACAAGTTGATATAAAATAATGAAATGTTCAGACTCACCAAAACTTCAGGATGTGTTCACAAGTACATCGCGAAATCAATGTCAAGGACGTTTGAGTTCACGAGATCCAATTGAGATATGCAAATTTTTGAACTTTGACAACACGTGACCACTTGATTACCTCGGCCTTCTTCATGAATATTTCCGCTCTATTTACTATAAATGACGAAAATTAATCGGGATAATGATAATAAATGACTAGATCTAATAAATTCCCGCACAAATGGAATTTATCAATACGCTTCCGTAAGGTTGCTCCGTCTGCTCCACGTGTTATTTGTTTACAAATAGACTGACGTCACTGGCTAAATCTCGTTTATCGTGAGAATTGGCATTGCCAAAATGGCTTGACCTAATCAATGGCTTCGCTACAAGAAGCGTCTGTACATTTTATGAATATCTTCAGTAAGAGGACAATATACGAAAAAATAATATTGTAAGTTCTTTATAAGGTAATCATTTTATCATTAAACAAACTTATTTGTAACATTTATACAACACCACATTTTACAATAGGTGACTTACAGTCTGAATTTATTCAGACGAAGGATACAGTCTAAGGGCAAAGGGGTGTAACGTCGACGTGTGGGGTAATGTTGACATACGAGACGTAGTAACTTTGACACTTACTTATAAGAAGTAGAATTTCTGTTTTCCGCCATATTGATATCTGGAAAAATTTAAATCTCGCGAGATCTCGATCCATGCAAGAAAGAAAACATGGCTTCCCCATAGATCGGAAATTAGAGCAAATAAACAGCAAGGTGTTGAAGTTACCCCAAAATGGTGTCGACGTTACACCCCTTTGCCCTCAATACTAAACGGTGGGTTTTCAAACTGTAAACAGAGTGCTCCTACCAAAATGGATTTGCCTATATACCCCTGAGACTTGTATCTGATAGATAGAATGCACAAATAAAGCACAAGTTTAGCTATTATAGACAAAAAGTTCTCTTAAATTTTGAAGTGATTTTACCTGTTAATTTTGTCATCGGTCCGCCAATTTTGTGGAAGTTACACTGAAACACAAACTCCATGGAATGAAACAAAATCACTAGAAAAACATAGCACACATTGTGCGCATGCACACTTAGTTAAAACCAATCAGATTATTTGAATATTTTGCGCACGTCATGAATTATTTGCTTCTGAGCACTAATCATTAAATGGTAACCACAATAAACATGCCTGGCGGAGATTACCCTTACTTCATTTTAGCGAAATGTGACCTCAAGCATGTGACAAATGCATTATGCATACTCGAAGCCTTGGAGACACTCATTTTGGTAAATATGATTTACGGTGTATACTTTTCTGCAGTTTGGGAGAGTTTGAGACATTTACTGTTAAAATTCAAGAAAATATGCCAAATATACGACTTATCAATTATTTTTCGTCACGACTGTAGACCTGTTCCATTATTGTAGAAATATATCAAGGTCACGATGACACAGAAACTTGAACAAAAAATGCACCTACTAATAGTTAAACCATGAAAACATTTGAAAAACCACTTGCCAGAAATCTTTTGAAATTCGCCATTTTGACCAATCAGATTATAGTATTTCAACCTCATCCACTATTTGCCAGACCCTCCACATTACGTTTTTGGACTTGGAGAGAAGAAAGTATAGATCATGATTTGGGCTTGCACCAAATCATGGGCTTTCAAACCACTATGGTTTGAAAATGCTGATAGAAATTTGACTACTCATTTATTTATGGTCGAAACTGTAGGTGGCAATTTATTCCAGGTTCTCTTTTTGGTTCAATGTATTTCACTTGCTGCGATATGTGATAAGACAAGAGTACTATCATACTGAGGTTGATAAACGCACATGTAGCCCTTTAGTTATATATGTACATTTGTTTTTTCGCTTCATATGATATTTGATTTGTATGTTATTTGCATAATTTGTACAGCTTGGGACCCCCTCCCCCATAAACAATAAAGATAAAACAGTAAACAGTAGAACGATAGTGGAAGAAAAGAGCTTTAAAATGCTTTTATTTGAAGGTTCAGTTACATAAAATTTTGCAGATTTCAAAACAAATCCTAAAAAATATTTTTAGGCCTGTTTATGTCACGAAAAATTTGGGGATCACACCCCCTTGACTGAAAGCTCACTACGTTCATGTATTTACATCTATTGAGATGAATAAAGCACTGCCCCCAGGATTCCGTGTTTGCAGAGCGCAGACGGAATTTGCCTCTGCCTGCGGAATTGCAGAATCAACTATTTTGGTCAATTTCCGCGGAATTTTCCGCAGAATCCATTTATTTTCCAAAAGTTTAAAAAGTCAGTCTTACCTGTAACAATTTGACACGTTTTCAGTCAAATCCCTTGCAGAAATAACCCAAATTATGCGAAGTGAAAATTCTAAACGCCATCGTTTGATTTCTGCCGTTAGATGGCAGCATGTATGTAGTGACTGACTACCTGACTATCACGATATTTTCCCGTTTACTGGTTCGAAAACCATTAGTTTTTCTTTCGGTTCTCGTCAGAAAGTTAAACAAAGACATAAATTAATAACAGTTATTTATATTATTAAGTTATTGATCGAAAAAATGCCGCGAATATCCGCGGAATTTCTGCAGAATTAGCCCTTTCTTCTTGCAGAATTCACTAATTTCACTTGCAGAATTGAGCATTTTAACTTGCAGAAAACTGGGGGGAGTGATAAAGCTGATATTCCATTAATCTTGAATGGCCACAGGTACAGGCCCATATTTGGGGGGAGGGGGGTGCAGGTTTGAGCAAACCTTTCCCCTCTGGCAAAAAATTCTTTCAAAATCATGCAGTTTTTCACCATTCTGATGAGAGTGATTTTGGCCATTTTTGTTAATTCAACATTGTGATGGCTCTGTAATGATCCCTGTCTTGATTTCTCATTCAGAAAAAATTGTATTCGATTCACATTTCTGCACATTTTGTGAGTCAATATCATTCCCAGTCTCCTCCATCCAATCAGAAGAAATTTTACAATCATTCAATTAGTTTTGACTTTTCTTCTTCTTCTCTTATACACTGGACGAAATATTTTTCTTTTCAAATCCCTGGGAGCAGTAAATATAAAGAAGTTATTCACCTGTCAGGATGATATGGGGAATATCACAAGGATGATATCAGTATTATTGATATCAATCATCTGAGGGATATTCTCCATATCATCCCGACAGGTGAATAACGTCCTTATACCTTGGTTCAAGAGCAATATTTACCCCAAAAACTATCTGTTTGATGAGAAAACATTAAATTAATTTTTGAAATATTAACTTTACATGTATTTTATATTATGACTGTCAAAACCTAAAAATGTCATTTTGAAATTTAATAGATGTTGTGAATGTGAAAAGAACTGATATTGCCCTGACCATGGTATAAGCCTCATTATCCTATGCCAAGTAGAGTTTTAGGGAGATAAGTTGGTAATATATATCCCATATCCTGATTTTGAGGTTTCCATATCCAGAACCTCCATAATTCCCGCCATATCTCCCGCTCCAGGGCATATCTTCCCGCTTCGAAAAAAATTGAAAAAAATAAGAAAAAATTGAAAAAAAGAAAAAATGTGAAAAATTTGAAAAAAAGAAAAATTGAAAAAAGAAAACAAATAGAAAAAATTGAAAAGAAATTAGAAAAATGTGAGAAAAATTGAAAAAATAAAAAAAATTGAAAGAAAATTAGAAAACTCTACTTGGTATAGGATAAAGCAGTTATGTACAGTCGGTTTGGATATTGGGTTCATCCCTCGTGAGATATGCACATCTACCTTCGGTCCCTATGGTCCCTCAGGTAGATATGCATATCTCCCTCTGGATAAACCCCATATCCAAAACCTCCCAGTACATAACCCTTATATATTCACCAGGTATCTAATTTAATAAGCATGTCCAGTGAATATTGCCAGATCTTTCATGACATGTGACCCGCTTTTTACCAATCATACTATTGTAAGCTTGACAGTGATTTAAAAAATATAAAATATCTCTTGATTTTTTTATGTCATAATTTTTGTCCATCAATATCTGCATGAGTGAGTTACCAAAATTTGGAATTTGGTACCAGGCATTACCTTGTGATGATAGTGCTGGTCGCTTTTCTACATTTCAAAGAACCAGGAAGATTTTTGGTTTTCAAAATCATTATTTGTGAAATTTGTTTCTTGCTTCACTGAAAGATGGCATCATTTGCTACAGTAATGTTCATATAAATGCATGTTATTCAGCGAGTCATGTCCTCAAATTCCTTCATCAGATTCACGCTACTTGTATTTACCTTTCATTTTTTTGCTTCACACAATTAAAGGTAAATAAACCAAGAAATTGTCTAAAGGTTTTATGCATGGCACAAACATACATACACAATACCTGAAACTGAATATGAGAAGAAGTGTGAATCACTTTTAGTACCACTTTTTATGTGCCCTTTGAATAAGGTTGTATTGATATACCTCTGATATGTTTTATGATTGTGGAAATATTCTCATCGTGGACTGCATAATTTAAAACAAACTAAACTACAATTATTCATGCTTTAATGGTCGAAAAACTCATCATAGTTGATGGTTAGAGGGCAAAGGAGGTGAGTTCCCACAATCCAGCTGGTAACCTGAGAAATGTGTTTACATATACCGCTGATTCTCTGCCTTATATGGATTGACCTTTCACCTTTCAGCAGACTGGCGGCAGATTGGCAGACTACAGTTGTATGTTAACCTGGACTAATGCTTCCAAACTCTTGACTCCATCAACATATTAGTAAGTACAACCTTCATATTTCATGCAGTTGATCTGTCTTCTTAATTAAAACCCAATGCCTTCACTGTGCCAAGCAATTCAATATTGCATTCAACTGCAAGTATTGGAGATATATTGGCTGTAATATTGGAGCCATGAATATTATGTAGATGGGATAGTAGCCATGATAGATATGTTATAATAATTATGCACTAGCAGACATAGCAATAAAATCAGTACCAGTGATATTTCCTGTAATGGAATGATATTCTTTTGAGGTAAGTGTACATTTTAACTAAAATATTAAATCTGATCATCACTATGGTAACACACATAGGCTTGGGGTTGCAGATTGCGAGATATTATACCTCGTACATTAGAACAGCATTGATTCTTGAGTCTGGACCAAATCTGTATGTATGGGTATATTGATGTAATTTACATGTATACACAAGTGTAGTTGCTGTATTCTGTACTGAAATATTAGAGTAATGTCAAGAGCAGGGGCTAGACAAATACAAGGGGGCGATTTGTCAACATTATAAATTCATAATTGTAACCATGTTTATCATTATTATGACTGAGTGTCAAGAGGCATGTATGCATATATCTCTTTTAGCTTACCTCATGGTTCAAATGTCTTCAGTGTGATAAGTTTGTTATTTCTGTTTTGCCCTCTATCATCATATGTCATACTTTACAGATCTGTAGAAGTTTTCAAAAATTAAGACAGATATAGTTTTTTTTAACAAATGAACCAAATTGATATTTTTTAACACATATTCTTCATACATTTGCCTCTTCCCTTTCCAATGGTGATTTTGGTTCTTTACTTTAAGAGAGAGGCTAACGAACTACGCTCTAACCCTCAAGCTTGGCTAGTGCAATTTGAAAAAATGCTATTGATATATCTTCACCAGCTCCATTGTGATGTGCAATTGTTCGGACATAGAAACTGGCGGATTTTATTGATCTCATGTGCTGAATAGCAATACAAATAGAACATGATAAACAGCGAGGGTGCCATTGACCTTAAATCACCTAAGATAGGATATACATCCACATTCCTCTTAGGGCAGTACTCGAAGAGATCTATCTATCATCATGAATGTGCTTTTTACAAACAAGCTATGGGTCATATGATATTCAAGGGATGTTTTTTCAGTACTTTTTATTTTGGGTTTTAGCCAGGAATTGCCTAAATCTTAGTGAAAATTGTTCTCTCATATGGAGTTTTTTTCATATGAAACTGTAGAATTGGGTCAATGGTATTGTGGCTTATTGTGGTACCCGTAGCTCTAACTCTTTCATTGAAAAATATCATCATGAGAAATCATTCCCTTATATTAGTTTTTTTGCTTGTTGAAAAACAGAAAGATCGGATGAGTGGTGTGGAATGGAAGAATAGTCCGAATTTTGAACCATTAATCCTTGCTATTTTGGCATTTTAAGAACCTAATGAGAGGAAAATAACATTAATGAAGAGTTAATTGTAAACAAACTTGAAACACAGAAACTAGAGTTCTTATTAACCTATATTCAAAATATAAAATGTCAGTGTTAAGGTGGTATATTTCAAATATGCTTATTGATCTTATAGATCACATTTGTATCCTCAATCATACTCGCTTATTTCAATCATGTGAAATCTTCTTTCTTTGACAATGATCCATGCCACATTGTATATATACATATTTTGTATAAATTATGCTCTTACACAGATTGTTTTCCCTTTTTGAGTAAAAAGTATATCTCATGTTTTAGATACTACAGTATATCATAATTTGAGATGAAAGTTCATATCTTGTCCCTAATAGGGGATATGCTTTATATATATGAGATGATAAGACCAGGAATATCTGTATTAACAATAGGGATTATATTAAGCAAGACTCATTTCTATGAAGAAGTTGATAGCGAAGCATCTCCCTAATACATTGCATAATACAGTGGAATTTTGTTATTCATTAACACATTTAATCTCAATGTGATGAATTATTCAATTGAACCTTAATTCCAAACATTGATACGGATAAGGCAGTTCCTGTTTATTTTACAAAATCCTACAATATACAAATTTAGTAAATCCAGTCAATTCCAATTATATATACATGTAATCAGTTAAGCTTTACAAATTGCCCAGTCCAGTTATTTACAATTGATCAGTGAAAGTCTTTAAGTCAATAGGGACTTTTGCCATGAGTTTACCTGTATATGAAGTTTACCTGTGTAGAAACTACACTAAGTAATCAACAGTGCTTCATAGCCATATCTAAAAGCAGATTAAGTTGGTCTGAGACGAATTTACTTGAGATGAAAAGTCTTATATTTGCCAGAAAGTCTGTAGAATTGAGTGTTTCTTGGCATTCAGAAGCGTTCAAGTACAAAAATCTTAAGAATTGCTATTAATCAGAATTTAGCACATAATATGATAGATACTCTTATCCAAAATATGGCAAACTGTTTTTGAATAAACCGCTATTAAAGGACCAGTGACAGTTTAATATAAAAAATAACAGTGATAGGTTAATTTTGACCTAATATGGATATCAGTGAGTTATTTGTTGGTGATAAAATAATAAACCTAGTTAAAACATAATTAAAATTAAAAATTAAAATTTGTTAACAACAGCCAGAGGCTATACCAGTTATTTATTACGCACATTGTGCACATTTTTGAGTGTTAAGAACAATACAAACTATTTTCCTAATATCAGTTTCAGTCAAATGATGATTTGAAATTTGGAAATTACCTGAAAACATATCATCATGGTACCCTCGCATGTAGACTGATTTATGATGGACTTTATCGCATTGCAATTTGACAGCAGAAGATTAAATAAGTAAGGTCGAGTTGGATTTCATCTAAAAGTAGGAAGTTACTCGTTGTGACCTACTTGAATCTGTTACATATATGCAAACATAAACATAAACGATGTAAACATAATATATCAAGTTTGAATCTGGACTCTAGAGCAACATACAAATATTAATGATGTTCTAATATTAAATCCTACATCTCAGAGATAATTTTATACGGTGATATTGGAGGTGTAAATGCCAAGAAGTATGGTCGTTAAGGGAGTTACATTCAGACTGTAAGTATGCAATCTGTTATTCAATATAAGATCTGAATCACTGAATTAAAAGTGATGCAATATAAAAACAAAAGTTCTATAGAATATAATTGAATTTCTGCTACATACTTTCATATGAAATTACATAGCTGCTACACTATATTCAAGAATATCTATAAAATCTTCAAACTTAGTGATAATATATTATATACATCTACATTTTACAAATTATTTTTCCAGGTAATTGGTAAGGTCATACTTAAATAATAATTTGGGATTTTTTAGAATTTATTTTTTCATATCAAAAATATATCTAGCCGTATACAGGAAGTCAGGAACTTTATTTATGCGTAATTTTTTTAAACATTTTTTCTTCAATGAGGCCCTATTAAGTGACACTTTTTTGTTAACAACCAAATTACAGTGAAACCTGTGTATATTGAACATCTATAGAGCCACAGAAATGTGTTCTCTGTGAGAAGGTGTTCACTAAAGAGAGTATCATTTATATAGAAATAACTTGATTATTATTTGGTAACGAAGGGTGTTTGTTAGAAACAGGTGTTCACCAGAAAAAGACAGATTTCACTGTATCTCCTAAAAGGAGAAATCTCTTAGGCTTATAGTCTCCCAAGGCAGAAGCCTCTCAGGTAAACTACTACTAGCCTCTCTCCAGCAGAAAATTCTCAATCAACTAAGCCTCATTTGGCCCCTCTCCTCCAAGCTAACCTTTTCACCTGCCTCATTCAATAGTACTTCAATAGTACTTGCTGGATCTTAGTATTTTATTGCATATTACAGAGTTAAGAACTGTCATATCAGCAATAGATGTACTATGCAAATATAGTGAACTTGAAATCTTTTCATCATTTATCTTTAGCAATTTCTATTGCAATTGATATTCTCATCTTAAAGGGTTCAAATACTTAATCATCAACCAAATAACAAATAAAGATTGTCTCCGAAAACTTGTTAATGTTATCGCTGTTGGAACTGGCTAAAAGTGTTCATATTGAGAGATGACATGTTTGACAATGAGAAACCTTAGGTGGAAATGACAAAATGTTCACATTTGAAGGTGTTCAGTTCTGAGAGGTATTCACATGACAGTTTTTGCTGTGCTTGTTTTTTACTTTCTCTTTGAGCCCGTTAAAATGCTATATTTGATAACGTGATGATGATTGTTGGAAAATAGTAAGCATAAATAGTAAGAATAAATCAGAAAATAATAAGCATAAATATGTACCTGAATAATATATTTTAGTTATTGCTTGTACATGTATTGGCACTTGGCAGATACAGTATACACTTACAACTATAGTCATTTGCATTTTTAAAAAGTAAAGTTGCAGTTTGCCTTTTGATCTGACAGTTTTTCAATAGAGATTCGATTATTTACATCCGCTGACAATTTGATGAGCTCTTATATTGTGAAGATAAACTCCAACCCCTGTTATATCATGTACCAGCTAGTTTATTTTTATTAATCTGTGTACATATTGAAGCTCGGGTCTATTGGTAGAAAAGCTGAAACTATAAGCAGATTCCCATTCCTTTACTTTAACTCTTGGTTGCTGAATGTTAATCATTACTTTTTGTAGGGATGATTTATGAGGTTTTAAGAATCAGAGGGTTAACTACAGCTGTTACTGATATATCCAATGTTCTGAGCATGGCGTGGTTGTTTTTTGCACAAACCTTATATTTATAAAGATTACAATAATATATTTATAAAGAATACAATAATCATGTTATTCAAAGATCAAATAATATATACCATCGTTATATCAATAAATGTACCGCAAAATGTGCATTGCTATACTCTTTTGGAAAATTGCTGACATCAGCATTTTTGGTTCATGATCAAAATATTTCCAGATAGTTAGAAAGGTATGGGCTATCAACATACTTTTGAATACTCAGGACTGTACAGTATTTGGAGCAAGAACATGTAACTATTTAAAAGTACAGATGTATGTTTGTTACAACAGATTAGTTCTAGTTACTTAATTACTTCATAGTTCTAACAATCTTGAAATCCTTTAAGTTCTTACTTAAAAATCAATTTTGGTGCATAGTAAACTAATTTCAATGAATTGAAGTAGGTCTCAGTAAGAACCTGACATATCAAATGAGTTCTAGTAAGAAAGTCACATTTCTATGGTTATTTTACATTCAGTAGTTTCATCAATGAGAAAGAATCAATAAGCCACGATGTGTAATTGAGTTTACATCTGAAATAGATGTCAGATTTTCCTATGTTTGACATTTCACTTTTATATAATATTTGGACAAGCGTTTTCCCCTTAACATCTCCTTAATAGTTAATGCCTTTATAATGATTCTGTATAATAACTAAGTGAATGCATCAAATCCATTTTTATTCCTTGCTTATTTATTATATTTTTCTAATTTGTATTTTAAAACTTATTTTTCTGTATAGGTATCGATGCAAGCTGTCAGAATGATGGTAGAAGATTTAACGATTTTGTTCATTGTCTTTGATGTAATTATATTAATGTTGACCACAGAGATACCAATAATGACACATATTTCTGTCTATATTAAATTAGATCCTTAATATGGAAGGGATATAATGGGACAGAATGTCTTGGATGTGACAAGGAGAGTGGCTCAAATCATCAATGGATTTGGCATCATGCTCCATATAAGGGATCCGGGGCGTTAGATGGGGCTAATCTTTTTTCTTAACCAAAACATATTTTGGAAAAATAAATCTTAGATCTTTTTGTTTGATATTGACCTTGGAGATTATTAAATTGACAATTATATCAAAATGATAACTCCCTCAGTCAATATCATTGTACTTTGGATTACATAAAATCAATAATCTCTCCTTTCCTTTGAATAACCTCTATTATCGTTATCACATTATCCATGTCAGCTCTTTCCTCCTTAGCCCACGTCACAAGGCAGTGCATAAATGCTATGTGATGTTTTTCACGTTTTTATTTTTCCGCATCATCGTCATGATTAATGCAATCTATCATACATTCATAATGATATCGGGTTACATTAGAATAACACTCTGTATCTTTTACCTATGCTTGATTGCCTATGTGTTTCATTGATTAAGACTTATCGTCTGAGAGTTGAGTAAAACCTGCTGGTTTCAGTGGTTTTACCATTTGTACTTCTGCTATCCTGGAGGCATTCTATTTCAATCAGCCAATCTCTATCATCTCTTGTATATTAGCCATAGAAATCAATTTACATCGACGTAAATTACAAAATAAGCATAAACATTAAAAAGAGAAATAAACTCAATAAAAATATGGTGAGTTTCATTCTGATACTCAAAGCATCCCTCTGTTTCACCTGAAATCTCAGGGCTGAGAAGAAATGAGATGTCAGATGGTTTATCATGATGGGTCAGTATAATTGCAATGAGTTCTTGATTCATGATCTAAGCGTGGGGGAGGGGGAGGTGTAATAGACACCACACTAATCACCCAATGGCTTAATGAATAAATTATCTCACCTCAAATGATCATAGTTGGTGATGATCACCTATTATTACCACCTTGTCTGGCCAGTTCTAGGGTTTTAGTGCTAGTTTAGAAGGCATTCATTTTACTATATCGACCTGAGCAATATGTGACGTCATAGTGGCGGTCAATACAGCTGGTCGAGAATGCAATTCTTGACTGGCAATTTTCCCCGGGAAATTAGATATCGTTCAGTGCGAAAGATTTTCTTGCTGTTTCAGTCCTGGTCAATACCAATAACGTCATTTCTGCGGGCAATATAGTGAAATATTGGACCTTGGGCCTTCAGCCCTCAGTCCAATATTTCACTTTATTATATCACTATTGGTCAAAACCGGGTCACATGTCGTGGGATATCTGGCGATATTCAATGGCAATGCTAATCAGATAAGACAACCGTGAGATATCTAGCGATATCCCACGCTCCCGGGATTTTTCAAAGAATTTGTTTTCGTTCAGTGTAAATAATTTAGTTCAGTGTAAGTCAAAATGGCAGACGAACCGAGTAAGCCCGAGTAGATTCAATGTATTTCAATGTTAACCTATGACTTAATAATATTAGGGATGTTTAGCTAGACAGTGATATAATGAAACAAATATTTCACTCTATTTTCGGTGAATACCTGAAGCACTTTCACAAGGTGATATTCCACTTGCCCTTCGGGCTTCGTGGAATATCACTTGTGAAAGATGTACAGGTATTCACCTCAATAGAGTGAAATATTTGTTCAATATTGCCCTTCGAAATGACGTTATTGTACTATTATATTAACAAACCACATCCCCGTCCAAGTTAGAATTTATAGGTATTGTTAAATTGTATTCTCAGAATTAATGTTCAATTTCGAATACAATTGCAAAATTTGATCTTATCAGTTGTAATAACCCAATGCTTTCTGGTAACTGTTTCTTGAAGAATGTTGGATGATGGCTGGTTCATTTGATCTCCTGGAATGATTTATTGGGTTCATTTAAGTTGAGCTATAATATATATTTACATTATTAACATTTGTTTATTAATCTGTGACCTTTCTGTGGTGATTGGTGATCTCCTTTTCTTGCAGCCTATGTTTTAAACTATTAGTGTTACGTATAATACCAGTGTCCAGGCATGGTTCCCTTCAGGGTATGGTTGAATGAGTTGATACCTCTTTAAATATATTAATCCCCATATATTCCATATACAGGATATATTTTTATCGTACCTAACAAAAGGTACGATATTGTAGTCAGCTTGACAGGCGGCGGGCGGGTGGGTGGGCGGGCGGCGTCTCACTTTTCAGCTTGTCTACAGGTTTCCAGCCAAACCATTTGAGGGATTCATCTGAAATTTTCAGGGATGTTTCTACATATCAACGTCAAGAACTGATTAGTTTTTGGGCATTCTGGGTAAATCTTAAGGTGGCCATTTTGGATTTTCCGTCCTAAAATCTTCACTTTCAAGACTTGTCTACAGGTTTCCAGCCAAAGCATTTGAGGGATTCATCTGAAATTTTCAGGGATGTTTCTACATATCAACGTCAAGAACTGATTAGTTTTTGGGCATTCTGGGTAAATCTTAAGGTGGCCATTTTGGATTTTCCGTCCTAAAATCTTCACTTTCAAGACTTGTCTACAGGTTTCCAGCCAAAGCATTTGAGGGATTCATCTGAAATTTTCAGGGATGTTTCTACATATCAACGTCAAGAACTGATTAGTTTTTGGGCATTCTGGGTAAATCTTAAGGTGGCCATTTTGGATTTTCCGTCCTAAAATCTTCACTTTCAAGACTTGTCTACAGGTTTCCAGCCAAACCATTTGAGGGATTCATCTGAAATTTTCAGGGATGTTTCTACATATCAACGTCAAGAACTGATTAGTTTTTGGGCATTCTGGGTAAATCTTAAGGTGGCCATTTTGGATTTTCCGTCCTAAAATCTTCACTTTCAAGACTTGTCTACAGGTTTCCAGCCAAACCATTTGAGGGATTCATCTGAAATTTTCAGGGATGTTTCTACATATCAACGTCAAGAACTGATTAGTTTTTGGGCATTCTGGGTAAATCTTAAGGTGGCCATTTTGGATTTTCCGTCCTAAAATCTTCACTTTCAAGACTTGTCTACAGGTTTCCAGCCAAAGCATTTGAGGGATTCATCTGAAATTTTCAGGGATGTTTCTACATATCAACGTCAAGAACTGATTAGTTTTTGGGCATTCTGGGTAAATCTTAAGGTGGCCATTTTGGATTTTCCGTCCTAAAATCTTCACTTTCAAGACTTGTCTACAGGTTTCCAGCCAAACCATTTGAGGGATTCATCTGAAATTTTCAGGGATGTTTCTACATATCAACGTCAAGAACTGATTAGTTTTTGGGCATTCTTGGTAAATCTTAAGGTGGCCATTTTGGATTTTCTGTCCTAAAATCTTCACTTTCAAGACTTGTCTACATGTTTCCAGCCAAACCATTTGAGGGATTCATCTGGAATTTTCAGGGATATTTCTACATATCAACGTCAAGAACTGATTAGTTTTTGGGCATTCTGGGTAAATCTTAAGGTGGCCATTTTGGATTTTCCGTCCTAAAATCTTCTCTTTCAAGACTTGTCTACAGGTTTCCAGCCAAACCATTCAAATTTTTACATATGTTACACAGTGATAAGTTCTAGAGCTGATTAACTTTTCTGCGGCCATCTTGCTTTCTTGGTCAACAAGACCTCAATGCTGTGTTTTAGGTACGATATTGTTCATGTCTGTGCCTTGTTTTATTTACTCTTTTAGACATCATAGCATGACATATTACTATGGTACTATGTATTCCTTGACTGAAATACCTTGATGGAATGATTCTGAGGTCCCTGCTTTCTATTAGTCCCTTATGGCACTTTTCAAGGTAGAAGTGGAGGATTTGAGGAGTAAGTTATCTTAACCTCTTCCTGGTTTAGGCTTGCTTTTATATTATCTCTGGGTGTTTGATGACCCTGTTGATTGTCATAGCAATTTGTTGTTTTGACTTAGGGCTAAGTTGTTTCTCTTGGTATCCTAGGTGCTGTTAAATATTAAACATACAAAAGATACATCTTCAATATAAGAAAAGATTCTTCAAGTGTTCATGGCAGATTTGAGTATTATGGAAACATCTAAATATATAGAATCCCTACCAAAACTTAATAATCATGTAAATGATGAACTTCATGCGAGGGCTTTTCCCATCTCAACAACATAATACATGTAATAGGTGTGGTTGAACTAAGAGCATACCACAGCCTTCAACAGCTCTCTGTAATGCTGCAAAAATAACCTTGTACTGTGGAATCCTGCCAATATGAGCACAAGTACTCTCTGAGCTGCCTAGAAATTGTTTGTTAATATTCAACACAGTCTTCTCCTGGAATTTACTGATCGTTTCCATGTTTACCAATTGTATCTAAATTAGGAATTTTATACAAAGCTTAAGGTAAGTCCTATTAGTTTATTTATGATGGCGTTGCTCACTAATCTGGAATGGTCAGATTTGTTTAAATTATTAGTGATTGGTAATTAGTGATCAGTTTTCTGGATTATCCAATATTATGCTTGCTATTGTGCTAAATTCAATCAAAGATCATATTATATACAATGTAATCATTAGTGTTATTCCAGTTAGGTCAATATCTATTGATTTATTTTGTATGTAAGTTCATGGAGAGAGTCATCTTTTAGAAATACAACTAGTCCCTGGGCCTTTTTGTAGTTTACAATATTCTTAGTATGCACATCTTTTTCAGTGTTAACTTTTGTTTGTTCCATATATTTCATAATGTGTGGACAATGGTTTTTCAGATTTGTAATATTTTCTATCTAAGTTACAAAATAAGATTTGTACAGCTCAGAAAAGTCATAATAAAAAACTGCTCAATCTTTTTTTCAAAGTTAGTAAAATGCAGTTTTGTACCTAGCCTAGAACCATTTTCCTTGATCACTGATTCTGCTCTGAAAGTTGTAAGCATCAATCAAGTCATCTTGTTGATTGAGATTAGGGAGATCAGGATGTCATCATCAGCAACACATTCCATGAGGATTGTGGAAGGTAATGAGAGTTGGCAGTCAGACAGTCTTCTACACATGGTTGATTAGATTAGGGGTAAATACAGTGTTACCTGTTTTGTGTCCATATTGTGAACATATTACCAGTGAGTAGGCATTAACATAGTTCGAGTCTTGTATTGAGTCTCTGAATACTCCAATCAACAGTACTAACCAACCTTGTACGGATGAAAAGTATAAGGGGAGGGCACAAGGGCTTGAAGCAAGACTACATAGTTCCTAAGATGTATATTTTTTTGATTTCAGAAAAATCATGTAAAGATTGCTGCATCTTTTCCACTGATTTCAATGTTTTGAAGTATGTTTTTAATGAGAATCTTGAGGATATCCTAAAAAACACAGTTGGTTTGGACTTTGTTTTTGAAATGTAAGCCAGTCCCATATTGGGTTCATATATTTTTAGTGGTCCTCTTGTTTGTTATATACATCAGATGTAATTAACTGAATCTTGGCCTTTATGTAAAGCATTCAAAATGAGGCGGATCGTTTATATCAATACATCTACAGAGAGTACTCCATCTTCTTTCAAATATTTGAACCCTCAAATCAGCAAAATGTCTCAACGAGCACTGATTAGTACATGCTGTCCAAGCTATATGCCATTTCAAGTCTTAAATGCGCAAATCATATGAATGATTGTATATGGAGAAGGCTGCTGTCTTATGTTAACTGCACCAACATGGGGAATAGCAACTATTTTGATAGCCCCATAGATCATGTCTACCTTATCTATATAACCAGCAAGCTTGGTACTATCACTAAAACACAACCTTGAAATCTGATGTATTGATATCCAGGGAGCAGAATTTGAAATGGAGAAATACAAATTCTTTAGTGATATTAAGGATGGAGCGTTATCCTAGTTTATAACTGTTCTTTGAAATTAAATAATTTTGAAATGATAAATCATTTTTATATCCCAATAGAATTTGTCTGTCTAGACCTTAAGGTAATGACTTGTAAAAGGAGAAAACTAAGTTATTACTTCTCAATCATTAATATACTGCTGTATTGTATCCTTTATTACCATTATAATGTCATATTTTTAGTTGAACATTTCCAAAGATTCTATCATAAGAAGTAGAAGACATGTGATATTTTCTATGAACTTGAATTATGTTCTTGTATGTACTGTATATGTTTTTTCCTGCCCCATGTCTAGGCTGATACTAACATACATTGCCATTAATCTTATAAGAGACCATGTTGCCCCAAAATGTAATATGTAGATTCAGATTGGTGGATTGATCTCATCTACAAACCAAACTCATAAAAATGTATTTCATCTGGCCTCAATAGACCTGAATCTGGGAATGGCATCTCACTTGTCTCCTCATCAACATACTGGTTTCTAAGCATTCTAAAATGTTTCTATCTTGTTTAACAGTTGAAGCTGCTTTGATTGCATTCTTAATACGGATTTGAGGATGTACTTGCCAGAAAGCAAAGGATTAGATGAACTCTCTATAGAGATATACGTTGGTCAGTTCAATAGATAGATGCAGTTACTTTCAATAAGCTGCAGATGTAATATTCTGTAAGCATTACTGCACTTTAGCAATGTCAGAATTATTGACCTATTTATATCTAACCTTAGAATCCCTTCATCGTGATATTAATGCAAAACAGAAAGAAGTGATGAATATCAGAATGTAATTCCTAATATGGTTTGTCCTGATATTAAACAATGGTTATTCCCCTTTTCGAGAGTGTCATCCCTATGGTATGTTTCTTATATTGAAAAATGGTTATTACCCTTGTAATCCCTAATATGGTAAGTTTCTTATATTGAACAATTGTTATGACCCTATGTGAAAAAATTAATTAGTAAAACCTTCAAAAGGTGTTCTACTTGGGGGTGCTTTACTTCTAAGGGTAATTTTTACATGCAGTAAATAGTAACTGGACATTGAAGTGTTTCTATTATGGAAGTATTCTACTTATGAGGTGTTTTACATTTAGAGGTTTGCAGGTTTACTGTGTTTGCATCTGTTGATGAACCTTTCTGGATGGTATGTGCCAGCAGAAAGGAATGTAGCAACTAGCAATGGGGATGAAATATGGTGTGTGTAGAATCATATACCATGGGCGTAGCGCTATTTTTCTAAGTAGTACGCCACCACCACGGGAACAAGAGTTGAGAGAATCAAAAAACGAGAATTTAGGGGGGTCTTTATGAAAAAATTTTGAAATTTGGTTGTATTTGGAGCGAATTTGCAACCATCTGGTACGCCTGTGTGTACCCAGCGTACCGGGCGCTACGCCCATGTATACATGTATTAAATAGCCTGACTTAGAGGCTTTTTAGGAAACAAAACGAAACTGTAAATTAAATGGCTATGTATCACATGACCTAAGTAGACAATATCAGGCAAGGGATCTCAGGATAACATGTGATTCAACCTCTCATATATCCATTTATATGCAGATATATCTTGCTTATTCCAAGATTCCTCGTCCAGTAAAACTATTTGTGTAACTTCAAGCAGGTATTCCTATTATCGCCACTGCACAATGTATTAACCATAGTGGTAACCATCCTCCGAACACAGGCCTCCAGAACTCGTACCTCCTTCTTCAAGAAAGAAGGAACTTTGAGGATGAGTGGTAACATGGCAAGGTAACTGCCCTTGATTGGAACCATATTCTCACTGAATGAAAGCCAATTCTCAATCAAGCAGGTGATCAATTAGACTTGTTGAGATAACGGCTGTAATTACAAAATCACCTTGTTTTGGGTGGGGGGGGGGTAGACCATTCTGATTTATCAGAGTCCCTCTTTACCTAACGCTTTTGAGAGATTTCCAAAAGGATAGTAAAGGCTGTGGATCCCACAATGGGGGCAGACCAACATCACAGAATCATTCAGTTTGTCTTTCACTTTAGTCGATCCACACCGTTAGGACTTGAATCTGGACCATTTAATAATGTGCCAAATACTTCTCCTTGCTTCTTCAGCTTTTGACATAACATTTTCTAAACAGAAGGGATGGCACATTTTTCATCATCATAATATTCCTAATGTTGGGATCAAAACGTCATCCATTTTTCATTTTTCCAAATACAGATGGAGGAATAGAGTGGAAGATGCTTATAAATTCTTTCATGGAGCCCTGGATTTGGAGGACGACTTGATTCAGACATTTTAGCATGATTAGTAATATCAAACCCAAGATAGATTGGATTCCCATTACAGTACAAGACTTTGTATTCACTACCTTCCTGTATTTTCTCACATATCATTGTATTGTAGCTTCTCACAATGTAATTTCATTAGTTTGCCATTAACTACTTATTTGATGGTTAAAATGTGCCTTTAGTAGCACATTTTGCTTGAAAAATATTGTTAACCTTTTTAGCATAACCTTGCTGATCAATGTTGGATAGTCAAGGAAAATGTTGGATTTGGATAGTCAAGGAAAATGTTGGATAGTCAAGGCAAATGTTGACTTATTGTTTCTTGAGTTTCTGTTTCTATAGTATAGACTTTTGTGGATGGTGTTCGGCATTTGGCATCTGGCGGTCAGCAATCAGAGTTTTGCATCTGTAGGAAATGGCAGGGGGTGATATGTTGCATGTTAATGCCTTGTTAGACTTGTAAAAGCAGTAAATAGAAGACAAAATATGAGACAAACAGAATTAGTGCTAAAAACATCTATTAATTCACTTCCACTTTCATTTATGCATTTTGATCACATTTGTGCCTCTTACTTAAGAAATCACATCATATTAATGATACCTTCTTTCTCAGATAAGCTATGAATTATGTAACTAGGCATGGCAATGAAACTAGGGTGTATATCATACACAATTCTGCTTAGAACTGTCTGGGAAAGAGGGTTGTTAATCTTTAGTTGAACCTTAGGGCCATAGATCACTCTATTATTACCTTATTGCAGTAAGAAACTCGGTTAATGTTTTTTATTATGATCTTCAGAGCAAATAAGGGAAGAATTTGTACAGCATTAGACTCTTTTTTGAGACATTGACATCTCATGATACATGAAATGTAACAAGTAGTTGTAGCAGGATTTAATAACTGTAGCTTCTGTAGAATACCTGGGACTCAAGTCCCCCTTAATATCATCTGGAAAATAGTAGATATTCCTTTTTTTAAGAAATTTGCTTTTGAGAATTATGAGAGTATTATTAGCATTGTTTATTCAAAATTGGTATAATTGGCATTTAAATATCAGTATTTTGGGGGAAAGTTAGCATTTTTTTAAATCAGTTTGTTTTGTTGACAAAAATTTGAGCACCATCCTGTGCTGGAAGCTGGTAATATTATGCGTTTTCTCTTTTGGGAAAAACTTCTATCTACAAACAAATCAAACCCTGCAAGTCTGAAGAAAATCAAGGTGGTCCATGAATGGAAATATAAACATACATCAACCAGTTTTTGAAATACAGATATGATACCATATGATTTTGTATGTCAGTTGTTTTATTGCATTGGCAGAATTACCTAATGAAAACTGACATTTAGAGAAATGAATGTCATGACCAGAAAATTACATAAAAAGTTAATATGAACGTAGAGTCTAAATTCTTGTTTTATTTTATGTTGCAACTAAATGTTTTTACTCTGAAGAGAAATTTAGCAAATCGGAGCATCAGCAAAACTGTTAATTGCATCGCTTAGATCTTTAATTATCTGAATTAGCTTTTCCTATTTGATGTGTAAAGTAATTTGTCACGTTTAAGGTGACATAGTAATTTGATGTTTTAGTGGTACAAATTGAATGTTTGATTGTAATTAGACTTAATATAGAATGGTTAGATGCTGAAATCCACATGAACTGAAATCAATATACATATGTGTTTGTAATATCAATATGTGATATACAAACGGCATTGCAATTGCGAAGGATGTTGGTAAGATTATTTTGAACTATTACTAGCTTAATATTGTAATTCTAAAAATTAGATTTGAACAAATAGATTGTATTATTGATTCCGAAATAACTGTCTATGGTATTTTAACGTACAGGGGCATTGTGACTTAACAGAATTGAAAACTCAGATGATAATCAAGAAGACAGAACAGAGCGACTAATCCATGAAATATTTATTGTCTAGAGAAAATTCATTTGACCTTGAATGACCTTGAGTAAGATAGAATTAATACCTGAGCTTGAAATTGCATTTTTAAAGGTAAAGTTCACCTTCCTACCAGGCAAAAAAGGTGATTAATTGCTTGCCACCTGGAGAAGGCACCAACAGCCTTCAAAACATACATCCCTCTGGTTAAATAACAAGAAGATTATGTTTAAATGTGTTATATATTGTAGAATATGTGGAGAATAATATTAGATAGATCGAGCATCTTGGCTTAAATATACAAAAGTAAGATATTGCATTCTCTAAATTTTTTCGCAGTACTGTCATGGTACATTAGTTCAATGAGAATTACTTTTATACATTGGTTAATTACAAATATGCCCTAGACGAAAATAACCATAAATATTAATTTTTCTTTTCGATTTTGTAGCACACAGTGATATGAACTTGACTTTTCGTTTTCTTCATTGTATATATGTAATTCTGGGTTGAACAATTTGTTTGGTCTAGAAGGGGCACGATTCATTGATCGTGATGAATCTCTTTTGAACATGTCCCTTTGAAATTTATTCTCGTCTCGTTTGACATTGATATAGATGGATTCATAAATCCAAAGATAAAGTTTGTTCTAAACGATACATTTGTACACATTTCCACTAATTTAATGCTTAGAATAACGTACTAGAATGTTTTTTATCTCATTTGAATAGACTAATAATGGCCCTTTGTTTTGTTATAAAGGTCTATTGATTCCACTAGAAGATCTTCACTTTTTAATGACAAATGACTGTATAAACAAGTAGATTCAACTCAATTCAATTGATATGAATATGATATGTCTAACTGTATAGAAAATGTAATATTGTCAATGTTGTTTCGCAAACTCTCGTCATGTTTTCAAAATTCAGGATTCGGTGTCAAACTGACATGGTACTGTGAGGCAACATCCATGTTTAAATGTCTATGTTTAAGTACGTGAGTTTCATCTACAAGTGATTTCCTCTGTTCAAAGTCTATAGTGGTATGGTGAAATCTGTGCATTTTAGTAACATGGATGAAAATGCGAACCCCCTCAGGTAAGAGGCTTTGTGTTTATATATAGCTCGTAACTAGTAGATAGGAACTTGTATGATGATTCTGCAAAACCTTCTTATTAAACTTAACACGCTCATCGGCTAGAAAACATAGATTGGAAACGACATGATGCAATTTGTGGTAGCACATTTGCTATGGTAAATCACAAGTCAAAATCCATTTTTACCATTAAGAATTGCTCGCCTTTGATAATTCACTCGTGTTCTATAGTGTCTGTATTATCAGTTATGATCATACATGTTGTTGTTAGATTAACAGAAATGGTTGGCTTGACATCTTTTGCTGATATGATATTTATTTTACTGTCTATGTTATAACAATTCAATTATTTTTGAACATGATAATATACAAAGGAAGATAAATCGTTCCATTTGCATTTCTGTGTTACCAGTGTAGCCACAAATCGATTAGTACCATTGATATGGTCGGGTCATGGTGACTGTGAAGTAGCATGACTGGCAATGATTACCAGGATATGATGTACATGCAAGGGGTTGTGAGCACTAGGGGTGTCTCATAAGTTTCGTACTAAATTCTACACATGTTATACTCTACTTGCAACTAACAGCCACAGCTATTACTATCCTTGTCTATAATATAGATTTCAGAATTCAAGTTTAAAAAATGGTTTGATTTTCACATTTTTGAAGTTCACTAATTCCCCACCTACTGACTAAATGTATCGATTCGGCGGGAAATATAAAAGATGTTGCCTTACTAAACTAGTTTTAGGTAATTTTAACTCTGAAGGTTATGCTAACCTACATGTAGGCAGAATACCTGGCATGTCAGAAGCCACATGCCTCAGGTACGCACTTCATCCAAACTGCCCTTCAGTTATTATTCCAGCTTATGGCTAACTAACAAATTTGAACCTGAAAAAATATTATCTTTTTATAAATTTATTTATGAACTAAACCTCCTCTTCCTTGTGTTTACTAAAGCTCGTCTATGTGACATATCAGCTTTATCAGGGGGAGTATATTGAGGCTAGGCTTTAAGGATAATCAAAAACGAAGTATATGTGCTATAAGATCAGTGCTATAAAATTACTTCAAATCCAGAATAAACATAAATTGGAAATTCTCTTAATAAATAGTCTGCTAGGAGTGTGGTCACAGATGGTCTGAATTGTGCCAGTTGCTGATGGGATTTATATTTGATGAAATATTTTTTTCTTGGATATGGCATTGCTGAGTGAAGTATTCATGAGATGTTTATGTTCATTGATGTATATTCAAAATTAAAGAGAGTGGCATACAAGGGAGGTGTTCTTTAGAGAAATGTGTTTACAATATAAAGGTGTTCAATTTGTTTATTATGTCAGTGATACTATATAGAATTTTCTCTCCGGGGAAATATTTATTAGAGAAAGTATGTTCTTTTTATATACAAAGATGTATCTATGTAGCAATAGATGTAAATCTAATTCCTGAATAGTGGAGTGTTTGACATTGTTTCTTTAGCTTGGGATATTGGGAGGTTTTAATCCTTATGGCTTCAAGTGCGTGCATAGATTTTCTTTATCTTGCATTTTTTTAAACATTTGAACTTTCTCCCTTTGGCAATCATGATGTCATATTATTTACAATGAGGTGTTTATTAAAAGGTGTTTGCTGTTGTAGGTTTGTCACCACAGACAGAGGTGTTCATTGAGACAGGTTTTCCTGTACTCCAAATGTTAACTTTTGTTTACATGACAGGTAATGTCAAATTGCTCTACTTTATCTGAACCAGAGCAGCTACAGCCATTGATGCAAAAGTCTAAGAATAATTAGAAACATGTGTAACACTTATCCTTCAACATTTCAGTGAATCCAAGCATCCATATATGTTATGCAAAAATAACTTTTGGCAATCATGTAAAATTAAATATTGTTATTTAGTTTTTTGTAAAAAATATTTAACAATTTTGAAAGACTTTAATTTTGAATGGGGCTTGAATATAAATTATTGTTTAGAGGTCAGGAAAATGATTTTCAGTTGATAAATATGTGTATTAGATTTCGTGTGATAGTTATGTTTACTGTACCTGTTAAAAGAATGACTTCATACTTTTGGGAGTACAAGGAGAACACTGACACAGCCAGTGCCCACTCATTTATTTTTTATTTTTTGTTTATTTTTTTTATTTATTATAATCAATGTAACATATTTACAGGTTTTAGTGGCTATGACCCCCAAGAGGTAGTATTAGGTGCCAGAAACACCCTATGTTATAATGATGATTCTTTGAATAAACATGCATTTGTTATAAAAACATTTGGGACAAGACACCATTGCTAACATGGTTTGTTCGCAATGTCTGTGTACTCAATATTGATTTATCCATAGATTCATTATCCATTAATGCAAATCAAAGTTCTATATATAATCAGAAATTAGATATGATAACAAACATCTAGAACATAAAAGCTCATTCTGAAGCACTGGCGTTTAAGTGGAAAGTCTCATCACATCATGTACTGCTGAAGGTCTTAAAGGCCTATAGTAAAGTGGTGATGCTGACATGGGAGTTATTACATAGAATCTGGATGTGTTCTCCGCGTACAGACTGAACATATCCAATTTTTCATTCTGAATTATCAGAGTCTCTCTTTATCTAAAGCTCTGTTCAGAGGGATAGTAGTGACTGTGGATCCCACAATAGAACATATCTTGTCTATAAACATTGATTATTTGTTAATCAGCAGGATATAATTGTAATTCATCAGACATGTAAGGAATGAAAGAACAAAGGCACCTTAACGTTGACCTTTTTGTATATTACTTTTGTATATCAAATTCAATATGTTCAGTTAGGTTTCATTGATCTTTTGCATTTGTTTTTTTAAGTACCATTATAATTGCACAGTGATTGTAAACATAGAATCAAAGTCGATTGGCCTAAAGATGGTAAAATATTTCTTTCTCCCATCAATTCAATTCAGTTATCATGTTTATCAACAATATTTCACTGACCATTGAATTTTGTTATATTGTGATTGTTTCCGAATAGTCTTTAACCAAAGAATATCCAGCATCCATTAGACTCTATTGTTAAAATTCCTCAAACAGATAATACATGAAATAAGGCATTTTCCTGGCACTTATATGTGACATATTGAAGCTGACATTTAAAAAATCACATTCAGAAAGAAATGCCCCAAGAGAAATACATAAATAAGTTTATTTTACATCATCATTTACAAATCGTACATTTGCATTCACAGGTTGTATTCTGTCTGGAGGGATGTTTCTTAGTATATCAGTCTTGATCAGTCTGGAATGATGGGTAACTTCCGAAGCAGCCATTTTGGATTTTTTTCGCATCCTGGCAGTCATATGTCATAGGTCGTTTTAATTGCACTTACTCATAGTGCTATGTTGTCTTCATCTTGTATTGATGGGTGTCTGTGCACTTGTATTGGAGGGCCCACATAAATCTCATCAAAATTCTAGGAAAACAGCTTACCTGCTCAACTCGAAAATTTTACAGATCCAAGAGCAGATTAGTGACAAGATCTAATTAGGTTTTGAGTATGCTAGGTAAAATACTTGGTGGCCATTTTGAATTTTTGTTTCCAAAATGTGTGATATTTATCATTGAGTATCTCATTATATAGGTTGATCAGAGTTTCTGGCACCAGTTGCAACTACATCATACCCTTCCATATGCATGATGTGAGAGAATGTGGTGGTGAACAGGTATTAACCAAGTATCTCCTCCAACTGTGTAGCTAGCTAATTGAGGCAATGTTATGGGGTGTAATATGGTCACATTATACATTAGAGGTATTGACACTTTGAGTTTGAAATACATGAGGATTAATTGATATCTGAGAGATACCTGAACTATATGTAATTATGATACCTGAAATTTAAGACACATTTGTGATAATTGATACCTGAAGTATGACACATATTTGTGATAATTGATATCTGAAGTATGACACACATTTAAAAGAATTTTATGATAATTAACACTTCTAGTATGAGCCCTTTTTGTGATGATTGATACCTGAGATATTAGACACTTTGTTAATATGTGACATCTGAAAATTTTATATAGTGGTAAAAATAAACTCCAATCGATTAATTTCCTGTTTCGGAAATTGCCTTGGCAATGGATAATTGAGAGATTTGCTAATAAGAAAGCAATGGGTGAAAAACTAAACACAGATGCGAATAGATGAGGTTCCCTTCTGGCACTAATAAACATTGTTTAATCTAAATTGATCTGAGTTAATCAAGTCACAAATGAATTAATCAATGCAAGGATTAAAAAAGAGGGGAAGGCTATGAAGATATGAATTATTAACAGTTTTATGTTTCTAATTGTTTATCTAAAATTGGTGTTCATTAAGTAGAAGCACGCGGTCCCAACTTCGACCGTTAATTTGAATTTTTGACCTACAGGATGTTTGAAAATCAAGGATTACGAGTCTCATACTGCACCGTTTTTCTTCAAACTTGTTCCATTCAAAGCATAACAAAAATCCCTTTCAGATGATACATTATTCTCTTAAACAGAGTCCCTACTTCCAGCGGCATTTTGGTCCCCAGCTGTAAGAACGCCTTCTAACAGCTGGGGACCAAAACGCTGCTAGAACGAGGGATTCTTTACAATAAAGTGATGCACCGACAGAAAGGCAATGTTGTTTTGCTTTTAATGGTATAAGTTTGAAGAAAAACGGTACAGTATGAGACTCGCAATCCTTGATTTTCAAGCATCTGGTAGGTCAAAAATTCAAATTAACGGTCAAAGTTAGGACCACGTGAGAAGGGTGCAAAAATATATTATTGAAGATCTCCCCTCATGATATTTGGCCCTTTTTGAAAATACTACTCCCCTAGCCTACCAATGATTGTAAATGAATTAACTACAAACCCTCATGACCCAGATGGCCAGCTCATATGTTCTATTGGTCTATGATTATGTGCTTTTTATTCATGACATAGCATGAAAACATTAAAATTAGAAAATAAACAAACTTGACCTTTAAAATAGTACTATGACCTTGGGAAAAACAAAACTGATTAATAGCAGTATGTTAGTAATGGCTACTTTTTCATTTGCATTTTTCTAGGATATTCATAAATTATTTATACTTCTCTAGGAGTATCAATATATAAACCAAGGCAGATATAAAGTTGTTGGATCTATTGTATTGATTGTATTGTCTAAATCCAATTGTAGTTCAGTATACATGATCACATGTCTATGTATTGTTTTTTCTCTGCAAGGATGTATTACTCCATATGTATAGGGCATATGTATTAATATATGGATAGGAGTGCTCACATGCTGTTAGTTGTGAAGACTGAGACAAACTGCTCTGAAACTGATATATTGAAACTAGAGCACTTGGGAAAACATGATCTTAGTAAACATTTTATTGCATTTTAAAGCTACTCACAGTCATATGAACTGGGTGTAACCATTGCTAACATAAGCGAGGATCATTTAAGCATATCACTTACTGATTTAAGCATAGTACTATCTGATTTAAGCACATCACTAAACTGTGTGTGTTTCTCATTGCAGAATGTCTGTTGAAATGGAGCAAGGAGATAATATAGAGGATGTGGTGCGAAGAAATAAGTAAGTGACTTCAATTTATTCTATAGTTACATGTATGTCTGGGGAATATCCATTCAGTTCAAATTAGATACTAGCAATGCAAAATTTTCTTAATTATTTCACCACCACAAGTGGTGACATACTGTTATAGTTACCAACTTTTTGTGGATAGTGTTTGCCATTTGGTGGTTGGTATTTCGCATTCAATGTCTGTGACAAATGGCAGGTGATGACACTTTGCATGTTAATCTCTTGTCTAACTTTCAAGTGGGTGCAAATAGGTTTTCAGGTGGGAACAAACCTACCCAGCATGCTCATAATAATTCTAGTAAGTACCCCGTATGGCTGTATCTGTACTATCACTTCAGGAACTGTATAATAAAGCAGGAAGTAGGTCTATAGCTAGGAGACTTAAGATATTTTGGCTTTTGGTTGAGTCCCTTACTCATATATTTTCTAATTAATTTATGACTCCACAGTGGATTCTGATTTGGATTTTGAGATAATTAAATCAATAGTAAACTTGTTCATGTCAAACCCTAAAATCTATTCTCAAAATGCATAAGAGATTTTACATGGCACCTGCTTTCTTTCTGAAGTGATGCTGCCCCTTGTTAGCCTATGCACTATCCCTGGTTGGTTATAACCCCTGATATGATCTAAACCTTTGGTATTTCATGATTGATATAATTTCCCTTAGTCTGAAATCTCTATCTGTCTATAGATATTAGTTTGTGTTTTACCCTTGAGGCAGCTCCCTGGTTCTACTCAGATTGTGATTCCAACATTTTTCTATTTCATGACCCTTGATTCTACTCCTGACCTTTGATTCTGCCCCTGACCCTTTATTCTGCCCCTGACCCTAGATTCTGCTCAGACACTTGATTCTACCCCTGTCCTTTGATTCTTCCCCTGATTCCTGTTCCCACACTGGTTTCTCAGCCTGAATGTGGTTTTAGGAAATATATGAGACAAGGGAAATCTTTATAAAGCTCAGTGATATTAAGCAGAGGCTCAATGTCTGCTAATATATCTGAATGAAAGTCAGCTTGATTATATCATTCAAGAGCAAGACCAATATACTATGCCTTAGTCAGCAAATTAACGTAATCATAAATTTTCATTGGTTTTCATTTGGCATAAATGTTTTGTCTGGTGGCTTAAGAATTGTATTACAGGATGACGATGACGCAAAGCAGCCATCCATCAGTATAATAAGTGCTGGGACACAATGACATCTTATTCCAGATCTAGACCAATATTTCAAGATGGACAAGATGGGAAAATCAAATGTAGATTTGAACTAGCCACAGGCATATCATGCAGGTTTTGCATCAAATTTCAGAGAAATATGACTCCATTTTGTCTATTTGTTGTTCAATAAGGAGAAGACAGAGAAGAGGGAACAACATACATGTGCTATGATGAGGCTATGCAGAATATAATTCACAATTATGTCCAATTCACTAGCCCCGAAGATTACAATTCATGATATACAGTAAAACCTGACTAATCTGAACACCACCAGTTTTTAACATGGAAATCTGGTAGATTAAGAAATGGAACTGCAAAAATGTTCTCATTTAGAAATATCCAGGTTTTACTGTACACTGTGATATGTAAAGCAGTAACAAGTTAAAAAGATAAAAAATAAATTAAGAATCTACAGCAGCCATGCATCATGTTTTACAGTAATAATGCTTAGTATTTCAGTCATGGGAGTACAATCAGTTTTAATGAAATGGATAGTGTGCACTTTGTATTTAATGTTACATCCATTTACATCATTTCTTTGAGGTTAACATAGGGAAGAGCAAAATTATCTATGAGTGAAGCACTCTGGGGGATCAGACATATGATTGATGATCACTCTAGCATAGTTAACAGCCAACAGAATACTGTATTCTGCTTAGAATAACCTATTCTGGTAATTGGCTCCCTGTATACTGTTTAATGTGTCTCTCTCTCCTTCATATGAGTAGGCTTATGGAACATGGTGTTCTGCCCAACAATCGTTAAAATGTATTTTCATCCGAATGAAAATATCCAAAATTTTGTATTCTTTGAATGTAAAGAACTCACTTGAAATAACCAGTACTCCTTTGATTTCATACATTAATGCAAGAAATTGGCAAATTGTCATCATCAATTGATTTGTAGGTACAGCTGTACTTTAATATGAACTTTTACAATTGGCAGTTATTTCAGTCAATCAATAGTGAACTGGTAAATTGACGGAGCAAGTGTTCTTGATTCTTAGAAAAGATAATATGGCAAATGGCCCTTTATACTTCTGAAGAAAGCAATCAAATGTGGCAATACAGATGTTATTTCCATTTTACAAGCCTTTGGATCAGCACCCAGGGAATTGACTGCTCAAATTTTTCTTCAATATTCTTTATTTTATTTGAAGGATATACAGTATTCTTCAGTCAGTATTTAAAGAATAAAATAATGAAATTGTCTGATTTTTTCAATGCAACTGCTTTCTTAACTTATGAAAAACCTTCAAATCAAAAAGCATCAACATTTGGAAAAAAACAAAAAAAGGAAATTAAATTGGCCTATCCTTAGCAGGATTGCATTTGACTTACATCAAATAAAGCAATCATGCATGGAAGAGATAGTACAGAATTAGAATTTTTAGCCAATGTAATCTTTGCAGTTGTTCAATTTTGTAATTTTTATATAGTTTTCATGTTATTCTTCTACTTTTCTACTTGATTTTGAAATGTTTGTGTACTCCATGGATTGTATGATTTAACATTGTACAATTGACAGATATACAAATTCTTGTTTTACAGTATTTCTCTGTTTTGCTATTGCCTTGTATAGTATGTCCTCATATCCCCCAGGCAAGTGTTGCTACAACAATTAACCTGATTATTTCTGGAATATACATTTGCATTAGGATTCATCTTGTCTGTCAAGGTCCTTGTGATAGTGAACAAACTGATTACAGGAAAAGCAGACCCATAGCCAGGATTTGCCTAGGGGGTTCACTTTTTGGAAAATTCCAGGGGGGTTCACTTTTGACAATTTTGGTCCAAAAATGGCCAAAATCACTTAAAAAGTGGTCAGACTGGTGAAAAACTGCATGATTTTGAAAGAATTTTGGCCAGGGGGGTTTGCTCGAACTCCCCCTGGCTATGGGCCTGAAAAGTGTCATCATGTGAGATCACATTGTATGGTTCATATGTATTTTATGGGTTTTAGTTAATGTCGCTTTCAAATGTTGTCCTTTATGGTGATGAAGGTTCAAGATTTAGATGATTTCAATTGATATCTAAAAGCATCTTAAGGTTTTTGACACAAGCCATCCATAAAATACCTGATTTAGAAATAAAAGGAATTTTCTTTAGTTTCTATTCATGTAGATTTCTCATAAAGCCATATCATGTGAGATACTTTTGTCATATCAAACAGATGCAAATTTTATTTATTAACAAATTCTATGGTATTACTATCATCATGAATTTCCTTTTTATTCATGCTCATCTTACCAAACTGATATATAGCAATAAAAATTATAAACCAACTAAGGAGTAGACCCCTTGAGCTATGTATGGGCAATAGCAAAAGGCTGTGAGTGGATCCCCTTGGTTTTTGTCCCATGCTCACCTAGTCATGAAATATTCTCACCAGTCTATGAGAGTATTATATAACATGGACGTGTTGTCTAATCACTGATGATTAGGTGAGCCTAAGTCTGTGAGTGAACCCCCTGGCCCCTGGGCTATGGCTATGTCTGTGTACATGCATGAGACTAAGTGGCACCCCCTAAGCTATGTCTGTGCATCAGCCAACAGAATCATAATATTTTGCCAAGAAGATTGCATTAGTTGAGCTGACTCATACTTGAGGTCATCTTGGCCTTAAAGGTTCTACTCCAGCCCTCTCATCTGATTTTCTATAATTTCTCATCTTGATTCTTAAGGTTTTAGTTGCTCCAACTTCAAGATGATCATTTCTATTAATGATTTATATGATTCGCTTTGTGTAGGTTAATGTCTTCATTCTTGTTCTTATGAATGGTTTCACAATTTTTAAACATACCCCGTTTATTTAATGGCAACTGAATGCCAAAGTTTGTCTAATGAAGTTCATGATGGATCTTAATCCCCCCCCCCCCAATACTTTGCTATAATCTGACCTGCCAGGTTATCTCAGGTGAGCTATCATGTAATCTATAATTACAGAAATATCTCCTTATTACATTATATTATACCAAGTTCAACAGTTCAATTGCAGCAAATCGCTATATAGTAAATAATGGAGTCTAGTATATCATATTGAAGAACAATCATAATGATTATCCTAAATTATATGTGAATCGTTGATATCACATATTACACAATATCACATTATTAATTGGTAGAGTGTTTTGTTTAATAGCCTCTCACACATATTCATAAAGATAGAAATGAAAAGGAGTTGTTAATATAAACATAATATTTTTCATTTTTAGTTATTGGTTATTTCAGTTACATAGATTCTTCATGGTTCAGACATGATGTCTTTATCGTCATGCCTAAAAGCAGTATAGCATCCAGTTTTGAAAAAAAATTATTATATTATTTTTGTTTTTAAGGGCTGTAGGGTGTGCATGCCTAAACTAAAACTGACATTAATTTATGAAGCTTATATTAAGCATCTTATATTTTTCTAAATTGCTCGTAAAAGTAAGTAAGTACTGTAATGTAATATGTAAGCTTGAAAGATGATTAAATCATGCAAATGGGAGGCAGGTAAGTAGGCTTTGTGTAGGAAGCGCAGGAAATTGATATAAAGGTATATCAGCAAAGCGAGCATTAACTAAGTGCCAATGTAGGGGATTCTCACGGAGATTAGCATATATTATGCAGTATAATGTTAGGGGATTTGCATATATTATACAGCTACTGTATATACATGTACATGATATAGTATTTGTATTTTATTACCTATTCAGAAGCTTCCTTGTAGGCAAGAAAAAAATATTTTCTCCTTTTCTGTCATATTATCATTATATACTTATATTAGTACCTCAGGGACTTTTTAGGTCAACAGAGCCACCAAAAGAATGTATTTTACTTCATATACTGATCTACTTCATATCCTTTAACCTGTTATTTTGCTTATTTTTTCAGGGTGGCAGTGAAAAACCAGGAGAATCCCTTTTCACCAGATGGGGAACTCAGTCACAAGGGGGACGAGATAGTGAAACGTTCAACAATAACACGAAATGAGGTGATAATATATGACCCTGACCTTGTACCAGAGGAGGTCGAGGTCAGTGAAACTGTCGAAGCCGTAGAGGCAACCCCCAATGCTAGTCAGCCCTCCAGGCCAAATGACTTGCCTAAGGAGAATGGTAAAGACACTACTACCCCACAAGAGGTAGATGTGGAGGTCAAAGACAATGAAGCTGAGACTCCAGGACATGCAGAAAAAGTTACTCTACCAAAAGACAAAGGGAAATGTAAATGCTGCGTTATTCAGTAGCATGATGTTGTGGAAGTAGTTAGCAGCCCTTGTCTATAACATACTATAAAAAATATAATGGTAGGATGTAATCTCAAGCAACTAGCAGACATAGAATAATAATAATTAGCGGACTAACTGCTAGTGCTCCTCGCTGCCATGTGTCCACACACTTTCAGGACGTATTAGCTAAAACTAGGATTTCTGAAACAATGAGGATGGCGGTTGGCAACTAGTGTTTCTCAAACAATGGGAATGGTGACTAGTGTTTCTCAAACAATGGGAATGGTGACTAGTGTTTCTCAAACAATGGGAATGGTGACTAGTGTTTCCCAAAACATGGGAATGGTGACTAGTGTTTCTTAATACATGGGAATGGTGACTAGTGTTTCTTTTACATTACTCTAACCATGGGAATTGTTGAGTAATTTACATCTATGGACATGATGAACTTTCCTATGTGCTTTCATAAAACCATCATTGGCCGTAGAACTAGCAGCTTTTCTTTGGGACTAGAACCAGTAGCTGGTCCAGTGAGATCTCAAAAGGCCTTGAAAATAAAAAGTTCCCTGTGTGACTACCACTGAATAATCAAAGGAGCGCCACATGTTCCAGAAAGTCTACACCGGATTAGATGTATAAATTATGGATGTTCATGAGACAAAGAGCAACTGATTCTTGATGATTACATGGATATACTTTATACAGTAACATATGACTCGCCTATATTGTAGATTGGTCATAAATGATCAACCCTGCAAGGAGACACTGGTTGCCATAGCAACTTATAAATATTCTCTTTTGGAAAGGGAGTTTTATCCATCCGTATGCCAATTACGCATTTATCATTTTATCATCACAACGCTTTCAATGTATAAATATCTGCTTAAAGCATGTACATAAACAATATATTCTTTTAAAAGATTATATAAATCATAATACTGTACTCATTCATGATCATGTTTTTATCCATGGCTTTCATGGAAAGGTTTCATCATTTCTCGATGTGGATGCTCGGTGAATTATATTGTGTAGAACTCAGATTGAGGTCATCTAAAATCAAATAGCAGATCACTTGCAGATTATTGCTTAAATTATGAGCTTATTCAATTGTAATACTTTTCCCCCCAGAATTGGTTGGAACATGCACATTTTGATCATTTTTCTCGTGTGTGGGGTCAAGGTTGTTTTAGTATGAATAACTGAGGTTAGAGTGATACACTAGAATTATATTGGAACACCCAAACCCTCACACATTAACCTACCAAGGGCAAAAATACTGTCATTAGCTCTCTGAAGCTTGTTTCTCTCCCTGGAATCTGTTTCTTTCCATTGGTGGACTGTTAATAAGTATCCATCGAAATGTTTGTTGATTTGTGCTTGAATAATTAGGTTAATTATATGCTTTATTGTATACTATGAGTCATTGATCATTTTAAAGATCACTGTAACATTTGTGTGAGATATAATACAGTACATGTGTACTCAGATATGATGTGTTAAACTGATTCAGAGTAGACCGAGTAAAGCCCCATCTTTAGTTAAAAAGCACCAGAATGTTTTAAGATTACCAGGTATTCAGACATTTAACATGTGGGGTACATTTCCAATTTCAAGTTCCTAAATGAACTCAAAAGGTGTCTGATAAATGATTACTTTGTTTGGGAGAATATATAAAATCAATCTCCCCTCTGTTTAGATGATGATATTCGTAGAACTGAAAGACTCTGAAATTTTTTTTGTCAGATATAGTCTTGTTTCGGCCCCTTGTGACCCCCTTACACACTCACCCCCTTTGGGGGTAAGGACTTGATGCAAAACTATATCTGTTAATAAATATATACATGTATGACTATATGATACAATGTAGACCAGTATAATAGTTTGTACAGACATAGTACTATGTAGAAAACATATTTGGTGCCAATTTGGTGTAAAATATAGAATTCTAGTAATATGAGCTATTTTAGAGTCAAGACAGAAACTGTTTACAAGTTGATGGAAATCTCTTTTATTAATATGATTGATACAGGTAAATGATTTATGATTTTACTGCACCATTTTATTGATAGCTTTTATTCTTCATCTGATTGTCATCAGTTTTTAAAAGATAAAGAAAAATGGATTAGTCATAATGTCACATACTAAATACAGTTCTGCTCAGAAAATGAAACTAGATAGACTGATACATGATGTCCGTAGATTAGGTATAATATATAGATTAAATACACCATGCAAAATTAGTCCAAGTTTGATGATCTCCAAGAAGACGTTTTATCTTGCCTAGCGATATGATATTTACATGCCATATTTCTCTATATTCCTTTCATAATGGCTTCAGCTTCTAGCAAAATTACGGGGGCGTATCTATGGAGCTGTATATATTACCTAGATAAAAAAAACATTATCAAGCAAAATTATTATGAGCAAATAATCCATTAGGCTTTATCAATCAATCAATGTAATTGCAATTTGTTCATTTATGAACTCATGCACAGTTATTGTATTTCGAACAGCACGTGTTTCATTCTTGGGATTATTATCGATATTCTTTGATAAATCCTGTGAACAGTGTCTGGTAGAAGTGGACCTGGAGTCAGTTTCTCAAAAATGTAACTTATTACTGAAATACAGCTGTCTTTCGTAGGTATTATGTAATATTGATAATGAAAAATGCATCTTTCATGAATCATAATTAATGATATATTTGAGATTCCTGATCTGAGGTGAAGCAGTTATCTCCCCGGGATTTTTTCTAAGGTGGGTGCAAAATTCTCATTTTCACAATTCAGACCAAAATTGGTCAAAATATGCCAATTTTTCATTTTCAAGTGGGTGCAAATGGATTTTGAGGTGGGTGTAAGCCTATTTTAAAGATTTCAGGTGGGTGCTGCGCCCACTTGGTTTAATGCTGGGGAGATCACTGTGAAGTGATGTTATAACATTGTTATCTCAAGATAAACACTGTGAACATGATATATTTTCCAATTTCTAATGAGATTTTACTGTGCATAGCACTTGAACACCTGTGTGGTCTTGTTTACTATTATGATACATGCATTACTATGTGTTACAAGCACCTACATGATATGGTGATGTTCAAATCATTATAGCATCCTTTGTACATCATATGATACTTCATATTATATGATTAGTTTGCCATCGTTGAAACACAGAACTGAAACACAAGCTAGAAAGCACGAGTGTTTTTTTTGTTATGATTGATATAGTAATAAGTAAAATCTTATTTTCAAAATCTTTTAAATAAATTAATCATGTGTTAGGAACTGTATTTTAGTTTCACTCTCTGAACAGTTTCATAGTTCATATTTTGCATGTTTTTACAGAAAACATGCATTTTATTTATTGAATTCAAATGTGAAAATGTGTATTCACATTGTTTTTTTCATGTTTGCCACAACATTTTAAAATGTTATAAATATTTGAGGATTTGAACGAAGTGTGATATTACATTGTAGAACTTCCTTTTATCTTGTACATGTATGTATTGTAGAATAAAAACTTCACAGAATATCCATGTTTTTCAACGAAGCAACATTTTTCACATAAAGCAAAAAGTCTTCATTTTTAATTTTACAAACACAATTATTTAGATCAGATTAACATTTAATGTGGTCTGCAAATGATGTTTGAAAAACATGTGTATTTTGTTTTGGAAGCTTGCGAGATACATGTAAGCATGTAAGCTGCTGTAGAATAATCTCTATAAAGTATATGAGCTTGTGCAATAAACTTGTAGTAACCAGTATACACAGCTGTCACTGTTATTTTATGATACGATGATTCATCACTAGAAAATGAGAAAATCTGATCATTTTAGTTTTACTATTTTGTCTATAATAGTCTTGCGTCAGACCCTTGTGACTTCATTTCCTCAGGGAGAGGGGTAGGTATGTGGGGGAAGGGGAGTATCTAGAGGCTATGCAAGGCCAGTATTCAAGGACTGTAAATAGTCTAATAGATCATCAATAATTATCCCAATGAACGGAGTTCGGTAGGGATATAGTGAAGCCCTCCCACTCTGTTTATCCATTGGTTAATAGTTGTACGCAACAAAAATATTTCCAAGATGGCCGCCATTTTAAAAATGTTATTGTTTGAAATTTTGATAGTATATTCACAAAATCTATCTCATATTCTGAGTTTTTCACCAAGACCCTCAGGTGCCGTGTGGGGGGATCGGGAAAACAGTAATTTGCGTTAATTGTGAGATCTTTCTAAAGTATAGCTTTATTATACTCAAATGAAAGGCAATTTAGAGTAGATTGCAAACATTGTATCGTTTTTTTTGTAATTTGGGCCTCGTAAAATTCAAAATGGCCGTCTTATGTGAGCTTTAGCAATAATTTTCTGATCTCTTCAAAGTATGGCTATATTATACTCAAATAGATGAAAGTTTAGAGTAGATCATTATTACGGTATTGTTTTTCTGATTTGTGCCTCGGGAAATTTAAAATGGCTGCCAACAGGAATTTGCGTTAATTTTGAGATCTTTCTGAGGTATAGCTTTATTATACTTAAACGAAAGGCAATTTATAGTAGATTGCACATATTGTATTGTTTTTCCGATTTGGGCCTCGTAAAATTCAAAATGGTCACCTAATGTTGGATTTCGCAATAATTTTCAGATCTCTTCAAAGTATGGCTATATTATTATCAAATTGAATAAAATGTGGGGCCGATCACTGTTATGGTATTGTTTTCTGATAATTCTCTAAATGTTATTATTTTTTGTGACAAATACAGATTCATATATTATGGTGTTCGTTGGGATTTGCTACTCCGTGGAGATGTTGCTTTCTAGTTCGCCATGCCCATTTAATCATTAATTGAAGAAAATGTTCAAAATATTTTTTAAAATTAGTCTGAAAGCTTGTAACACTATAACATGGGCTTTCAAGATACATTTTTATGAGTTTGTTGTGCTGGTTCTTTTTGCCCTTTTTGGGAAGAATGGATATCTTCTCTCAATTTAGAAAACTCATTCAATTAATTTCTAGAGTCTACTGATTGCAAATCAATAATGAGGTACGGAGATACACCTGATATAAAAATATTTCTGGCATCAAACTCATTTCCTCTATAATTTATAATTCATATCCTACATGAGTGTCAGATTGGAAGGTTTACATTCTATTCAAATAAAACAATACATTGAGAGATAAACCCAGCTATTTATCAACCACTAAGGTGGGGGTTAGAAGTTTGCAAGAAAATATTGCAGGTTAAGCACTTTTTAAATATTTGGCTATATAATGTAAGCCTATTTGTTGTGCCTATGGTTTATCCTAGCTTTCTTGAAATAAATTAATACCTTCAAAACTGACCTGAATGAAATTTCCAGCTCTTATGTGTAAAATGTATATACAAATTACAACCTTCTCTACCTAGGCAAACAAAAATTGTAATTAAAAGACTATACAGAGCTTAAAATATTGCTGACAAAGTGCATCAATTTATTGCCTTTTCAAATGTGACAAACCCCATCCCCATCCACCAGCGGATCTAGATGGGGGCGTGGGGGGGGGGGGCGCACACACCCCCCCCCCTCCTAAAAACTCATGTTTTGCCTCATCGCTTTTTACAAAATTTGACTCTTCACTCACAGTAATTATCACACGCCCCCCCCCCCCCCTCCCCCCAACACAAAATCCTGGATCCGCTTCTGCCATCCCTGCAGTAACTATATGCTGTTTAGTTGGTCAGCAACTTCTGTTAAGGCCTTCTATCTTCAGAAAAGAAACTCTGCATTGAAATCTGCTGATGGTGGATGTGTTTTGGAGGCATGATCAACAAGCATGCCAACACTGAGATTCTCTGATCATGCCCATCTTTGAACAGAAGAATGTTGATCTATTGTTACTATATGCCATCTATATTCACCATACATTGCTTATATAAACTAAACTTCAACATCACATTTTTTGTTTGTGGATACATATTTTGGTATTTGATGCAGCTCCGTAGCCATAGGGGGACCGCAAGCTCCCCCTCCCTGGCCAGAAATTCTTTCAAAATCATGCAGTTTTTCACCATTCTGAGGATTTTTCACATGATTTTTAGCCAAAATTGTGAAAAAGCTCCCCCCCCTGGAAAAAAGCCCCCCCTCCTGGTAAAAGCTGGCTACGGGCAAGTGATCCATACTTTTGTGTAACCTTTCAGCTTAGCATTTTTTTAGAACCCCCCCCCCCCCCCTAAAATGTTATGATAACTGGTATTATAAGCCCCATAAGAAGACATTGTTGAATGTCCCAGAGCAAAACCTGGATCTGCCACTGTAACAAATATAGGCCCCAGGAACAAGTAATACAGATGTTGACTTGATTTTTTTATACATGTTCCTGGGGCCTATGGTAACAAATTCTTAAGGTGTCTGTAACAAATAGCAGGAAGTAAAATTTTACATGTTTAATTCTTTATGTGGTTGTAGTTTTTTTGTACACTGTAGTGACGGATATGTCATTTACATGACATGGTTATTGAGTCAATAAAAGATAGATATGATTGAGAAATAAACATTTCTATATTCCAAATATGATTGCTCAAGCATTTTTGTATATGTCATACACGGACATCTAATACGTTCTTCGAATTGCCCTGGAACTATATTTATATTTGAAGTCCCAGAATTTCGCCAGAAACATTCTCTCTGACTGTGATGTCATACCTAGTATTCTGCCCCTACCAAAACCTCTACTGCCATCTATTTATTCATTTTATTTATAGCAACTATGTTTTTGTAGTATTCTATTTATATAAACTTTACCTGATTTGATAGATGTCGCTTTTAATTGACTCCAATATATTGCACTATTTGACCTCGTTTTGAATCAAAGTCTAAAAAGAAAAAAGAAACAGGTGAATGTTTTATGGTAAGTTATCGTTATTTTCTGCTTGTCTTAGTCTATTAGATGTACAGAAACTTAGTCTACAGAGTCATGACTACTCAAGGAAATTATTAAGAAGTTAAGATGATTATATGACGGATGGTAAGATAGGATAAAAGGAGAAACTTTTCAAATAATTTTCTATTTGTTTTTATTTTTCAATGAAGGCATTGAAGCAAATGAATGGATGAGTCATAACTTTATGGGAGTCAAACTTTTTGGTATAAAATTTATTAGTGTTGCTAGTTTGTGAATAATCTGATGTACAGTTAAAATGACATGTTTAGTGACAACTTTGAATCTGTCATCATCAGTGACCACATCTGCAGAAAATTAAAATTACAAAGGTAAGGCTGATTATTCATACTTTCAGAAATTATGTCAATATAGATTCTGTTATTCGCTCTTGAAAGCCAATTCGGTCGCATTCTGCGAAAAGCCACAGCTTTACTGCATACCTAACTTTCTGAAATATACAAAAGTTAGGACGGGCACTCGGATGTATTTCTATTTTTCTATAATGTTGCAATGTGGTCATTCGCTCGCTGATTCAAAGAAGTTGTCACTAAATATGTCATGTTGACCGTCGAGTTATTTACCATATGCACTGTTAACCCCCGAATGTATATATATTTGCACTTTTTCTTAGTTTTGTTTTTTTAATTACCGTGACATTTATTGAGGTATCTAGAGGGTCTAGCCCTAAGAGGGACTGTTAGATCGATCTTGTTATAGTCATAGATAAGTCTTGTAACTACAATTCTGGAAATTGTTATGTTAATAACTTGTGACATGTTGCTCAGATATACAGTTTTCCCCATCTTTTTTCTACTCAGTAAATTTCATTTTGCTCGAAAAACATCATTGAAATCACCTTTACATCAAGGGTATAAGGATTGAACATTGAAAACTAAACTTCTGTTTTTCTAATCTATTGACAATTTAAATATATAGGCCATTATAAAGTCCTTATCTTTCAATGCTAAATACAAACGATCTAAAAGTCAATGAAAATATTTGTATATGTGTTCAACTTGTACATGTATATATAGTAACCCACTAGGAATAGATGTTACCGATAGTTTTTGGAATATGCATATTATATTATTTAAGAGAGAAAATATGGTACAATAAGTTCTACCTGACAGTCACTTAAAATTAAAGTGTCACAAATTTCCGGTTAAGTCATTAAAGAACGTATTTATTGATTGAGTAAAGTAGTTTCTTTTAAATCAAAATAAATAAGTCCAGAGTTATACACATTATATGTACACCTGTGCATTTTATATGTTTTATTTTATGAAAAAGAGAATTGATTGCTACTAGCCATTAAATATTATTTTGAGACTGATCCTGTACTAATTAGATGGAATAACTTCATATCCACTTAATAGGGAGGAAATACTTGTGGGGCTCAAATTGAAATTGTTGCAATTGGATTCCTAAATAAAAGTTCCAACTCCATTGCCAACTTTATTTCCTGGAAATGTGACCACATACAAGATAATGTAAAGGATGTTATAGAGGAGAAAATAGAAGCAGGTCAAAATGACCTAACTAACAACCATCTGTAATTATCTTTCCACCTTTCTGAAAGCAATCACAAATGTCAATTAACAAAGAACCTAAAATGAATAATAACTTCCAAATGGTGATATGGCAGAGCTTCTTCTTTAAAGTCAGTATGGTCTGGTAGCTTTTTAACAGACTTGTCATGTACATATCTTTTGAGATTCCTAAAAAGCTTCTTTTGAACTAGATTCATCCTCAGTTCACCTTTTACTTTTTGAACTGATCATATTAATCTCACATGTAGATTTAATGGTCTCTGCCGATATTTCACCGTTTGTCATATGGGCATTAATATAGTGGCATGATCTGATAAATAAAATTAATTAAAAAAAAATTTTGATGGAAGTTATATACATGTTAATTAAGGCACTTGTACCATCATACGGATATCTAGTACTTGACTTGATGTATGCTACAAATTAGGTTAACATGTTTTGTACCAGGACTTAGGGTCAACTTCTCAACTTTGTTTTAGATATAAACAGTAACACCTGAAAAGTAGAACACCTGTACTGTAAGTGGAACACCTCTGTAAGTAGAACACCTCAATAAGTAGAACACTTTTCCTGTTACCTATTACTTAATATAAAATGAATCTTCATAAATAGACAACTACCAAGTTGAATACTGTTTTGATATGATAAAAGCACTCTGCCTATACAGGTTTTACTATTTGTACAGTTCAGTTCAATACAATACAATTTGTACAGTACAGTTCAATACAACATATCGATGATGGATGATGTCTTGTATTAAAGCAATCACTGTTTTTGGCACTGAAGGTTTTTTCATTTTCAATGATCCCACAATAAGTATCTACATTCATAAAATTCAAAATGTAAACTCAATTTACAATATGATTCAGATATGAGTACTTTTTTCTCCTATATAAATCATTTTAAGCGTATATATTGATAACGTGAATAGAAGGCATGGCACAATTTGCATCTTTTGAATAAAAAGGGAAATGATAAACACTGTGTGGAAGTTACCTAGAAATCAAAAATTACTAATCTCCCTTCATATTACTAAAGAATCATTCTATATCAGTGAGGTTATCTTGACTTCATGGGCCATATATGACTGATATTGTATATGGTCTATGATCATTAGCACTTCAGATATGACCAGCCATCATTAAAACATCACTTACACCAATGGTATGCTAGACTTTTTATTTTAAGGTTAAAGTTCTCATTGAGAGCTAGGGAAACTTCTATATCATATGATATCATGATCAAATTTACTTTTTTGACAAGCTTGGTCAGTACTAGGATCTTTTTATATATACTGGATTAGATGAGGTACCATCTATCAGTATACATCAGAATGGTACATATTGGTAGATGATATCCATTTAGGGTCACTGTGTTGTGTGTCATGAATAGAAGACCAACAGAATAGGGAATGTAAGATTTATTTTTGAAGGATAATCGTGATGGGTGAGATAGTGAAGGATACATTCGAGTAGACCTTCTTCAGGCAATACTAAACTTATTTCACATTTATATAAATGGACAAGTAATTTTTGTATGATACAGAAATAAATTGATTGATTTATTTTCAGGTTACGCTTAAAAAAGAACAAAATGGAGTATTGAAACAAAATATTTGGATACAATGACAAAATCTTCAAATACTGAATCTCAAGTTACACTACACCAGGAAACATAAGACCACTAAAGCTAGAGTCCTCAACAGGAGTAACTTAAAAACCTAAATTTACATTTGTGGTAAAAAAAATCAGCAAGAGACAAAAACAATGAAGCCATATACATTTAGTGCCATTATCTCAGGGATTTTTATATTATATTCGGTGCTATCATTTTGTGATGGACAAGGGCGTGTATGGACAGACCCAGAGCCAGAGCCAGGAGATCCTTTGCCTCCTGGAAAGTTCAAAGGACGTAGCTGGAGGTCAGGGGGTAAGTACATTATTATTAAGTGTTTTTATTCCAAATATATAACCTTCTTCTCAACAATAGATTTATTCTCAGCTGACTTCTGAATTCTTAGAACTGACCAGTCATTATACATTTAAGCCCCCCCCCCTCCCTGCATTCAAGGGTTAAGACACTTGTTTCAATATTGGTAAACTTGGTAGGCAACCCTTCTTATTTATACTCTACTATGCTTCAGGAGTTGATTCTGTTTCAATTCATTGCAACTTTTTTTAAAAAAACACTAAGCTCCCCATTGAGAAGAATTTCCATTTTATGGGTAACCCACTTCTTTCAAATGAAATTCAAGCTAAAAATGCTTGCACCATATGGTCATAATGTTAACTATTCACTATGTAAACATGGTTTATAAACAATTCTGTCCTGAAGTTTTGTTTAAAATTCTAGGATCATAGTTTTGCGTTTAGGTCTAGTGCTTGTGTTGAATGATATGATAGAGTAAGGGACTGTTTGTCTTCATGATTTATCTGTTTTTAACCATGAAGTCACATTTCTGTTTATGTTTGAAAGAAGTATGAAGAACAGTATTCTTTTCTATAAGTTCTGATCAAATAATTAGTTTGTATGTACAGACTCTAAAATACCTGCCCCCTTAGTGTATTATATATACTCAAGAGCAATGTACTGTCACTATTTTGATGTTAGAGGAAGTGTTTGGTTGTCTAGGTAACATGATTGTGCAATCTTTTAAGTAACTCACTTACACACCTCTTGAAGGGAAAGAATGTGATAGAGCTGTATCTTAGTTTGATATGTATTGCCTGATTATTTAATTGCCTCATCCTATTATCTCACAATAAGGTCTAATTTCTTATTTGGTTAACTTGATCACTTGTAAGGAATTAGAGGATGGCAATACCTGTATGAGTGAAAACAATAATTAATAAAATATTTTGCTAGACCAGCAAACATTTCTAGTAACCAGCATACTATTCAGTTATTATAATGAATGAATGATATTCAATCTGTTTTCTTTATATCATAGGAAATTAAATAATACTGATGTCACTTGGGCAGGGGTTTCATTAGCAGCAGGCAACAGGTGATTTTCACCGGTTGTTTTTACAAAATCTCCTGTTGTTTTTAGGGACTTTCCAACTTTTCCATGTTAAATTTATGATTTCCATTAATTTTGCCTGTTGTTTTCATTTATTTAGCCTGTTTTGAGAAAAAAAACTGCTTGGGTGTGTCAATGATACATGAATCAACTTAAGTGTTTTTATTCTACAATTATACTAATATATACAAATAACTACATCATTATGTTTTTTATACAGTAAAGTTAGAAAATGTGACTTCTTGCTTTTGCTTGTTTAGGATCGTAGGAGGCCTACAGCTCATCATCATGTCCTGTAACAATGTCTTTATTACAACCATGTGCAGTAGCACTGTCTTTATCACCATCATGTCCAACAGCAATGTCCTCACCAGAATCATGTCCATTGGCAATCTCTGAGTTATATTGGACACCCATATCAACATAAACACGCTTGTTTTGGGGAATGTATAAAGGTTGGTGTTTGTTAGTATCTGAGTGAATATTTTTTTGAAGTTTATCACCATGTTCCGACAGTGATCCATATAGGTGTCGCTGCTGTGTATTATCATGTGTTACAACAACCATATCTCCCAACTCTCTTTCACATAGATTTGGAGGGATGAATATGGTTTGGGCTTCGTTAGTGTCTGAGCTGATTTGAGTCTGATCATAGCCATGGTGGGAGCTGGCAAGTAGGCGGTCTTCTTCCCCTGGGGTTAGCCAAGGTACTGTGTGCTGGCGCCCTCCCTGCTGGTCCCTGGCCCCTAAGATCCTGTCTCCCACCTTCACTGGCACATTGTCACATACTTTTGGAAGTAACACACCTAGAAGGTAGAATACAAATTGGGAATCATATCAAAATAATAATGTATTTTGACTTGATTAAACTCCCTTTGGCTCTTTTACCTAATAGCTTTTGTTTCTTTTATCTCTGATAAAATTGAAAAAACTACTCTAACCTTAGAAACTCTTACCTTGAAAAAGTTTTGAAAAGTAGAATCTTGCCAGGCTTCCTCTGAATGCACAGCTGAACACCAGCAGGATGCTCTCCCATCCTTTCACACCAATTTCTTCAGGAGGACCTGGAGAACAAATATACATTCTACATGCATTTCTCATTCTTGACTTGTTTACAGCACATTTAATATCAAGGAACGGCAACCATGACTCTGAATTCTGAAATGATTAACCATGCCATTCAATTATTTTCATTTATTAATCTCTTGAAGTACAATGATTTTTTCTCTCTTAAATAGGGTTGTTGATCCTCTGGGCATTTTCCTAATGGGCATTTTCCTATTAAACTGAAAGATGAGTACAGGCATTTTATTAATTCCTCTTTCATGTCTTCATATCATATCTTACATTTTATAAACTAATTATGACATGTTTAAATTACAGTTATACAGTATATGCCTTACCTGTTGTCGTATAACCATCTGCATTGCTTGTACTGCCCATTTTATTTATAGACTTTGCCACAAGTGAAGTATCATACAAGAAGAATGCCACCATTCTTAATGCAAATAGACCAAGGCTCATATTATACACATGCATCAATAATGATACCCAATGAGACTTTGATGTTGGGCTTAGTATCCCTTTTAAACTTGCTTTCACTGTCTGTCTGGCTATAAACCCCCAGGCTGATGCCAGCATGACAATTAGAAAAGCCTCTACTGTGGTTGAAAGTACAAGTTCAGGTTCATTACTTGTATTATTAATATGACCTAGATCTACAGTAACGGCGCATGTTATCCACAGGCCTAGTAGCAAAATCCATAGAATGAAATGCGCCATTTTAGGAAGAGCTCTTAAATATTGCCAACCATAGAACCGCTGCCATTTGAATATTACAACCAGAATAATGATCATTGCAACAATTTCAACTGTTGTTCCCATATGGTATAAAGAATCCATGAAACTTTGTGAAACATTCATGTATTTATCGTCAGGTTTGGAGTCATCTTCATTTGTTGTGTTTGTTGTTTTCCTAGGTCTGCCACATTTCTCCAATAGTTTTCCCTCAAAGATACAAATCAGGCTCATCACAAAGAACCCCGTCATGAAAACACTTCGTATGATTGTTAAACATAATAATATAATTCCAATCACTTTTACTCCAGTGGCATTTATCTTGCAAGCCATTGTACGAGAAATGTCTCACTTGAACACAGAAAATTCACATTTTGGTTTCAATCTCAGTTCGAGGAATGAAGGGCGCCTTGTATTTGCCTATCCGGAAGATAGATATTTTACCTATTTTCAGCTCATTAGTTTTAGTTTCATTTTCGAGAAAGCGAGACATTATTTGGATGCTTTTCTAAGAATCAAGTAGAATCAAGATGTGTTATTGTTATATCTCTGTATATACGCATTTTATACTCCAAATACTTCAGCGCTCTATGATTTAAGAACTTAATGCTCATAAATCTATTTTTCATGTATATGTATTGCTCGGTATTATAACTTTTTATTATATGTGTTAAATTCTGAATGTAGGAGGAGTCTGACACTCAACTGGGAATGTCAATGCATGACTATGAATCATACAGTAAGCTATTAGAATTCCCAACGAAGTAGTTTTTTAATATTTGCTACCTTTTTCTATTGTGATTACCTCTTTGAATCAAGACTTAGAAGTGTGTTATATCAAACACATATTTCATTCTATTAAGTTAAATACCAGCGCATCTTTATTTGTTTTATTTTATTACCGTCAAGCTCACTATCCTTTATAAATATTAATTCATCATATGTTTAATTAAGGTGACATTGAAAAAATACATTTATACAAACTATAGGCTAAAACCTCTATTCATGTGAAATAGTTAAAATCTTGATATTCACTTTAATGGAATAAATTTATTTTGAAAATTCCCTGAAGCAAGTGAACCAGTGAATCTCATCTGATCTTTCATATCACGAGACCTAGTTCTACGTAAATATTCATATTTTTGTGGGCAGTTATGTTGAAGAGATCATCAGCATGTTGGGAAGTGTGAGTAGGTGATGCTTTGATGTGGAGGCTGAGGTTGCATTCAAAGCCTGCTTCCTAAAGTTTTTATTATCTTTCCCACTTAGAAATGATAGATTCATGTTATTTCTGCAATATTCAAAGTCAATGTTATAAATATGTGCCTACATGTACTGTTACTGATATTAGGAATATGTAGTCTACAGATTTGGTATTTTTTTGAGGTCGTGCTACACATCCGCTTAAAATATAACTTGGAACAAGATGACATGTTACTGATTTATTTGAGTTGCTTCTCCACCTCAGCGTCCTGTCTTTGATCAAGATTTACCATTTATTTAAAATACTCATGTCATGGCATCCTGTATGTGTATAAAAAACTATTATATACATTAACATGATGTGGTTGAAAATTAGACAAGACATTCACTTTATGTGCATTTTGCATTTCTGTAACATTTTTTAACCCTTTCACTTAGATTGGGGAGCAGAGGGGACAGTGACTTGATGAAGGGTGCATCTTCTTGTGACTGATAGAGATGGGAGCTGGTGACTTAAAATGGGACAGAGTCTATGTTCGGTTCTATTCTACTCTATATCATGAGAATCCTACTTTTGCATAAGTTCTTTGTTATGTCAGACATCTGTCCTTGTTCTGTCATCTTTTGGCCTCTTCTCATCCTCCACAAGTCATAAATGGAAGTCTCCATCAGGAGACAGTGGAATAGTTTGATGAGTCTATGAGACCACCGTTCCTGTTTCACATAAATATAAGTTGGCAAATATTCAAGTATTGGTGGTCAGAATAAATCAAACCACAGATTTGGGGTTTCAGAAAAAAGAGTACATGCTTGGATGTATGTGACGATTCCAGAGAGACTGAAACTATACATAGACACCATAAATATTATGGTTTTGTGCCTGTGTTTAAAATGTTACATTGATCATGCATATTGCACATCACTTTCTCTATAGTTTGAACAAATTATCACAATGTCAAGTGCATCCATACAATTAAACATATGAATTTTTTATATGTGTTCTTTATGTTTTGTTTATTGCACTATTTTTTCTGTTCAAAGTATAACAACTGTATTATTATTCATTTCGGTCGCTTCCTGCATTTGTATCAGAGCTATCAGTTCAATCCAGAGTCCTGTAGTTTCTATTTCAAATGTTAGTTTTACCAGAGTAACTTTACAGATCATATTTCTGTTTTGGAATAATGGTAGGCAAATATTGGTAAGAGTTGCAGGAGAATGTGAACTAATTCATTCTGAATTTATCAGAGTCCCTCTTTAGGTAAGGCTGTCGCTTCCTGAGAGTAAAGGCTGTGGAATGGGATGGTGGTATTTTATTCCTTTATAGAGGTATTGCCTAACTTTAGCCAGCTCATAAATATCTTTTAATCAAAACATGATTGGCCAATATCTGATTTTATATCAATTTTGGATATTATTAGACATGCTTCTGCATACTGAAAGATTTAAATTTCAAACAATGTAGATAAATATCTATTGCAGTGATCTCCCAGCATTAAAGCAAGTGGGCGTAGCACCCACCTGAGAATTTGAAAACAGGCTTGCGCCCACCTGAAAATCTATGTGCACCCACTTCAAAATGAGAAGTCATGAAAAATGGCATATTTTGACCAATTTTGGTCTGAATTGTGAAAATGAGAATTTTGCACCCACCTGAGAAAAAATTCTGGGGAGATCATTGATACAGTGTACAATTAGTATCTTTTCCAGCTTCTGTACACTTGAAGTATATATACTCAGGGATGTTATCCCTGGAACTATATCTGAGCCCACTTTCTTCAGACCAGATAATGTTTTTTACTGACATTGCTTACAACCCTTGAAATTACCCTCTCTGAACATGTAAATACTTTTAATGAGCGTAAGTAGTAAAATATATTTTCCTACCCCGGGGAATATTTATGTAACCTGAATACTGAGTTTGATTATGTTGTTTAGGGTGTTGCCCCAGCAACAGTTGAAGCTAGTCTACACTCAGATCATGTACATTTCTCAATTATTCTCTATGATTTGAGTGTCAAATGTTCCAGGATGTCAACATCATTATTACTTTCTATCTCTTATCCATTCAACTCTTTTGGCATAATTATTTCTTTTCATAATTTTGTTTTTTATTTTTGTATGGGGAAGCACCTGTTTTTGTTGTTAATGTTGATGATGGTGCATGTTGATTCTCATCACATATGCCGTTTAAGAAATTCTTTGGTAGAAGAAAATGCTACGAAATGGTTTACTGCGGGGTTTCACTTCTGATTACAGGTAAAACAAATGAAAATAACTGGTAAAAGTATCTGAATTATACTTATTTAAATATATCATAATTGTACAAATTAAAATAAATGGCAATTTTGTTAAAAACAACTGAATGGAATCCTGCTAAAGAAATCCTTGTATTTAAAAGGCAGCTATATTGATGTTGATCATCTGAATTGTTTTTTCAATTAAAAGCTTGAACAATCCTTGAAACACTTTTGAGGTTCTCAATTTCCATGTTTTAACTTTTCTGGTATATGTATATAACATAACCATGGGTATCAAGATCAGTCTATTTACACCCGGTCCCAGCATGTAGGCATATCACATTGAACTTAACCTCTAAAAAACTTCTATCTGCAGCTCATCAGTAAGCAATTTCTTCAATCTGTAATAATTTCAGAGTGATGGAAAACCAATTGCTCAAATTGAGTACAAATTTGGTATATCATTTGAACTGAATGTGTGAGGTGATTCCCTATATCAAAAAGTAAATTGTATTTATTCCGGGATTTTGATGGTAGACTTTGCAATACATGTACTAGAATTTGGTCCTTTTTGTCACTACTCTATTGTTATATGTGTGTATCTTTTTTGACTCATTTATGTAATCTGTTTCTTTTCATGTAAGTTAAAAATGTTCTTGTCTGGTATATCATTGAACTTGAACCTAACTAGTCTTACCAGTTCAGAGGCATGTAGTTTGATATTTGATTAGTGAGCTATGGTACTAATGACTCTCAGAACACCTCTGGAATGTTCCACATTGATCTTGGCCTCTTTACCTCAATTGCAGGGGCAGCTTTCACATAAGGCCTGGAATTTTCTCACATGCTCGGTTTTGCCAAAAATGCAGTTACATAGGAAAATTTTATCACTCAAGGATAGGATACTTTTTTCCATTCTTTCTCTTCCATTTCTTGTAACCGAAGTCCTGCTTACTAGTTGTGGTCAAATCTGGGAGCTCAACAGTGCTTTTGCTGTCTGGAATTTTATTTGCCCTCAAATCAAAATTCCAGATTAGATATGAAGATGGTATACATTTCAAGTGAATGGATCTATGAGTCTGTACGTTTGACTATCATTCTCAAATATAAAATTCTGATTTTGCACTGTGTTCACTTTGGTGGTCATAAACTTCTTTTACCATCCATCTTTCATCTGCACCTCATTAGATTTGACATAACTGTTGTATTTTAAAAGGTCTATTTAGTCATAAAGTCATACTGGTTTGGTTGAGTGCTATCAGGCTGTTGTCTTTCATCAAGTGAAACCATTAACAAGAATATTAAGTATTCACCAAGGACCAAACTCTGGCACTTAGATTCTTGACATAGTCCCATGATGTATTTTAGGACAGACATTCTGAAGACTGGTTCTCTAGAAAGTTTCAATCCAAAGGAAAACATTGCCCAGAAACTCCAGCCATGGAGTGGCCCTGGATGTTAATTAGGTCACAAATATACATGTACTTTGCATGATTTTTGTATGTTGGCTCAATGGGCTACAACATTGGGAATTAGATTCATCCAAGTTTTGATGTGCCATTTACTTTGACCAAGTACATGCTAATGATGCTTTACAATTCCCCAGGTTGATTACTAGCTATGATATATAGCTATACATAGATATACATTACTTTAACCATATTAATACTTTATATACCATGGAACTATATATTTTACTTTTTATGTGAAATTTTAACTTGAGCAGCATCAGGGGATTTCCCTATGTTGCCCTTTGAGGATTTCTTTATCAAGATCTCCAAAATTAGAAAAAACTTGGTGTCATTCTATCTTTCAATGTGGTTTGCTTTAAAGTGGTGTACATTTTCCTCTCTATCTCCCTTGATAGTTTTACACAGTGATATAGTACTGTATCATTTTATAGTCCTGTATCATGATATGTTTGCTCCTGTAGTCTACAGTATAATTGTCAGACTCCCATCTGAATTCTGACCTAAAGTTCATTTCAACATTTTAGTATGAAGTTTCCATCCTGAATTAAATCCTGAAGGCAAAACCAAAGATTTGATAAATTTGATGCAGATTTAAACAGAACAAAAATGCAACACATTGTTTTCACAGGATCTCTTACTGAAGAGATCAAACGTTAACATTTACTTGCTTTGTCATCTAAGTTCTCGGCCATTGTTATTAAGTAGTAGTAGTTTGCATACAGAGTTAGTCGACTATTTTTTTTATAATATGTTATAGTATTTACTGTTCATATGGATTAATCTGGTAGACAAATTGGACAGGCTCAAAAAAGCTATATTTTTGCACTGGTTGTCCCTTTGAATTTCCTTACATTTTCTAGTTTTATATTTCTTGCTATTGATTGAATAAAGTATTTTGTAGCTTTGACCCTAAATTGATAAGGGTGAAAGTGTTAATTAGTTGTCAGCCAGCAGAACTAACAGACTCAGTGCCTTGTGCCATGACTAATGAAGTCTAGGGGCCTTATTTCAACATCTGAGCGAGCCTGACATTTATTTTGATGGTATCCATGGCAACATTCTAAGTGGCCCTGTTGGTCTTGGTGGGTCTCCATGGTTACCTTGTCATAAATCATTATGTGAGATTTTCCAGGAAGGATTCAAAGTAGAATTAACCTATATACATTATTAACTGGTACAATCTTTGTGTTTCTTTCTATATTTTTTGACTATGTAACAGTTCTTATAGAAGAATGTTGCAAGATACACATCCATTACATTAGATTTTACAAAATTGACAAAATTGATGATTTTTTTGGTACTTTGACAGGTTGGCACATTTAATTGCTATAGATTAGAGTATGGTTGTTAAAGGATCCAAAGGAGTACTTTTTAATGAAATCCTCTCTATTTGAGTGACATGTGAAGCTGATATGAAGAATCACACAAACATTGGTCCAACCACAAACTTTGTTATTGATTATAAGTTACCCTGTTGAGAAGTGTTTTGCAGCTGGCTGTCTTACCCCATTCTGATGCTCATCACATCTTTCTGTCTTCAATCATACTAGTGTGAAGCTAATAGAAGGCCATGATTTCTCATCATGGTCTTACCCTTATAGGCTCCCAATTTCTTGAAACCTTATGATTGTGTATTATCAATTATATGAAATTTAACCATTCTCTTGAAAGTAATGAATTACTTTTTGCATATTTGAGTCTCTCAGTATGAAAGTTCTACTTAGTAGATTGATTCTTTTTATTTGGAGGTCTTTCTAAAAACAACAAATCCAAGTTTTCATGACTGGTCCTTGGTTATAGACAAAACATGCAATGTTTTCTGAAAAATATTTATGATGAAATAAAACAGCTTTTTGCAATAAACCAATCTTCTCAATTCTTCAGCAGGATAATCAATTAGCATGGGGCTTGTATTTATCTAAGTAGCATGTTGAAATCTGTAATTGATATTTATCAGCCAAGGTTTTCATTTATGTCAGATATCACATTTTGAGGATAAATCAGCTTTTACAGAATTGCTGGATGAACTTGTGTGTTTTACATTTTGTAAACGTTTAAGTTAAATACAAAACATTTTGTTATTTTTTCTGAAATATTAAATTATAGATTTTTTTGGTATATTGCAGGTGGTGCGCAAGGAGAACCAGGGGAGCGTGGTGCACAAGGCGAACCAGGGGAGCGTGGTGCACAAGGAGAACCAGGGGGCCGTGGTGCACAAGGAGAACCAGGGGAGCGTGGTGCACAAGGAGAACCAGGGGAGCGTGGTGCGCAAGGAGAACCAGGGGAGCGTGGTGCGCAAGGAGAACCAGGGGAGCGTGGTGCACAAGGAGAACCAGGGGAGCGTGGTGCGCAAGGAGAACCAGGGGAGCGTGGTGCACAAGGAGAACAAGGGGGCCGTGGTGCGCAAGGAGAACCAGGGGAGCGTGGTGCACAAGGAGAACCAGGGGAGCGTGGTGCACAAGGAGAACCAGGGGGCCGTGGTGCACAAGGAAATCCAGGCCTTCCTCCCCTTGGTACAGCCCCACCCCCAGACTCCCCTCAAAGTAATGGACGTGGTCAAGGACAAGGTCAAACAACTCGAACTGCTTATGCCTGTGAAGGAGCTATGTTAGATGTTTCATGTATAGAGGGCTGGGTCATAAAGATCATTCGTGCCAATTATGGAAGGCTAACATCAAATATATGCAATCCTCGGAAGGTTACAGAAAATCTGAAAACTGATTGCATGTCAATCCAGTCCCTTCGGGTTGTCATGGATAGGTAAGAAATGTCCAGTTTTTTAAAATTTCGCATGTTTCTTTTCAATATTCTTGAAATCTGAAGATAAGTATCTAGTCTCTTTTGTGTTCTTGCATAACAAAAATGATCTTTAAAGTTCACCATTTAGAAATAAAGTGAATTTTGTGGTGATGGTGGCTGGCTGGAAGGGAAGCCTTTAAAATATATTTTTATCCAACTTTATGCGCTGAAGATTCTTCGTTTGTAGTGCTTATTTAAATCATGATTAATATCGGATGCTGAAACAAGTAATATTCAATGAAAAACTTTCATTTTGTATGTTACATCAAATTTTGAAGGCTTTCTTAAGGGGACATATCAATATAACAAATCCAATAAAAACTTAATAAAATAATTCCATTTTGTTTTGACCTACCCCTTCTTTCCTTACCTTACCAGTGGATGGATTTGGTTCAAATTTTAAATGCTCATGCCTAGAGATAAGGGAGCTTTGCTCAAGAGGAAATTTTCAAGATGGCTGCTATTTATCAAAACATGTTTTGTTTGGTGGGATTTGCTACTCCGTGGAGTTGCTGTTTTCTAGTTTTATTCTAATAGATAATAATTGTTGAGATTGATTTACTCCATGTGAATGATAGGAACTCATCCCCACTTCCACATATATTACGACATATTGATACTTCCCCTAATGATGCATGCTACTGTTCTTTGTAGGTGTCATATTTTTTCTAAAACAGTCTTATATTAAGCTTGTCTTTGTATATTCTGTTTGATCCTAACTTTTATAGCTATTACATATAACCATGTAACAATAATTAAAATATTTCTGTTCAATTTTAGTTTCAGTTCTTTATATTTTGATGCTATATATTCCACAGTGCATTGTAAAGTATTAATATTTTACAGTGCACAAATTGTACACTCAATGCATCATTTTATACACTTTTGGCTTTCACGGCTCAATATGCCTATCATATGCTAAATAAATAAGTTTTGTAATATTTTCTTAACCTTAATTTCTTGAAATTTCTGTTGTAAATAATTAATTAAGTACACAAAATATTCACCTCTGAAATATTGAATAAGAGCCCCACCTATGTTTTGCTTACGTCTCTAGATGTGACGGGCTAATACGCTGCGGTATTCCAGCTAGTAATGCAATATTTGGTGATCCATGTAATACAACTCGAAAATACCTTGAAGTTGAACATTATTGTCAGCCAGGTAAGGGGTGAATGCTAGCTTGGCCCTGATTGGGCGCATGAGCACTGGACTTGGGAATGCAACCTAACAACTGATGGTCAATATTCAATGTGGTTTGTGTATTTGAATATACATGTATATGTGCAGCATGCTTAGATAACATCTTGGTTTGGTGATAATTTATGAGAAAAAAATAAAACATGGCAAAATTATTGCCAATAACTTGCATGGCAAATTATTGCCAGTAACTTGCATGGCAAATTATTTGCCAATAACATGCATGGCAGCAATGTTGATGTTGCCGATAACTTCATGTCATTATCTAATATGTAACCAACAGCATTGTAACTTCTAATATGAACAAAAGGCACAATCAGGAAAAATTCAAGTTGGTGTCTATAACCATACAATTCCAAGGCCACATTATGACATTCTCATTTCAAATGAAATTATCACATAAATGAGATATTCTTGAAATGAAAATGTACATACATGTGATCTTTTCCAAGTGCGACTGGGCATCTTCTGAAATGCAGAGTTCTAAATATGATCCCCTCAGTTCCATAATCTCTTGATATTTCCCTTCAGTTCTTTCAACAATGTTTGCAAAATACTCTGGAGCCTACACAAACTAGTTCCTTTCTATGACAGACTTGCCAACACCATGGAATGGTTATGGGGCAGTTTTGATAATATCCAAAATTATTTTGGTTTTAAGTTTTGGGAATAGACTAGATGCGAGTAGAAAAAATCTTGATTTACGCCATTAAATATTCAAAATTCAGTCAAAGCGATGTTATATTTGAAATCTACATGTAAAAGTACATCTAGAAATATGTTTTCGAAAATTGTTTATCAAGTTTGAAAATTTAATTATTTTTGAAAGTGTGACTTCTAGTTCGGGTTGATTCTCCATAGAGCCCATGTTACGTAATCACAAAAAGTGGAATATCTTTTCTTGTATTGGTCAGATAACATTTTCATTTACTGGACATATTTTGATTTGCATAACTATTAGATACATAAGGGTTATATGAAAATTGAACCACTAAAACAGATGTAATTTAAGTTAAAGGGAACTTTCTACTATACCCGCCATGCTATCTGACCCGAACGAGCCACCTGGTGGTGGAACTGGTAACTATCTACTCGCATCTGCGTTATTATATCGAGCAAATAGGTTTCAGAGATTCAAATTCTTAACGTTACATATTTTCTGAGCGTTACACCAGTTTAATTTCCCAATTTACATAAATTAACTTCCTAGAAATAGAATTGGCAAGAGCCTTGTATTCAGAAGATGAACAATTTAAGTGCCACCTATAGTCATGTTTTCTCACCGGGCACTCTAACACTGCATGGTGTGACCATTGTTTGACTGTCTCGTTTATGCCACTCTTTTATGCATGCCAGGTGTAACAACAAGAGACGTTGCAAAATTCGGGCCAGCAATGATGAGTTTGGAGACAAATGCCCTAATACCCCTAAGTATCTTGAAATACAGTACAAGTGTCGCAAAGGTAGGGTATAAAACACAAATTTCCCATGTACAGGGAATGACTAGGATCACAAATGTTCCTGGTAATATGAATATTGTCAAAAACAAGAATTTGGAACCTATTATCAAAATCAAATCTTCCCATTATCATCCACATTAATTCTATTTCTATTGAATCTAATTAGTGTTCATTAAACAATTTTCCTGTTCTATTTTTAACTTACTTAAATTCTAGAGCTTATTTGAGGTCAGAGAGTGATTGGCCTTTGATGCCAATTCTCGTACTTCAATCTTGTCTCTTATGTACATCTACTCTCCTAGTCATTCCTGGTATGTGAAGTCATTAAACACCTGACTAGGCATGATGTTTTGCAATTAACCATTTGTGGTAGACTACTTATAAATAATAGATGTGTAGTGTACATGTACATGTGTAATTTACTGGGCCTGTTATTTTGAATTTTATATCCAGATCACTTATTCATGAAGCCCAACTGGTGCAATGTGATACTTAAAAAGCTAACTTTGTTTTATGAATTTATACTTTTGGGAAATGGCACTCAGAGAATACATTGCAGCATCAAAATTAGGAAACTTATTATGTCATGTATGTAGTTGGGGGACTTTTTCAATTTCATATGAAATTATTCTCATCATTTGATGTTAGACAACTAAAATGAAAGTAATGCTGGTATTCAGAAGATAGATATTTCAATCTTCTCTCTGACACTTTTCCCTTAAGGTTTCAAAACACTTGTTAAACTTTGCCGGTGGCCATTATTATGTGTCTAATAAAATCTACCAAAAATTGGAAAAGTTTCAACTTGGGTGGTGTATTAATGAATAGTTCGGTCATCTCAAGCTAAATTGTCACATTTGATGTCTTCATGAAGTGGTATTTCATTTTATCTACAATGATCATGGCATGATAGAGGAAATGCCACATTATCAAAAAACCCTGTCTGTCTCAATGAATCCACTTGGATTTCGTTTCAATAACTCCAAAATAAGTCAATTAGAGATGTTTTTGAGAAGCTCTATACATTGAAGTGGTCCCCTAGGGCAAGTTGGTTAATAATTGTATTTGGCTTTGTACTTTATGATATAAAAGCTAGATGACTCATTCTATTCATTTATACACATTCACAGTCATCCTATTGAAGTATTTTTCATCTGTTGTATATAGTTAACCTGTAGCATGCACGAACTTAACAAACTTAGTCAGTATAATAGCTCATCTTAGATTCTAATCATGATCGTGCTGATGTTTATTCCTATGTTAAAATGTGACATTTTTACTTCCTCACATTTGAAGTCTCATTTCTTCTCATGAAAGTAGAATTAGTTTAATTAACTAGAGATTGTGAGAATTTGATTTGAAATTAAGTTGTAATGTATGTCGGTTTCTATACTGTACCATGTCTGAGTAAAGAAATGTATGTTTTGTGCCAATGTTCAGGTTTGTTGTAATAAAGAGCTAATTTGATGTTTTATAGGTTGATAGTTAGCATCTGGAAACCATAGAGATATTTTTGTCAATTTTATGTTCAAATAAATTATAATAAATATTTAATTTTAGCTATGATCATTTCATTGGTATTTTCATGGCCAGTGGGAGGATGTATGATTTTGCTTGAACACAAACTTGATGCAGTACAACCTCCAGATCATGTGATCCACATCCATTTTTTGTTTATAGGTCATTGTGGCCCTACATGTTTGGGAAAGATGTTCATAACTCATGTCTTAACTTCATAAACATGAAGACAAATGAAACCAGAGTGACAGTTTATATTGTTCCTTGCAACACATCTGTCTGCAATAACATCATAATCTCTTTTGAGATATTAATTTCAGATAGCAATTTGTTAGTATTCTTATTTGTTGGAAATCTTGTATTTTTGGTTACCAGTTTTCCATACACACAGATGAAGATGAATTATATCTCAGGCAGCAGTTATTCCTCTCTTACATTAGGTATATCATTAGTATGCAATAGTGAACAACTCCTGATCTGCAAGGGAAAGGTCTGCACTCTCCACCATGAAGGTCATGTAATCAGTTTCTTGTTATTTACAGATTCAGATTCTTGTTACAGATTAACAGTTATTTGGATTCTGTTATTTTCAGTACAAAAACCGACCACTTCAACATCTACTTCAACAACTACCCAGGCAACGACCCCTTTAGCCACTACTAAAGTGGTTACCATAGATACTGTCTCAGAGTGTAAGTGGACTGATGAGTGTTGCTATAGTAACCATGAATGTTGTAATTATTAATTGCACCATCGTGTTATGATTACCTACACCCCCCCCCCAAACACAACCCTATACTAAACCATTCTATATATATTGTATATGTTTGCTTAACACACCTGTATTTTAAGCTTTATTTTTAAGATATTGTAATTGATTGTAAATTAGTTATCTTTGTTAATACATCATAAGCTGCCATTGCCATGATTTCTTGCTGTTTCTGCTTCAGAGTTCAGTTCAGAAATTCAACAATTGAATTCAGTTAAAATTGGAATATGCTTGATATTCATGTTGTATTCATCATATATTTTATGGTGTTGAGTTGAAATTAAAATAATTTTGTGTTGTGTTCAATGTTGTATGTTTCATTTTTTCTTAATTTGGAGTATATTTTAGAGGTTCAGTGTTCCACAGTTTTAACTGCCTACCACTTCTAAGGTAGAAGGACTAAGCTTACCTTAATTGGATCATTCTGTGAAGTACATGTATTTACAAACATTTCATCGATGATGAATGTGTACAATAAGGGGAAGGATTTTATTTTCGACAATAGAGCATTTTTTCTGAAATGTGATTCAAATCTGTCTAACAACCTTTGTTCACTTGATCAATCTGTAACCAAAGGTTATGTATGAATGGTCCAATTAGGGTAAATTTGTAGATGGTTCCATCCCTCAAGCTGAATTAGCAGAGATTTACATCCCGTAACCATACTCCTTTAGCAACCATTTTCCAACTCTGGATTAAAAACGATATTCTGTTGTTTTCAGCACAAGTTACAAACACTTCAATCACGGCTTCAACAAGTACCCCAGTAACTATTCCCTTGACCACTGTTGAAGTTGGTACCATAGATACCACTTTAACAAGTTCCCTAGCAACTACTCCTTCACCTACTGTTGAAGTAGTTACCGTAGATACAACCCCCTCAAGAACTACCCTAGCAACTACCCCTTTGGCCACTACTTTTGAAGTGGTTACCATAGATACCATCTCTGAGTGTAAGTGGACAAATGAGTGTTGCTATAGTAACCTTTGGTGGATGGTGCAATTTTACCCATGCCATCATATAACAATACCAAACCCAAACTGACCCTTCAAATCAGTCAGTGACAATCAGCTCAAGCTACCAAAAATGACTCTCAGTACCAACATTTAACAATATTACTGTCACTACACTATCTGATATTTTTATTGTGTTCTATTTTTGGTGTAAAATGATTCTCATGTACTATTGTCACAGACTGATCATTAACATCTGTACATTATGGATGTTAATATAATATCTGTGTTGTCCGCTTTAAATGTTGCTCATAATTATCTTAATTTTTAGTTGCTCTGGCCATGAATGCTTTTTCAGCTTTGCAGTTCAGTTCTGAAATGCATCACTGATGCCATAACAATATACATTGTACTCAATCCTGAAAAACAGTTGAGGTTAATAGAATTGAGTATGTTTGAGGGTTCAAGGTATATCTTCAAGATAATAGAGTTGATACTAAAATGTGTTGTTTTGTTTGTTCGGTGTTCATTTTTATTTTCTTCTTTATTTGGAGCAGATATTTTAGATATTAAAAGACCCATTATTGGAACAGAAGATGTTACGATATCCGCTTCACAATCTCCTTATATAGTCAACCCATTGAAACATTGTAAGTTAAGCAACCCCACCCTAACTAAGCACCCCTTCACCAGTTTACACCCCAATTTCTTCGTCTTGTTTCAAGTCCAAGTGTTTCCCTCTTGTATTCTCATCATTCAGAGAGTACAGGGGGAGGGGGGAAGGCCACAGAGATTTGATACAATACGTCCTTATATAACCCCACCTCCTTATTAGATAGTGTAAGATGTACTAGATAGTTCCTCCCCTCGTCTCTTTCATCCTCAAATTACTCTTTGTGGAGTGAACTAGCTGAATAAGCCAAGTTGTTCTCCCAGTGAACAAATAACATACATATTCTGTCTCACATAACACAATTTTATCAAACATTGACTCAGCATTTTTATTTTGAGGTTATAATGGACTCCAACTGGTCAGACAGGTTTGTGAGATATCACAATGAACTACTGCGCTCTTGCATCTATACTCTTCATTTCTGTTTTATTGTTAATATCTTATAAAGTTTCCTTTTGATTTCTGTTCTCTCTCTGTTTTTGTTATTAATATGGGTGCATATCAAGGCTTTGTTTTGTCTTATATTCCCTAAGAAAATATATTTCAAAATTGGTCTAAAAATGCATGATTTACAATTGAATAATCCATCATTTTCATGAGGCTAAACAATATGTTTCTCTTCACTTTCAAGTGTTGACTTGAAGGCTGATACCTAATATTATTACTGCTTGTGTTTTAAAACAATTGGCACTGTAGTTAGTTGTGCGTGCCCAGGGGTAGATGGACCAACTAACTGCCAACATATCAAATGTTTTGTCTTTTTTCAGGCATTGATTTATCTGATGCTTCTATTGATTTAGAACATGGACAGATAAAATGCTGTTGACATTTATCATAAAACAATATACACAGACAACTAAGAAGTTTCATGTGGTTATTTTAGCATAAATATTGGTTTGGTATCTGTTGACCATATGTGTTATTTGTCCAGGATTTTCTAACAAAAATAATTTGCATGAAACCATTCAAATGTGAGATGAATAGATTGTAATGAAAGTGCTTTATCATTGTTCATGCTTTAAAACATAATATTTAGTTAGTGTGACACTTTCATGATAACATAACTAGTTTTACTTGTATTTTTGAGGCTGATGTCAATATATTGTAAAACTTCCTTTTCTACAATGTATTGTTATGCCTCTAAAATACATGGAAATATTTTAGAAGGTCAATTTCCAATCAACTACTATACAGGAAAATATTCAGCTATTGCCCATCAAATAGGCTACTATTTTAGCAAGACAATTTTGCAGCCCCTGAATTCAAAATAAAATACACTGTATTCATAATGAATAATTTTTACTTTGATTAGCTGAGAAACCTGACCCAGAAACACCTGTAACCAGATCCCCGGGGCCAGGAATCAAAACCCCATCCCCAAGGCCATCTGTGGATCCAGTCACAGGTCCCCCAGTCTTCTGCAAGGCTGTCATCAGGCGTTACATCACTTGGCCGAAAACTAGGGCAGGGTTAGAAGTCCGAAGAGGGTGCCCTCACAATACAACACCAGGTAAGGTTGGTTAACTGACTTAAGGAAGTTAGCTGGGTCAGATTGTGAAAACTTCACCCTATATATGTGTTGGGTATGTGAAAAATTGTTAATACTTTAGCTTTGGTTATAAATCAGAATGTTATTAGGCCTATTATATGATTCAGCACAGATAAGTGTGTTGTATTTTAAGTAAATAATTACCATCTCGTAATTACTTCCTCAATAAGTACATTGCTTCATTAATCATTATTATTGTTGTTGTTATTCTTTTTCTCTGAAAGATCGGAATGTGTAAGATTATTGAGCTTAAGGTCAATATATACTGATTATATGATATATGACAACCTTTACTTCAGTATACAGTAAAACCTCTCCGAAAGCCAAGGGTGGTCCACTTACACAGGTTTCAACATACTGTAGTTGCCTAATTATTTTCAAAATATCGGTTTTACCAGTAGTTGCCTAATTATTTTCAAAATAGCTGTAAATCACAGCATAAGGCAATTATAAAAGTCAGTGTTCTGTGTGAGTGCTATTTGAATAGTCCAAAATGGCAATAATAAATGTATTTCATATATTAATGGGCTGGTTAGAGTATAAATCACAAACTAAACTTGAAATCTACAAAAAAACTGAGGACATAGAAGATCATATCATAGGAAGACATGTCCACCTGTTAAGATTCTTTCAAAGTTAAAAACCAACTTTTGACAAGTGATGTGTGGGTGATAATATAGTAAAAGGACCTTAAGTGCCTTTACCATACCTGTAAACAATACATTCTGACCTTGCTATTCTGTTTTCAGATAGATAAGTGATGTCATTCTTTTCATGCCATGTTTTAACAAGTTTATGATGTTCAAAACATTGTTTAACTTGTCAGACGGACTTCCTCATGATAAGTCTTAACTATGATGTCATTTAATTGATCTGAATATTTTGGTGAAATTAAATGTAATTTTTGTTTAAAGGTTATAACCATCTGTCATGTGAAATATCATATTGAATTGTGAAAGGTTCACCTTGTTTAACGAGCATAAAACCACATAGGAAATACCTGTGCGATATATTAATAAGCTCTCAACAAAAATTTGAACCTGTGTGAATCTTCTCAAAAACTAGTAATTCATACTGATTCACAATTTTGAATTTGAATTGTTGTTTTAATGTTTTTTCAAGCATGATAATTAGTATTGTATAGATCCAATACTTGGTTTGAACTTTGGAAAATTTTGATTGAAAATATGACGTTGTAATTCATGGTGGCTTTATATTCCCAAAAAGAGGAGACGTTCACAAAGTTGAGTAGATATATGAAGAATTACCATTCGCCACCTTGATCAAAAATCATAAAAAAAGTTTCCCAGTAAAAAAACAAGTGTGAAGTGATCATATGTTTCAATGCTATACTTAAATTGTAATTTAAGCCATTGTTGTTTCAAGTTCTAATTTTTTATAAATTTGCTTTTAGGGAGGTACACACATGTTGATTAATCAATTAACCGACTCAATGGACAATTTGTAATCTTAAATATTTCACAATCGAATCTACTTTACTTTTGTTAGCTTTTGGATTCATATAGAAAGAATGAAATTAAGTTTTCAAATATTTGCTAAATACCAAACGAAGTAAGTGTTGTGTGTTTTTTGTAGCCCCAAAACCACATAAATCAATATATTGGTCGTTATTAAGGGTGAAAGGGTCACTTTGTTCCGTTTATTCAAAATGTTGGTACTTAACTCTGAAACAAAAGTCTGGTTTTCAACTAGCCTAACATATTGATGTAAAGTAAAAGTTCAACTTTTGTCCATTTCTTTATTTATCACTTGTCATGATTTCTTTTTAATTTCTCTGTATGTTTCAAACATAAAATACTGTATGGTATATGATTTAATTTAAATGGATAGAAATTATCATGTGAAAATGTGTAGGACCATCTTTCAAAGCATGATGTTTAGTATACAATATGTCGTGATTACAAACCAATCGTTGATCTATATCACGCCATACTAAGATAATTCTTTTGGTGGAAATGCTATACAAAAGTTATCTACATAGTTCCAAGGTCATATCGACATCCTCATAAATATTAAAAAGTGAACATTTTATTGCCCCCTGAAGCACTTCTTAGTAAATAAAAGATACCACATCAGGATCTTGAATTTTAGTCATACTCTGCAGTTGTCTAGATCCCCGCTCCCTTAAAGCTATACAGTCTTTCGTATAACCCCAGAAATGCCATATTGTTGGTAAACCAGTTCTGTAATGTGCCATGTTTCTGTAGGCTATGTAGGAGACTTATGGTTTTCTGAACGACTTACACGTTCTATTATTTCACCGAGAGACTAGGGTGACCTCGATGTCTAGTTTTCTGTCAAGACGAAAATCAGTCTAATGATTGAATTTGACTTTGTTATTCTCAGGGGATTTTTGTGCTCTATGAATAAATCTAATGAATTTTGTTATTCTTCAACTGGTGTAATAATATTTGTAATATATCCTAGCTATTCTCTACAGACCAGGCATCTGTTGGTATATTTGTAATATTAAAGTTGATCTATACTGTCTACTTGTCTTGGTACATAGACTATATATTGATTTATGAGATGATTCAATCAAATGTTGTAATAACATTTATTGTCGAGAACCATACCAGTTCAGATTGGTTTCATCTGATGAATTTCATCTGCAGAATTTAATACATTCATATCCAAGAGGAAACTCTGTGTATTTATATAACCTAAAAGGTTATTTTGGAAGGATGATTTTCATTTTATCATGTCGTAATTATAATGATCAATGGATATTAAAATGATTACTGCACGATTTTCTGCCATCATTTCTCAGAAGCAAGCATTTATGTTAAACGGCAATAGTCTGCTGTAGTAATATATCATAGTAAAGATTAGACACTCCGATTAATAATTCCCATAGCTCATACTTTCGTGTTTGTATCAATTCAGAAATGATGGGATCATTTACGCTAAATCAATAGTGATTATTATTAGCTATATATTATAATAGTTCCTGGTGGGTGGCGATGGATGCAATCATCAGTTAGAGATGACTAATTCTGAACATCATAGTTCAGCTTGATAGATGGTTGTGTTCTATACATCCTACTGCCATCTTTATTTTGTGTGCAAGTCTATAAGGTTAACATTGTATTCAACAGTTCTATCTGGAAAGACATTACCTGTTAATACGAGTATGGACCGTATGTTGGTTAGTGACAATTATCAAGCTAAATGTAGTACTAAATATTTTTTTGCAATGTATCATATTAACATTGTAACAAAGAGTATCTTATCTCAATATGTGTAACTTGTATATTGAGTATTAATAGTGGTCACCTATTTATTGTAAAAAATGAATTAATTTCTATGTTTATGATTCCAGGTGCACACTTTGCAACATGGAGGTGTGGGGAGGATGGTGTGTGGAAGGAAGAGCCAGATCTCAGTGAGTGTGTGTCTCCTAAAGTGAAGGCATTGAAAAGCAGAGTAAGTATGAAACCATAATGGAATATGTTGTATACAAGTCTATATGCAAAGTTGTACCAATATGGCATTGACATTCTTCTTCTTGTGACTTGTGTGATTACACTTACAATTGGTATATTTATGTAAATAAATTGATTAAGATTTAAGTAGGGAAACAAGAATTTTCTACTCATATGCCATTTATATTCATAATTGCACATGTGATTTCTCTATCGATAGGTCAGTTTGAGTTTTGATAATGAATTAAGATGTTCTTTAGACTTCTTTTTTACTGCTGCTGACCAAACAATGTTTTTAAGTGTAAATCCTGTTTTACGTTTCTTACTGGTATATTCTTATTCCTCCAGCTGGATAATGGTGAGGACCCAGATGTGATTGCTAAAGATGTTAGTGAGATAACAGCCAGACCACTGCATGGTGGTGATCTTTCAGCCACTAGTAGAGTGATGAGTAATATCATCCTAGAGACAGAGTCAAGGGTTAAACGACTGCCAAAGGCTGAGGCAAGGACACTTGTAGAGGATGTCAACCAGGTAGGAATAGTGAAATAGACATTTGTAATAAGTTACATTAGTATTGATATGAAAGGAATATACAGGGTGGGCCAAATTTAATATTATAAGGGTAACACTTTTGGCCCACCCTCCAAATAAACCATTTCATATATTTTGAATGTCCTTTTTCAGATGTCACTTGCAAACATGTGGAAATATTTCATATAAGATTACTTGTACTGTAGGAGCGACATGTATTATCAAATTAAATACCTTGCATTATTCAAAAGGTAATAATAACAATCTATTTCATCAGGCTGTGGTGCAGTCTAGCAGCAACATTCTGGATGACTCGCAGTCTGAAGGCTGGCGCGATCTCCCACAAGCAAAACGCACACAAGTAGCAACCTCTATAGTGGTGAATATAGAAAGTAGTGCGTATCAAGTAGCAGCGACTATCACAACTCCTGGAGTCATCTCTAAGGCTGACAGGAACATCAGTAAGTCAATGAACTCTGTCTTAGAATAAATACAGTGTATACAAGACTGTTATATCTGAAACATTTAATACAATTAGGTACAAAGCAAGCCAATGTACTGGAAAGTGAATCTTGCATGTCCTGGGTTGATGCCTATATCATTTATTGCATTGGTGTTTCCAGCTAACTGCTAAATGAACAAAAATGATTGTCTTGAGAAAATTCACTTAAATATTAATAAGCATATTATTTTAAAAACTATTTGTTTGTTGTTGTAGTGGTTGAAGTAGATGTTGTGTCACGTGACCAGAAGGAGGATATACAGTTCCCACACTCCTCCCACACAGGAGGCTCAGTATGGAAGAGATCTGTTGATACCATCACACTTACAGCCAAGACTGTCATAGAGTTTAACCAGAATGGTAAGTCCTCAATGCCGGCTATATGGGTTGACCTGGGAACATATCTCTACATTCCAGTAGTGTGCAAGCTCATATAATGTATGAAAAAAGGCCAAGACAATCAATCTCTGACTTAACTCATAGTGTCAAACTTACCTTCATCGGGTGTTGTAACTTGCTATTTAAAATGAACAGCCTCAATTAAAATACATCAGAAATAATTGAAATGCTGTTGGTTTACCAATGCTTGCTTCTCTCATACATACTAAACAGCACATATATCCTTGTAGGAATGACGAAGGTTGTATTTGTGGCCTATAACAACTTGAACAACTACCTGGGCTCAGAGCAACAAAACAAGGACAATGTTTCACAAGTTGTCAACTCTAAAGTTGTCTCTGCATCCATTAATGCCAGGAAGGAAAACTTACCACTCAAGGATCCTGTTATCTTTACCTTGAAGCACAATTCAGACAATACTGTAAGTTATGAAGTTGACAATAGGATAATATTACGCATCAATCAAGTGAGAAAAACAAGGTGATCAACATAGAAAAAATACAATGGTCATCTTTCAGTTAAAAAGTGAGGTCTCTAAGCAATCTTAAATTGACTGCAGTTGACATTGGCTGAATTTTCTTTTTGATGGGTTGTATTGAAACATACTAACATTTTGTTTTCTCAAACTTGACCTTGAGTATTTTTTTTCTATGCTAAAATTGTTTCTTCTACCTGCTGAATATTTCATGTGTTACATATATATTGATTTGATTTATAGTCTGGCTTAGACTCTGGGAACCCAAGATGCTCTTACTTCGACTATGAAAGGTAAATACAGAAATGAATATATGTACATGAAATAGAATTTTGGTTAGATTTCATGTGTTGATGAGTCTGACTTGTGATCTACCTATTTAGATGAAGTAGAACCTTAATACTCTTCATTTTTCAATTTATGTTAATATCTGTAGCATAATCATTCGTATTAGAGAATAGTTTGTCATCAGATATATTCTATGTTATAGCGATTCTGTGGGCAGTTGGTCAGAGGACGGCTGCAGAGCTCTATCCACCAATAAGACACACACTGTATGCTCATGTGACCATCTTACCAACTTTGCTGTCTTAATGGATGTTGTCGGAGTCTCGGTAAGAATCAGTTCTATATGATAATTTTTTCTTAAATGTTTGGGTTCAACATGAAATATGTCAAAGTATCTCAGAATCTCAATTGGTAAATTGGTTCAGTACTACTTTGGATAAAGGTTGTAGAAATTCGATCATAGATTTTTAATCTTATAATTAGTGAAATAATCCAGTAGGATATAGGACAAGGCTTGTCAACAAAATGTGTCCTTGACTCAGAATCCAGAACTTAAAATTCAGATTTTCTTTATAATATAATTGCTGAATTCTGTTCCAGATGGCCAGGCAGCATGTGTTTTCCCTGACCTTGATTACTTATGTTGGATTGATCATCTCCTTAGTCTGTCTGCTCTTGGCCTGGCTTACATTCGTTTTCATCAAGTAAGTTAAGAGTTTTTATTTTTGGATTATATGTATTTTATTTAGAGTTTATGAAGAAATATTTATGTTTTGAGACAACTGGTAATTCTCTTTTTTGAATATAAATAACACGAGGCCTTTTAAAAGTGCTTAAGTGACCTTCTAATGGATTCCCATTACTCATGTTTTCTGCCATTGGTGATAATTGCTTCAGCTGATTGTTACAACTACTACATTCTATTTGATTATTTTCAGAAACTTGCAGTGTGATAGAAATACAATCCATAAGAACCTGGTGTTTTGTCTCTTTGTGGCCAACCTTGTCTTCATTGCAGGAATCACACAGGCTGACAAAGTGGTATGTATCTGTCATAAATATATGAGATATATTTACTAATAATTCACCAATCATAAATATTAATATTACCAAGATTTTGTGAATTTAATATGTTTTTTTTACTTATTGTAACTTGATTATGACAGATCAATTAATAAAGTTACTATACGAAATCTGTGTTATCATCTGTTAATATCTCTGTCACATCTCTAGATGTATTCATGAACTGAAAACAAACCAATATAGGATATCAAAGGTGCTCTTATTACTTTCTAAATTTTATAATTCTTTAAATGTTTCTAATTTTGCTCTCCTTTTAGAAAATCATGAATGTATTTCAGGTATTATGCGCCATCATCGCGGCAGTTCTACATTTCTTCTTCCTGGCCTCATTTGCTTGGATGTGTTTAGAAGGCATTCAGCTTTATGTGATGCTCATTGAAGTATTTGAACCTGACAAGTCTCGCAAATTGTACTATTACCTAGCTGGCTATGGTATTCCTGGATTAGTCGTTGGAATATCTGCTGCAGTTCGTCACCAGGGATATGGGACACCTGAATAGTAAGTTAAGCTTATTTAGTAGGTTAAAGGTAACATAAAATATATGACGTGGCAATGAATATTGATTTTTATATTTTTGCATTTCTTAAATGTTGCAATTGATATCTTTATTATTTTTTGGTACGGGCATTCCTAATATAAATATTGAATTCGGATAATTATTATGTGCACATAAAGTTTAATAATGCCATCATCCGCAGTTCACCTGGATTATTGATTCATACAGTATTTAGGATTGCCCCAGATTGTATGAACTCATTCATGTATATTTGTTTCAGTTGTTGGCTGAGTGTTGACAATGGCTTCATCTGGAGCTTCGTTGGGCCAATTGCAGCTGTCATCCTGGTAAGTAGAGACTGATTGCTGCTTAGAGGCCAGAGCAAGTTTTCATTTACCTATATGACTATTGCAATGTTACATATACAGTCTATATAATTAAAGACACAGCATATTACTAATCCACTCCACTATTGGTACAGCCCAGTGCATTAATGTCTTATATTGAGGATATAAAAATAGGATGAAAATTGAAATAGGCAAGGAGACAATATGATAAGCTACCGTTACACTTCAGTTTCAGTTCAAAAAATCTGAGTTAATATTTCCTGTAACATTTTGATTTGGCATTTGCCTGACCTGCTTCACGCCAAGCTTCACTCATGTCAGGACATTTACATGGAAATTAACACAGTTATTAAAGAGTACAGGTATATGATGTATGTTTCAGGTGAACATTGTGATGTTGAGTATTGCCATATATATGATGTGCAAACATGCCAATACAGCATCACAGATCAAAACACAGGAGAAGTCACGCATGGAACAAGCAAGGTCAGTTATTTTATTGAATTAACTCCGATATCAATTTTTATATAATTAAAAATGCATCATACAGCCTAGTCAAATAAACAAAAATCATGTTGAATAGTCTTAAAAAGTATAAACTTACATGGAAACACATTCATCAGATAGTTATGCTAAACATAATTATTAAGTCTTGAGTTGATGTTACTGTGTGATGCTTTATGCAGCCGGAAGCCAGGAGAAAGAGCGGGTAACCATGGTAATGTTGCGAGACAGACAAGTATGTCTCCACAAGAGACCATGTAAGCCACTAGTATAGTCTCTGTGTTGTTCTTGTTAACCTTTCCTCAGTCTTATTTATGTGATAGATTCATATTAAGAAAAGAAGAAGTAAGGCAGATGTGGGCAATAAAATATTACAAATTTTATTGAATTACGTAATGTTACATAATAGTTACAATAAAATAATTTTTGGTTGGGGCAAAAATGCCCGCACATATATGTACATGTGTATAACAATACATGATAATGAGACAAGGGTGGTGGCTGGGGAAAATGGGGGGAAAAGATTTTTACTATAATATAAATCTATATATATATATATATATAATGACTATGAAAATCAGTTAAAATCTATTTTATAAATGTATCGATATCTAGGCTCTAGGCTGTAAGTTGAAATATCTGTGAATGAGACTAGGTAGTCTGTGAAAACAGAAACCCTAGAGCCTGGAAGATTCTGATTGGTTACTGATGTTAGAAGTTTAAAAGGTTAAATATTGCATCACCACACAAATATCCTAATGAAGCATTAGGGTCATTTATGTGATAGATTCATATTAAGAAAAGACAAATTTTATTGAATTACGTAATGTTACATAATAGTTACAATAAAATAATTTTTGGTTGGGGCAAAAATGCCCACGGAATGCTATATAAAGATAGCATGAACGCCCCAACCCAAGGCCTTAAGCACCACCCCCTCTCAAAATCAGAAGGACAAATACCATTATCAGTGTGACTTATCTTAAAGTAATTACTTTAATGATGTCCATTAATTCCTGGTGTGCCTGTTACATGAACAGAGCACTTAAAGATGATTGAGCGTAGCATCCCAATGATATGCTACTGTGATCAAGAGATAGTCAAGTGGAATGCCATTACTTGTAATTAACCATGGAGGTCGTGAGAAATTAAAGATAGCAGATAAGACACACTGAGGGCAATAAATTGAATTAATGAAATCTCTAATGTTACCCTACTTACACCATAGGCTTAAAATTGTAGTACTTGCTGGCATTGTTGTATGAATGATGATTACCTTAATAATAGTTTAATAACAAGATTGGTAGATAATCATAAATGGTAACAGCTTTGCCAGTTTCATCTTGTAAAGCAGGGTGATCTATAGACTATCACAAATGATAAATCCATCTAAAAAATTTAATGTTCATTGAAGTGCTTTGCTATATACATGTATGATATATACAGTACACAAGTTTAAAAATGTAATGATAACATGCATGAGTAGTATATAATATGAGGATAGGTACAAATACCCAATCCTCCAAATGTTATGTAATACTGAGTATATACTACTGATCTAGGTTAGAGCTATCAAGTGGCACCACCGTCTGAGTTATATATTGAATTTTTGAATTCTAATGTATTTTTTCACAGCACTTGATTTCCATCGACCCATTTGTGTAACAATATCTTGGCTCACACCTTCTGATATAAGTTGTGTAGCATGACCAATGCGTAAACTGTGCGAATTATATTTTTTAGGATCAATACTAGCAGCTTCAAGTGAACTCTTTAAGTATTTTACAAATAAAGACCTACAAATAGGTACTTTATGTTCGTCCAAGAATAACGGGCCTTGCTGGCCCCCCCTAAGCTTAAGATAATGTACCATGGCTGAGTATGGGCAATATTTTGATCCCCTTATGGGTGATATCAATATGTTGAAGGGCTGGGTTGGATTGTTATGCTTGCAGTTGGACATTTTGATACAAACACCTGCATTTGAGATGGATATATCGGAAAATTGTATTGTATTTATGTTATCTTTGTGCCATGTGACTTCCCCAACTCTTAGAAAAGCACCATATGTGAAGAGAAAGAGAGCAGTGGTCATAATTGCTATATAGTTGTTAGCATAAATCACCGGTATAATGTCAATAAGTTTTTTAAGAATGTTCAAAGTAATTGGAAGCCTACCATCATTAGAAGGCCCTCCCATTAACTGTGCTCCCTTCTGGAGCTTTCTAATGATGAAACAGTCTGCTGGGTCTGGGACATCGCATATCTTATGTAAGAAAGATAAACCTGAGACATATGTGTTGATGGATGAGCCAGAGTAGTTCAGGAGAGATAGATAGGCAATGAACTGTGATAGCTGTTGGGTCGAAATGGGGAACTGAACACCCTTTACTGTGCTGTTACTGTGGGAACAGAACTTCTTATATAATGTCCAAGCTCTGAGATAGTTTTCTTTTGACTTTGTGGTGAGACTTTTAGACATCAGTTGTGTAATTCTTGCAGTAATGTCAGATTTGGAGAAATCTTGGTGGGCGAACTTTCGAGCCAGGGTGCCAATGCTTTGGCTTTTTTTACCTGCAAGCGTGATAATTGATCAGAGATAATGTTATGTTTACCACAAATATGCTTAGCTTTGAAAAGTATGTTATGTTTTAAACAAGACAGGACAAGTTGTCTCAGTATTTTGAGAGATGTTGTATTCCTTGTTGTGGCTGTGTTAATGATGTCTACTACACCCTGGTTATCACAGTGAAATATGATCTTGTGGTTTGCAAGGGCAGATCCCCATGTGTGTATAGCAACATAAATGGGAAAAAGTTCTTTTGAAGATATGTCCCAGTGTCTTGACTGTTCATCCCATGGAATGATGAAGTACTTTGAACCTAGGACACCTGCACAAGCGTGAGAACCACTAGCATCCGAGTAGAAATTGATTTTTTCTGAGTTGACCCATTCCTGGTGTAAGAACATGGAAATACCATTGTGATTTTTCAAGAACAATTTCCAGATCATAAGATCTTCTTTGACCTCATCAGGAATATTTATGACAAAATTGGAATTTTTTGATCTGATCAACCCTTTTGTGAGATTGTACATTTTACGGATAAATGTTCGACCAGGGGCAATAACTTTGCAGGAAAAGTTCAATAGACCTAGCAATGACTCCAGTTCTTTAAGGGTTATTGTTGTTGCATCATAGTACTTGTCAATTTTGATTTTGAGTAATTTTAACTTTTCCTGTGGCAGTCTTGCTTCCATTTTGATTGTGTCCAATTCTATACCATACACAATTTGACATGTTTTTGGCTTGCATGTTTTTGAGTCTTTGATTGGAAGACCAATATTTTTTGCTACTTTGAGAAAAGTTTCGAGATTTTTGTTGCAGGTTCCATATGTCTTGCCAATGAAAACGAAATCATCGAGATAGTGAGAGGTGTCTTGTATTCCAAAGGAAATGTTCAATATTTTCTCGAGATTGGAGCTAAATCTCTCAAAAATTTGGCTGGAAGAAGCGCAACCTTGTGGCAAAACTGTATCATAATAATACATATCATTCCATGAAAAACCTAACAGGTGATGGTCCTCTTTACAAATAGGAATAATTCGGTAAGCATTTTCGACGTCAGATTTTGAAATAAAAGAACCCCTCCCATTTTTTTGGATTAAATGGATAACTTTGTCTATGGAGTCATAGTGAACTGTTGAAGCATGTTCGGAGATACCGGCATTCACTGAGTTGGACTGCCTACTGGGGAAACTTAGGTCATGTATTACTCTGAATTTACCATGTTCTTTCTTTGGAATCAGGCCAAGAGGTGAAGATCTAAAATTTTTCAAGGGAGGATTTGAGAATGGTCCAATAATTCTATTAGCGCTTAATTCTTTGTCTAGATATGCTTCAATGACCTTTGGGGACTTGTTAACTGAATTATGGTTGTATGTGATTGAGGATTCTATATTCCTGGGGCCCTCATATTGTAATTGGAAACCGACTGTAAAACCATTTTTCAGAAAATTGTGTTCAGATTCATTTAGGCATTGCATAATTGCTCCTAAGGGTCTCACATTAATCGGTGTTATGATTTTGTGTGTCTGTGCACTTGAAAGCAGACATTGGGGATGTGTGTGTTTCTCTTTTGCATTTAAAGCATAGATGTTTGAATTTGCAGGAGGAGTTTTTTGTACATTTTCCAAATTTTTGGAATGAGAAACAGTATCCCTTTGGGATGGTGGATTGTTTGTTACCGGAGTATTTTTTGTCTGGTTTTTGGTTGACTGGCTTTTGGGTTTCAAGAAAGGGCTGCCCTAGGCGTAGTGAAGCTTTTGAGAAAAGTTCAGTGTTGAAGTGGTCCCATTGAAAATTCATTTGCTTCTTGTTGAGTCTAAAGTTTTCATCATAGAGCTTAGCTGTTTGAAAGTTTCCGTATTGGGCCATTTCTCTAATATCTTCACCATATTTCAATAGCTTGGTGACCTCATTTTTGTGTGCTTGGCAATAAATTGATGTGTAAATGTGAAAAGCAGTTGTCCAATTGTTTATGTTGTATATCAGGTTCTTTACCTTTGGGGGGTTAACAAGATCGCTTATAGCTTGACTTAGGGGGTTAACTAGTTTTGGTCTTAAATCTTGAGTGGCTGTTAATAGTTGGTTGAAATCTACATAGGCGTTTGAGACAATTTGTTTTTTAATTTTTTCTTCAATTCTGGATGTTAGGGGAATTCCTGCCCCTGTTAATGGAATAATATTTGGTGGTGCCAAATGATAGGACTCACCCGCACTGGCCTCTTCTGTGGGAGCCTTCAGGAAGTTCTCTATAATCTCTCCCATGTTTGAATCTGGCGGAGAAGCTGAAGTTGAAGGCGACGGTTCCTGCTCTTGCCTGAGCTTTTTGAACAAAGACTCCACAATTGCATCCCTGTCAGCTTCACTCAGACTTCCTGATTGTTTTCTCTTTTCCCCCCTATTTTGAGTGGCAGGTTCAGAGGCTGTATCCCCTTGCACTATGGTTGACCTATTTGCACTTCTTAGTTTTGGCATTGTGGTTTACCTGGAATACAGAGGGCAGCCAGAGAATTTTTTGGAAACATTGTGTTCTTACAAAAATAAGGTTATGAGGAAATGATTAAATTGCGTCTCATAATGAGAGACTAATATATAACACATATAAAAAACAACATGAGTACTGCATCTCATAATGAGACGACTCATATATAACACATATAAAACAACATGAGTACTGCATCTCATAATGAGACGACTCATATATAACACATATAAAACAACATGAGTACTGCATCTCATAATGAGACGACTCATATATAACACATATACAAACAGCATGAGTACTGCATCTCGTAATGAGACGACTCATACATAACACATATAAAACAACATGAGTACTGCATCTCATAATGAGACGACTCATATATAACACATACGAAAACAGCATGAGTACTGCATCTCGTAATGAGACGACTCATACATAACACGTATAAAAACAACATGAGTACTGCATCTCATAATGAGACGACTCATATATAACACATATAAAAACAACATGAGTACTGCATCTCATAATGAGACGACTCATATGTAACACATATAAAAAAACAGCATGAGTACTGCATCTCGTAATGAGACGACTCATACATAATACATATAAAACAATATGAGTACTGCATCTCATAATGAGACGACTCATATATAACACATATAAAAACATGAGAACTGCATCTCAAATGAGACAACTCATATATAACACATATAAAACATGAGTACTGCATCTCAAATGAGATCGTTCATACCAGAACAACTAAATGTTTACAACTTAAGATATTACTCTGCTGGGAATGATGGTGGTGATAAGGACTTACCAATATGGATATCCCTAGTAAGGATGAGTGATCTTTTTAGATTATCATGAAATCTTTGGAGGCCTATGTCATTTAGATGAATTCCATCCCAGATAGTTTGATTCTTAAGTCCGTGAAGGTTTAAACCTTTGTTTGGAAAAATCATTATTTGTTCCCTTGCTAGATGAAAATTACACTTTTTGGCAGGCTTTCCTAATAAATGCCATATATATTCATTCACTTTATCCACTTTTTTGTTATAATCACTTGTACTTGGATGTATTCGGTGGAATAATAGCCCAATGCTGACGCATTTTACAAATTCATGTTGCAACAGATAGTTGCCAACTGATATAATGGCATTGGCAATCCTCTCCGGGTCTGAACCAGGGATGTCAATATCATTCTCTCCCATCTGGAGATAAATCAGCTCTGGTGCAAGTGTTGATATTTGTTTATACAAATGTGGAAGGAGGTGTTTTTTCTTGTTTTGAGATGATGATGTTAGAAGAACCCCTCCCCGTATACCTTGACACTCGATTTCAAATTCTGATGCGTTTAATTTAAAGTTAGGTGAGCTTTTTTCAGTGAAGTTCCTCAGCCAATATATGAATGATTGTCCGAATATGAGAGTCTTTACCGCTGCCATACTAATCCCAGCAGAGTACAAATAGGTTAGGTGTAATGTACACTTACCAAGTTTGCTGATAAAACTGATTTCCTAAGTACTCGTAATATCCAATTGTAAGGCTTGATGACCTGTGTTTGAGTCAATTCTCCTTTTTATGAATTTAAAAAACTACTACAAAAGATTTTTACTATAATATAAATCTATATATATATATATATATAATGACTATGAAAATCAGTTAAAATCTATTTTATAAATGTATCGATATCTAGGCTCTAGGCTGTAAGTTGAAATATCTGTGAATGAGACTAGGTAGTCTGTGAAAACAGAAACCCTAGAGCCTGGAAGATTCTGATTGGTTACTGATGTTAGAAGTTTAAAAGGTTAAATATTGCATCACCACACAAATATCCTAATGAAGCATTAGGGTCATCTATGTATATCACTCTAATCTACATATAGATGTCAGTCTAATCCATATATATATAGAAGTGGCATTTTGGATCTTACTCTATGTATATATGATATTATATACTTCTGATTTCTCCATGCCAAATATTTTGTAAGGTTGATTAAAGGTGCACCATGCACCAGATTAGGGATCATCTCAAGATGTTTCTTTAACAGTCACCATTTCCAACATGTGTATGTATGTATATCTGGGATCTTGAGGTGGTCCCTCACTGAAACAAGACATTAGGCATGATCTTCACTTGAATGCTACTAAGGACTATATCCTCATATTCAAGTAGAAATTGTTTTGACTGAAACTTATTTTCAAACTTTTCTATATCTAGCAACTTGAGATATGAACTTATACAAATGACTAGTCAAGTTTCAAAAAGATATATACCAAGAATTCAACATATAGGATGTCTTTGGAAAACTTATATTATTTGTGGATAGTACATTTGTATACTGTATATGTAAGGACTTTTGAAATTAATCATAAGGCATAATATTTCTATTGTTACTATTCCTGCATCTGCAGAGATAATTCTAAAGCCCCTGGGACACAAAATGAAATCCCCAAACCACCATCTCGAACTGAGGAAATCACGTAAGGCCATATTTGGTCATTATGTCCATATTTGGTTTTGGTTATATGTAATTTGTTGGTGCAGTACCCTGTTCACTACATTGTTATTTCACCGCTTTTGATTAATATTTGTCTTGAAGTTGATATTTATTATTTGACTTCATACGTGAAATTTGGCAGTGTTTGTCTGTTTATATTTATGTTCAATATTGTGGTCTGTATTGTATATACCTGTACATGCTTTTCTGGTATTACCTTATATCCCATTAGAAACACAGAAATGCAATTGAAAAGCTTTGATGTGTCACCTTATACGTATAACTGTGTGTATCCACTTTATATTAGTTCTACTTCATTCAATGTTTGCATGCATTGACAAACTATTCAACAATTAATAGATTCAATCTGATTCTTTTGGTAATTACATACTGTTCTGTATGTTAGCATGAGATAATGTGTATTTTTGTTTTTGTTTTATTTCTGGACCGAGGAAGCAGTTCTCTGTTTGTTATTGTTTTGTAATACATGTGGAGTATGTACACCAAATCATTTACAGTAAATTGTTGTTTCAATAAGAATTTTTGAGTTGGTTAAGGTTAGATTAGATTTTTCCTTTTTCCTTCTGAATCTTTTCTATATATATAGTAGTCTACTATCTTTCTTGTGTGGGAAGCATGACCTGTTAGAGGATTGATATTAAATAATTGATCAGTACTTTTCATTACTTTGATAGAATACAGTTTATTTGTAATTGTGTGTATAGTTTGAAAACTAAACTCATGCACAAATTTTGGCATTTTGTCGAGTGAAAAATATGAGATGTGTGCAGTCTCTTATATTTATTTTTATAACACCCAGACTTGACTAATCAATCAATGTTATATTTCAGATCATGGATTAAGGGAGCCGTTGTGTTGATCGTGTTGTTAGGCCTGACATGGTCCTTTGGTTTCCTGTATGTGAGCCAGCATACCATTGCCATTGCTTACATCTTCACCATTCTGAACACTCTCCAGGGCATGTTCATTTTCATATTCCACTGTATTATGAATGAAAAGGTAAGGATTGATGACACTTATCTAATCAATTTAATTTTCTTATTGAGAACTTATTACTTTTAAATGTAGATACATATATAATCTGATTAGTAAAGATATAACTATCACCTCTTATGACATCAATTATATTGTGCCAACTATAAGGGAAGAATAATACTAATGAAAGTATGGGATTGTTGTTCATAAACAATCAATCAAAAATGTGAATGAACAAATATATCTCAGATAACCATATAGGGATGCAATCGCCGTTACCATGGTTTATATTTAACAATGAGTTTTTTAATTTGGCAATTAGGTCCAGAAGGAGTATAAGAAGGTTGTTAGGAGAACAGAATGGCTGCCTGATTGTATCCGGGTCAAGTATGGAGAACACAAGGGCCTCTCATCTACACCTCCCCAGTCTACTTCTTCAAACAATGTAAGTGCTACATGAATCTTGTCATGGATTTGGGCATGCTGGGTAAATTACTTGGTGGCCATTTTGAATTTTTGATAAAAGTTTCTTGTTTCTATTCAGAATCTTTTCATGATGTTGTGGATTATTCAAGCTATAGGTCACCTGAGCTATCTGTAGAGTTGATACAGAATATCATGTGATGTCATTTCCCTTTCAGTTGTTTAATAAAATGCTGAGTGCAAGACGTAGGAAGAAGTCGTCAACTAGTACCCTGCCAAAAAGCTCTGGACCCATAGCATCAAAATGTAAGTGTTTATCGGTTCTTCTAGATATGTTCACATATTGCTGTTTGTCCTGGCTAAATGTATCATTGAATCATTTAGTTATTTAAAGTAGACTTGATATTTCCGAATGGGAACATCAGATCATAAATTTTAGTCATTTGTTTTCATGCGCATCTTTAAAATGGAGGGAAATGCATAGCTTTATATTTCTATTTTGTGGTCGTTTAGCAATGGTAAGGTAAAGTCATCATTTTAAAAAATTGAAACAAATCTTATAAATAACTGCACATTTGCAATGATATCATGAGGATATTTTATGGCAACAAGCACATTATGGTAGATGACATGTAAAGAGTGCTTATGAGAAAACTCATCAAAAGATTGTACAAGGTTGTTTTCTTGATATTTGTATTTTATTTACATATGTTTCCCTTCAGCGATATTTTATCTTAATCTGCGTGAGTGTGAGTACGTATTTGCATGCAGGGTTAGAGTTCAATTAATGGTGCCGTTTAAGTGTTTTATTGTTAAACTTTCCTTACTATTAATGCCTTGAAGACGAATTTGCATTTGTCATTACATTTAAATGGATTCCTGTTAACTAATATCAGCTGCCATGGAGAATGAGTTCAGGTTTGAAATTCATTAACAAATGCATTTGATTGATGTATACTTGATGTATATGCTGCGCTGAAATGGAATTTGCGTCAAAATATGTTTTGGCATCACTCAATAAATATCACTGGCTTGAGCTACAACTTTCTGCCACGTAATATGATAACAAGAATGCTATGACCTTGATGAATGTACATGTATTTATGAATATGAAATCAAAGATATCGGTTGTGTGGGTAGGTTTCTTTGAGTTTGCAAATACTTGTATCTCTGGCAATTCCTGTGTGTGATCCAAACATGGCTTTGGTATAAATGTAATTTTGATGGATTTTTCTATTTAATATTTTTGCCTCTATCACAGTAAAGCATCTCTATGTTGTCTAAATGTTCACTTAGGGTTCAGGGGTTTCACATTTATTATTTTTAAAATATTTTTTTGTGTTGTTGCCTAATATAGGGATGTCACAATATGGTTGTAAAATAAATACTTGAACATATGGAAAATTTTGAAAATTGTACAATAATTATGAATTTGAATACTTTTTACTTAAAATATATTTTTCTGGTTTCAGGGCATTATCAGAATATGAAACCGAATATTGAGAACCAGTCAAATGGCGTCGAGTCAGTCTTTGCCGACTCTGGCCAGGGGTCAAGTGCAGGTCCTCTCCCTGAAAAACATGACGTAGAATCCCCTCCCCCACAGATCATAGTGGATGATGGAATTGATGCTGATTTATCAATGATTGATGCATCTATAGTTGACAGTGAATTTGTCAGCGAATATTGCAATGCCAATTTGGCAGTCACCAATGAGAAGCCACCAAAAAGTAAACCTGCCGATAAATCAAAAATAAGGTTGTCAGCTATCTCAGATAAGATTGATTTCGAATCAGAGTTCAGTGATGCTGAGCTGTTTAAAATGACAGATCGCAAAACGAGAGATATCGAAGAAGAAGAAGAAAAGAAGCCTCTGACTTCCAGAACTGAATCGGAGGAAAACCTTATGAACAAATTATTAGAAGAAACAGCTCCTAAACGTCAATCTCTACATAAAACAATTAGTGATTGTGGTAATATCCAAGGGGGGACACACCCCTGCCCCCCTGGGGAAGACCTAGGGGATAGTAACACAGATTTGTGTAGAAGCACTCCCAATATGAAATTCAACCCTAAAGCTGTTGGGGCACAAAGACATCTAAATGACTCCAAGTGCCAGGCCAGTCTGCCAAATATTAATCTCGCTTATGAGGCCTCGGATAATTCCGATGAAGACAGCCTTAAACGTCTAGTGTCTAAAATCACCCAGTATGCTAATGATGATGGCCTGATTACGCATTTTCACGGCAAGGCAGTGAACAGAAATAGCAATGATTCCAGTAAATGGTACAATAACAATTCACCGTCATTCAGGCCAACATCTTCTGACTGTTAATGATGAGGTGTGACAAAATATTGACCAAATATTCAAAATATTCCAACGTAATAAGGTGCAGAAATGTATTTTATAGTGTAAGGTTATAGTGAGTTTTAAGTGTCTTGATTATGCATGGCTATGGCTGATGGACTTAGTCTCTCTTTTTCCACTTTGCCAATTTTTGTTTTATAAACAACACCGAATAATTTATGATGACAAGCTGCAAGATTATTTTCAATTTTAGCTTATCGAATGTAAGTCTATTGGCCTAACTTAATATTTTGCCAAATGGAGTAGTTAATTTGGACCCAGTTAAGATTTTCTTAATTATAATAATGTAAAATGTCCTGAAATAGAAAATGTATTTATATTTGGTGAAAAAAAAATTGAAAAAATAAGAATTTTGAGGAAATATGCAAAACTGATCAAATGCTGAAACAAGGCAGGCCTTTTTAGACGCATGTGGATTATGTTCTGTGTTTTGCCTGCTGTACAATACAGTGTAGTTTAGTATATTTATATACATGTATGATATTACTATATATGTCACATATATCTGTATACATGCACTTTGTATTTTAATACTACCAAATTGAAACTGAAACAATCCATTTGATATAATTGGTGCAGATGTTAAAGGATCATGGGATATGGTTTGTACATCATTTAATTATGTCATGATTTTGACACATAAGTGGTATCATAAGAGTAGTCTTTATACAGCTGATAAATTTTTGAGCAAAAAGCAAATGCAAAAGATTTGTAAATGGGAGAAAATTTACTGTCACTCCATGAAATTTTTGAGTTGACCACTGACTTGAAGTGACATGCAGAGTTTTTGAAGCCTAAAATTATATAAAGTTTGTTCTTAGATAACATATCTTGTTAATAAGACTAAAATTACCTATAAAATACACCGCACGATGAATAAAGGTTGTGACTCAATCATAGAATGTGCTTGATATAATAATATTATGCAGACTAGATTATATATAGATAAATGTACATGTATTAGCACCGGATATCTATAATGGCATTAAAACAGCACTGAGATCTATCTTATATTGAACAATTTTGTTATACAAATGCTTTTAAACAGCAAACATTTTCATTCTAAATATTTGTAAATGTCATCATTTTTGTGTTTTGCTCGTTTCTGTAGGCATGTGTTAAATCTTTTATTTTGTTTATATGTACAATTGTACTACAGCTGATCCCTTTAAATAAATTGTTTTGATGCAAATATTTTAGAAGAAACTGTTTTGATGCTCTAGAAATGCTGTTCATGTGAAAATGTATTCAACAGTGATTGAATATTTAGTGTATGAAATGTTGCCGATTCAAGTGCCATATTTAGAAACTTTTATTTGCTTTTGCTGTACCTTGAAAAGTATTATATTAGTGACATTTGATTACATATTTGTAGATTTTAGTAAATCAGAGGACGCTGTCAAAGCCATATACATGATGAATACATGTATTTCAATCAGGTATCTCTATAGGTGCTTTTTGTAAAGAATATAGAAATAATGTTTCTTAGTACTTGGAATCAGCTCACAGCATGATATGCTAGGACTCACTATACATGAATTGAATTCAGAAGTGTGACGCATGATTTGCATAAAATGTGACACAAACCCGCTTATGCTGTGACACATTCTGTGATTTATAAATATTATATGTATATATATGTGGATTGTACATTTTGTTCTAATGAATATTATATTAAGACATTGATGGGTCTCAGAGGCCTTCATTTTGAATATTTTTTATTTTGTAAACTTTATGTGCAAATAAAACTATGAATAAATTGTATTGACTAGCTCATGTTTTTTTTAAATGTGTTGAGAAAATTAGAGTTTAATCAAAGCCATGTGATTAGCTACATAGTCAAGTGTAAAAATAATTGAAATCAGATTTATACGATCTTTGAGAAAAGCCCTCCCGGAGTCTATTTCTCCAATTTTGGCGAATTTCTTCCTATTTGTTGATTAATCCATTATAAATAATTCTTTGATTTGAATGTCCAGCTTAACTTCTGCAAGGGAGAATTTTCACATACAGTGAAAGAAGATGTTGTTCTGATAAAATGAAGTACTATTTACACACAAGGATGTTCAATCAAATAAAACATTAAACATAAAGCATTGTTTAAATCTGCATGTTTCCAATTTTATTTTTAAAATTTCAAAGTTCTTAATTCTTATCCTAAACTGCCTTTCTTAATTTTGATATCATTATCATTTTAACAGATTTCTGATTCTTTCAGTCTTCCTTTTCATCCAGTCCAACCAACATTTTAAATTTCTATTTTTGATGGTCATAGTTTTTTCAATGTTTCATCACAAGTTACACTTTACATATACTTTTACATTTAAGTCTATGGACTATAATTTTTACAGTTTCATACAATTTTATAATAAATTAAATAATTTACAGGTCTTTATATATTCACAATGAAAAAGCTAACAAAATATACAAACCAAGTTGAATTGAAATCAAATTCATTTAGCACCGTTGTGCAACTTTATATTTCTAAATATACAAATGCGTGCTTAAAAACTACAGGGGGTCAAAATAAAATGCAATTTGACCCGCCATATAAACTCTGAGAAATAAAAAACAAAAACCACTCATCACTGTACTGTACCAGCAGTGCTCAGTGGTGTATCAAAAGTGACAGAAATGAATTGTATTGGCTACAGCGTGTAGTTCAAGATACAAAAGTACCTCTTACAAAGTACTTCTTAACACTTTGGTTTAGCCTGTGCATCTTGATATATTCTACATTAGGACAATCTTTAAATTATGAACAATAATGTGAAATATCCTACATCACCAAGAAGCCTTTTGTCAATAAAGAGAAAATACTTTACCATTCAATGTCCAAAGTGTGACGAAAAGTACGAATATACCATAGCAGCATATACTGTACAAGTAATTTAATGCACTACCTACTTTATATCAGTAAAAATATACGACATAGTCATATACCATATAGGACATAGTCATATACCATGTATGACATAGTCATATACCATACAGGTACAACAGTAGACTCAAATAAGCGCAGTAATCCTCAAGTATTCATTCTTTAATCTACATGTCACATTAACTATCACCTCTATCTAATCAACCTAGAACTGTTCTCTGTCTCGAAACGAAAACTTATTTGACCTTCTCATTTGAAGGAATCGAAAGAGACAAAAGGCTTCAAGGTTAAAAGGAAATTTGACATGACTTAATTAAGTACAGAAGTATATCATATTTTCCAAATAATTTAAACCTCAAAATCAAATCACAAATTGCATAAAATTATAGTATGTTTTAATAAAATATGAATTATGGCATATTCATATACACATATTGTTTATAATGGTATATATACAATAATACATTTGTAGACTATTGAAAGTAAGTCGCATTTCAATGTTCCCAAAACTGCGTATCTTTGTGCATTGTCTTTTTTGAGATTCACATTTTCTCAACATCATGATTATTATTTCACTCAAAATATGAAGACATTATAACCTTCTCTTTCAACTTGATTCACATCAATTTCATTTGTCAAGTGAAATATTTATATTTATCGAGTATCTAAGTGTCATGTTCTATCTATGTACCTGATTGGTACAATACTGTCCTAAACTACTCATATTGTACTGAATACAACTTATATTGTACTGAATAGCACTTTTATTGTACTAAATACAACTTATAATATTGTACTATATAGCACTAGTATTGTTCTAAATAGCACTAATATGTGCTAAATAGCACTAATATTGCACATATACCCTATGATGCAAATTGTGATACCACAAATCTCAGCCTATCACATACATAAAAATCTCACCAGAATACGAACAGAAATCTCCCCTGTGTATATGAGGTATGTTACCAGAAAGATCTGCAAAGACAAGATTTCCTAAATCTATTGATCTCTTGCTATGATGTCATGATTCCCATGGTTACACAATGGATCTTGAAATTAGCATAGCAAAGAGAATGTTCTGATAACGGACCCCAGATTATTCTACAACAACAGGTGTCTAAATTTGGATATCACATAAAATCTGATGAGATGGTCATGTATGGGAGACTCTAAATAATTTACTGCACAAATCTCTAGTTACAGTTTCCTGTAAGCAATTAGCAACTAAGTTATTATTTACACACGTTATCATTATGCATTTAATAACACATTATATAAACAATATATATATGCACACTTTTATTTTGGACTGATATCTTTTGTAATAAGGAGGATGCTTTAGAAAATCAGAAAACTGGATAAATTGATTAATAGTTGAAGTGACAGTTAATACAACTTCCAGTATTATCATTCGAGTGGACATTATGGGAGAAGTCCTCCCTTTATGGTTTGGTAATGGGAGAAGCCCTGCACTTTATGGTTTGGCATTATGGGAGAGGTCCTCCCTTTTATAGGTTGCTATGGGAGAAGCCCTGCACTTTATGGTTTGGCATTATGGGAGAGGTCCTCCCTTTTATAGGTTGCTATGGGAGAAGTCCTGCCCTCTATAGGTTGGCATTATAAGAGAATCCTTTCTCTTTGTGCATTGGCATTATGATAAAAGTCTTCCTCTGACATGGATTGTATCTAATTCCCTAAAGCATATCATCCCTTAGTCTAATACATAATTGTTAAAGCTCAAGAATCAACCACTTTCTCACTATCTTTACATAATATACATATATGAAGAGAGTCTCCTTTGCAATAATGATGTGCGTCTTCCTAGATATACAAAGTATACATGATGTACTGTATAAGTCATGGAATAGGTTGGATTGTATGTAATATACTGTAATATATAGGCATGGTATATATCATTGAAATAAACTGCAAAATGACTTCATTCTGACATTTGTCCTTGGAAAGTCCCAAGTGTGTACCTTATTGGAAGTTCAAATCATACAAAATATTACATCTGCTATTATTCAAAGACTTTGGAATCATATCTACCACGTCCACCTGTCATATCATTACATTATAAAATGAAATAATATCCCTAGATGCCACTGCATTCAAAACATGTGACATGATGAACATTAGATTGAAATTATGATTAGTACCAACAGTACTGCATATTAAACCACAGCACACTGTACCAGATATCAGATACCAAGGATGACCATATTAGGTAAGTTTCTTGCTCTAAGGTGTCTAAATGGTACCTTGCGATCTGTTAAAATGAGATATACCGAAGCTAGAATATCACTTTTTATTTGACTTAACCATGTCTGTAACATGTTTATATATAGAGTAGCAAGAAAATAGACATCCATATACTGCATGTATCTACTCTACATTACGATATCAGGTATTATCATTTCACTAGTTCTATAGTACACTAAATGTATTATACATACAAGTACATCTAGTCGTGTAACTGGTGATTTCATATTATGCCATTCTGTTAGAATTCATGACATCTTTGATTAGTCATCATAAAAAATGTTCAAACTTGTTCCAACATTAAAAATATTTAACATTATTCTGATGTCTAAATTGTTGCTTTTTAAGCTATTTCAAAAAGATTGTCTCCAATATGGTAATATTGAACAATGCCATGAAATGTGTCTTGCATCAACAAATATGGAACTGCGTATAACCTTTGAGGCAGATGTGTTCCAACAATATCAAATGAGAATTATTCTATAGATACTGAGATAACAACTGGTAAATTAAAATGGAGATATAGTACATATATTTGATTGCAAAGAACACTTACAGATGTGGAGTCACATGTGCAGAGGTGGGGCTACATTTACAGAAGTGGAGCTACATTTACAGATGTGGAATAACATATGCACAAGTCCTATTTAAATGTGGATAGTGCAGATGTGCAGCCACATGAATATTAACATTTCTTTTAACAGCTGATGTGAAGTCACAATTACACAGAGTAAGTTGTCAGCTCCAATTCTGAAACTCCATTTGTTTAAATCTGGAATCATTTACAGATGGAGTCACATTTTTATATGCGAAACCACGTGTATAGATCTGGAGCCACACATTCAAATGCAAAGCCTTGTATTCTTCAGATGTGATGTCACATCTACTGCTGTGAAGCCACATGCACATATGTGGTGCAACACACTGTTCTCATCAGGTGTTTGTCATTCAATGACAGTTAGGCCTGTCATATACTTGGTCCATTGATGTTAGCATTTAAACCTGGATGTACATGTATATATCTAAACTCCCTTCAGCTATCTCCTGGACCAGAGTAACCATTGTTTACAGCTTAGATCTCCAAAGCTTGCTTTCTCCTTGAAAGTTTGGATCTGTAAATATGAGATAGTCTGTGTAGGAGTGTGAGTCCATATAAGGCAAGGCAAATTCCTAGGGACATTTTGTCAATGTTGGTACTATTTGGTCTGAGGAACTGATCTATGCTTGTATCACCTTGTAGTAATAACAACATATTTAATTGAGCAAAGCAAAATTATTTTATATACAAAACCTACTATATAGAGGCCAACAAACATGTTACAAATGTTATAATAAACTCATTTGCCAAAAGCAGTTAGGAATATGAGGGTTAATTCTAACCTTATCTGGCCAGCTAGGAGAGGGTTAATGGCATAGAGCCAGTCATGGACATCTTTGTCATCTAGAGTCTGCAGCAGAAAACCTCGGTGTTTTGTCATCACAGAGAAAGTATTAGGATTCTAGAAATGTTATGTAGAATAAAACGTTATTCATAATTGGTTGATTACCAAAAAATACATTCATACACACATTCATAATCATTGTCAACATTCAATTTAATTGTAAAAAGGTAAAAATACAGCTGAATGAAAACTTGAAAAAATGAAATAATTTTCTCATGTGGTTTTTATTACCTTGAGCATGGCCTGCTGATCTTCACTGTACTCAATCTGTGCTGTAGCAAGGTTAATAAGCCCTCTTTCTACAGGGTCCTTTTCATTATTGTAGATGTACACATAGGGCCTGCGGACAACCTAGAAAAGGAAATCATATGTGTTGGTTTTGGTTTCTCCAAAAATGCATCATGCATGAACAAGGTTACATTGTTGGTTGAACAGAATGTCACAAGGGTATATTCACCATATTTGCCTGGTCCAATGATAGAAATGATAGAGATAAACTTAAACTTGAATTCTTGACATCGTACATTACAGCTCCACCTGAACCTTGGCCTGGCCAGAGAGGGCCCGAGGGCCACCCGACACATCCTTTGTATACTCCATGCATTTTAATTTAAGGTTTGTATGTCATAATGGATATCTTAGAAAATGCTACAAATTGACTTACCACCCAGCGTTTTACCCAGCCTATAGCTTTCTCCTCTAAGAAGTTCAGATATCCTTTACGTGAGACTACGGGGCTTACGCGGATCTCCTCAGTATCAGGGACATACAGGGGGTCATTCTCACCATCACCATCTGGTCTGGGGGGCAACTTCCTACCCACAGCACACAGATTGTCAGTTGACACTGCGTTAGTCATAGACAGCGTTTTATAGGCTTCCGTAGTAGGGGACACTTGTCTACAAGGTAATTTGTGTAAGATGCAGTTGGAAGTACCATTTATTTGGGTGACGATTTAGAGAAACGTTACATATCATGTTAGTGTTGATCTCATCCAGCTAAATCTGGACAAATACGCAAAATATATTTCAGCTTTCTTCTTTTTTTGATTAATTGAGTTTTTGAGATTATAATAGTTTAAAGTATCTCCCCTTTGTTACATCCAGATTCAGCTAGGTACAAGTATTTAAAGCAAACTAAAACTGATGATAAACTAAATCTAATAAAAATGTGCTGCTTTAAAACAGTAAGAATTATCTGAACTACTTTCAATGGTTTTAACTTTAAAATATTTATGTATTTTACTTTGAAAGTCTGGTTTCTCTAAAGCAATACTCATCAAGCAAGCCACAATAATACTCGTGCATTACTGTGAATCAATCACACCAACTTTTATTGACACAAATATGGTGAACAGGGAAAGCAGGAAAAATTTTCCAAAATTTAGGTAATTTTGAATTATTTTTGTGATTAGTGAGCTCTACAGATTAGTAGACTAAAGACAGGAGAAATACTTCAATTTTGAAATTACATCTTTCTATTGGTAGCTGTTGCTATAGCAACATATCTTATTTCTTGTTATATTATTGTACCATGACGATTACAGAAGAAGATTCAAAAATGAAAATTAGTGTTATTACAACATTTCTTATTAAGAACACATTGGCCTACTGTCTACATATCTTTTTTAAATATAGCAACTATAGCAGGAGGGAAGAATTACAGACTGTACGTATAAGGAGGCACAACAAGAACATGTTGTACAAACAAACATAAACATACAACAAAATAGGTCAACAGGCTCAGCCATTAAACCAACAGGGAAGCAAGAATAGAATTTGTAAAAGAAATGACTAATTTCATAAAATGCTACCAATAAGTATTTCAAGTGAAATTATGAATTGAAATTCAATGTTAAATATAATTAATTATTTCATTATAATCCTCATTATTGTTTTATTAACAAATACAAAATACTTGAATAAATGAGAATATAATAAATATTTGATCATAAACGAAAGCAGATTTTAATTTAAACAGAGTACATGTATGTGATTTAGCAGAAGTGAAGTAAAATGTGCATTAATAAAATCTAATACAAAGACAGTGACAAAATAATTAGCTCAATGATACACTATCTAACATGACAGTATAAAGAGTTAGCCCAACATATGTCATAATAATATTTAACAATAAATAATGAAACGGTTTTTAAGGCAACTTAAATATTTGTTCACAAACTTAAATATTTTTTCCAGTATCATCACTTAAATCCTGGGCTCACTCTAATACACTGCTTTTGTTATAAATATAGGAGAAACTACAAAATTGATTTTTATCGACCAATGGTCATACCTATTCAAAATGGGAGTTGAACGACTCCTTTTAATGGAACCGTTTATTGGTCCGGCAACGTTTAGATACATCTTACTGTTTTAAAGCATGCACGGAAAAAGAAATGCATGAAATTAACTACATTAAAACAGTATATGACTTGAAGCAAAATGTTGTTTCTTAATTTGAAACTGCAATGTTTATGAACTGAATGTAAAAAGTAAGCTTTGACATTAATGAATGAAAAAAGTAATTATCAAACAGTGTAATCCCTGATAAAAGAGCAAACAGCATACCATCATACCTTTAAAGAAAATGTGAGAATTTATAAATATTTTATCATATCAAAATTTGTTGTACAAATTGACATATGGTTGTAAATTGTATCCATTATACAATGTAGAGGCTTTTGTTAGGAAAAGGGATTTGGAACAGGAAAGGAGTGGAGTTTGGTAACAAATCTTATGTCAGGGTGTTCCATAAGTAACAGAACTAGTGCTGGCATTTTGTTAATTCTGTGCCAATTGTCTTCAAATCTTCACAAAATGTATGTTGAAATAATGCAACTCAACCTGCGATTTATAATTATCTTAGAAACTTATCAGTTCTAGTTGCAATGCTTCAATGTACATTATGTAAAGTTTTGAAGACAATTGGTGCATATTCAACAAAATGCTACAGCCAATCCTGTTACTTTTGGAACACCCTATACATAACAATGGAGTTATGCATAAAGTACATAAAGTAGCTTTTTCATGACAATGAAATTCTTCAAGAAAGTCGACAAAATATCTGGAAGAGCACACGTGGCATATATATTTGCAGTAGCTAGGATGTGGATGTTGTTTTTTAGTACACTCACTGATATCTGGCTCTGTTAATTTAATCCTAGCTACGCAGTTAGTATAAATACAATATAGAAGGGGTTTAAATTGGCAAGCCCTACTAAATAAACATAAGATATCTACATATAATGTCAACCAACCAGAAATGCAGTATTATTCACTTCTATGAAACCTTGTTACAGTAGAAAAATATTGGAGGAATTCTAACCTGAACATATCTGATGCTGCTGAAACAGCGGAGGTCATGCTCTCTGTCATCTGGTTACTAGGGTTACCCTCAGGAGTCTGAGCTGCCTCATCCCCTGTCTCTATGACAACTGGTGGATCTATGTGCTAGATAAACAAATATAAAGTGTTTTGAATGAAACATATCTTCATCTGGAGGTACTTAAATAAATGTTTTGTAGGAAATAGGGAAGTAAAAGGCATTCATACCATGGATGTCTCTTCACAAAAATAATCATGGACAATATGATGTGATGTTGAGTTCAATATTTTAATCCGCTAAAAATTTCCGACAAAGTTCAATTTACCTTAGGTGATGGTGGCACCACTGGGCGTATTGGTACCATACGTTTGAGACACATCGTCATCACCTCCGTCTCTTTATCACATTCTGCCGTATCAGAATTAGCCACAGCACCCTCCAGCTTTTGGTTGTCCATCTCTGCTAGGGCTGCATTTTCATCTTTCTCATCAATATCCTTATCTTCCTTGCTCTGTTGGGCCAAAGCCTTGGCTTTCATGGACAGGTTCAGTGCCTCTTTGTCCAACTTGCTCAGAGCTTCCACATTGTTTTGTTCCTGGAGTTTCTCACGTAGGAGAAGGATATGTCTAGTCTTCTCAACCTGCAATGACAAGCAAAGTAACAGTAAGCAAACCATTGTGATGATTAATAATGTTAATAATGTTATAAAGTACAAAACAGAGGTTTAGTGTTGTTATACTTTGACTCTATGCGGTTGTATGGTTATGTGTTACAGCATTACTGACAATTGAGATTCTCAAGTTGTGGAAAGCAGTTGAAGATGACCATTTCCACCCATTACCATTATGGGCTCAAATATACAAAAATGAAATAAAAATAAAATACAGGAACAAATTAAGCTGGAAAGGACTGAAGCTACATGTAAGTATATAAAAGTAAGCCATTTTCAAATTATTACTCTCAAATTCTACATAGACTAACATACCAACTCCAGTCTTGTTAGCTTTTCAAGCTCCCACTGGTGGTCCAAAATGAGGGAATCACCACGAGGGCGCCATCCCTGCAGATTCTCTTCTCCCCTCACATATGTCGATGATGTATCAAGAACACGACGCTGGCGTCTCTGCACTCCTAATAAGAGAAAAATCAGTTGAATGAAATGAAAGTTTCTGTTTGAGAAATTATGTAAATGGAGTTATGGACATATCGCATGAAAAATTGATAACTTATATTCCAATTTTTGAAAAGAGACATTAAAACATCACCAAATCACAACTTAACAAACAGACTACACACAATTAGACCAGGACCATACACTACTATGTCATGTGGTATACAGTATAGAGCACTAAGAATGAGGTGCAAGACTTGAAAATCAAAGCATGAAATCATTCCAAAGTGACAAGTGTAGATACTAGATACACATACAAAATGAATTTTTCGAATTCTGTGAGACTAAACTGCTAACATCTGTGATCAAATTGTGGAGCAATGAATGAGTAAAACAAGAAAAACAATGATATATCAAGATTTAAATATTGATTTGAAATTTATATGAATGTTTCTCAATCCATCAAGAGGTCTGTCTAGAAATGCTCAGACTAGAAAAATGAGTCATTGTCATCAAGCACCAACTCAATCAGCACCCAAATAGGGCCACCAAGTAGCCAGTTTTAAGCTCAAGAAAAAAATGTGACTTGATAAGTGGTTGTCTCAAAGGAACACCAACTGTAATACAGACTCATGAAGATGGAATTTCAAAAGATGAAGACATTCATTACACCAGTGTGTTACCCGAGTCTGTGAAGAACAACCGATAAGAGAAAGGTGAAGATAATGTATTGAAACTGTTTCATTTACAATTAACCTATTAAAGATGTGAATCCCAAGAAGGTTATTTGGTATAACAGTGCATTAGAGTGTTGTATATATTCATACAATTTCTGTATTTTACATGTATATGATACATATACATATAAAATACAAATGACAACACACTCATTCCTCTCTTAAAAAAGGATGACTAAGCACTCTGAAATTGCTGCCAATGTTGACCTTGACCTTGAGCTGATTGTATAGTAAACCTGTATGATAATTGTTGCTACACAAACGGTATACGAGGGGTGATCAATAAACAAGTACTGTAAAGTCTTTAATAGGTTATTTTCATCAGACACAGGTGGGAATGTAATGAATAGTGCACAACAAAAGACAAACATAATGTACAAACCTGGGCTACCTGTTTCCTGCACTCGTTTAAGCATAATCTCGTAGACTCCCGTCACGCGGTTACAATCGTGGCTTCGCCCAAATCCTTGGCCAAACAACGCCTTTAATGACCTGAAACGACCACTGGAGTCCAAATGGGACCTATTATGAGTTCACGAAACAACACCAAGGAAAACTAACTAAATAAGAATAAATCCAATATTCTATACTTCTGTGTTTGTCTATCTGTTGCTATGGAAATATCACTGTAGATCACAAAACTTTTGTGTCTAATAGTTTTCTGAAGAAGCCAAATTTGGAAAAGAAATATTGGATTTAAAACATATCAAAATATTTAACTAAAGAATAATTGTGTAAAAATATGAAAAAGAACTATTTTAATGTTTGACTAAGCTAAATATACATTTAATTCCTAAAACAATTTAAGCAAAACAACATACAAATCTAGAATTAAGATATATCTTTATTTTGCTCATCTTTTCCATAGTCATTGTTGAAATATAAAAATATACTACAGTCACATGTAATGAATATTAAAGGGACTTGAAGGGATAGAGATGAGTTTTGAGTAAAACTGTCACAATTTTTTCATTATTTTTTGCTCTCATTATTCCATGTTAATTGCCTATTTTCTAAAAATAAATCTGATTATATTTTGAGATAATCCTTTATTAGATTATCATGAATATTTGGCAAAAATGAGATGGGATGTCCCCTTTTTTAATTCAAACAAATTTGGTGATTTCTGCATCTAAAAGCTTTAATTAATTCTATATTTGATCAGATATCTCATAAATTTTTTCAGAAAATAAAATCAAGATAGTGAAGAAAACACTGGTATGATTTTTAAAAAGGTTCCAACATGTTAAACTCTATCCCTTCTACTTCGTTGCATTTAGCAAGAAAGCACTTTTGTTTTAAGAGGAAAGCAGAGTGCAGCTAGCATTACCAAACTTAAAGTGCGGATGGAATGAAAGACATTTTGCTGTATATTTGGCTAAGTGAAGGCCATCTTGATACATCAAGATATTTATGGCTGAGAGATGGGACAGGTTCTGGTGGAACAGGTTTGGTGAAAGGAATAACAAGAGTGATTTGATAGTGTTGATTTAACAATGTCACACATTATCAGAGTTGTCAAGTTGGCAAATGAGAGAGGGGCTTGAGGTATGTAGAAAACAGAACTATATTCATATTTATGATTCTATGTAATTTTTTACTAAAGGAGAAAATACAAAATACAGGTAAGGAATGACCAATATATTTTTGGTACTTTCTCTTAATGTGTTTGATACTTTCCCTTTATATAGGTGGCATATGGGGAACCCTGAGGAGAAGGTGTGAGGAAAACTATAAAACTGTGATACCTGAATGTCTCGAGTTTATTAGATGGGTCAATTAGAGGCTTTTTTGAGGTTTCAAAAACATGCTTCATAGATGCATCTATTGTGTTCAACATGGGTTTAATATTCTTCTTATATATGTAAGACAACCTTCAAATAACATATATAAAACTAACTGAATGAAGAAATAACATTAAATAATCATGTTTCTATATATTTACCCTTGCATCCATTTTCTATATGCGGAAAGTAAAATAATGACAAGCATGTTAAAAGCATGATGTGATGTCATATGTAATGAAGAACATGGTACACAGGGGTTGTATCAAAACTAGTTCCTGTCCAAAGGGAACTTTTTACCAGAAAGTTTTGTCTTGATATTTGCCCTGGATGAATATGGGTGCATTTAGGCAACATGCAATTTTTGGCACAAAATAAAGTAAACAAATGAAAATAGCTAAGCTCTTAAGTAGCCATATACATTGAACTTAAGAGGGGTGGGATAGTCATGAGAATAGGTTTGATCCCTGGATCTTGTTTCACACGATCGTGATTTCACTTGGATCAGAGTACAGTAAAACATGTTGATGTGAACATGTATCAAAAACAAACACCTAAAACAAACACCTCTTGCAATGTTTCATTATTTAAGGTGTCTCAATTCACCTGATGTGTCATTTCAACATTTAAGGTTCCTATAGTTGTACTAGGAAATACTTCCCAACAAAATCACTGATAGGCTTTACACATCTTTAAATGGAAGCAAAAGGGTTTGAACAGGGAAGCTTCAGAACAGGCATTTAAATGTGGATCTCTCTAAAGCAAAATCACTTTTAAGCAAATGCATTTGTGCTGTTATGCAGTCTTAATTGTTCACTTTAGTCAGGTTTTACTGTACCTGATCTAGCCCACCCCTAGACACAGTCAGAGCAGTGTTCGTTTTTTATTAGATAGCATTAAAAACATGTTATATTTTGTTGATGATAAATGGATGAATGAAATGAAATTGTTGAAATAAAATGATTGATTAAAAACAGAAATGAATAATAGAGTAAACCAAGCATCACATGACCAATATCACATTTCATGAACCAATGAAATGAACTCGATGAAGTCACATGACCCTTGAATCTATAGGTCTATAACAAGACTTGGACTAAGGGCCAGATCAAAAATATTATTATCAATGATATCATGCTTGTTATCTAAACCTTTCTGAACACTTAAGTTACATATAATGCTTAATATTTTATCAATATCAAATGCAACTACCCTCTCTTACGAAACCAGTTTTGCATGATATGATGTCAAACTATATTTTCGATACAGCCCCAAAAACATGTTAAAGTGTGATGTATACAGCTGTCAAAGGCATACCTTGGGGCAGATATCCTGGCATCCCTGGCATAGAACACCATACTGAAATCCTTGGTGATACATGCAGGCTGGGCACAGTTATCCATCTAGAAAATACCAATATTAAGCCAAAATAAATTTTCTGAATTTTTTAAATTGATATCTCATGCCTTTTGTGTGGATTATCCAATATCATTGAAATGTTACAATACTGGATATATATCACTAATATTACCATAATTATGTATGTCGCTATGTAATGTACATGTTAATGCCTTTTAACAACCTACATGATGATTTAATAACAGATTATACAAACTCATAAGTTACATGTATATCCTCAATGGACTGTAATTTAGATACATGTTATTAAATAACAGGTATATATTTCTATAAAATGTTTGTTCACTTACATCTAGATATGCAGACATGGTCATGTATATCTTCTCACCATAAGGGGTGACTCGATTCAAGAGGGGGGAGTTATGTAGCGAACTATCCCATGCTGCTTCAAACCGGAAGAATATTCTGAAAACAAAGTCATATTGCACAATGATTAACTTATAATGATACAAATGGTGCAATGCTAATCTTTTTAAAGTGCAACACTAATGACATGGTTTCATTCATTAGTGGGAGCCACAATAGTTCAGATGCTCTCTGGTTATAAACTTCCATGCGACATTTAGGTGTCAGTTTCCATGTGACATTTAGATGGCAACTTCCATGTGACATTTTAGTGACACCTTCCACGTGGCATTTAGATGCCAAGATCCATATGACATTTTGGTGCCAACTTCCATGTGATATTTTGGTGCCACCTTCCATGTGACATTTTGGTGTCACCTTCCATGTGACCCACCAATACACTGTCATGTGATTTCTTCAACAATCTATATTGTGTAGCAGAGACATGTGAAGTTCTTACATACCTTTCATCATTCGGTTTAATCATGTAGTGTGCTGGTAGAAGATTTAGAGACAAGACAGAGTTCTCCGTGTCTTCTTCTTTCCAGTCTGGTGTATTCCTGATTCTCCCAACCACCACTTCCTTCACATCACGCCATATAAGGTCAGGCCCGTTCTCGTGTACGATGGTGATACATATACGTCTCTGTATGCCCTGGTGGAACATGAAGCTTCCAGCGCATGGCATATCATCACTATGGTCCACCACTGATGGCAAATACCTGGAAAGGAAAATAACTGTCTTAAAATATCGAATGTAAGAAAAAGTACAGAGTGAATGTGTTGAGTAATTTGAGTTCTAGCCAAGTATTGTTTCCATTTCCCAATAATAGTGACCTAATTAGGACTCTGTTAGTTTATACTCATTCAGGGCCAGCTAGGGCCATTATGCCTTGGGACTAAAACTTCTTTTACACCAGGGTTATGCATTTACAGTATGTGTTATTATTGTGGCTCATGGTTTTTTCATACCTTATCACAACTATCACCCTTAAGTTATTTGACTGGACAAGGACAATCATGGAAATGACACTTAAAATGAAAAGAAGTGGCTGATAAGAATACTTAGCAGATTTCTGTTGTGAGCTAAGATGGTGAAAGAACTTACTCTCCATTTGGGGCTAATTCACAGATTTCAAACCACACCAGGGCGTCATACTTGGCATGTACATGACTTGTGCTGCAAAATAAAATAATAAACGATTAAAGCTTTTCACATCTCTTAAATATTGTCCAAGATAGATGAAAATGGAATAAATTGGCTCAATGATATTAGACCAACATGGTGAACAGAAATAGTAGAAATACCATTCTCTAGTCAGAGTCCAATACTGATAACTAAAGGTTCACATATTCTTGGCCCAACCCATATAATGTTTATTAAAATATACATGGATTTGACCTCTCTAAGGAACAATTCAATAAAACTAATCAGTGATAGCAATATCTATTAACTGTGATAGTAATATATATTAGTTGTGATATCAATATCAGTTGTGATACCAATATCTATTTGTTGTGATCACAATGTGAAAAATTTTTCTGAAATATTAAACAGGCCCAGTACAATCACCGAGACCTACAAATGCATGTTTTACAGTAATTAATTCAAGATGTGCTTTATAACTTCATATGAAATACAAACTATAAAGTAACTCTTCAAAATGTTATGAAAACATTTTCATAACAAAATGTTGCAGCTACGAAGGTACAATTTTATTTCTTCCATTCCTTCGAGACGTAGGCAGAATCTCAACGATGTTTTTGACAATGATGCCGACACAAGTTTGTATCAAAAAGATCATGAAGACTACAATTCATGAAATTGTGAAACAAGAAAAATTGTACCTTCAAAGCTGCAACATTTTGTTACAAAAACAGATCCATTTCCGTATCTCATGTAGTTTGAAGAGTTACTCCACCGTGATACAGATTAAAATGCTTGACACACAATTCATTCAAGATTAAAACACAGAGGCATTGTTAGTATCAGCATATTGCTAAAACACATCAATCAAGTAAAAAAACCAAGTCAATCCATCCGATATATCTTACTATTAACCAGGGGTTTGCTTGAAGCAGCTTTCGCGAGATCATAATGTATATGTATGTTGTTTTGAGTTATCATTATTGTCCTTTTGTGTGACATTTGCCACAGAAAGCAAAATTCTAATGAAAGCCTCAAAATGCATCTTAGCAAATCTTTACATTAGACCTACAGCATCGACCAATTCCTCATGACATGCTTCCTGAGGCCTATTTCTAATCAAGAAAAATATTTCTGACATGCTCCCTGGAGCCATTTCATAATTATGGAAAATATTTCTGTTATGCTCAATGGTTATGAAATTATGAAAAATATTTCAGAATCTCTCTCTGGAGCCTATACATAATCATGGAAAATATTTCAGGCATGCTCCCTAGAGCCTTTCAAATGCTCATGTAAAATATTTCAGGTATGCTCCCTGAAGTCTATTCATAATAATAATCAAGGCAATTATTTCAGGCATGCTCCCTACAGCCTATTCATAATCATTGAAAATATTTCAGGCATGCTCCCTAGAGCACATCAATGCTCAGGTAAAATATTTCAGGTATGCTCTCTGAAGCCTATTCATAATCATGGCAAATATTCCAGGCATGCTCCCTACAGCCTATCAATACTCAGGTAAAATGTTTTAGGTATGCTCCCAGGAGCCTACTTAATCATGGCAAATATTTCAGAATGCTCCCTACAGCCTATTTAAAATCACTGAAAATATTTCAGACATGCTCCCTAGAGCCTTTCAATAATCAGGGAAAATATTTCAGGTATGCTTTCTGTAGCCTATTCATAATCATGGAAAATATATCATCAAAGCAAAGCAACACTCCAAATATTTATTAAAGTTAGTTTAATGTACAATGAAGCCCTACACCAAAAATCAACAAAAACAAAATAAAATCGTACATGTATGAACTCCTTGGCAGACAAATTGTGTCTCGGCCTCTATGACTGAAATATAAACATTTACTTTAAATAATTCAGGATTTGTAAAAATAAGACTGTTTTAAAAATCATGAAGAATTTAAAATTTTATTTTCTTTGAAACTACATGCCATAATACATAGTACATGTGTGTCTTAAAACTACAATGTACACAAAATGACTATGATTACTACATCCATGTAAACATAAGATACATGTAGGCTGATTATTATGTACTAATAATATGTATGAGTCATAAGAATTTATAATTGTTTTAGCATATTAAACATTTCTTCTGAAGCAAGTATTTTCCAGGTTTTTACAGAATCCTTTTAATTCTCAACTTATCATAAATCAAACTTGAAAGTCAATAGTCTTAGTGCATTAGTACTTATGTCAAAATCACACAATACAAGGCAAGAGGGTCTAGAGGGAATATAACTAGTGATATACAACTATAATAATGTATAAGTAAATAAACTAAGTATAATTTACTCCCCAAATGATCAGGAATAAAGCAGGGTATAATGTAGGTGTAAGTGAGGAACAACCCACTAGTAATCTGCCATCTATACAAGTCCAAACACTTTCACGATGACACATTTTCAGAGAAAAAGCCAGTGTGAATGCATTCCAATTTTTCTGTTCTTCTTTTCAGGAAAAGGTGGCACAAATCAGCTTACATTATATTGTTCAGAAATTTTAAATTGACAAACACCTCAGAGGTGACAAATACTTGAGACATGTCAGTACAGATGCTTTATTGTTGTTCTGTACCAAACCTCCATTCTGTTTGTTTTCCCAAAGAGCTCTCCAATACAGAATAGAGCTTTAAAAAAGTGCAGTGTAAACTTACCTCAGTGGTGTGATGATCCCTAGTTTGGGGGAGGGTACAGGGATTGAGATTGGTATACTCTGTGGAAATGTTCTGTGTGGGGGTCGCTGGGTGCTAGAAAGGTTGGAAAATATCGATAAGAACCTATGTATAATCAGTGAGAATTGAGAAAGTGCAGCTTATTATATGGTAATCTTATTCTAGACACATGTCCATTCTCCACCCATGGATGTGTGGTTTACTACCTGTAGCTGATATGCATGGTACGTGGGTTTATATCAACATTCTTGACCTGATTAGCATTGTTCTCAAGAGATCTAACTGCTCCTTCTCTAAGTTAATAAAAATTCATGAAAAAGAAACATTTGTATTAGAATCTGGTCCTATCTGATTGTTTAGAAGTATCTACAGTATATTGGAATTCAACAGACCCATTAGGATGAACATTTTATATTTTGGATAATATTTCTTTGAGACTTCTTTTTTGTTATTTTTACATTTAGAAGAGTTTGAAATTTATTACAACTTTGGTTGAAACGCAATATCCCAAAACATTAAAGGTTATGTAAATATATTTTGGACCTACTTTTAAAACTAAATTACAGACCAGTTATCATGTAAAAATATAAGCTGACCCAGATCAAATCTGAAGGCTCTAGGCCTTTGGGCAAGACTTATATCATAGTACACAGCAAATATTTTTGTACTTACAAACTAGCGGGCACTTCCCGAGCCTGATCATGCAGAGGGTGTAGCTGGTAGTGTCCAAACACCTCAAACACGATTGGCTGACACTTAACATAATCGAGAAATGCCTTGGTGACTGTCACAGTGAACTGAAAGTATATATCACAGTGTAACATTATATAGCTTTTAATATGATATGGTTGAATAAGCACTCTGAGGGAGTACATGTATATTTCATATAAGGGGAGTAAAAAAGACTCAAAAAAGCTCTATAAAAGGCCAAAACATGGTTTACCACAACTCATATTTGCTTTATATTCGTATTGGCATTTACTGAGGTAAAAATAAAGATAAAAATAAAGAAAACACATTTCTAGAATCTGCAATAGCATTTGGTTTACACTGAACAAGATTGATTTACTTAGTCTCACACATATATTCAAATGTATCACACAGAAAAATGGCAAAACTAAATGGTAATTAATGCAAATGAAGCTTGTTCCCAGAGTTCAACTCACATTTTGCACATGGTAGAAGCCCAGGGGAGGTCCTTTCCCAGTGTTCTTCAGGGGTTCTGTGGAAAATGCCTCATCATAACGGTGAAGAAAACTGTAAGAGATACTCAGCATCAAACAAACCAGTAAGTCAATGTCAGTTAAGTTAAAAATCATTAAAAGCAGTTATCAAATATATAAAACTGATGGGTCTTTCCTCATGTGCAATCATTCAATCAAAATATTGATGAAGTAGTACAAGAAATAAAGGACTTAACACAATGAAAAAAAAAGCTTTCCCAATCAAAAACATTAATCCAGGTTGTGATTTATGTGATTATTCAGTTATTCAGTTTTTTATTATTGTAAACAAATGCTAGAAGATGGCTTACTTGAACTGGCAGAAGATGTCAGCATATTCAGGTGAGATTCCTGACGCTTGGAGAACTGTGACGCGGAATGTAAACTGTTCACCAAGCTTTAAGTGATTGGGTAAGTCTGTCTCATTGATATCTGGGATCTCACATGTGCCAAGCTTTCCTTTCTCTGTGTCCGTTTTATCCTCTGTAAAAATAAAACAGATATATGAGTATTATGGACACCCTTTGTGTCATTTGGAAAACCTTGCACAATAGCTAACTGGATGCATGTTTTATTGTAAAAGAATGACAACTCTAAAGCAGAGATCATTTGTATCTTCAGATTGAGGGATCAGCTGGTATAATCTCAAAGGATCATAAATAAAATCTCTGATTTAGCAATCCATTTTGTAAATTTTTGAATCATTTTTCAAATATTATACAAAATAAATCTACAGTTTAAGCAATTTCTTAAGACAATCCCTACCTTCAGCTTTTGCCTCAGCCTCTGGATCATCCCGACTCTCTCCCTCAACAACACGAAGATCTTCTGACTCCTGGCCAGCTGCCTCAAACTTTACCATGCCAGACTTCTACAATATGAATTTGGATTAAATCAGCACTTTACTCATTCATTCATTCAACATAACAATTTGTTATGCAGAATGTACTTGTGTTTCTGAGTCTCTTATTAATACAAGCACTTACACATAATTAATTTGAATTAATAAGAATCCTTTAAGCATAAGCATGGCTCCATTGTCGAAATAACAACTATGTTCATAGTTCTAATAATAGGTTTTTAATATCGACTAATTTTTTATACAAAATATAGCAACAACAATGTTTTTTGCACTATCAGATACCTTTTTAAAATATTCCTCATCATTGAAAGCAATCTTTGCATTTCCAGACTGTTTAACTCCAGCAGGTGTGTTCTCCTCCATATCTATAAATTACAATATAATATGTCAAATATTATAATGCCTAACATTCTAAAATTTTAATCTGTTACATTACTATGATACGAATTGTATCAACTTTGCCACCATGAATCTGCAATTTTGAACCCTTGATATACACAAATCATTTGTAAGATTGTGACTTCTTATTAAATTTCTGAATTTAATTCCTATTTTAGGTTCCTTCGCTTTGTGACAATTTCTTATTTAAATCCACCTTGTAATATTTTAACAAGTTTATAAAATATGAATTTTTGAATTTAATTCCTATTTTAGGTTCCTTCGCTTTGTGACAATTTCTTATTTAAATTCACCTTGTAATATTTTAACAAGTTTATAAAATATGAAATAAAGCACATGCAACAAATTGCCTATTTTGTTCAATTTATGATGTTATATAATTGAAATTACTTTGATAATTTCTCAAGATAATCTTAAGACTAACCAGTAACAGCCTGCACGGTAACTCGTAGGAAACCTTTAACATCTCCTTTCTCACTCACTATGGCAACACGGTGGATCAACGGAACTGGGTAAACAAGGTTGCTCATATATACAAACCCTCTGGAAAAGTAAGAAAACATTACAAAAGGTTACACATTTCATATTTTTTACAATTGTGTGTCAAAAGTGTATCATTTTGATTGATTTGGCTTCATCGTGTATTCCCTGTGAACTAACAATGAAAATGATAAGCACACTCTTAGGGGATAAATATTTATTGTTTATATTGTCCATTTTGTAATCAAGAACAGTGATCTCCCCAGCATTAAAGCAAGTGGGCGCAGCACCCACCTGAGATTTTGAAAATAGGCTTGCACCCATCTTAAAATCCATTTGCACCCACTTGAAAATGAGAAAAAATGAGAAAATCATGAAAAATTGGCATATTTTGACCAATTGTCTGAGTTGTGAAAATGAAAATTTTGCACACACCTGAGAAAAAATCCTAGGGAGATAACTGAAGAGTTATTTGAATAAATCTTCAAGACAATCATTCAAAGGACATTTCTATTTTCCAATTGAACTGTTGTACATGACAGCATATAAAAAATATGAGTTGGCAATACCTTCCTACAAGACGGAACCATGGAAATCGGTCATAAAAGGGGTCACCACCAGTGATGCTATCAATGTCACGACATGGCAAGGGAGATGTTGGCGAGAGCTCAGCCTCATTCTGATACATCTCACGCATCAGCTCAAGTCTTTGTCTGGAAAATTGAACAACATTCATAACTAATTAAAAAGTAAAAAATAGCCCATTTCATCGATTGTTTGGTGAAATGTTTGTCATAGTTGATAATTAGTAATTGTTAGATGGAACACAGTGTGTGATTTAATGTAACACAGGTGAAACACAATCTTAATGTTAGACCATATTAAGCATATACATTCATAACAAGGTATGTTTCTATTCTCAAAATGATAATTTTCTCTCCTTTCCCCTTCATTTATCTCTGCGAATTCCATGTCCAACTGAATAAATTTTAGTGACAGTTAAATTATATTTTATTGCAAAGTATAAGCTGGAAATATAACTGTGTGGTATTCAATAATATAGCTTAATTGTGGTGATGCATTCAATTTTGCAAACCAAGATATTTTTATTATTTGATGCGAAAATCGAGCATTTTGATTTTCCATAGACAAGGGGAACAATAGAAATTGGTCCTATACGATAGGGCAATGATATGCCTCAGTGTAATTGTCTTAAAACAGTTAGGAAATATACAACATATGACAGTATACTCTCATATATACTGTATAAGCACTGGTCCCCATCTGGTTCAAAAGACGTTAAATCTACAACAAAATCCATGAACTTCCACTGGAGGAAATTTTTATTTTCACCAAGAAGGAGGTTGACTTGTATCCAAATATTTTACCCATATCGTATTAATAGTAACATTCGTCATGAGTATATACATCCAAGGGCACCATTAATCAAGCGAGAAACCCCTTGCTTTAGCAACCAGGATGTTAACACAACGCAACTAAGATTTTTGAAATTCACCAGATAAATCTGTAAAAATATTTGGACACAAATCAACCTCTTTATTGGTGAAAATGATGAAAATGAAGATTTCCCCCAACAGAAGTTCATCCATTTTGTTATTTAGCTCTTTATAACCAGGTGGGGACCAGTGAAGGCCATGCTTTTTCTAACTAATATTATCACACTTAAAGTAATAACAACAGAAATCTTGAATTCAAAAATAATAATTTATACATTAAGCAAATCAAGTTTGCATAATTATAACAAATTAATTAATTTAATTCAATTATATCAATGCATAAAAAAGGAAGCCAATGTAAATCAAACTAGCTACTTTTGAAACCAATACTTGCAATAAATAGCCTACTTATCTTTATAGATAGTAACATTCATATTGTATACATTGTTTATATCAATCAAATTATGAATCGATCCAAACAAGAAGCAGAGAATTCAAACACATGTAGAGATGATAGGGATGAACTTATCATATCAAAGATGCATTCTATCACTAAATCAGATCTGTAAGATAAGACTCACTAAATTGACTCACAATTTTTTCTTAATATACGTATTCATTTATAGTAAATGTAGACCACAGTGTTTAGTGTTAAGTTGAAACAGAATATAGTATATATCATACTGCGTAAAATTGTAACATTTGAATCAAATTTTTTGAATCAAAATAATTTTCTCATTGAGTGGGAACAATGTGAGTTGACTGAGTGAGAGTCTTACTATATTGCAGTTTAGCCACACGTACATAAAAACAGAATTGCAGGGTGCAAAGATAAAACTGGGAGAACTGTATTATAGCCAACCTTGAGGGTAACAAGTTAGTAAAGTTGAAATAATTCTGGCTACAAGCCGTCAAACATTCCAAGAAATCTTTAGAGGCTTCTGGTGTATCGGGAGAAATGTCTTCGTTGTAAACCTTTCGCATGTGGTCCAACCTATCCCTATAGGCAGCATATAAAGAGAGACCTTCAAACTATCATTCATATCTATTGCAGTTAGAGTCCCACTTTTGCAGTTAAAGTCCCACTTTTGCAGTTTAAGTCCCACTTTTGGAGTTAAGAGTCCCACTTTTGCAGTAAAAAATCCCACTTTTGCAGTAAAGAGTCCCATTATCAGGACTAATCCAAATTATGTAACCTTCATGTCCAACAGATCAAATATTCTGATGATTTTGTTTTTTGGGCAGCCAACTTTCAAGGTTTCTGACAGAAAGTGATGTCTTATGTTAAACAAAGTTATGCTTTTGAAAGTATAGGAAAACTAACAAAAACTGATCCTAAACAAACAAAAATCAACAAATATGTTGAAATCCCACATTAAGGGAAAATTCAATACCAGGTATTGTAGCACCCTTGTCCACATTTTTTTTAATCTTTTTATTATCATACTTCTATATAACCCAAATTTAAGGTGGTGACATCACTTCCTGCTAAAGATGACGACAACCATGTTACTTAAACATTATGAAATCTCTCACAATTCAATGGAAATAATAATTTTCTTGCAGCATTGAGAAAATACACAAAATGCAATTCTAGGAAAATCTCATTTACAATTCAAACATGTAAGGCATTTTTTAAGGTCTCATTCCGACCTTTCAAATAATACTTACAATAAAAAAATTCAAACCCTTCATTGCCACACCTTTATATAACTCTATACGGAGAAATAAGAAACTGAGAAACTATGGGCACATGGTGAAAAAAACATGGGCTTCCATAAAATGGATATAAGCATTGAACTGACAGACAGACAGACGAACAAGGTGATTCCATAAGTTGAATCAATAATTTAAACTCACACCAGCCCAAAAAAATTTTGTTTTAGTACTCAAAATATTTTCATATTTTGTCATAACTCTCTGAATAATTTATTCATAAATATATATTTCTACATCTTACTAAAATGTTAGTAAAATTCTTATTCATGTTGGATGAAGCCGGATTACACCACATAGTCGTATTAAAACTTCCATATGCGTTATATTATCATATATCTTATAGACAATCATTTACAGAGGCCAGGGAGTCCAGTCATAAAATGTACTGAAATAAATTTCCTTGTGTTACGGCCATCATTCGCCCATCTCTATCTTTGAACCGTAACACATTTTGAAGCTTTGTCCTGTTTTTGTATGAGCTCAAAGACCACGTGAGGCGCCACCTGACTACGGGTACTTGAGTGACATCATTGAATGTAGAGTCTCAGTATTAAGGTAGTTCACAATTACTTATACATGGAAAAATATGATTTCGAATTTACTCTTTTAAAATACAGTTTATAGTTCAAATCTGGATTATATGCTGGCCTATAGGGTTGGAACTCATGCCTTTAGATGAACAAGAAATAATGAAAGTATTTAAAACCCTAAGTGCGAAACGTAACAAACAGTGTTTTAGTTATTTTAATGAAATTCTCATACCACTGATATATTAAAAGATTAAAAGATGACAACATATTCTCAACAAACTTGTTTCAAACTTGACAAAATGACTAATTTAGCCAATGGTTGATTTGAAAAAAATGTTGATTCATCAATGGTTGACTAAATGAAGGGGGTTGATAAAATGTTGGCTTGATCAATTGTTGACTTAACATCAGGTTGGCTTGACAGAGGATTGACTTAAAAAGGTTGGCTTATATGAGTTGGCTCGGCAAATGTCGGCTTGGCTATAGATTATTAACTTGACAAAAAGTATACTGGCTTGACTAATGCTTGATTTGAACAATATAGCACTTTGAAAGTGTGACAAAAAAGATTGGCTTATGTGAGTTGACTTGGCAAATGTTGGCTTGACTATAGATTATTACCTTGACAAAAAGTATACTGGCTTGACTAATGCTTGATTTGAACAATATAGCACTTTTTCAAAGTGCGACAAAAAAGATTGGCTTATGTGAGTTGACTTGGCAAATGTTGGCTTGGTAAATGTTGGCTTGGCAAATGATTATACCTTGATAAAAAAATATACTGGCTTGACTAATGCTTGATTTGAAAAAAGCAGGCTCAACTATTGTTGATTATATAAGAAAACATAGAGAAATATTATGTAGACAAGACAAACTATAAAGAACAGTAAAAGTTGTCATAGTTAAAGAGGTTTGAATGTTAGCTATTTCCTAATAGTAAGTAGACTATTTTACAAGTATCTACAAGTAAACATTCACTAGATTTGTGTCTTGAATGTATGGATTAGGGATACCACAAAAGCAAATCAAATTTGATATTGTGGCACCCCTAAAATTCTGTGATATGGACAGAACATGCATGAAGAGATGAAAACACTTAATGCTCAACATATTCTTCCAACATGCTTGTTCTGAGCCATTTCTGCCTAGTACTTCTCTATGTACTACAATATTTCCTCTTAGGCATGGATTTTTTACTTCATATGCATACAGATTCACTAAGGTACTACTGCGATATAAGGCATGAGTTCCTCCCCTGCCCACAAATTTAAAACCATGCAGTAATTCGAACCAATCAGATGATTGCTCAGTTTTTTCAAATGATAAACAAGTCATAAAGAACAATTACACTCTATCCCATCTAATGTTTCAAAATGATATTTCAGGAAAATATTAGTAAATTAATCTATGAACAAGTATGAAATAGTAGAAACAGTAATTGATACACACCTTAATTTTTCGAGACACCAATAATGAGTAGCGCCATTCTTTAAATCCTGGACTTGGACTGCAACAATTGTTTTAGGGAATGGTCTGGTATCATCCCGACCCTCAGGGGGAAGAAGATCTGCGGGAAGTGGGGAGTACAGGGTGTCTGTTAACAGAACAAACTGAAACTGGACCTACAAAAACAAAAAAGTCAAAATCTTGTTTTTTGTATTTATTCAAATCTGTTTCAGTAAGTCACAGAAATTGATATTTGTGTAAATAAATGGACTTAACTTCAGGTCCTGATATTCAGAAACAGATATCCTTTTATATCATCATATGATTCTAGCACATTTTTGTTATAGTATGTAAACTAGATTCAAATAGATACATTCAGTAACTGATCCCCAAATGGGCATCTTTATATTGGCCATAACTACTGATTTTCACTATACCTAGCTTGTGATTCTTATAGTTTAGAAGAAAGCCAGGGGGGATTGTTTTGGAGTATATACAATGTTTTATTGCAAAATATGTTGGTCTGATGTGTTCTGATGAAGATTAGACAAATATGCAGTAATGTTACCTTGAGCAATTTTTTCTGAATTTGCAATATTCCATAAGTAGGGATTTTAAGAATCTAGTTTTAAGAACTTATATACTTGCTTTTACATGGTTCTAGTGATTTCATGTCATATTTACATGATTAGCTTTGAACTGAACCGTAAAACTGATAAAAATTAATGCCGTGATTAAGTGCTGAGTCAGCGGTAATAGTTATTTTTCTCATTTCAATTGATTTTACATATCTAATCAATTTACAACCATAAATTTGGACTTGGATGGTCAAATCTTAATGTTTCAAAGAACAAGGTTACTCTTTTAACAAAGATGTCAACTTTATTTGAAATATAATATGCTGATGTCAGCAAAATACTTCATCAAATTTGTAAAGCAGTCAGTTTCGCCACCAGGTGGCTGATTTGGGGGAAATAACATGGCAGGGTATTACAAAATTCCTTTAAACTTGAATATTCATCAGTTTTAGTGGTTCACTTTTCACATTACCCTTATGTATGTGATAGTTATACAAATTAAAATATGTCCAGTAAGAGAAAATATTATCTGCCCAACACAAGAAAAGATATTTCACTTTTTGTGGTTTTACAATATGGGGTCTATTGGGAATCTCCCCGACCTAGAAGTCACATTTTCTCAGAAAAATAAATTTTCATAATTGATAAACTCTTTGCAAAACCACATTTCTAGATGTAATTTTACATGTAGATTCCAAATATGACATCAGTTTGAGGTAAATCAAGATTATTTCTACTCGCATCTAGGATATTGGCCCTAGAAGCTCTAAGGGAGGGGGGGTGTACAAAAGGCCCTCACAGTTAAGGTTTTCTCTAAAACTTTCTAAAGGCATCAGGTAGAATCTTCAATTCCTCGGTAGCTTGAGCTAGAGATACAACAAATGTATTACGAAAAAATCAGCAGAATTGTATGTAGGGTAATTAATTTATTATGATGAAATCATCAGCTCCAAGAGACAAAACCTTATTATTATATAAACTGAGAATCACTAATTCACGTTCAAACCGGACAAATATATCTTAGATCTAGTACGTTCAGAACAAACATGGGAAAATACCCTATAAAGAAGACAGGGTCAGACCTTTGGAACACTTTACCTCATAAAATTACTCATTCTAATACTCTTTCCACCTTCAAAAAATTAAGATTACACTTGCTCAACAATTAACATCATTACTTTAAGAAAGAATCAGATCTAGCGAGCAGCCTAACAAAAAATTGTTTCAATTTTCGAATATTTCTGGCTTATGTCATTCCTTTTCATGTCTATGAGGGTTGTCCCAGAAGTAATGCACTATATGCTCTAACTTTCTTTAATATTCTTCATATTCAGCTGAAATTTTGTGTATATTACAATTGAAGTTTTATCTATTATATCCTGAATTTTCAGCATCATTATTAAGTCTTAATATGGTTGCTATAGCAACATGTGGGTAGGGGTGGGTGGGGCAGGTACCAATTTCTCTTATGAAAATATCCAAAGTGTTATTTTATAAATATTTCTTTCTTTTAAAAGATCAAAATGTTTGGAAAATTGTTAAAGGATGAGTCTGGGAATGAGTCTGGGTATCGACTTAGAAAATATTGAAAATTTTAATGTCTGAAAAACCAACTCAATCACACATATTATTAAACTTCAATATCTTATCCTTCTTCTGAGAGTACAAAAATATCAATTTGTATCACAATTAATGAAGAATATTGGCATCAAAGACAGAATTGAAAAAAAATCAATGGCAAATATTTAATGAATTATTTATACAAAAGGTTTGAAACATATCCCCCAAATCATTGCTTACTTTCTTTGTATAGACATTGAATGGTATTTCTGGATAAGTGAATTGATATTTATCTGGGAAATCAAGGGATTATAGTCACTCAAAGTTACTGAGCGTCCAGATTTGAGACTTCAATTGTGTTGGTGAAGTTACACATATTTCAGTCAAATTCATGCTGAGCACAACATTTTGGTTTCAATTTTATAATCTGTATACTAGCGCAGTCAGATGTCCCTTTGGTAGTTCGACTTTTTCAGGAAAGCAACAAACTTGGCACAGTTGTAGAAACATATGATCTGAATGAAAAATGATTTCGGGGCAAGTGATTCAGGGTGGTCTTCATGGATTGTAAGCCTCTGACCCCCACCCCTATCAGGCAGGGAGGGGGTACATTATAATAAAATAAATAAAAATAGTTGTAAAGTATATTTCCCTAAATGACTTCATTTGGTGATTGCTTTGAGCCTTGAAATTGAGAAAAACCTATTTTAGAAGTGGTGTTTAGGAAGGAAAATACATTTTAACCCAATTATCTAGCGTGAATTCATCTTTCAAAGGGTCAAATATGGGACATAAAGTACTGTATTTCAAGAATGTGATGTCAAATCATCCTGAAAAAATTCATACTAATAGAGATAGAGGAGGTAATCATTCATATGATATATGGCTTGTGTAGCTCATGTAATTTTTGAGAAATAAATTATCGAAATATGGATATTTAAGCCCTTGCGGCCTAGGGGTGACCTTATTTTACCTTAATAATTTTTAAGATACGCAATGCTTGGGCCTCATATGAATTCTAAATGTTGCATTAAGTATTGTTTTGTCATATTATTCCTAATTAAATGTAAAAAAATTATTGGAAATTAAAAAAAAATCAAATTTTCATTTTCGGTTCTAAAGGGCCAGGGGTAACCATATTTTACCCTAATAATTTCCCAGATATGTAATATATGCATCTCAAATTAGCTCAAGATGTTGCATATAGTTCTGTTTTATCATACTTCTTCCAATAAGATGTAGAAAATGATCGGATATATCTAAAAAATTAGAATTTTCACTTAAGCTCTTGATGGCCCTGGGGTAACCTTATTTTACCTTAATAATTTTCTAAATATGAGACATAGTCACCTCAAATGAGCTTAAGATATGATATTTAGTCCTGTTTTATCATATCATTTCCAAGGAGTGAAAAAATGATTGGAAATTATAAGAAAATGACATTTTCATATAACACCCCCAATCCGCAACATCTTTTTGCAGCGCTGTAAACAGTACTGAACAGTGCAGTCAGAGTACTGCACTATAAAGCAATGTACAATGCTATTCTAACACCATCTGTTTTGGACAGCGTAGTTCAGTACTGTTTTTACAGCTCAGTACTGTTTTTACAGCACTGTTTATGAAACCATGCTGTTTGATGCAGTTTGAGATTGGTAGTGTAGTTTATGATAGGTCAGGAATGACCTAATTTTACCTTAAAAATTTAAACAAAGATATATCATATTGTCTACTCAAATGAGCTCAAAATAGTGAATATAGTCTAGTTTTGTCATATTATTGCTACTGAGATATACAATAATGATTAACAATTATAAAAAATGAACCTCAACAGCCATTTATTCCTTTTTAGTACCAATGGCAATACTATCTAGTTTTATAGAACATTTTCTAAGATATGAAAATGTCCAGTTCATACTCGCACGAGTAGTAGCATTGTTAAGATACTGTATATTATCATTTGAGTATATAATCCAAATCTATAAAACTTAATCAAAGGAGTCACAATTTATGGATTCTGACAGTCTCTCCTACAGCTACATAGCTCAGAGCAAATCAGATCTGCTTTCAAACATTTGCATCTGTTCTCTTGACACAGGTATCTACCCCATGACCTACATTTTATGTTGTGGCCTCAGTATCAGCAGTGGGAGTAGTCCAGCCACATTCATGTGGTGATAGAAACTGTGGGTAAGAATGCATCACAATGAATAAGGACTCTAGTCTTCTAATTTTAGGGTATCAAAAAAGATTTAAAGCTTAAGAACACTTGCGTAACCTCTGGGTACACCTTCTATTCCTGCAAATCAGTTGACTAAGAGTAGTAGCAGAATGCATCTAGCGATTGTATGAAAAATGGTAAGGGCTAAACTTCGTTCATGGCCAAGTGGCCTTGAAATATCTAAGGCAGGTCGTACATACTGGAAGAATTTCCCCTCACCATAGGCCATATGCAATCCAAATTGACATTTTCAGCACAAGTTACTGCCAGTTTAAACCACATCAAAATCAACTGTATTGACTATGATTCTTATTAGGTCATGACAGAAGCAGTCTTTGGCATGCTTCTTCATATGAGCGAATGGTGATGGCAGATACTTCACTATCGGGCTAAGATATTGCATTACCTCATTGTGAGGTCACTATCTTCTTGCCATCTTCCTCCAGGGTTTCAGTTTTGATGCCTGGAAGGAAAACAGCTCCCTCTTGTTCCAACTATCTTAGGAAATCTTGCCAATTCCACAGAAGAAAATTAGTAGGATATACTTTCCTCACTGTTCCAGTTTTGTGCTGTTTGTATCTATGCTCATTAACATCAAAGTTGAATGACTAAGCTACATAGTAGATGCCAAAATAATAGACAGGGCATGTATAGTTAAACATGCTAACAGTGAAATATAAAGAAAATTTGGTGATTATGCAAATATGATATTACCCACGTAAAAGTCTGCAAATAGTTCATTGTCTTGATGTCAGCTGGGATGTTTACAAGGACACTAGCTTAAAGGGGCAACAAGGTCTGTAGAAGATTCAAATTTTTTACTTTTTCTGAGCTACCAGGGCAATATTTGGCTTTGACATATCTATTTTCTTAAAATGTATGGATAAACTATCAATTTCAGCATTAAGAAGTGTAAATTCAGTTCAAAGCTTCTATAAAGGGAGTCCCACTTATAGGTTTTTAAGATCCAAAACATTTCAAGAGGAATCAGCTGAAATAATGTTCATCAATATCTACCTGCCCATGACCAAAGTTTAATCCTCCCCATTTCTCATACAATCATTGGATATGATGTTACATCTGTATTCTACTGCTATGGAAAAATGGAATAAATGGATTGAGATTTAAATGTGTCACTGAATTTTCTAATTGTTGTTAATCATTATCTCAGTAGGAATAAAGTGAAAAACTGACTATTTTCCCCATTTTGAGATCATTTTATCTTGAAAATTATTGTGATAACATTTGGCATTCTTGTGCCCAATCATTGACTGTCATTATTCACTGACAGAATCCTTGACAGAAGCAGCTCACCTTAACCCCCCCCCCCCCCCATCAGGCTAAGGTGACTGGACTTACTACCCTTTGCATTCATTCGACTTTCCTTCTCAAAAGAGAGCTTCGTCTTCACTCTATCAGTTTTCAATGAATCTCTGAACTCACTGCGCTAATCAGAGTTTGTTGTCGAAATAAGGACGGCTTTCTATATGGTCATTTTCTCTGACGAAATCGCATCATTAATGTGCACGCATTTACCACTTGTTCCTTCAAGCTCGCTGATTGGTTGAGAATAGGTCAGCATGGTTTATTGCAGCTTGGGTCATAAATGCTTTAAGACCCAAGCTGGCAATGGCATCGGTCATGGGGACGGGGCTGCTAAACTCACTCCATCCTTTGCTTCTATATTATGGTAATATGTGATAAAATCACCCCTGACCTGTCAAAAGCTAAAAATGTCATTTTTCAAATTTCCATTATTTTTTACATCTCCTAAGGAATAATATGACAAAACAAGAGTATATGACACAATTCTAAGCTCATTTGAGATGCATACGTCTCATAATTAAGAAAAGTTCAAGGTTAAATAAGCCCCCCCCCCCCAGGCCATCATAAGCTAAAATGAAAATTTCAAATTTTAATGTCCAATCATTTTCTACATCTTATTGGAGGTATTATGATTAAACAGAACTATATGCACCATCTTGAGCTAATTTGGGATACATATATTACAAACCTTAAAAGTTATTAAGGTAAAATATGGTTACCCCTGGCCCTTCAGAAGCGATAATGAAAATTTTTTTTTTTTTGAAAAGTTCCAATCATTTTTCAATCCAATTAGGAATAATATGACAAAACAAGACTCAATGCACCATTTTGAGCTCATATGAGACCCATACATTGCATATCTTAAAAATTATTAAGGTAGAATAAGGTTACCCCTAGGCCGCAAGGGCTTAAAAATTCAAATTTCGATAATTTTTATCTCAAAAAATACATGAGCTACCCAAGCCATATTCTATATTTGTGATGAACACTTATACCCATATTAGTATGAATTTTTCCAAGATGATCAGATATCACATTCTTGAAATACAGTACTTGATGTCCCATATTTGACCCTTTAAAAGATGAATTCACGCTAGATAATTGGGTCAAAATGCATTTTCCACACTAAACACCACATCTACAATCGGTTTGTCACAATTTCAAGGCTCAGAGCAATCACCAAATGAAGTCATTTAAAAAAATTTACTTCACAACCATTTTTTTTTTTTTATAATGTACCCCCTCCCCGCCTGATAGGGGTTGGGGTCAGAGACTAAAAAATCCATGAAGACCACTCCGGATCACTTGCCCCGAAATCATTTTCCACTCAGATCAAGTGTTTCTACAATTGTGCCAAGTTTGTTGCTTTCCTGAAAAAGTCGAACTATAAAGGGCTCATTTCTGGACATCTGACTGCGCTATGACCCTTGTGATGAAGATCCAGAATCAGTCAAAAAACCTAAACCGGAAAACTGTGCTCATTGTGAAAACTAAAAGTGAAGCAACTTTTTTCTGATATTTCTTACATCAAATGGCAGCCATCTAATTTTTCCCCCTTCAAATTAAATTGGCGGGAAATTCAAAAATTTAAAAAAAAATTTAATCCTTAAATATATTTCAAAAATATGGTTTCTTTTAAATTCTTCATGGGTCTTAAGTTATTTCTTCTTTGTAAGTCATACATGTTGCCATTGGTGTTTTTTTCCATGATAATGACTATTTATTTTTGGTTAATATACTTATTCTGACTCTCAGCAGGGGGTTAATTATGCATCAAAACTAGTGAAAAAGTAAATATACTTATCAAATATAACTAGGAGAGTAATAAAAAACATATTTCACATACATTTGACTGAGGGACCAAAAGGCCATATACCCAGACACATCCTTTATTCAGCATGTTGTTTACTCAGTACAAATATGACATTCAGCCCTGTGATGTCATAATATTACAGTTCAATAGTCACAAATTAAAAAACAGTCACAGTCAAGAAATTGCAAAAATGGCAGCAATTCTCACCTGATAACAGAAGGCCTTGCATTTGGTGGCCTAATTTCATACTTCACTTGGACTCACAGCCACACAAAACTTATGCTACCATGAAGAAAGTATACAAAAATTCTCAAAAGTTCATGAATTAAATTAGGTAAGATTTAGCCCATCATGAGAAATCATGGCCTTCATATTTCTCGTTGAAGGCAGAAATATATGATGAGTATCAGAATGGATTTAACCATTTACTGTGTCCATGTAGACCTATGTAGCGCAGTAGTCCCATTCAAATCTAAAACAAGGGCGGGATGTCAAGGAGCAAAATCCTTTCATCAGAATATTAAAACATAGTATTTGCCCATTTAATTCGATTCTTGATAATAGTTTTTTTTTTCTGAAAAGTTACTAATTCACAATGAAGCAACGATGTATCTTTTGAATCAATATTTTATAACGAAGTGTATTTTTAGAATTTAAATCTTAAATAAAATAGGATTAGTATCAGAATGAAATAGATTACATTACAATTTAATAAATGAGAAAGGTAGAAACGGTATACTCTTTTATGATCAAGGAGTTTTGGCTCATATGGACAAACTAGTGACAAAAATTAATGCCAACTTTACATTAAAAGATAATCTTGCAACATTAACAAGACAAAATGCCACACAGGTTATCGCAAATAAATGAATAGATAGAATTCAATCATTTAAGGTGTTCATATGAAGCGTATGTATTAGTCCTGTTCGTATCTATAACAAGAGCAGGGTGTCTAGAACATGTAACAGCGGATTATATAAAAATGGACTGTAACAAATACCCGGATTTGTTGATTTTTAAAAAAAGTAATTTTTTGATATCACTTTTTATGCCCGGCATATGCTGGCATAAAAAGTGATATCCCATTTTATGCTGGCATAAAAAGTGATGTCCCATTTTATGCTGAGCATAAAAAGAGATACTCCATTTTATGCTGGTATTGTTTAGGAAGTGATGTTTAATGGTAGTTCAAGATTTAAGACCCATCATTCTGGCACAGATTGCTGAACCATTGTTAGTTAAGAATTCCTAATAGAATTAAGAATTATTAGCTGAAACTGAGTTGTTTTGCCCTGGCAAACAATTTTCCAACTTGTAGTTCAACTTCTTCTGTCTATTTGTTGACAGTCTGTGATGTCATCATCAATCATCACAATAGAAATGAGGTAATTCATGATGACATCACAAAGTACTCTGATGACATCATCAATCATCACAATGGAAACGAGATAATTCATGATGACATCACAAAGCATCTCTGTCATAGATAGAACTCTGCCACATTTCTTAGAAATCAAACTACTATGTGACATCATAGATAATCTCACTGTCACAGATAGAATTCACCTAATTCCCATTGTGATGATTGATGATGACATCACAGACTGTCAACACATATAGACAAAACTGAATTTCAAATGCATATTGGGATATTGTTTGCTAGGACAAACAAAACAGTTTCAGCTATTAATTCTTAATTCTATTAGGAATTCTTAACTAAAATAAGTTCAGCAATCTATGTGAGAAAGATGGGTCTGAAATCTTGAACCACCTTTAAACATCACTTACTAAATAATACCAGCAGAAAATGGGGTATCTCTTTTTATGCTCAGCATAAAATGGGACATCACTTTTTATGCCAGCATAAAATGGGACATCACTTTTTATGCCAGCATAAAATGGGACATCACTTTTTATGCCGGGCATAAAAAGTGATATCAAAAATTACTTTTTTTAAAAATCAACAAATCCGGGTATTTGTTACAGTCCATTTTTATATAATCCGCTGTTATGTTTAGAACAGTAATACTAATTGGCCATTTAATTCAAGTCTGAATGATAGTTTTTTTCTGAAAAGATACGAATTCACAATGACGAAACAGATATCTTTTGGAATCAATATTCTGTAATGAAGTGTATTTTTAAAATTTAAATCTTAAATAAAATAAGATTAGTGTCAGAATGAACTGGATTACATATTACAATTTAAAAAAAGAAATGAAGGAACATTAAATAATTTTAGTTGAATAAAGTAAAATATAAGATTTTATAAGCAAAGTTGCTATAATACTGAATGTGTAATTTCAAGTCTATCTGCTATTACATGTTAAAGGTTATTGTTTTGGAAATTGTTTTGAAGTTATGAAATACTTGTATATGTTGAGGTTCAATTATAGCAGGTGACAATAGATTAATAATACTACCTTTTGAAGTAAGAGTAAAACATAAGCTTACATTTGCAAATGCAACTAACAGCTAGCAACTACCGGATTAACCTACTATTTTATGACCAATTCATTTAAATATGAATGCGGAATAGTGGCAGGTACTATTCATATCTAAATGAGTTGCCCATAAAATAGTAGGTTAATCGGGTAGCCAACAGCGTTAGTTCAGGGTTCGAAATTAGCGTTGCGGAAGTAACGATTTGTTCCTTCATTTTCCAAAATCGTTACCTAGCAACATGCCCAAGTAACGAAAATAGTTACCTGCTTTATGGGAAGAACTCTAAATGATCGTCAACTCAACTTCTCAAATGAAAATATGCCGACATTGCCGTGATCAAATAGATTTTTGATTTTTTTTCTTTGACACTTTTCATCCTTTTTCACTTTAGCTGAAAGCTGTAACTTCTCAAAACATAAGATAAAGTGTTCACTTACCATACAGATTCTTATTTTCCTAAAATAAAGTCTTAAAAACCGGCAATTTTGAGGTAAAATCACCGTATTGTTAAGGAACGTTTTGAAGTTGCTAGCCTAACTTCCTGTATGAAAAAGGGAGACATCTATTGAGAAAAATATTAGTCTAGTAGCTTAATTGGTTTCACCCCCTTCAATAAAATTTGAAATTCCCATTTTACCATGCAGATTTGAAATAAGAAAAAAAATAAAATCTTGGGGAGGAAAACTCGAAAAGACAACAGCTATTTGCATAACAGCCTGACCTTTCACTTAGGAATGTTTATAGTGGGAAATTTGAATTTGAATGTTTATACCAAATGATTGGTCTATTATAGTTTAATTTGATCACATGACTAATCATCATCATCATCAAGTTTAGGAAGGGTGGAGGCTTTATAGCCTGTAATGTTCTCCCATCTGATCTAAAATTAAAACTGAACTTAGGGTAGGGAACTGATTATTGCTCACAACTGGCTATTTGTAAAGATCTTAGAACCATGCCTTGTCCAGGCCCTCGGCCCAAGCTGAGCTAGACATGATAGATGATAGATATATGTTTTAGTACTATTTTTGAAAACAAGACCTTAAGTTTCGAATGTTATCATGAAATAAAATTGATAATAGATCAACAGATCAATAGACTTGTTTATTGTATAAAGTGTCAAGGAAAACTTTTATCGCGATAATAACAATTTCAAGCGGTAATAATAACTACCTTACTTTGGTATTTAGTTACCTAGAACAAATCTCAGGTAACTATTTTCAATACCAGGCTAGAAAGTTAAGTTCGAACCCTGTAGTTGCATTCGCGAATACAAGCTAAGACTGATATCATAGTGTATTATATTGCACAAATAATCAAATTGAGTTAATGTTAAAAAATATGCATAAAACCACAGTTGTTGTACACTTCTTTTACCCCTATACTCATAATTGAAATACTAGATCGTATTTATTCTACTCTAATCTAGGGTTATGTTATTCAAGTGAAATTAACTCCACTTGTAACACATTTATATTTTTAGCTTTACAATGATACCAAATCTCTGTTCTACAAAAGGTGAACCCGTTATAAAAATCAGACAATCGTTACTGCACTTAGTTTACATTGTTCTGGTAGTGTTGATTTAATGACTTAATTTGCATAATTACTGCATTTTTTCAGAGAGAGAATGTTCACAGGTAGATATGTATATTGCAAGTCATAAATTAAAAAAAATAACTGATAAGGGATATTTAACTCCATTCAAATACATGAATACTACCAAATGTGCCACGCCCCCTTTCAGAAATATTACATAATTTAAAAAAAAGACAATAGAAAAAAACGCTCAACCTACCACAACTGCATATTTGTGGCTTTTTGACCAGGACATATCTTACTATCAAAAAATGCAATAAAACATTGTATATACTCCAAAATAAGATTCAATAATAAATCCTTTGTTTTCATCTAGACTATTATAATCTTAGACAATTCAAAGCTGTACCTTTTTCTGTAATTCCACACTGATAGCATTGGCTTCCTTCAAGAAGATGGCATTCCCCCATAGATCATCCTACCAATACAATTGAAACACATATTAGATTTACAACGATTAAGTAATAATGTTTGTTCCTACAAAATATACTTGTAAGAATAGGAACAACATGTATGAGGACGTTTTCAGTAAAAAAATCAAGCTATAAATGAGTGAAATAAATGAAGGCATAGAATTGAAACCTACAAATTATAAGCCAAACATCTTTGAACAGCTGCACTAAAATACAGTCTTTAACATTGGCTTGCACATATAGTCAATTAAATGTGCAGCAATTGACTACTTGAGAACACCATAGGAAGAGGAAAAATCAATCATCAAAACTCTACAGACACAGAATGATCATTTCTAAAATTTCAGCACATTAGGAATGATTTTCTCTAGAGTCCATTTCACTGTTTAACTGCGTCAGTAAAAGCTAAAAAATAAGAAATCAAAATATCATTTTGCAATAATATATGGAAAAATATATTCCTGTTGTACATGAATGACATTTGTATATCTTGGATTGGTTCTAGTTTGGCTTATAAAGCGTGTGGCCTCTTATATTTGGATGCTTCTCTGCCATGTTATTTTCAATACAATTAACATGGCTGAAATTCTTCAAATTACAAGACGGCACAGGCTTATTGCACAAAAAACTAAAAAATCTGAAATATACAAATGTCATTCATGTACATTATGAATATACTTTTCCATATATTATTGCACAATGGTCTCCCAATTTCTTATTTTTGCTGTTTTACTGACGCAATGAAGCAGTGAAATGGACTCTAGACATCTCTTGGAATTATATTATAAGCAGCATTCATTACAAAACTAGTGAATTAGCTTCAAAATGAAAATGGAACAAAAGTCCATTGATCATATGTTTATACCTAACCTGTTACCCTATAACTCTATTCATACAGAGGCAGACTGACAACATAAATTATAACAAAAAAACATTAAACTGCATTGAATTGAAATTGCTGATAGGTCTATAACGGACAATAGGAAGACCTAGGCGTATGGTAAAATGGTATTCATGTTTTTAGAACTTTGAAATGAATCATTTAAGTCAACAAGATATACCATTGATGTACTGTAGATTACATTAATATTGTATTATAAGGAAAATTATTATTACATTATCATGGAAAAGGACAATGTGCAATTATTGGCATATATCCCTATGGTCAAAATGAATCATTCGTAGGTGTAACATGAAGAATAAAATGTCATATAATACTTTGGAAAATATTAAAGTGCTCGGACACACATAAGCTGAGATAGGGATCATTTCGTTCAGTAAGGTTGTATTGACTTACATGGGAGTGTGCACTGTTGACTTAGCATGAGGATATCAGCAGATCCCAATAGAGGCCATTGGTTTCCATTGATTATCACAGAAATACCAAAAATACACTATGACCTGAATCGATTGCAAACTTAATAATTTCACAATACGACACAAATGGTTTATCTCATCAAATGTGCAAATATGAAGTTTGCAATCGATTCAGGTCATACTTAAAATTAAAAGATTGTACATTTTTTCATCATTTTTTTCCCTACAAAATGGCTATAGAAAAATGCTCCAAAAACAACTTTTACACTTATCAAATATCATACAAGTTTGTAAAACCAAAGATTATACTATTATATTTCATTATGAAGTAACATATTTGGATAAGATGCAGGGATGCGTAGGATGTTAATGGATTTTGACAGACACAAAAATACTTCCTGGTTTGGAATCTATGCCTCTACACTTCATGATTGAATTATGACCCTAATAAGTGGCCTATACATCAATACAGTGCTGAATATAGGTCAACAAGATACTAGTGTGCATATAAATGTAATAATTGAAGCAGAATACTCATTTTGAAAAATCAGATGAATTATTTTTTTCCCATGGGGAGATCCCAATGGAGGGTGTATAAGGTCCTTTGAAATAGAAAAATTGATGGAGCAAGATCATGAATACATAAGTGAATCCTATAATCAGTCAAACTATGTAACTGAGTTCATATTACAGAGAAAGGTGCCATATTCATGTGTGAGTAAAAATGTGAATGAAGTTTTTGATTGTTTGTATAACATAGGTCAAGCAAGCAAGTCACAATGGTAGGAACAAGAGTCTGACAGCGTGGGGGGGGTGAAATTTTGTGTCAAGTTGACATTTGTTTTTCTCACAAGTGTGTCCTTGTGAGCAAAATCTTGACTACAGTATAAGGATTAATCAGTTTCAATTTGGCACAAATCTTATTTGAGCTAAAAGTACATTTCAGTAGAAAATATTAACTGTGAATAAACAAATTCTCTCTAAACAAGGCACAGTACACACACTTTCAAAATTAACATGGAAAATCATGAAATAATGAGAAATTTTAGTCCTGTCAACAATTTTCCTGAGACCATACTTGTCATAAAAGTTGCATGCGCACTCTTATAAGGATGTGCGCTTTTTAGAAAGATATGTTGACTATTTGATATTAATGAATATGGGACTTGAGCTACATCAGACACACTTAGACTTAGACACCAAACACTATGAAACACCAGAATTGTATGCAACTTAGTTGGAGGAATACTTTTCTATTTTATTCTATTTTAAAGGACCAAAGAACCGTGAATTGTTTATAGAATGAATTGGGGTTTTTTTTTCATGCATTTCACTAGTGTTTTTCATCTAAAAATCATTGATACACTTTAAACACTTTATTGACTATAAGATTGCACCATATAATCCAAAAAAACATTTCTAATTTCAAGGATTATGTATGGATTAACACCCAGGTATTTTTATTCTTCAAACTTCAGAGGGCTGGGAATCGTTATTACGATCACTTTTGAATAATATAAATGCTGTTTTAAATAGGTTTCATGTATGCCAATAATTTCTCAAATTGTGTAAATGGTACCCATTCCTTAATCCCTAGAATTTTCTCTGAGGAATTTCCCATAGTAATCCAATGGTATAGTTCCAAGCAGATTTTGAGATAACAGGAAATTAATCATTAATACACACCTTATTGCCAAGATACTGGGTTGTTTTGAGGAAAAAGGAAACCAACTTCTATTGGCTGGATTAATAATGTCATAGGTCACACGTAGAATTATTTCCCTTTAAATTCTATTAACTTTTCTCAAATTTAGCAATTTTAATAAAATTAAGCCTGTTTTTGAACAGAACTGGCATAATACTGAATATGTGGCATAGGATTCTGATGATTGAAATGGTCTCATATGAATAGAAATAGGCTAGAGTGCTGATAATGCCAAAATGGTGATTAGCACTTGAATATGCTCTCTTGTATTTACTATATTACCCCATGTACATCTATTTTATATAAATGAATAAAAAAAATAAAAAAATCTCTTAGAGATGATGACCTACTGAGCTTTTGTGAGATTTAAGTTAAAATGGCATACTGTGATAAGAACAAGTACAGTGAATGTTTCAGAAAAGATGAGATTTCAGTTGGAAAGTGCATCACTTTACATCATCTGAACTTAAACCAGGGGATGCAAAACAAAAGTCCTAAAAGCAAGCAAGACTGCATCTTTAATGGTAGAATCAAATGGTAAAATGAATGGTAAAATAAAAGATAAAGGCACAACATAGACTAGATACAGACCTTAATCTGGCACACGGGGAGAGCACAAGCCTTAATAAGTAGAAGAAAGCAAAAACTAAGTGCAAAATTAGTAAAAGGTAGGAAAGACAATGTAATACAATAATATAGCATGGATGAATTTAAAGATTAAGTCCAAATATCAACTAAAACAAAGCTTTTTTACTTAAAAACTAACCCCCTCCCCAAATGTTATTTCGGTTGGTTTAATTTTACATAATGATATTCTTACAAAAAACAAACAAATGAGCCTTCAAATTTTCCCAAACATAAAATGTACTTCACATTCCACAAGGCTGGTATTGATATTTGAACATAGCCTCGTATCTATGGTGATGTTAATAATGATTGTGAGAAATGTCTTCACACCTGCCCCATAAATTTAACAGTTATCAAAATTAATTATTAAAGCCATGGGTTTCAAGAAAAATATTGAAAACAAAGCTAGTAAATACAATGAACAATGACAAGCAAGCAATTGATGAAACTAGCAACCAACTACCAGGTAGTTGATTCGGCAGAGGTCTTTTATAATACTGAGGGAATAAGTTTTTACTGGAGACCTACATGTAAGTCTTCTTTGTGTAAATAATGAAAAGAGATGTATATATGGGAGTCAGTCAATCAATAAGTTAAATTAGTTAAAATAAGGTGGATTGCAATTAAGCTGTTCAGAATTATGCAAGATAATTTGGTTTATTATAATGAAGCAATTAATTAATTACATGCATAATCAGTGTTAAATGTTTTTGCCCTAACCTGTATAATAATACACTAGCAAAGGAGTGTAGATAGTAATAATAATAATAAAAACCAATACTTCATTATGTAACTATAGATGTAACTATTCTAAGACTCCATAAGTACAAGCAAATTTTCACAATGGTCATCATTTAAGGATTTAAGCAACAACTAAAAGTAAAAAGAATGGAAACAAGCAAAGAATAAAAACACACTACAAGGGTCATTCAATTATAAACCAAATCAAGTGTAAAACCAAATACTTCAAAATGATTTTTATTAAGGCAATGGTGACTTCACAGATTTTTAAAGTGTGGGCTTTTTGTAGGGGGGAGGGACATGAGTAAGAAAGATAGGGGTCTCATTAGAGGAAACATGGTTTCAACTTACCCTCAGGGACGTGAACTGATGGTAGCGCCATTTACGGAAGCCCCAGGCAGCCAATTGATATTCTCTCTCAGTCCATGTACATTCACCTATTAACAAAAGATACGTAAAAATACAAATGAAAATGTTTGAAGATTCAATAACCTCTATTATCTATGGAGAGAGTAGATCCACTTCTACAAACATTTCATAAACTATAGTAGTAGAGCTCGAGTAGAGCAGACGTGTATTATGGCAGCTCCGCCCGATACCGATCACATCGAAAGGATTCTGTCAAGATTATCAGAAGAAGACAGAGACACTATTATCAATGAGTTCATGGAAGTAACTACGCCTGAAGATTACGAACCACTGAGGATTCTGTATTTTGGATATGCGAAAGAAAGATTATTTAACATTTACTTGGACAAATTCGGCCCCATTGCTGGACGAAAGCAAAACGAAATTCCGATTTTGACACTAAAAGCACGGAAGGGAGTGAACAAGGATGTCTCGTTTTTGAATGACATTTGTGATCTATATATGTATGGTTCGAACATTTCGGACACTTTCCCACGTCAGACGATCTCTGCGACAAGTTTTCTACCGAATCTGGGTTCTTCTGAAGCTGATACAATCACAGATCAGTCGACGCGCTCAATTGAGATCGACACACGGGTTGTTTGTCTTAGCCAGCGGGTAACTGAATTGGAACGTATGGGAGACTCGAAGGATGAGCAGATATCAAAGATGCAGAAGGATATTGCAGAGCTCCAGCAACAGGTACAAAGGTTGCTACAAGCAGGTCAGTGTGACTTTTCTAAACGTACACAAAAAAGCGCTACTGTAACTGTACCAACGCAAACTTTATCCACGCTAAATTCTAAGCCGGCCAATAATGGGACTAATAATTCGACTAACACGCCAATAACTGATTCACACCTGAATAACAATACTTTGCCTATAAGTGACCTCGCTAATAGGCAAAACTCACTACGTAAGCCTTCTGAGCCATGCGAGTCTGTCGCTATACCGCCATCTTTGAAAATCGCCTCGCAACCGCCGTCTGCAAAGTCAGTGCAACCAGTGCCTAATGTATCGAAACCTGTCACTTATTCTAGCGTAGTAAGTGAAAACATAGATGATTGGTCCATTGCTGGCCCTAAAGGTCGCCATTCCCCTCCCCCAACTCAACCTAAAGAGCCTCGACTTCAAGCCCACGGTAAATATAACCCTTCGCAACAACGCCGGAAGATGGTTACCTTAAAGGGGATCCAAGAAGTCGAAGGTGCTTTCGTCTACGTCAGCAACATTCGTAAAGATGGGAACGTTAGCGATGAGGACCTCCGTTCCACGATAGTTGCGTATGTTAAACAAAGAGGCATACGTGTCATGAAAGCAGACATCGTACATAACCGAGTTTGCGATGATAAGGTTGGATGCAAAATTCATATTCCCAATGATCAAGTTACCCTAATACTTGGCGAAAATTTCTGGCCAGACGCCGCTATAGGTTGCCGAAGATGGGAAAAACGAACAAGATATAATAATAAAAATTCTACTTACCAACGTGCTAATGCAATTCCTGTCTTCACAGGGCACACCTATTCTAATGCGCGTGGCTATCATGCACAATACGATCCATACAAAACTGATGATGACTATGCATCAGACTGCTTCGCGTTTGACGAAACTGATCGACAACAGGCTGTTTAATATGTGTGAAAATCTAAAACACTTGCTGTTTCTCATTTTATTTTTTGCTTTATTCAATAAACAGACCATAGTTTTTAACAATCAAGGTAATAGTGAGTTAAGACTAGCACAATGGAATTGCCGAGGTTTCAATGTATCTACTCTATATATTAAACATTTATTGTCACAATGCGATATCTTGGCTCTCTCAGAGCACAAACTCTATCCCTGTAACAGATTCAAGCTTGACTCCGTGCACTCGGACTTTCGGTGTTACAGCACAAGTAGCAAGAATCTAAACGATTTTAACTGTGGTAAAATATGGGGAAATGGTGGTGTTGCTATTTTCTGGCGTGATTCGTTGAGCAATTATGTTATTCCTGTTAAAAATATGTCAACAGACAGGATCGTTTGTCTAAAGGTATCAATAGTGCAAACTGCGCCTATTTATATATTTTCTGTTTACTTACCTCAACAAAATTGTGAAATTGACATGTACGACGATGTTTTATTCTCACTCGAACACTTTGTGCAAAAGGCTAGCATGGATGGCAGTGTTATAATTCTTGGCGACGTAAACAGTAATTTGGGCACGCTTACGGGTTGTAGGGGTCATGGTAATCCCTCATCTAATGGTATCAAATTGTATGATTTTATGCAACGAAATCTTTTGACTGCAATTGATATGACAGACTTAGCATGTGGTCCAAGACATACATTTGAAATGACTCGAAACAATGCTCTCCATGTTAGCTATATTGATCATGTCATTTTGTCTTACACGTTACGTGAATGTGTTTTATCGTGTACAGTCCTGGAAGATGAGCCTGACAATACATCAGATCATCTTCCAATTCAAACTATATTAAATTTAAATGCTCAAATAGAACGTTGCCCAGATATTGAAGCCCCAAAAGGATTTGCTTGGAACAAACTCAACTGTAATGAAATAAAGGACTCGTACACTAATTCGGTTACATTGAAATGCAACGATATTTTACTTGAACTGCGTTCTATCTTGTCCAGTCGGACACTAAACGCAGCAGAAATCGATCATTTCATCAATAGAATAGTAGAGAGTTTAATTTTATCATCAAATGCTCATATACCAAAGAGGAAATTCCTGAAATATGTTAAGCCCTTTTGGAACTCCACTTTGACGTCATTAGCTAAAGATAAAAAGGCAAAGTGGCATAAATGGGTGTCTCAGGGTAGATCACGTGACCCTTCAAATGATGTTAGAAAACAATATAAAGAGTCAAAGAAAATATTTTCAAAAACCTATCAAGCTGCACAGCTTGAGTATGAAAGAGAGGAATTAGAAAAATTGTATACATCAGAACAATCAGATCAACGCTTTTACTGGTATCTGGTCAATAAACATAGAAGATCATCAAAGAAATCTGTTAATCCAGTACTTGCCGACGACGGCCATTTAATTACAGATGCTAATGAAATCAGAGAACAGTGGAAGTGCCATTTCGAAAAACTAGCAACCCCTTTAAACAAACCGACGTTTGATAGTCATTTTAAATACGAAATTGAAAACAAGGTCCAAACAATTTTTAACAGTATATCGAATGATAGCACTATTTTTAAAATTACTCCTGACATGGTTCATAGTGCAATAAAAGCTCTCCATTCAAAGCGTGCATGTGGTTATGATCAGATCAGTGCAGAACATCTAAAATATGGCGGGGATTCCATGGTCCAAACAATTTCAATCATCTACAATATTATACTTCAGTCAGTCTACATTCCATGTAACTTCTGTATCGGCACAATGATCCCTCTTGTTAAAAACGGCAAAGATCCACTTGTAAAAGACAACTCAAGAGGTATTACGCTCATGACAATGCTTCGTAAATTATTTGACAACATTATTTTAACTCATGTAAAAGCACCCGTACTAAATGCTATCCCTAAATTACAAGGGGCAGCTGTCGAGAAATGTTCATCAATCCATACATCATTACTTGTACAAGAAACTATTTCTGAAAATGTAGAACAAGGTAAAATGGTAGTTTTAACAGTAACAGATATCCGAAAAGCTTTCGATTCTGTATGGATAGATGGCCTTCTTTTTAAACTTCACAACTGTGGTATTGGCGGTAAGATATGGAAAATTTTGTATATGCTATATAAGCGGTATAGTTGCTCGGTTTTAGTAGGAGGAAAATGCTCTGACTTATTTCCAATATTACAGGGTGTCCATCAAGGCGGTGTCCTGTCCATGCTATTTTACCAACTTTATATGGCAGATATAATTGACTCCATGATTAAGCTAAACAAGGGATCAACCATAGGTTCGTTAAGTTGCGTTAGTCCTTCATATGCCGATGACATGTGCATCTTGTCGAATTCCTTTGAAAACATGCAAGTGCTACTTGATCTACTTCATGCTCATAGTAATCAGTGGAGATATGAAGTTCATCCCGATAAGTGTTCGTTTCTCGTTTTTAATAGTAAAATCGAGCTAGGTGCAACTCAGAAACTTAATATCGGAGGTAAATCAATTGCAAAATCTGACTATGTGAAGCATGTCGGAATCCCAATTTCAACAAATAATGATATTTCTGATTATGTACAGGATAAATGTAAGAAGGGCAAATCGCAGTACAATGCTCTGCTCGGTATAGGTAGTGGCTGCGGAGGCCTAATCCCAACATCTGCATGTCAAATATACAAAACGTACTCCATACCTACAATGACATACGGTGCCCATATTATCAACTATCAACAGAATGATATAGTTGTTCTAGAAAAGACACAACGAGAAATAGGACGGAGAATTCAATCTCTGCCTCACTCAGCTAGTATTCCCATTTCAACTTTGCCCCTGGGCCTAATGGACGTTGAATTTTATATTGACTTTTTAAGAATGATGTTTCTCTGGAGTTTATTGCAACTCCCAAGCGCAAATATATATAAATGTCTTTTCACAATGAGATTTGTAAAAATGCTGCATGTTAACAATGAATGTAATACCTTCTCTCCAATAAAATGCATGTTACTGACATCAAAAAGGTACGATTTACATAACCATGTTCTAAATATGGTAGACTGTAAAATGTTCATCCCCAAAAATAGGTGGAAGAATATTGTGTATAGACAAATCGCAGCCGTTCAGATGCAAAGGACATTTTTCCAATCGCTAATGTACAAGGGCCTAAACTATTTTAGAATGGGTAACTTTGAAATTCTGAGGCCAATTATATGGTGGAGAGTTGCAAGAATGTTCCCTTTTGCTTTAAGTAGTTGTAAAATAATGGTGAAACTGCTAGCAGATGAACATGCGCTTAGATCAAAATATAGAGGTTCCGAAGATAAATCAGTTATATGCTCAATGTGCAGCACTTATGAAAAAGAAGACGTAGATCATTTCTTACTTAAATGCCCAGCAAATATATATATTATTTATAGAGAACAACTTAGTAATCATTGCTGCGAATGGGGTATCCAAATGAACACTAAAAACATTCTTGGCATAGGAATTGAAGAGTTGCACTTTACAAACGAACAACTACTTGTATTTTTAAAAGATATGGCATATATAGTTATGCAACAATATTTGTGTCGTCAACGGTACTTGACAGGCTTACAAACTTAATGTAACTTTATCAGCGGGACAGGGTGGCCCTCAAGGGAGGAACATGGGCCGACCAGGGGGTAATATGCAATATGTATTTATTCTGAGTGTACCGACCTTGGGGAAGGTACAATAATAAGCAAAGCTTTATGTTTGTTTTTTCTTGATTGGTAGTTGCAACGTCAACGCGGCAGCCTGACGTATTTGCAACAAACGATTATATCTCTTAAGCAGCTAAATACATTTTAGTATTACTCGCATATTTGTATTTATATTTATGTACACTTACTATACACACTAATTTAGAATTGCAACATAGGGCAACACCACCTTTCTTCAATTTACAAAAATTGTATATTTCTTTTACTAGTTTACAAGATATTGAAAGCATCTCATACTTTCATACAGTACTGACTTTGGGGAAGGTATGATGATACGCTATGTCTTCCTTTTTATCTTTATAGAAAATGCAGATCCATAATGTCATTATTTATTAATCTCAAGAGTGTTAGGTAACAGGTCTATCTAGGCCTACGGCGTGCGTCTACGCGGTAGCTAGGCGTCGTCGTCAGTACAAAAAACAACAACAAAACAATGAATGTTTGTAAATATAGTCATTTTTTTATAATTGCGTTACAATTAGGTGCTAGGCCAATTTTGGTTGGCGGCGTGCGTCTACGCGGTAGCTAGGCGTCGTCGTCAGTCAAAAACAGCAATATTGTTTGTTTGTAAATAGTGATTATTTTTAATTTAACATTTACATAATTTGTATACATGTATCTCCTTTATATAAAGGGCAATAAATATATACATACATACATACATAAGGCCTCTGATAAATCAGAATGTTCTCTTGTTCCTTTTTAAAAATTTTTACAATTCAACGTTAAGAAACTTACTAAATGCTTCGTCATCAGATATAAAGTCATCGGGAGTCATTGATGACATCATTGACTGACGCTCCACCTGCTCTTGTAAGTTGGCGATTTTGATCTCATAATCCTGGAAATAATACATCAAACAATCCTCAAAATTTGACCTAACACATAACATATATTATTCCAGTAATAATTCCACGGGTCCTAGTTTTTTAACATTTTATTTACTATTTTGAGTGGAACACAACTTCTATATATTATTTTGCACATATTACTAAATAAATTAGGACCATCAACACCTGTAATTTTTAGAATCATTCATCTTGCACTTTTTGAATTGTAAGAAACATTGCACTTGCCCTCTCCCTATACATATGGAGACCAATAATGCCCTTTTGGCACCTAGGCCTGTACCACCAATGTTAATTACATTTAATATGAAAATTATAGTAGTAATAATAAAAAAAATCAATTATCTAAAATATTTCTAAAATGTAGGCTCCAAATGAATCAAATATATTTTTTGATTGCAGGATCTAATGTTTACCTCTGAAGATATTAGTATCAACCATTCATAAAGTAAAACATTACAACTTGATACAGGCAGCAAATGAAAATATGGCCATAATGCCATCATGTAGAATAATAAGTCATTTAGACCTCAGAATGCAACCTGTTTGCAACCCCCATCTGACAAGTCACAGCATGGACAAATAAAAATTAATACCGTGGGTACTGGGCTCACATGGTGTTGCTCAAAAGTGAATGATGGCTAAAATGGCAGAAAATAAAAAAATAGATGTAAATTTTGCCAATTTTTTGTAACAAAATTATTTCATACATACTCTTTACAGTTACATGGGTTTTTACAATGCAGGACACATGAAATTATTTGTTAAGCTAGGAAATGGGCCAAAAGTGAATTCTGCGAGACAAAAATGGCGACCATTTTGAAAATAGGCAAGCTTTTGAACCAGGAGTCATAGGGGGTCTTCTATATTGATGTTGAACAAAAATAACTTAAAACGGGAATCCTATTGACAGAGGTTTTAAAACTGGCCAATTGTTGACAGACAGACAGACCGACAGACGGACACGTAAGTGATTGCAATAGCTCACCAGGTGAGCTAACAAAATGAGAAATTGAATATAACATTGTCTAACTTAGCAGTTGAAAATGCCTAAAGCTAATCAATAATAATTGTCTTGCTGAATACATCTGCCAACCTATCTGCTGTATTACAATTGCAATCAAATAGGTAGTGAATAATTCCAGATGTATAAACATTTCAGAAGAGGTATCATCAGAATGAAGGGAAAAATCAAAGCAACATTTTTAAGTGCTGTTATCGCTACTGTGATTTTCTTTTATATATACAGGCCATTTGTTATGGATGAACGAAGACAAGAACATCAAGAACAAAATTTGAATCGAATCAATAAAGAAAAAGATTTGGTTTCTATTCAAAAGAATAGAGACCATAAAGAAAAAGTGATTAAAGAAATACCAGTAGATAAATTTGACATCAAAGGTGTGTCTCTCAAAGCTAATGTCAATGAAAGAAATGATGTCAAGGAAAAATCTGATATAAAGGGGCTGTCTCTCAATGAAGACAAAGTTGACATCAATGGAAATACTGATGTCAAGGAAAAATCTGATGTCAAAGGAAAATCTAAAACCAAGGAAGCACTTCTTGTCAAGGTAGAGGCTCAAACCAAGGATTTATCTAAGATCAAGAAAGTACCTGATATAGGTCCCATTAAAACTACTGACAAGTGGATAATCGTTACAAGTATATCCTCTCCAACAGAAGATGTCAAAAGTTTGGCAAAATTGTCAGAATGGCAGCTACTGGTTGTTGCTGATACAAAAACTCCAAAAGACTGGCAGTAAGTATGTTCTATATCGTGTTCAATGTTCAACTTGTACAATTTTTTCCCATGGTATCAATAAGGTAATTTTTCAGGACTATGATCATAATAGTAACCTTTTGAACAGTGCAAAATGTTTTAATGTTGAAAAGTTTCACTCAAATGAGTTATATTCTCCAATTAATTGATTTCGAGGTAATTTTGACCTTAAAATGATTCACACAGATTATCAATATAATTTTGACCTTCCTGAAGTAAGTTCTAGCCTTGAGTACATGTATTTGAACTATTCTTCTTAGTCCAGGAATGTAGAATGTAACATAAGACACTGAGTTAAATGTCATTTTTTAAGTCACCTGTTATGATGTGGAATATAGGCAAAGACTATAAATATGAAATTTGACTTAAAGTGCCATGCCCATTTTTCTCTCCCACATCTCTTAATAATATTTATTAAATACCACTTGGCTATGAAAGTAACTAACTGTAGACTAATATCCAGTTTCTAAGATATTTTGGAAAAATTATATCTGAATAAATATATTTCCCGAAACTTTACTTCTTTGTATTAAATTATCCTCTCATCAATGGTGAACTATTATGAGTAACATTTGAAGGACCACGAGTTGTTTGTAGAATGAATCGGGGTACTTTTTTCATGCATTTCGCTTGTGTTTTTCACCCAGAAACATCAATACACTTTAAAACATATAATTGACTATAATATCGCACCATATAATCCAAAAAAATATTTTTCATTTTCGAGGATTATCTCTGGATTAACACCCAGATATTGTTATTTTTCAAACATCAGAGGGCTAAGTACAATCGCTTTTGAATAATATTAATGCTGTTTTTGAATAGGTTTCATGTATGCCAATAATTTCTCAAATTGTGTAAATGGTACCCCTTCCTTAATCCATAGAATTTTCTCTTTGACGAATTTCCCATAGTAATCCAATGGTATCATTTCAAGCAGATTTTGAGGTAACAAGATAACAGGAAAGTTAATCATTAATACACACCTTATTGGGTTGTTTGGCTTATATAACAAGCGAATGAGGTGTGTATTAATAATTAACAAATCATAATTCACATATTTAACCCCTGGTGAAATAATTAAATGGTTAATTAGCACGGTGGGGAATCAAATCAAAGACACAGTCGTGAACTACAACTCATGAAAAGACTACTCTTTGTCCATTGTTCATACATTGATAAGAAAATATAAGCAGTTGTCCAGATTAAGTTGAAACAGTAGAAAAATTTTGCTTTTTCTTGTAAAACCTGTACATATAATTCAACTTTACTACACATTTGAAAAGATTTTCAAATAATAAATTGAAGCCATTATAAGAAAATGACCCCTCCCTATTCAAAAATGTTTTGACGAAGCTTTATTCACATTGAATACGATACAACATCAGTTGACCAAATGAGAGCTTCAGGGTCCATTGCTTAATGAAAAAAAAAGGATTTAATGAATAACACAATTTGCCATTTGAAAAGATTTTCAAGCTTGATTGAAACTCAAATGCAGTGTATAACTCATTTTGATGCTCTCAACATCTTTCTCCTTACAACTAGAAATATGCTCTGATTTAGTTGGTTACAATTTGCAATCTAGTATCATCAGAAAGGAGGGGTAACCAAAGGGCAAATTGTGTCATTCATTTAATCATTTTTTTCATTAAGCAATGGACCCTGAAGCTCTCATTTGGTCAACTGATGTTGTATTCAATGTGAATAAAGCTTCGTCAAAACATTTTTGAATAGGGAGGGGTCATTTTCTAATAATGGCTTCAATTTATCATTTCATAGTCACATTATTTGTTCAATATGAATCAAAAACAAGAAACCTTATATAGAGACATTGATGATAAGATTAATGTAATGCGCTTGCCCGCATTCCCAACAGCACAAGATTCTGAAAAAGTGCAATAAAAACAACATAAACGCATGAGTATAATGGCATGAAATAGCAGTAGTATAACGAACATTAATTTCTTAGTCTCATGTCAAAAAATAATTCTTTGCTGGGTTTGGTTTATTCTCTTTGTCATTCTAGATTGAAATATCTCGTGAAATAAGCTTGTTTCTCGTAAAATAAGCTCGTTTTTCATGAAATAAGCTCGTTTCTTACACTTACATTTCTACTCGGGGATGAATTATATTTCTAGAATTTGGATAATAAAAATGTGATTGTTTGATGTATTATGACCAATTGACCATGTTCATTAAGTATTAATTCATAATAACACTCATAAACTTGCAAGAAAAGAGACAATAAGAGATGTTCTAAATTATTCACATGCCCTCAAACCACCCCAATGATTTTTTAGTAAAATTTGATCCAAAGGGTTTGTGTTTCTAATAAAAAATACATAACTTATTTGTATATACTTGAGCGCTACAAACAAAATTAAATTCCTTAAATCAGAAATGAATAAGAGAGACAGGCAATTTGCTATAAAGATAAAGTTGTCACATAAATCATTATGTCTACAATCAACAACTCGTTTTTCAGACTGGTTGCCTAAACGACATTTAACAAGTAGACTCAGCTTAATTTAAGATTAACATGCCAAAACCAGATAAAAACTTTTATTTGGAATGATCATATCAATAATTAATTCATCCAATAGGCATAGAAGGATTTCATAAAAGCATTCGCATGTTTTAGATCGACATGCTACTTAATCACCATATTGAAAAAACAACCTTAGACAGTAATTCTAATATGATTAAAGATTTGCATGTACTGAGCCTGAAGAATGCAGGATACTTGTGGAGGGGGTTCTTCCCATTTCCATTAACAATTTGAAGTGGATAATATATACTTGTTATAAGAAGCAATAATGATCAGAACAGCTCCCAAGGAACTAAAACAGTAGAAGAAAGCTCTTAGACCTGATTGGAGAAGTTAAAAAGTTAAGTTTGCAAAAGTTAGCCTTTCCATATAATTCACAAGGTGATGTTTTAATATTCATGAATATGATACATGCTAACAAGGAAATTGCTCACTGGATTGACCAAAATTGTTCATTGTAGACAGGTAATCCCTACAGAGAGGGTCCATGTTTTGGCCGAACCCCAAAAACCAATTTGCTGAATAAGCAATTAATTATTGTAGATGATGAATTTCTGATGTGATAGTAGAGATGTTGCTTCAAAGAGCATATATTCAACATTCACCAACTCCATTTTGTAGCATTTACTATCTGCAAGTTTGGCTCAATATCACACAACTAAATTTGTATAAAACAGTTGTATTGTGCAGTAGCTTGTCAGATGAAATCAACTTTTGTTGAAAGATAGCATTAGTGTCAATTGGCAATTTATATCAAACAGATTAATTTTTAAAAAAAATATAAGGGTAAACAGTTGCAGAGATGTTGCAGCGTGTCACCAATCAGCTTATTCTAATCTCATTGATATAAATCTAAGCTCTTCAGAATCACATATTGGATTAAGCCATTCATATCTCTGAAAAACAATGGTAAGCACAGAGTAAATAAACAATCTTCCACTTTCCCTCTGTACATGTGAATTTTCAAAATGTTCCTTGTTCCCAGTTGACAGGTGTTCCTTACAGAGAGGGTCTGTAAAGGTGTAAGTCAATGGGAAAATATTTATTCTTTTGAAAACTGTTCGTTGTAGACAGGCGTTCCTTACAGAAAGGTGTTCAATTAGACAGGTTTTATACTCGTACATATGACATATCAAGTTCTAAAATACAATCTTCTTTTATACTTTCAGTTTGGATGGTGTTCTATTTTTGAGCATACCTGCACAGAAAGCTCTAGGTTATAAGGTACTGGACCATATCCCATATGGTGTATATGGCCGCAAGACCATAGGATACCTCTATGCAATACAGGTAGGCAACAATTGAAAAAATATGAATGTTAGTTTTTCATCACATTGAATGACCTTCTTTTATATATTACCATGTGAGCTTTTTCAATCCTTGATCTCCCTACCAATGGTTCATAAGAAGACGTAATGAATGAAAAGTTAAGTTTATGTTTGTTCTTGTATTTGTTGTATATGCGACAAGGCAAAACACATCAGAATGTTATCAATGTTAATTCTTGACTTTCAGCATGGTGCAAAAATTATTTATGAAACAGATGATGACAACCATCCAACTGATGAACTCAAAGGTTTCATTACAACTGACAAGATGTATGGCGTTGTACCATCAACAAACACGACTGTTCTGAACGCTTACGCTTACTATGGACAGCCAACAACATGGCCCAGAGGTTACCCTTTAGACAAGATTGGGGACAATATCACAAACAAGTACAATGCAGTGCACTGGAATCGACCATTGATACAACAAGGGGCTGTTAATGGTGACCCAGATGTAGACGCCATCTTTAGGCTTACCCGCAAATCAAACTCTAAACTACTAAGTCTAACATATGATGAGTATATGCCACCGCTATATTACCCCAGAGGGACATTTGTTCCATTCAATTGCCAGAATACTCTCTACCATTATGATGCATTCTGGGGTCTCTTTCTGCCAAATTCAGTGACATTCCGTGTAACTGACATATGGAGAAGTTACTTCACGCAGACCCTACTATGGCTAATAGGTGGCCATATAGGTTACATGCCCCCTAATTGTTACCAGTTTAGGAATTATCATTCCTACATTAGTGATGCCAAGCAAGAGCAGAAGCTGTATTATCAGGCAGGTGATCTTGTCCAGTTTTTATCAAATTGGAGATGCAAATCCAACAATCTTACTTCATGTATTCAAATATTAGCAGACGATATGGCTCACAAAGGATTCTGGGACATTTCTGATGCTAAGCTGGCAGCCGCATGGTTACAAGATCTTGTTTCCATTGGATATAAATTCCCATCGATGACAACAGAGCTACTAAATGAACCAGTCAAATTTCAAATTACTCTTCAAACTGAAAACAGATTCCCAGTGTCCCTTCCGTCCAGTCCAAAATATTCAAATATTGGAGAGAAAAAATTTAAGATCAAAGCTCTACTTGACAAGACATGCTATAAGACACATGAAATGAGACAGTCCAACAAGATCCAACAGATACAGAGAAATCCCATTTTATTGCTGGTAGTATTTAACACCCCGCATTATGAGAACATTCCATATTTGGAAGCACTCTATGAAAGTCATTTTGTCAAAACAATATACTGCGGCCCAAAATTTCCAGGTAAAACCTTTTTCAAGGATTGGGATATTAATTTTATAACGTTTGATGCAAGTAAAGAGTCACAAAATAAAAACCGACCTGGTAGTTTCAACTATGAGTGTCTACTGAAGGCCATGAAGTTAGGCATCAGAGTGAAAGGAGTACTGACAATTGCTGATGACTCTATTATGAAAGCCAATACAATCAGTAAGCTACCTATGGATGAGATTTGGTATGATTCGAGAAGTTTTGAAACAGAAAAAGAATTCTCTAGAATATTGAAAGAAACATCTAACGATACCAAGAAAAAGAAAGAATTTCAACTGAGATACAAAGACTTCAATTATAGAATTGCATCACTGGAAAATCAAAGAATAAAATCTTGCAATATTTCAAACTTGCGAGACAAATGTCACCTCAGTCCATTTAGACCATACTTTACTAAATATGAAATAAATATCAGAAATGCATTTAATGAGCTCTACCGATTACAAGACACAAACAAACTGATTAAAACATTTCTTGCTGGACTTTCCAAAAATTTACTTGGTATGAAAAGAGTTATAACTAGGCCATCTGATGTGTACTACATACCACAAAAACATTTTGAGATGGTAATCCCTGTTGCAGAGGCTTTTCACAAACACAGAGTATATATTGAAATAGCTGTTCCAACGATACTTCATGCCCTAGGTGTGAATTATAGCAACTTGGCTGTGAGTGTGTATAACTATGACTACGGCAAGACACGCGAGAAACCATGGATACGATTCCCAGCTTTTCTGAACAGCACTGTAACATTCATGCATCCAGTGAAACTGAGTGGTATAGCCCAGAACAATAGCAACATAACAGAGTTATTTTGTGCAGCCATGGATAATCAGCAATTTATGCATCCCATGTAAATAGTGTTTCATAATATGAAAATCTGCGCTAACTCTAACACTGGTATTTCAGTAATTGTAAGCCATGTTATTAAATTTATCTATTTATTGATATATATTTTTCTCTAATACGACTATAGAGTCATGCATGCAGGGGAATTAAGGGATAATATTAAAGTTGAAATATGTAGCATTCTTTTATTTAGTAAATGGTGTTTTATATTTAGCGTGTTCATCAAGTGTAAGTAGGATTAAAGATTCTTCTCATACAAATAAGGTGAACATTTTTATTATTTTATTGTAACGCTCATAATTTTAGCCAAGACTTTTTTTATTTATTATGTACAGTACTTCAAATGAAACTTATTATCATTACTTAGTGATAAATTGTAGAATGGTGAAATAAAATGGATAACATAAAAAATGACTTTAATTGGTCAAGTTGAGATCAACAGATTTGCAGTATTGTATTTCGGGGATACAATTGTGACAGTTGACCTCTGGAGAGGTCAATAAATTGTATATTGCTCACCTTTCTCTGCTGTTCAAAGGCCTGGACAGCTTCTTCCTTCTCTCTTCTGTACTGTTCCTCCATCTCTCGAAGTCTAAAACATAATAATCTTTACTTGAACAATTGATCATCAATACTAATAACACTTTAAGTTAAATCGACAAAAATATGATGGTGATATAGAATCTGCAACAGATCTGTTTTAAAACCATTAGAACTGTTTCTTTATGCATCATTATCTACATTTAGATGACATTCAGCAAATGTTTAGTTCTGTTAATATTTGAACATGGAGATGTACTTGTCTCATACTTGTATAGTAAATACAAGCAAAAAAACAAGAAGCATATTTACTTGATTCCCATTTCTTTCTTAAGGTCAATTCCTTGTTTCTCTAAAAGTTCCAGCTGTGCAAAGTTCCAGTCAACTGGCTCCCCACCTAAAACAAACATATAAATTGTATGATTCCATAATAACATGTTTTTCCTGGGAAATAAACAGGGAATAGAATTGATATTAAAATCAATCCCATATTGGGTAAAATCCTGTATCAAAATTCATATCCCATCCCTTCCATTAAATAACCTCTACTTATACAAGGGCTATTGCAAAACTTCCTTCACGCCTATCATTATAAAAAGATGAAATGTATATGTAGTCATTTGGTAAATTTTTTCTTCAAGCATTTTGTGGGGTTGAGTAATTTAAATTACATTAGTGTAAAATAAAAAAAATGAAATGCTGCTAATTGAGAAATTTATCTCGCTAAGCATAACATTTTTACACTCGCAAAACAACAATAGGAAACAAATGACATATATACTTAGTAGCTTTTGCACATCTTGACCTTGAGGCATTATTATACAAGCCATTAACCTTGTAAATAATTGCAAATTGTTACAGATGCTAAATTCCGAACTTCTGATGGTGACATAAATATGAATGATAATTAGCTGACAATATTTGAACTGTAAACACTTACTGCTTGGGGTATCTAATGGAGATTTCTTCTCTGCCGCCCTTTCTCTTGCTGAAGACAAACCAAAAATAAATAACTTATATCTTGAAAGTCCATGGTTAAATAATGCTCAACACATCTTTATATGGTTCACAAGATTTTTACAAGGGTGACTAGAGCAGTATTTATGTTTTGTAGGAAAATTTTGAAATGTTGATGATTAAAGTAACTTTCAATGATTTCATCAAAAAATTAAAACCCTTGGAAATACTAAATATGGTTTAAGTGCCATATATAAAATTTATTTCAGAAATATTGTGGATCAAAATGAAAACAAAACAAAAATAAAGAATAAAAACATATTCCACCCTTGGGATTTGAACCCAGATCTTTTGGAATAAAAGACTGACTGAGTCCAAAGCTCTAACCACTACACCGAAGTGCCAAGGCTTTCTGAGGGAAGAAATTCTTTATCTATATAATCATGGACGAAAAAAGTCTTATTTACATGCTTAAATTTCTTAAAAATGATCAGCATTACTACTAATAACAACATTTTGCATGTCTGAGTAAGTATTATGATCTACATTTAGGATAAATGTTGTTCTATTCAGTTTTCATTTTGGGTATGACTTCCTGTCAAAACAGTGTTAAAAATGCAGGGCTCAACAAAAAATTTCAATTATAAAATGATATATATCCTTTGATCAGCTGTTTTTGACACCTGAACTCATCTTACTAGAAAGGTAAGAGCATTTTCTTGAGACATATGGCTCGAAATCTCAAATTTCTCCTTCTAAGTCTTAGAAAGACACTTTAAGTGGACCCAGAGTGACATCTTTAAAGCAATTTGTAAACTAAACAAACAAGTTTATCCTCACTTGGTGCGTCATTCAACTTATTTATTACTGGGATTGAAGAGAAATTCTAATTAAAACATATTGCTATGGAAACAGAAATTACAACTCATTTACAATAACATATCAGGTTTAAGTTATTTTTATCCATGTTGTATTTTCAGCATTGATTTGTGGATTTTTGCTTCCTTTTATCAACTGATTTAGTAATCAGCAATAAGTAGAAAAATAGAACACATGGGACTATATAAGGAACATCTGATACATCAATATACCTGAACTAGAGATAACATAGGGATAAAATAAATTACCATTTCAAATAGTTGCGATTTAGTGAATATAAATGATTTGATAATTTGTGCTCGGATCATATATGTCTACCTTTATAAATAAAACATGGATTCTCCTCAATACATTTCCTCAACTAGACCCAATTCTTTTAATTTAAAATCTTAACTACATGTAGTTCCTGTAACAGATTAACTCAATCTTGAAGAGATCACTGATTTTTAGATTGGACACTCAGGAATAGAGACTGGACTTTTCAATAACATAATCTTTAGTTTAGAATAAGAGTTTAATATACAGTAAATGGCACCCCCTTGGTCCTGCCTTAGTATAAGGAAAATACTTGGGAGGTGTTGATGGTTGCATTGAACTCACCTTGTTCTGGGTGGTTGAACCTGAACACATGGTTCTTCCCAAGGATAACTCTAGCACCAGTCTTTAGTACAATGGGTTCAGTGACATTCTTCCCATTTACATAGCAGGCAGCATCTGGCATTGGAGTCAGTGTGACCACACCTACAAACAGAATGTTATATTTTGCATTCAATTCATTGAGATGTGTACATGTAAAAGAAAACCCATAGTACATGCATTATAAGCTCCAAGAATTGACAATCAGAAGATTAACATATAAACAAATTAAATATTGCTAGTCTTCAAAATAGTTCACTTCCAGGATCACTGAAAAACTTACAGGATGTAGTTCATTTTGTCATTTTTGTCAAATATTTTATCAATAACAGTAAACTTTTAGTCAATACCAGACTGTAAAATCAATCAAACAATAGTGAGACAACTGATTGAGAAGGTTTCCAAAATGCACATTATGTTTGATTAACTCTCATATGAGTGTCCAACCTCTGTACCTTCTTTATTTTCAAACTGGCAATGTTCAGGTAAAATGTTTGCCCCACTCAGCTGAATATCCATGTGTTCTTTAGAGTTAGGTTCTGGTCTACCAAGCATTGTTTTACCATCCTTTATATAATACAGCAAGCACTCGGACATCAGGGCATCTTCATTGAGATTAACCAGATGAGGCGTCTGTAAGGAAAAATATATTTAATTTTCAGTTGAATGTTTTTTTTAATGTTGACTTTTTGTCACATCCATTTTAATTTAAAATAACCAAGATCAACAACAAGATCATACATTCTAATTTGACCTCTCTGACATCTTTGTGGATGCCAGGAGTGAAGGGGACATTGCAGTCATATGGAAAGGAGTGTTCTTATAAAACACACATGTATTGTCTTGAATTAAATAACTTGTTGTAACATAATGTATTTCATAAAGTTTAGGAGTGCATATGTGAGAGGGTTGGTGAATATACAAGAGTTGGGGTGCAAGACGGTCAAAACCATAATACTGCCATAAGATTGACAGTGTATATGTAAATATTATACAGCATGTGCAATTAAATCAATTTAAAGGAATTATAATTCAACATACAAGTATTTCAATGAAAAAATAACACAAAATCCAACTAGAGTGAAATCTTAGATTAGAACACCTCTAGAAGTGGAACACTTTTCAGAGTCCCAAGACCGATTTACTTCATTTTAAATGGATCTCTATAAGTAGAATTGTACCAAAGGTACACAGGTTCTACTATATTACATAAAATTGTAAAAATGTTACAAAATTATCATGTTGGACATATTCTGCAATGTACAGATAAATTACACTGTATGATACAATACCTTGACTTTTAATGGGCGAAAGACGCCAGTAATGTGACCATCATCACGGAGTGCGATACCCATTTCAGCAAGTACCGACTCCCTGGAAAACATGGCACAGACAACATAAAACTATGACAATTCACAGTCTAAATTCTAAAAGAATACCAAAATAAAATATCTAGAATTTTAAAAATCACCCTGAAACTTCTAGATACTGTATTCTATGTAACATTGTGAGGTTGGAAGGACTGGAAAGAACACAAAAGATAAATGAATCAAAATGCCCAAACAAAATCTATTACACCATATTTGACCACATTTATGCCACATAAAAAGCAAACAATCAAAATATGTCACTGTAGTAAGTCTTATAAGCCTTCTTTTTATAAAATCTGAAAGATCTGGAAGCATTTCTATGTAACATATACCATAGACATACCATAGACATTATGCCTTTCACTTTTTGTTAATTCATCATTTCTTGATTGTGTTTGGACAGATTTTAAGCAGGATGAAAGAAGATGTGCTTTGAGGATATGACAATGACACTAGAGGTGGATCAGGTGACATGGTACTAGAGCAACCCTGATTATACATCCAATGATTCATTAGGCAAGGCATCAGATTTTTCTGCTCTGAACTTAAATCTGGTTCAATAGCAATAAACTTCCCAGTGTGAATTTACCCATCCACTTCTAAACTTAATACAAAAGTACTAAAGAGAATGTACACAATGATGAACATTAAAATGACAATATGACAGGTGAATTTATATCAAAGGGGTCAGGTGCTAAAAGATGTTCTAAACAGGTACATCAATCCATGTATGAAATGTCCCTAGAGTCATGCTTATTTACAGCCATTAATCTCTTGTTATAGCTAATATGTAAGATTAACAGACATATTTTTAAAATTTAGAGTGTTCCAGCTTGAAATCTCTACCACTCTATGCTTAATTTGGCATCTTAACTCATGACCATGGAAACATTTCATTGATGGAAAGAAGAAATAGAATGATGGGGTGACAGGTCCCTCTGATCCCAAGAATTCTGCTGGCAGGGAGAGCTGGAATATAACCATCACAGTAATTCTAACTAATACAATCAAAGAAACCAGAAAGTCTTGGATATTAGTCCCCTAGAAGGAGATTTCTTTTTTCCAGAATGAGTTCTGATTTCTTTGACTTGACATCAACTAAGTAAATCATATTTGGATTTTGGAATATTTCACATTTTTCTACCTTCTTTGGAGAGAAAACGCCCAAGGTAGCCCCGTCATCACGCATAGCGACCCCCATCTCTTGTAAGACTGTCTCTCTGTTAGGTTAGATGTAAGTGTTAAATACATATGCATAGAAATGAAAAAGGTTCAGCATGGTCACTTATTCATGAATGAAATGGTTAATGAATGTTTATGAATGTTAATGAATGTTCATGTTAAAAATGGTTAGTTCATTCTCCTATACATGCAAAATATACTTCCATGTTTGAAAAATAACATCTTTTACACTTACTTATAAATTACATATTAACTTACGGTATCTAAATTAATCTTCATCTAATTTTTGATTAATTTCATAAAATGGAAGTGTGGGTCAAAACAAACCTTTCTAATCTTATAGCCTCTGTCTTTTTTAACTTTTCTTCCCAGGTTTCATTCAATTCTGAAATTAATTTTTCTGACATTTTCAGCCTCTCCATTGCATCCTCTCCGCCCTCTATCAGCAATGATTCTTTACGATGGCGTTGTAATTTTTCAACATTTGCAAGGCCTGGAAAGTAAAAATATTTTGAGTTTCAATGAATATTACCAAATTAAGGGACAATGTAGAAGAATCGATAAACGCCTATAGAGGTATTGTAATTTGATACAAAAATCAATTTACTATATGACCCAAAAGTTCACAGGAAACGAAATGCTGAGATACAGAAAGCTCTTCACAAATTCACAAGGGCTTGTTCATATAATATACTAAAAATTTCATAATGGAACAATAATACAACCAATTGAATTTCCCCATATTTTTTTAGAAGAAATCCCCAGGCTTTACTGTTGTCATCATGATAGATTGATAGTCAGGCTCGTAGCCAGGGGGGTTCGGGTACCCCCCCCCAGCCAAAATTTCTTTCAAAATCATGCAGTTTTTCACCATTCTGACCATTTTTTGTGTGATATTTGGTAAATATGCCAAAGTGAACTCCCCCCTAAAATATTTGGGGAAAAGTGAACCCCCCCTTGAAAAATTCTGGCTACAGGCCTGACAGTTGAGGGGAATTTTGGTCATACACCATACCAGTTGGTTAATTGATTCTTGTACATGTCCCAAAAGTTTGGTAGTTAATCCAAGCAAAAGATGGCACTATGCATAGACTAAGAGAAGCATCTAGTATAGTACATTTCAAAGGGCAAGGTTAGCAGTTCATACACATAAGCTTGCATCTTACATATCATTAAAAATAGGTAACCTATCCACGAGGCATTTGTTAATTAAAAATTGAACACATTTATTTCAATAGATTAATGAATGAAGTTTTAAGTTATTTTTAGTGTGAAGTTATAACCATAAAGAGTAAGGATTATTGCAGGTTAGGGCTCATGCATTTATCATTCACAAAATGTGTTTACTTTTTGGCATTTCTGCTCGAGTGTTTACGTGAATCCTTTACTAGAGGCACTAAAGCATTTAAACTGAAGCAATCTTCTACAATGTATTATGATGGTCAGTACTACAATGAAATTTTTTCAAAATTTGGATAAGTGGGCCTTAAGACTTAAGAATCTGTAATTTCTGAACTTCTCACAGACCCCTCCCCATAATATAGTGACAGTGATTTGGCATGCAGTAACTGTTTTCATCAAACATGCACACCATAAAATCCTCCTCCTCCTATGTATCTTTCATGCAGTAGCTGAAATATATTTCTACAGATGACACTGTTCCAATTTTAGGTAAATTGACCTATTTGCCATGTTATAGCCATAACAAATGCAAGTCAAAAAATGAAAGCATGAAGCTTCTGATTGGGCGGGCACAATACTATTTCACAGTGAAAGCATTTCATTTTTCACATACGATTGCATCACATATAGTTCTTTAAACCTCTGCACTGTTTGAAGAAGATCTTCAATTAGACACTATTGAGCAAAAAGCAAATTATGTAAAAATTCTCCCGAAATGACATTAGCTATTATAAATAAAATTGTGATTGTGACGTTGTGATTGTGACATTGTGATTGCGACATTGAATTGTAAACATTCATAGACACCGACAGCTTAATTCGAAGCATGTTTAAAAGCAGAAATTCAATATTTGGGACTTCAGAAAAGAAAAAATTGTAAATTGAGAATGCGAATGAAGCTAAACACTGAAGGCAGACATGATGAAACTCCAAAGAGTAGCACTTCCCACCAAACAAAACACATTTTATTATGATAAATAATGGGTAGATGTATTGTTTCCCCTTGGGAATGAAACCATATTAGACATCTCTTCTCAAATTGAGGTCTTATCCCCATTAGGCAAGAGGCTGTAAGATTTGGACAAAATTCCTGAACTGGTATTTAAGCTACATCTTTTGCAATTCTGAATACAGGTGCAATCTTAAAATATCATCTTGAACAGAGGTACTTTGTCCCTTAAGCATCAGCATATGAAATGTGAACTGGTATTTGAGTTATCAAAGAGAGAATTTTGATGAAAATTGGTGGTCATTTTAAATTCAGTGGAAATATTGGAAAAAAAATTCCTCGAGCAGGGGCCATATGCCTATAAGACATTTGCCTATAAAATTTGGACCTAATCCAATAAATGGTATTTAAGCTATCAAAAAATTCATATTTTCTTAAAAATTGTCAGCCATTTTGAATTCAGTTGCCATATTGAAAAATTCTTCTTGAACAAAGGTCCTATGACTGCATTTGGAATTTCCTTCTCAAGCAGAGATTCTACATTCATGAGCCAATAATTTGACCTAATTTTTCACTGGTTTTTGAGTTTATGCCTCGACAGATGAACAAACAGATGAAAGAATAGATGGTTTCTGTATATCCCTCTCCAACTTTGTTCGGTGGGATAATCACTGTACTGAAGCTACTTCGAGATGTGAGCTATAGGATAATCACCACTTTTAGAGTCTGAGATTGGTTTATTTGAACTTGTATTATCCTCTTCACAGTCCATGGGCATACATGTCCTTTCTTCATTCTTTACACTCTTATTAGCTGGAAAATCACATGTCCCATATATCTTCAACATTTCATTAACTACCATACCTACACTTTAGCTAGCTTTTAATGCCAATATATTCACAATTAGTTGAGTTTATATACCCAATTAGATCTATTGTATAATATTTCTTGCAGTAAATGGCTAGCTAAAGCACTCTTGGCCAAACATGATCACAGTGGAGTCATCACAATTCTATGAAGATATCAGAGTTGTTGCTACCAGTATTTCTACAAATGATAACTTACATTTTATAAATATCTGTACTCTGGTGTATAGCAATAAACAGATGGCTATGCAACAACCAATCAGATTATGCATAATTATGCAAGTTAAAATGTTGTTGTTGTTGTTGTTATTAAAATGTTGATGAGGTTCAGCAATTACTCTCTTGGGAACTTGTGACACTCCACTGACTATGACATCACACAAATGACTGTGACATCACACCACTGACATTGACATCACATCTATGGATGTAATTATCACCCAGGAATGTGATACTGAGCCAAGGATTGTGACATCACACCAAAAGATGTGACACTGTGACCAGGATGACACCATACTAGAAATGTAACATCACACCAAAGACTGTGACATCACATAACCGTATATACAACATTCATCTTGGTCTTACTTCTTGGTCTGATAGCTGGGCTAGTTGGTATCTCTCCATTCTCCTCAACATCATTTTCAGCATTTTTATCTTTAACTGCTTTTTCTGCTGCAATTTTAGTATTGAAGCAAAGAGAGGTTATGTAAAGCATGCAAGCTGATAGTTATGTTAAAGGTTTTAGTTGTAAATATGTAAGGGATCAAATTAGCAAAAAAAAGCAACACAATATGTAATGTTAAAATTAGATCCTCAATCAACACCTATTTGAAGATCTATACAAAACAAGCAAATAAGTGATAAATATATCATATGAGTTCTATAAATCAGTCAAACACTATTATTTCATGTGAAATGAGTTAAATAAAATTCCATTCACAGTTATCTAATAATTCTAAGCTTAAAGAGACATGTAAAGCCTTTTGAATTATATCTTATATTAGAATAGATAGAGAATCATCTCAAATATATCCGATTCAAATCAGACTTTTGATCAACAATTTGGTTACCCTGAGTGCTTGGGTTAGTTATTCAACCCTCTGAGCCAATCAGAGAGCTTCCATGAGCCACATTAATGTGCACTTATTTATAGACACAGAATTTTATGGACAATCAATGACTGGCTCTGACGACTAGTAGGGTTATGATTGAGTAGAAAAGCTTGGCGGTCTATTGGTTATATAAAGAGTATAGTACAGGAAAACAACTCTTGCCAAGGGTGTAATTTGGTCTGAATTCATCTATTAATTTACCTTCCATCATGATGCCTTCTTTCAACAGCAGTTCTTTAAGTCTTTGCACCTCTTCTTTAAGTTCTCTGATCAGTTTAGCATTTGGATCCTCATTAATCTTGGCCTTGCACATGATCTGTTTGGCACGGTCAGCATACCTCAGGGTGCTCAATGTCTCGTCATAGTTAATATCGGCAGGAGAAAGGGCGGCTACCATAGCAGTCTTAGAATTACCACCTAGCACAAAAATATAAGTGACATAGTTCAAACTAATAAATAGAAACAGGGAGAAGATTTTAATGATTCTTAAAATAAGAGATCTGCTAACAATGAAATACTAGTATAGTATAGGAGTAACTAAGACCTACCAAGGTTCTCCCTGAGGAGCCATGTTAGCACAGAATCTCTGTATGGTATGAAATCTGACCGACGCTTCCTTTTGTTGGACTGGAACACAAACAAAAAATAAGACGATATATATATTTGAATAAAATAAAACAGATGTTCTAAAATATGGCTGTATTTATATAAAACAGGGAAGACTAAATTAGATATGGGAATTTCTCCACAGGGATATGATGCGGAAATTATTACTCAGTCAGATCAATTTAGACACAATGAACGCAACATAATTATTATTCAAGACACATCTTCATAATATTTAGATTTAATGTCCAAATTATATAATGAGATTTTCCATCTAATGTACTTCCTCCTCATTTTGAGGAATGGAATTGACAAGCAGAAAACTTGAGTATCAGCAGCATTAAAGATATTCATAAACTGAACCCCAAGGAATAATAAGAATTAAAATATAATGTATAAACAAATCTATCCTGCATCATAAAATACAGTCTGATTTGTAGAAGGAGAATGTGGTTCTCAAACAATACATGTATATGTGAACTAATATGTGTGAACTAAATCGATAATTAAGTCAAGCACTCATCAAAAAATCATTGGTAGTTTCATAAACATAAATAAACCCTAAGTCTTAGAGGTTTAACTTAAACAATGCCACACCTTTAAGATATTTTTCTAACATCTTTCTACATGTTTGGTCTCAGAATGAAGCAATTGTTTCTTTTCCAATAAATATGCACAATTCAAACTGCCTCAGATTTCATACTTCCAGACAAGTGTAGTAAATCAAGAGATATATCTACTTAATGTATAAAGACATCATGCAAATAGGTCAAATATGTCTCAAAGAATGGGTATCGATATGGCGAACTTTTTGAACATACGTTTCTCTTAAACCAGTCATCAAAAATTTCTGAAAATCTTACAAATTGTCAATTTAATGGCGATCTTTTGAATAGTAACAATATAATTTGAAATAGATATACATACTTCCATCTATATTGTTTTAAAAAATACATCACACACTTGTTTTATTCTTGGTATCATGTTTCCAGAGTGAAATGAAACATCTTTCCGAACCTCATTGGAACAAAACGACATAAACACAACATGTTTAGGTCTCTCAATATTGTAATTGTACAAAGGAAATTTTGGTTGATTTTAAAAAAGTATCTTGTTAATGAAATAAAAGGTTTTTCTTGATTTTTATCTATTTTGGGGGGATTTTGTTTGAATCTTTTGAATACTTTTTTAAAATCAACCAAAAATTCCTTTGTATAACTTTAATATTGAGAGGTCTAAAACATGTTGTATATGCTATTTTGTTCCAACAAGGTTCGGAAAGACATTTTATTTATTTCTCAAGAATCGATAGAAAGGAGCAAAAACAATTGCACTAAAAAAAACAAAAAATGTTAACAAAAACAGTTATATAAAATATTTCTAAATAATTTTCGCATTAAATTGTTGTCAATCAGTCAACATTACATAAAATACCATGTTTTTTACAGAATGTTTTCAATGATTGGTTTAAGAGAAAAACATTGTTGAATCCAGTTCTCCACATCGATACCTATCCTTTGGGTCCTGGGATAATCTGTTTTATGATTGTATCACTTTATTGATAATATACATGTATACTGTAGTTATACATAAACATAGGTGATTTTGCACCAAATACATTATTGGCCATGGGGATAATCCATGACTCCCATGAATATAATAACTATATACAAGACATAGTCTACTTTGTAGATGGGGTGATTACTCAATCCCTACTCGTACATAACACAATCTTGTCACTCGGTATACAGATAGATAACGTACAAGCAATCTACTTTGTAGATGGGATGATTACTCAATCCCTACTCGTACATAACACAATCTTGTCACTCGGTATACAGATAGATAATGCACAAGCAATCTACTTTGTAGATGGGGTGATTACTCAATCCCTACTCGTACATAACACAATCTTGTCACTCGGTATACAGATAGATAATGCACAAGCAATCTACTTTGTAGATGGGGTGATTACTCAATCCCTACTCGTACATAACACAATCTTGTCACTCGGTATACAGATAGATAATGCACAAGCAATCTACTTTGTAGATGGGGTGATTACTCAATCCCTACTCGTACATAACACAATCTTGTCACTCGGTATACAGATAGATAATGCACAAGCAATCTACTTTGTAGATGGGGTGATTACTCAATCCCTACTCGTACATAACACAATCTTGTCACTCGGTATACAGATAGATAATGCACAAGCAATCTACTTTGTAGATGGGGTGATTACTCAATCCCTACTCGTACATAACACAAACTTGTGACTGGGTATACAGATAGATAATGCACAAGCAAGCTGAACTCACATACAAAAATACTGAATATAGTAATCTCAATATAAGAGAATCTTACCACAACAATTTATATGATTTATCCATGCAATGCATTTATGGCCTGGTATATTTGAATATTATGAACAAAAAGCATTTTGGACCGAAAGAAATATTTGATTTTTCATGTATTTAAAATCATTAATTTGCAGTTCCATACATGAAATTCCAAAGAGGTATTATGACGCAACAAATGTACTCTAAGTAAAATTAACGCTTCTCTGTGTATAACCTTGTGCTGTCATAATAATTTTTCCTGACAGATCTCATAAATTTTCCAATCTAAGTAAAGTGCATGAGAATGAGGGATTTGGCATTAAGAGACACTTGCGTATTGATCTGCCCTTAAAGATAATTAGGAATTGTGCTTGGACTATAGAAAAGTACTCCTCACAAAAATAAGATACATCAATTTTTTAAGATATATACTGAGTTAAACAACTTTGAAATTTTAAATCTTTTGAAAATGTGATTTCTAAGTTGGGTAGATTCTTCATAGGGCGCGTCATGAAAATAGAGCATCTATTTCTATTCATTTCTCAAGTAAACACATTCTTGAATCTGACCCAAATTAGCCACCTGGTGGTAAAACTTGTAACTACCTACTTGCAGTCAGGTAATTAGTTCCATTACTGACCAATAGGTGACCAATCAGGTAATAAGGTTTTTTTCTACAGATTTTAAGAGGTGTTCATAAAATATGAAACTAACATCCTAAAATAATATTAAAGCAAATTGAAATACCAATGCATGCTCTGAGCCAAAATATAATCATGTCTATCTGTATTGATTGGTGTGATATTTAACCAAATCCTTTTCAAGAGCTTATATAATATATATGATATTGCAACAATGAAATAAGCAAATTCTACAACATTTACGGACAACATGATTCCAGGAATGAAATTCTGACAAATGCTACATACAAAGCAAACTAATTACAAAGTACATGTACAGCACATTGATTATGGCCTTTATGAAGTCTTATATGCATGTAAATGTAGAAATCAATATGCATTCAATAAAACTACTATAAGTTATTGCCAAAAGTTCGAAAGATGATGGCACATTTTCACTCAAAAGACTTCATAAAACATAACATCTCAAAGCATGTAGATTCTAAGTACAACTAAGTTAACTCTCTAGAAGCTCAAACTCACATGTCCCGTCACCCCTGCGCTCTGTAATTTACATTTAATAGAATCAGGGAAGGAAAAGGTTAAAGTTTGTCATACTAATACCTTATCAGTTCTAAACAAAAATTATTAAACTTTAATACAAACTGATGAAATATGGCAATCAAAAACATTAATAGATTTCGTTAACAGTCAAGCATAAAGATTGACACACAGTAGCAGTATTAAGTAGAGAGCAGTTTTCAAATAATTTCTCAAATTACATTTTCTTCGTATAAGATAATTCAAATTATTCTTATTTTAGAAAAAAAGATGTACATAGTTAATATCATGCAGTTTGCTTGGGTATGGGTTATTGTATATAATAATTGTTATAAATTATTCAATTATGATTTAATTATGATAATTGAATCATTTGTGTCTAATTTGTCTTTTTTCGATCATGGTGCCTACCTTAAAATAAAGCACCTCCACCCTATTCCAAGACAACCCACTTCAGCCCTATGGAACCATTGTACCCAAGCAAACCAGTACATGCAAACTTAAGGTAAGCAGAGTGTAATGATTTTTGGACCAAAATGTAAAAGTTTCAAGTTGGTCAACTCAATAACTCATTCTACTCTGCCTGCCTAATTAATTTTAAAACCTAGATGCATATTATCTGTATACTTATATACCTTATTCTTCTGTATATAGAAGCATATTGAAGCAATGAAGCAATACTATTGATGATATAAAGTTTCAATGTCACGATAAGACAAATAACTTCAAAGAAGTCTATTAAGCATTAACCTCGTACATTTTCAACATCATATCCGAGTTGCATCACTTGCGAATGAATGCATTACATGGATACGAGTGATGTTCCACAAACAAAAGATCAAATTACAAAAAACAAATTTCTTTCAGAATAACCTCTCTAAGGAAAACTAACAATTCAATCAGAACTGAAAATGAGGCAAATATAGGATTAACAAAATAAACATACCACTTCTGCCAGAGCTGATATGACTTTTCCTAGTGTTGTTAAAGATTTGTTGATATTTGCACCCTCTTTCAATCTAGTTCCTACAGCACCCGTGGAATCTGCTCTCTCACTACCAGCTAGATCTACCAAGCTAATTTTACTAACCTAAAAAACAAAAGATAGATACATTACTTAGATGTAAACTTCACCCATGCCAAATTGCAAACGGTTGATGTTTTAATACGTATTGTTATGTTTTCTTTAATTTTAGCCATCAAACATATATTTGCACTTTTCAACAATTTTGGATTTGAGACTCAGAATTATTTTAGATTGTGTGTCACTACTTACTTTTTCCCCACATAAATTGGTTTCTTTATCATGTCGTTTCTGTGTAAATACAATAGTGAATACTGCATGGGATCGACTACTTGTCTCATTCATATTGGTGGCAGCAACAGTTCTAAAACAAGGCATTAACATGACAAAATGTCACCACCTAGTTGCTCACAATATTAAGTCAGATTTGAATTTCTGAGAACTTGTAAAGTCAAATTTGAACTTCTGAAAAGATGTAGATAATTTTGAAAAAAAAATTTGGTCAATTTGAAGCAAGTTGAAAACAGACCTTTTTGACCTTTTTTGACCTTGAGAAGGTCATTAAAGGTCAAATGTCAAATCTAAAGTCAGATTTGAATTTCTGAGAACATGTAGATGATTTTGAAAAAAAAAATTAGTCAATTTGAAGCAAGTTGAAAAAAGACCTTTTTGACCTTTTTAGACCTTGAGAAGGTCATTGAAGGTCAAATGTCAAATCTAAAGTCAAATCTAAAGTCATATTTGAATTTCTGAGAACATGTAGATGATTTTGAAAAAAAATTTAGTCAATTTGAAGCAAGATGAAAAAATACCCTTTTGACCTTTTTTGACATTGAGAAGGTCATTGAAGGTCAAATGTCAAATCTAAAGTCAGATTTGAATTTCTGAGAACATGTAGATGATTTTGAAAAAAAAAATTAGTCAATTTGAAGCAAGTTGAAAAAAGACCTTTATGACCTTTTTTGACTTTGAGAAGGTCATTGAAGGTCAAATGTCAAATCTTAAGTCATATTTGAATTTCTGAGAACATGTAGATGATTTTGAAAAAAAAATTAGTAAATTTGAAGCAAGATGAAAAAATACCTTTTTGACCTTTTTTGACATTGAGAAGGTCATTGAAGGTCAAATGTCAAATCTAAAGTCAGATTTGAATTTCTGAGAACATGTAGATGATTTTGAAAAAAAAATTTAGTCAATTTGAAGCAAGTTGAAAAAAGACCTTTTTGACCTTTTTTGACTTTGAGAAGGTCATTGAAGGTCAAATGTCAAATCTTAAGTCAAATCTAAAGTCAGATTTGAATTTCTGAGAACACGTAGATGATTTTGAAAATTTTTTTTAGTCAATTTGAAGCAAGTTGAAAACAGACCTTTTTGACCTTTTTTGACCTTGAGAAGGTCATTGAAGGTCAAATGTCAAATCTTAAGTCAGATTTGAATTTCTGAGAACACGTAGATGATTTTGAAAAAAAAATTTAGTCAATTTGAAGCAAGTTGAAAACAGACATTTTTGACCTTTTTTGACCTTGAGAAGGTCACTGAAGGTCAAATGTCAAATCTAAAGTCAAATTTGAATTTCTGAGAACATGTAGATGATTTTGAAAAAAAAATTTAGTCAAATTGAAGCAAGTTGAAAAAAGACCTTTTTGACCTTTTTTGACTTTGAGAAGGTCATTGAAGGTCAAATGTCAAATCTTAAGTCAAATCTAAAGTCAGATTTGAATTTCTGAGAACACATAGATGATTTTGAAAATTTTTTTTTTAGTCAATTTGAAGCAAGTTGAAAACAGACCTTTTTGACCTTTTTTGACCTTGACAAGGTCATTGAAGGTCAAATGTCAAATCTTAAGTCAAATCTTAAGTCAGATTTGAATTTCTGAGAACATGTAGATGATTTTGAAAACTTTTTTTAGTCAATTTGAAGCAAGTTGAAAACAGACCTTTTTGACCTTTTTGACCTTGAGAAGGTCATTGAAGGTCAAATGTCAAATCTTAAGTCAGATTTGAATTTCTGAGAACACGTAGATGATTTTGAAAAAAAAATTTAGTCAATTTGAAGCAAGTTGAAAACAGACCTTTTTGACCTTTTTTGACCTTGAGAAGGTCACTGAAGGTCAAATGTCAAATCTAAAGTCAAATTTGAATTTCTGAGAACATGTAGATGATTTTGAAAAAAAAATTTAGTCAAATTGAAGCAAGTTGAAAAAAGACCTTTTTGACCTTTTTTGACTTTGAGAAGGTCATTGAAGGTCAAATGTCAAATCTTAAGTCAAATCTAAAGTCAGATTTGAATTTCTGAGAACACATAGATGATTTTGAAAATTTTTTTTTTAGTCAATTTGAAGCAAGTTGAAAACAGACCTTTTTGACCTTTTTTGACCTTGACAAGGTCATTGAAGGTCAAATGTCAAATCTTAAGTCAAATCTTAAGTCAGATTTGAATTTCTGAGAACACGTAGATGATTTTGAAAAAAAAATTTAGTCAATTCGAAGCAAGTTGAAAACAGACCTTTTTTACCTTTTTTGACCTTGAGAAGGTCATTGAAGGTCAAATGTCAAATCTAAAGTCAGATTTGAAGGTCAAATGTCAAATCTAAAGTCAGATTTGAATTTCTGAGAACATGTAGATGATTTTGAAAAAAAATTTAGTCAATGTGAAGCAAGTTGAAAAAAGACCTTTTTGACCTTGAGAAGGTCATTGAAGGTCAAATGTCAAATCTAAAGTCAGATTTGAACTTCTGAGAACATGTAGATGATTTAGAAAAAAATTGAAGTCAGTCTAAACAGTATTTGTTAAGTTATAGGAAGTTGTAAGAAATTGTTACAGACGCCAACCGCCGGACGCCAACCACCAACCACCAACCGCCGGACGCCGTCAAAAAAAAACGGAGACCATAACAATATGTCACCACTTTTGGTGGTGACATAACAACATTTTTGATTAAGAATATTTTATTTGTCCATGTTTTACATAATACATTGTATTGATTTGCATTATTATATTGATGAAACGAAAGGGATTGGACAAGAGACTATTGCCTATTTCAAGTCATCTCCCTTAAATATTCCAATATTAATCAATTCATGAAATCTCCCTTTAATGATTGGGTATTAGGCAAAAGAAACTGTATCAAAAATGCAATGTACATGTGACTTGTACTATAAAACAAAAGCATTTGATGTAATCTTGCATGTAGATTTCAACTATGATATCACATTGATTTATGTTTTTCCAATTTCTAGCTTTTATAGTCTAAATGTCATCATTGTCTTGATGCATTGTGGAATATCATCACAATCTTTATAAGTACTCTGTGATGCTACCACATGGGTATGTTCTAAATGGTGGCATGGCACAGCATGGTGGTCACAGGGCAACAATATTAATATATACATAAAGTAGTATCTGTATATGTACCTGTAATTCTGGTGATAAATTAGTTTATTCATACTGATACTGATTGAAGACATGCATAATATTACAGATCATTATGAATTAAACATTTTTTGATTTGATTTGAAAACTATATTCATTCTTGGTAGCTCGATCAGTACAAAACTGGTCTTCCTAGAAGCCCAGTAAGTTCAGAAGAATTATATATCACTAATTATATACAAGTATAATGTTAAATTGTACATGCATGTGGGTATAGAGTGCCATGATGGGGTTGGTACCATATAAACAAGGTTGACTTGAACATGTTAAACTGCCATTTGTCTAGTTCTCTAGTGAACTATAACTCTGAATTCCTGACAACCTGATGCATTTCTAACTTTCACGCCAAAGGAAAACTGCATAATAATCAATAAGTAAATAGATTGAGGTATCTTCTGACAAACATGGATGTAGAGTTGTAATACTGGGGGACGATATTCAGTTTGACTGATAAAATCAGGCCATTTCTCTGCATTTTACATTGAAAGTATTATACACTAAAATGTTTACTATATGGGAGGGAATGGCACAAATTAGTTCAGCTAGAGATACTTATACACGAGAGACTCACAGTTAAAACGAGAATGGCTTGAGTCAAGTCATTTACTGTGCCTGTTCAATGTAATTTGTTGTTTAAGAGTTCAGAATAGGCCTGTAACTGTTGTTGATGCTATATAATGCAGGTAGAATGATATAGGTTACACAAAACCTGTCTACTGCCAATCAGGGCCTGTTTAATGCCAATTCAAACATGACCGTGCTCTATTCGAATTTCTCAACCAATCAGAATGCAGCATAGCCAATATAGAACGTTCTCTAATTCTCCATAGATGCACGACCATGCTCTATTCAATCTGCAATTTGCATTGTTTTGAGTGACGTCACATCTCAGCTGCACATCTGGGGCTCTGTCCGGGGATAGCATGCGTATTCTTCCTTCATGCCCGTTCGAGAGACACGGCTTTTACTAATTTTTATGTTTGAATCGGAATAAATAATGATAGGCCATTCAATATGGTGAAATTCAGCACTCGTTGGACAGAATGTTAGTACAAATGCACTCACCTTCGGTTCGTGCTTTGTACAACATTCTGTCCAACTCGTGCTGAATTTCACCATATTGAATGGCCTATCATTATTTATTCCTTAATCAATTCATGTGCATTCTATATAATATTAATGCTGCGTAGACCTACTGATTGTAACAAATGGCATGGTACCAGTTGGTACATGTTTATAAGCCACATAGTGTCTGTTACTGTCTTTTGATATAAAGAAACAATCGGTACCTTTTCAAGCCACTTCCTGCCAGGAGTTGAGCTTAGGTACTGAGAGTAGCCAGTCAAAATGCCATTACAGACCAATTGCCATGTTATTGTCCTAACCTACTGAAAAAATGGTCCGTATCAAAACTGACCTGGCAAACGACCAGTGAACCGGCCCTTAGTTCAAACCCTGCATACTGCCAATAAAATACTACATTGTGGCTCTTTGACTCACCTTGCCTTATTGCCTTCATCTATCAGGTCATTAATATCTTTAAATGATTGCACTGCAAGTTTGGATAAGTCTTCTACATAGGGCCCCAATAGAGGGTGCTCACGTACTCTGAGATGTCCCTTGTTCTTGGGGTTCAGTAAATCCCTCACCCTTTCACAGTAGATCTCCATGTAGCTAACCTGAATCAAAAAATGCATTTGATTGTATACATGACATGTTTTCATACATGGTACACAAGTGCTGGTTTTGTACATGGTGCACAAGTGCTGGTTTCATACATGGTACACAAGTGCTGATTTTGTACATGGTACACAAGTGCTGGTTTCATACATGGTACACAAGTGCTGGTTTTGTACATGGTACACAAGTGATGGTTTTGTACATGGTACACAAGTTCTGGTTTCATACATGGTACACAAGTGCTGGTTTTGTACATGGTATACAAGTGCTGGTTTTGTACATGGTACACAAGTGCTGGTTTCATACATGGTATACAAGTGCTGGTTTTGTACATGGTACACAAGTGCTGGTTTCATACATGGTACACAAGTGCTGGTTATGTAAATGGTATACAAGTGCTGGTTTTGTACATGGTACACAAGTGCTGGTTTTGTACATGGTACACAAGTGCTGGTTTCATACATGGTACACAAGTGCTGGTTATGTAAATGGTATACAAGTGCTGGTTTTGTATGTGGTACACAATGGTACACAAGTTCGAACACAATGTTGTTATGTTATATTCCCCTACCAAAATCTCCATCCAAATAAAGAAATAGAACACAGTCTGGTAGAGAGAAGTCTATCACAAGAACTGATGTACTGTACTTTCTCAACATTTATTTGGCAAGTGGGGCAAGTGTAACCTCCTACACAATCAAAATATGTGTCTAGCTACAGTTGGTATCGATCAGAGAGAAAAACTGTTGTAAAACTTGATGATGAAATGGTTTCCTTTTGAGGAATAATATATGTTAGGTAGTGTATTCAAATATGGGAACAGCTATTGATTATGAAGTATACCACCACACCTCTACAGAATATTGCACATCTGAGTCACTATTGTCCTTGATTCTGTTGAATAAATCTTCACAGAGTTGAGGTATGATGCCCTGTTGTCCTGGCTCATTGCGACCCATCATTGTATAACTCTTTCCAGCACCTACAAACAATAGAAATATAATTTCACACCATAGGCTTTAAGACAAGGTGACATGGTTTATCAAGAAGGTAACATGATTTATGAAGGAATTAATATGGTTTATCATGATTGAAGGTCATGGTAACGAGATTGTTACATAATTTTATATACTAAATCACAGGTTTTGCAAACCTATATTTCAAAAAGTAATTATGAAATTGCATGTTCGAGATGGGTAAAATATCAATTATTTGCCATTTTTATTCAAAAGTAATTTCCTAAAATAGAGGAGTGCAAAAGTTCACTTTGATTTTGCCAAGAAAAAAATGACATTCTGTTGCGCTATTTAAAGAAAACAGCATGACATTACTGTGGAGTGTTGCCAGGTGATGGGTTAGAAATAGAATAGAATCAAATGATAGTTTATCACCTTTATTTGCTAATTGATAAATACCGTTGGAGTTGTTCGTGACAATCATGATTCAAAAATATTCATTTTCAATTTTTAATTATTACTTTATCAGTTAAACTTTACAGCAAAATCTAGGGTGATAAATACTTCAGTCATGTAAACTCAGGTTAAATCATGCTGCTTTCTATCATCACCAACACTAGTCGTAAAATATTAAAACGTTTACAGTGAACATTATATCCCATATTAGAAGAGGAAATGGCTTAGGCCCCAAGATATGCTAAACCAACATACTGAATCACCTTATTATGGAATTCTACTAGGATTAAGATACATCATCGTATCATGTCTTCTTTGACACTAACAGCCATAAACCATCATAGACTCTCATAAAGAGGTCAAATATCTTTGTATAGTTTGATGGATATAAATCCCATCTGGAAATTTGATACTCAGGTAAGTTTGAAATATTTTCAGGTCATGTTATCATTTACCTATCATAAGTAAACATAAATGTTAACGTTATATCTTTCTAAAATTTATGACATCATCCCATTCAGCCAATCCAGTTACTCTCGCTAGATGGTAATGATACACAGAGGTAGTGTCACCAAACCCTCATACAACCTAATACAATTATCTCAAATATTAGAAAAAATTGATTCAATAAATCTTGCAATATTTAAGAACAAAATACTGACCTGTCTGTCCATATGCAAATATACAGACATTGTACCCCTCAAAAGCATGCTCCAACATCTCAATTCCAATGTCTTCATATACCTTTCTTTGGGACGCAAAATTTGGATCATTTGGCTGAAAAACAAAAAAAAAATTCAAAGTAAAATTGTATTGTGAGCAGCCCAATTCTAAATAACCCAGTCTAAATAAATAATTCGAGGTGAACAGTTTATTCAGTCGACCTCTTGTTTTCCTAATAAATGCACAAAAGGCTTAACAAACAAAATGAATCACACTTGTGGTATCTAAATAATGCCTGAATCAATTGCAAACCTCTCAATCCATTCCTACAGATTTTTCTCAATTACATGTATGTAAAACCGTGTATATTGATCATGTTTTGGCCAAGAAAAAACATTCAGTGTTGGTATGTGTTCACTACACAGTAGAGTATGTGCGGGGTGAGGTGTTCACTGTTAACTGTACATCTACTCAGTATCAAACCTCATACATCTGTATGGACTTGGGACAATTGTATCTTTAAATGCACAAAGATGTATTATGGTTCTGTTAACATGCCATCATTGGATAGTGAGTTAGTGACATGTATGCTTGTTAACAGAAGTGGCACAAACCACATGTAGCCATTGGTTGTGACATTTCTTTACATTCTACCACATATTGATGCATATGTATTGCATGAAAACTGCTTCAACCAAGAAAAATTGTTCATACTGAGACTGGTCCAAAGAGAGATTCTGCTAACAATCCAGTAAATGGAACTGCGAAAACACAACTCAAAATGTTCACATCAAGTTTTACTGATTGTACTTCAGACATGAAACGAGTGACTTGGGGAATAGCAGACAATTGATTTTACTTCTTATATGAGCAATGTTGGATTAACCTTTCAGACTGTGTATTACCTGACGTCATCATGTCAGCTCCGAGACATGTAAACAGGATAGCCCAGGTTTAGGTTATCACGCCAGCTGATATAATCACGAAATAATACACAATGTGAGAAAAAATGTAATTAAATCAAAAAAATGTTTAGGTGAATGATGCGCAGTATGAAGAAAGTTTAAGAAATCACGAAAAAAACTACACTGCATGAATTGTGGGAACTTGTGATGTATATATCACAGAATTCAATAGCCCTATCACTCCATGTACATGTGAATCACATTGTAGTACAAAATGACCCTGTAAAACTGTACATGGTACACAAAAAATTGTAAATTTTGAAATAAAATACAAACTATTTCGACAGTTTCTCTCACAAGTGGATTCCACTTCATTTACCAGAAATGATCTAATATATAATGGCATAACTCAGATCTAAAAGATCAGAATTATTAAGCATCTCGGCTCATCAATTTCCATTGAAAATAATTCAGGATAACGTCAAAGCAAGTCAGTGTAAATGTCAAATGGTCATAAGAATTAATCGAGCGGGGATTCGTGTAAGTTAGATGAGCAAGTTTTCATGATTCAAAGTCATTCTTCATCACCAGGTCAGCATTTTCTCTACTTATCATAAGAGTAGGGTTTCTCTCCAATTTTTCCAACTTTCAATTTTAGGTCTACTCTTAACAGGTCTAATTAAGGTCTACTCTAACAGGTCTATTTTAGGTCTACTCAGCGAGTTTTCACCACTACTTCAGGTCTACTCAACGAGTCTTCAACACTACTTGAGGTCTACTCAGCGAGTCTTCGTCACATCTACCCTTGGTCTATATTGATCACTGTTACAGCTGACCAAAGGCTACAGTATGGATCATTAAACACCAAACACCCTCAGGTTTTCTAGATCAATAAGACAGACCATCTGAACAGACACTGTATATATATATACTGTACAACCTACACTACTTCAAATGTAATCTCTTACATGGAATCAATTAGCTGGCGTATATATCTCGAAGATAACGACAAACTCTAAACAAATACTGTTGAGGTATTTGACAAGTAATAGCAATTACCGACAGGATCAATATATTCTCTCCGTAAAGAATGAGAGCTTGATCAAGTCCCACACAAAAAACTCATCGATTTTTTCTCATGAAGTAAATGATACAACCGGTTGATTTCGTAAATTCCACGAGTCTATAATGAGTATAATGACTTTATGAGATGGGATCAGAAAAAGGGAAATGAATCTTGCCAGATCAGGTTGTTTGCCAAATCGATTTAATAGAAGTGTTATTATGTAGAGTAAATTATGATGAACATAATTATTTTAACATATATGGGATGTAATAGATGTTATTGTTTAGATTTTGTAAATGGGAATGCTGACACAATAATGTGCATGATAGAAAATAAGTCTTATTCCTTGAAAAGGGGATTTATCTGGACATTTATTCTTTATTGGGAATCCACCTATTGAAATATTTATATCTAATCCCCGTTCACAATGCCAATGCAAGACACTTGATAGGTAAGTCTCTCACAGGCTGGTATCGAAACATTTGTCCGCTGTGACTGAGCATGTTATTTTTCATAAAAACACTAAGAATACTTAATCTATTAATCTGAAAACATAGGAATAGGATCAAATCATATGCTAAGGGCTGATGTGGAAAAATCACTCTACCCTAGTGGGAATCGAACCCACAACCTCCCGATTACATGTCAGGTGCTCTGAAAATTACTTACTCCATGCAATGGATACATCATTTGCGGGTAACTTTCACTTCTGTTTGAAGTCCCATTACACTAGGAGGAAAAGCTATTGAAAATGGTGCCGGAGTATAATACTCCAAAATGTACCATTTCTTTTTTAACTTTTTAATGGCACGGTACAGTGACATGATATTATTTACATATGTTTTCAGCATAACTCTGAAGGTATTAATGAGATATTGATGTATTGGGCCTTTTTAATTTTTGCATTAAAATAATGTATAATTTTTTTGTCTTCTGTGACGGAGCAGTTGCAAATGTGAGCCTACAGCTCCGTCACAGTTGACAAAAAAATTGATATATGAAACGTTAAAAATTTTTAGTTTGCCTCATTCTCATTCCTCCTCTTAGCACACTCAGTGAGTGATGCCGGAAATTGCCAGATATCATAAAAGTTATTGCAGAAGATGTTATTTTTGAAAGTATACCTTATATACATACAACAAAAAAATTGAGAATAATAAGAGATTCATATTCCTCACTTATATGATTTGTAAGTGAGATTCTTTGCCAGCAGCTGCTAAGGAATATTTATTGTCCAGTCAGGGTTCCCAAATTGATTTTCTGGAAAGTGTAACATTAGGAATATTGATTCTTGTTTGGTGATTCACGTATGGTTATACATCACTATAATTCAGTTAGACCCTTGATTTATATGATTTAATATACCATGCAATATTCATCAAACAACAATTCACCTGAATGAAACTTTGAAATAAATGACCCATTCCTTAACAACATACCAAAGAATTTTGCTCAATTTCAAGAAGTATCTCTTAAAACATACCACCAGATGTTGAAAATGGATCTAAACAGAATTGACAACATTTTTCAAACAACAGACATTTTGCCTAGAAACACCAAACATCAAAACCCTCATACTTTTTGAGTGATGAGTACTGTGATGAGTATCAGAATGCATAAAAGTTGAATGCTTGAAAGACAATGAGAGGAACAGGGCAAGAACCTTAATCTATAATGACATGTAATTATATGCTTTCTCAAATCATTTCTCTTTAAAATCCAAACGAAAACCTGACTTCTGGACATTTATAAAGCTAACAGCTGATTTATTCTAAATAAAGACACAGATTAAAATTCATCAATATTTTGTTGACTCTGTATCATATTTTGTAACTCATAACTTGAATCAGATAATGATGCTTCGGCGTGGGTCCAGTACCTATTGTTTTATTTATTTAATTTGAAATAAAGAAAAATATATACTTTACTTACTGTTGTATGGGACCAGTAAGAGTAGTCAAAGTTAAAGCTCTTTGGACCATCATCTCGAACATCTTTGGGATTCGCTATCGCTGCAACAGAAACAAATACATATAAACACATATAAATATATATAACAAATTATTAAAACAACCAATCACTATTGTGAGAAATATATTTTCAGATGGTCAATGATCAGAATATTTAGTTAAAGATATTCTTTCAAAAGCCAGTTGAACAAAAAGTATCTACTGTATATTATCGCTAGTATCACTTTATTACCAAGAACATTAGTGAGGAGATATAATTAAAAAAAATAATTAAAAAGATCAGGATCTCAATTAGAATTGACCAGAAAGTTATAAAGGTTTTAATAATTATTAAAATACCATTCACTGAAGAAAATTTAAATGAGTCCAAAGGTGGAAAGTGCCAGCAATATATTCAATATCAGATATATGTTCAGACATATTTATCAATCAAAATGACATAGAGAAATTTTGGAGAAACCTGGTCTACAAGGTGGCTATCTACAAGTGCAATTCATAAACTTGAATCACAAAGCAGATGGTATTTGAATTATTGGAAATCATTTGGTTGATTTACAGAAGCAGGAAATAAAACACCCATAATCACAGCCTCCCCCTCAATAACACAGCGCATAATACACAGACATGCCACTGTATTGATATTCTGCAAGTGAAATTGGGTCTTTCGTAATCCAATTTCATCTGAAAAGAAGATTCACAGAGCCCATTTAACATCAGCGTAATTCTGATAAGTATTGTACTAAATAATGGCAAGCTTCATTATGGTTGCCATAGCAATCCCTTATTCGAAAATTCTGAAAAAATTATGCAATTCTAAAACATTGTAGGCCCACTAGTATCGAGATAAATTGTTTTAATCTGAGAAAGAATTCAGAATGTACAAATACTTAACAAAGCATATCTAGTGCAAGAATTCAGACATACTCTGAAATACAGACCTCAACCTCAAATATATTCTCATCCTCTAAATAAATAAATTTTACACCCATACCCAGAGTAGTTCAAGTGTTTCTGCCCTTTGAGTAACTTGGGTGTCAGGCATTCAAAAATAGACTCGAACCTAATAGTCTAGGAAACCTCAAACTAAGTCATCTATTTTGTCATATAAATCTTATCGGTTCAATGACGTAATTCAGAAAAAAAATTCTCTGAAGATTTACGAGTAATCGTAAAGAAAAATTTAAATTGAAAAGGCTCACAGATTGGGATTTCAAGAATTCTCAGAAGAACATAAATACGACGCCATTTATATGACACTGGTACTTGAACTTGAATTGCAAGTATTTCTTCGCAAATAGAGTACATCGAACACCTGATTCATCTAGAAGTTGCGACAATAATCGAGCAAAGACATTGGAACAATAATAGAGGAAATAACATCCTACATAACACTCCCCCTAGTGAATCAAATCTCAAGAGAATAAGAGAATAAAAGAATTGTTAATCAGGCCTCCGCTGAGACCTCCAATGGCAAGTACTAACCAGAACAACGGCAACGCCAAAGCGTAGCGAATCCCATCGAACAGCCATGGATGGCATTTTTACAAACAAAGTATATAGCAAAAATGGCAGGCATTTTTCAAAATGGCCGCCTTCTACCAGTTGTGTCATTAGACCATTTGCCATACTTATAGTATTCACATACCAAATATGAACACAATCGCTCCACTACTTTTCGAGTTATAGTAAAATACGTTAAAATGGCGGCCATTTTGAAAAATGGCCGCCTTTTACCAAAAGTGTCATTAGACAGTGTGCCATGCTTACAGTATTCACATACCAAATATGAACAAAATCGCTTCACTACTTTTCGAATTATAGTAAAATACGTTAAAATGGCGGCCATTTTGAAAAATGGCCACCTTCTACCAAAAGTGTCATTAGACAGTGTGCCATCCTTATATTATTCACATACCAAATATGAACAAAATCGCTCCACTACTTTTCGAGTTACAGCAAAAATCGTAAAATAACGAGTAAAGGCCGCCATTTTTCAAGATGGCTGCCATGTGCTTCTTTAATATCTACATTTCTAGCTTTATTAATGTCCTATATAATTTTTTTACATCTAAAACATATTGCTATTACAGTTTTACATATTGCACCTAAATTAATGTAAATTCGGCACTAAAATGGCCGCCATTTTGAAATGAGCGGCCATTTTGAAAATCGGCTTTAGAGCAGAACTTCTACCCCCATAGGGTATATGTGTACAAAATATGAACAAAATCGGGCCAGCGGTATTTGAGTTATTGCCCGGACGGACGGACGGACGTACGTACGGACGGACGGACGTACGTACAGACGGACGGACGGACGTACGTACGTACGGACGGACGGACGGACGGAGGCGTTCCCTATATCCCTCCGAACTTCGTTCGATGGGATAATTATTGGTGCAGATTAGATTTCATCATAGTCTCGTAATCACATTCATTTGTAGGTCACGTTGTTCCCTAATAATGTATGTAACTAGACAATAGCAACGCCAAAGCGTAGCAAATCCCATCGAACAGCCATGGCTGGCATTTTTACAAACAAAGTATGTAGCAAAAATGGCAGCCATTTTTCAAAATGGCCACCTTATACCAAGTGTCATTGTTTGTTATCGAGTCTGCAGACTTGTGACTACAAGTCAGTGGGTTAAAGCTTTTTCTACTGGTAACACTCCCCTTCCCTTTTGTCTTTATTGATGTTTGTTGGACAGATGGATGGACAGACTGACGGATGTACGGAAGGACAGACAGAGGCGTTCCCTATATCCCTCTGAACTTCGTTCAATGGGATAACAAAAGTATATGATCTTGAATTAAAATAATAAAAATAGATCTGCTATTTCCATTTATTGTGTGGGTTGTAATCCTGGAGGTGTTGTTTTGTGAATGTCAAATGGTATAACTTTTAACCTCAAATTTTTATATTTTATGGTTGGCACAAGCGATAGAAGAAACTGGCAATTTTTGTAAAATAGGATCTCATCCTTACTAGAAATCAGGGAGCCTACATCTGAGCTTGAGTATAAAATGCATCTATTTCTTGTCAAATTGCATGTATGCACGATTCACCAGTTTTTGAGCTATTCTTATGATTGGCAAATAATTATTGACTTTTAATTACTACTGAAGTACTGTACCTCACTTTATGATGAGAACTCCCACAACTGGCCAATATGGATATTGCATGATTGCAATCTTAGAATAGGTACATATAAATGTCAAGCCTGTTATTTCAATGGTAGATTCGGCAATGAGCAAATCTGAACTCTAAATTGAATAGAAAATATCAGGTAATTCATTCAAAATTGACATAAACTGAAATCAATTGAGCTCAGAAAGTTAATAATATCGGCATGTCGCCCAACATAGGCTACTTGTATTGATTGACCATTAGTGTAATATCAGAATTCATACATAAGTTATGGTGCCATATCGGAAATATTCACTCAAAGAGCTTCCGCAGACCAAACAGCCTCAGGATGATATATTATACATCATCAATATATATAAACATATTGAATAATGAATTAATTCAGTTCGATTCCAGACTCATACATATCGGAAATATCTTGACTTGCATGTCGTCTTTGGTTTCATTACTAAGTATCTATTTTCCCATTCTCTTGTGTTTGGGAAGGATATTGTAGAGGTATGCAAAATTAGGATATCACACAATCAAAAGACCTCATACTTGAATATCTTAGTGAGCATTTTGAATGCAACTGCCAGCTGTCGGTTTGATTGCAATTTTATGGCCAACTTGTTTAAATATGAAGAGTGAATCCTGATAGCTGCTAGCTAACGAGTCAAACCCAATTAGTGACCTTTATAACAGTTTAATCTGCCTATTTAAGCATCAACTAACACCAACTTACGATCCATTTGCTAATTCAACAAAGCAGCTTCATTATAATAATTTATTACAAGCCTCTGTGCCTCTCCCCCCCTCCTCTACTGGACTAAACACCTTCTCACATCTTGTTGTGCAAGGGTTTGTAGCTAGACTAAATGGATAGTTTCAGTGGCATAAAAATGTGATCAGTGATCACTCTTAGTTGACTGATGGTTGGATCATTATTTCTAAAGGAGGAGGGAAAGTATCGCAACAGATTTCTGACACTCATATGTTAGACATTTGAGACAGGGAAGAAGCAAACAACCCACCCATGTTTTTTCTGAAATGTTGTTCTGATTTTCAACCCCTTTCACCCCTGCTTTTTTGAGTTTTGTTGCCTCAATATGTTGCGTTTTAAGACACTGTTAACCCCATAAAAGGAATAAGTAATTCCTCCAGGGGTTTTAAAGATATCCATTATGGGTGACCAAATTAAGCTGAAAGCAATGGATTGCATGAGTTTCCCTATGGGAAAATAACATGGGAAATATTGCTTTCCACTTTATTCAAGAGGAATCGCTTATTCCTTTTAAGGGGTTAACTGTATCTTAAAATGCAACGTATTGATGCAACAAAAATTGAAAAAGTAGGGGTGGAAGGGGTTGAAAATCAGGACATTTCAGAAAAAAAACATGTGGGTGGGTTGTTTGCATCTTCCCTGTCTCGAAGTCAAAATCATTTTATCATCTCAGTGCTTTCCCTGGAGATAATACATTTGCCTATGCACCTGTTTAAATCCTAAGAAAATAACCAAAATCCAACATATGACTGTCTGAAATCTCTTGCGATACTTTCCGTCCTCCTTTATGCAGATTACCTATCAATTAGAGGTCAAGGTGTCAACCGGCAGTTGCGCTCACGAATACTACCTTAGTTTTTTTATCCCAAGATACTTCAGATTCAGAGTAATGAATTACTTGAGATTATCATAACTCCGCCCAGAATGACTGATAATCAGGTGGACACACTATATTCTTTAACACTACCAATCTTCGCATGCTTCACTGCCACGTGAGCCAAATGAACACAGGTGATCATTACAGTACCTACATTCTGCCTACTGAACAATATGGGACCTATTCCCACTCTAATTACATAATTGCATTATTAAATATGAAATGTCAGGTCTTAGATCTAGAAAAACTGAAATCATAGAACTGCTAAGAATGCCATTCTAGGTATACAAGGTGAAATCATATAAACTACACCCATCATATGTTATAAGAGTACTAGGATATGGCTGTGCTATAATTATATTGAAAATCTAATCTATATGTAATCATCTTTGACAATCTGTCACTTCTGAGCTTATAAATAGTTCATTGAGCATGTCCTTACAAATTGGATCATGCTTATTAGGAGTTGCTGCTTGATCAAAATGATTTAGATGTTAGAGCAAAGGCATACTAAGTTTGTTCATTTGATCATCCAGTTTGCACAGTTATGATTGTGACAGATTGATGAGCCTACCAGCCCAAATATTCCTATATAATCATTTATCTTAGCTTTTTAAAAGATGGCAGTATGGTGAATTTGAATCGGTTCATGACCCGAACTTATGACGGTAACATGAAGTTGGGATGATGCCACTGAACGGTACAATTCTCTATGGTTAAAGGACAACTGAAATAGTAATTTAAACTTGAAGGAATCAATTTTATTTAATAATGGATGTATTCACAGGCTGGTATCGAAAAAAGTGTCCGCTGTGACGGAGCATGCTATTTTGCATAGAAATACTAGGAAATCCACACAATTTATTTTTTTACTCATATGTTTTGCTATATCAAAGAAAATTACTGACTCCACGCAATGAATATATCATTTGCGGGTAACTTTAACTTCTGTTTGAATTCCAACAACGCTAAGAGTAAAAGCTATTGAAAACGGCGTCGGAGTATCATACTCCAAAATGTACCATTTCTTATATTTCTTTTTAATGGTACAATATAGCGACACAATAATATTTACATATGTTTTCAGCATAACTCTGAGGGTATTAATGATGTCTTGATGTATTGGGTATTTTTATTTTTTTTACAAAAAATAATAATCAAATTTTTTGTCCGCTGTGACGGAGCAGTTTCAAATCTGAAATACGTTCAGAATTTAGATTTATCTCTTTACAACTACACTTTAGAGGAGCGAGCGTGTCAAATCTCTTTCGTAAAGTATTCTGAAAAATGAAATGTAATAAAAGTGCACAATTCAAATTCTGAGATGTATATACGACCACTCTTTAAGCTTCTCTTCTAAATTTGTACTGCAATCCAACTTATGCATGGTAACTCATGAAAATGATAGTCAACTTCATTTCAGTATAGGGTATTTGCCTTTCGTAGTGCCTTCTGTAGATCCATCGGCCTGACATGGTCATTTTTTACGGTAATTTGATTATTTGAAGTAAAATGGTTTGCTGAAGATGAAGATAAATACATATAATGGTATGGACTGTGGATTGTTATCTACCCTCTTTAGTCATTCCAAAAGGTAAGTTGAGTGTATCTTTAAATACGAAAATGCAAAATTTGATTTTAAAATTGTTCTTAATTTGAATAAGATGCAACTACAGTAAAACATGTGTACAGTGAACACATACATGTATGGAGCCCAAAAATGTGTTCCCAGTTTGTAGATGTTCACTCCATATAGAGGCAATTTCATACCAAGGTCAGAGGAATATTTTATAAGAAGAGGTGTTCACTAGAGAAAGATATTCATTGATACAGGTTTTACAGTGAAGCACGTTTACCAAGACTTTTTTTAATAATTTTTGTCTATGCAAAACGATGAATTTCATGAATTTCAAATAATTACAAATTAAATCTGTATTGGGATCATCTTATATATACAGTAATATTATGTGGTAAAAGGTTATACATCTGTCAGAATGCAGGATGTCTGTGCGCTATTTCGAATAAATTCATATTAGCCCTATTTACACTACACGTGACATTCCAAGACGTCTTGGCGAAAACGTATTAGAAATATTATGTTGAGTTTACACCATGTTGATTCATGTTGATTTCAGTACAAGCCTCCGAAAAATGCTGAGAGTGGTTGTATTTAGTTATATCTCAGATTTACATTACCCCAGATCTCCCAGAGGCTACTTGTCATAATTTAGGAAAGTGATTTGTGACGTTCTCTCTTCTAAGGGTACTTTTAAAAGATATAATTTGAATCTTAAATTCTTAACGTAGTTCACAGTTAAAACTGCTCCGTCACAGCGGACAAAAAATGTAAACATTATTTTTTATAAAAAATATTAAAAATACCCAATACATCAAGATATCATTAATACCTTCAGAGTTATGCTGAAAACATATGTAAATATTATCGTGTCACTATATTGTACCATTAAAAAGAAATAAAAGAAATTGTACATTTTGGAGTATGATACCCCGGCGCCGTTTTCAATAGCTTTTACTCTTAGCATTCTTGGACTTCAAACAAAAGTTAAAGTTACCCGCAAATGATATACCCATTGCATGGAGTAAGAAATTTTCTTTGGTATAGCGAAACATATGAGTAAAAAAATAAATTGTGTGAGTTTCTTAGTGTTTCTATGCAAAATAGCACACTCCGTCACAGCGGACAAATTTTTCGATACCAGCCTGTGGTATTGGGACATGTCATCTAATCAGTTATGTGGGAACATGAAATAAACCTATTGATTAAAAAAAAAGTTATGTGGCAACTGTTTCATTTTAATACACTCAGAAGCTGCTTAAAAAGCAATATTTAAAAGTTTTATGATGTATTTTGGCGCCTACGTGGCTTTTCACTGGGCCCACATGGCCCGCTTTGGTCCTTTGAATCATAATGTCATAGTTCCAAGATGTTTTGTTATAGTTTACATAACAATTTTTCGATTGCTGTGACTTTGTGATTACCAAGGGACCAATGAACTATAAATTATGTATGACGTTACTGATCACATGGGGGCCAATCTGATTGATCTGTTAATTTTTATTCATCATTTGTTCAATTGTTTAGCAAAAAGCCGGTTAATCAGACAATTGTTAAGTTAAATATTTTTCAGTGTGTTTATTTGATGTCAAAAACTTTATATCTGAAGGGCCATAGAGAAAATGTCCTCAATTTGTGAATGTAAATTTGAAGAATAACAATGAAGCAAACCAATGTAGGAATTGCCTAGGACTCTCCATACTCGCTTCCCAGTTTGATTTTCAATCATCATACATTGGAAATCCAAGATGAGGACTACTGTCTGCTGAACTGTATTTATCCATCACTGTCACAAAGGGCTTTGTATGATATTGGTACATGTGGTACATGGAAAGACACACTGTGCCCTTTTCAAACTTTTCTACTTTCAAAATCAATTATGTCATGACATTAAGGGCACCCAGAGCTCAGAGGCACAATATATTTTTTCAAATGAGTTACTCTAAGTAATGACCCTACTTAGTGGTATGCTCGTTAGATGCTTTCATATGAGCCTGCTTTATAAGTAATTCACCTCCTCTGGTTGTGTTTGGGAAGACAATAGATAGGTGACATACATTAGGTGATTATTCAACTTGAATATTATGCCAATATAATAAGGGGGAAATTGTTATATTGTATTTATTTATTACATTTGCAAAATTATCCCGTTTTTCAATAAAGATAAGTAAATAATTGAGAATGAAAAAATTGATTTGGGAATTTAGATTTGGAGGGTTGTTGTAGAACAGCAATTACCAGTCTTTATAATAGAGGTACACTACTTTATCGTATGATCTGTAAAATGAAGCCCTCTCATTGGTCAGTTCTTGTGCTGTACCAATCTGTATTGCTACAGAAATTGTCCCCGTGTCGCAATACAGAAAATATTGGTACGGATGGGACAATCCTCAGTAGTAATACAGAGGATCACACAAAAAAAATGTTATAGAATGATCTGAAGTGCAATTCAGGATATATTCTGTATTGCACTTCAAATCATTCAATTATAGTATTTCCAATTATATTTGGCATTTAAAAATCCTCGGTGGATAATGGGTATTCTGATCCAGATTGTACAGATATTTCATTTCTTAGCATGGAATACTATGTTAACATTTTATTTCTAGGCATAGAATACCATGTTAACATTTTATTTCTAGGCATAGAATACCATGTTAACATTTTATTTCTAGGCATAGAATACCATGTTAACATTTTATTTCTAGGCATAGAATATCATGTTAACATTTTATTTCTAGACATAGAAGAACATGTTGCAGATTAGGAGAGGTAAAAGTTCAGCTCATATCTCAGAGTTAGATAATGACTAGAAAACATGCTATTCAGCCCTAATAACATTGGGTGATACTGTTCATTATTCTTCAGTATCTATATTAACGTAAGAAAATCACAAATGAGTAAATTAGAGAAAAAACAATAACAGTGTTTGACATTAAAAGGCTCATCTTGCACCAAGCCCCTTTGATTCTTCAACCCCAATTCATACATTCATTTAGATAGGGAAGTACACAGGATAGGGTGTCCAAAGACCTGAGTAGTAGGGTTGTCACAGACTGGAACAAATGTCCGAACCATACGATTTTACCTTCGGAAACAGACTTTCGAAACTGCTGAAAATATATGTTGTTAGAGTTATTGTATATGCGAAAAATAATCTTTATAACTGATTCATTATTTTTTTATATATTTCACACTGTCTAATCTTTAGCTACCGCTGGAAATATCTTAATGTACGACGATTTCATTTTGTAGAAATTTTTCATTCACAAAAACATTATGGCGGACAATAATAATTCTTATTTGAATATTCTTTCTCAGATTCCTCAGATATAGTTTCATTCAGGGGCTTATCCCAAAGGACAGAAACCTCAATGCTGAATCTGCTACCTCTCAGCCGTTGATATAAACATTCTCTGTGTTGTACCCTAGCCTAGCTGCAGCTTACAATGACAACTTGAAGAAACATTGTATCTTTGTAAGCCAATTAGGTCAGAAATTCCAAAGTTCCGAATTCTGAAAGCAGGTTCCGAAACCAATTCTGTTCCTATTTCGTTCCATTCTGTGACAGCCCTACTGAGTACTGATTTTTAAGCAAGATTTTGTTAATATGAATTAATATGAAAATTTTGGGTTATATATTTTTTATAATTGCTTTACTTGTCCTTCATGCTGAGTCAATAAATTATATAAACAAAATATTAATTTTAATTAATCATTTTTAACACTTTACAGATAACCACTTCTCAGAAGCTAACATAATTTTATAATAATAAATCATGTTATGTTTCCGTATGCTCTCTATTTGCAAATAATTCAGAACACCTCGGATATTTTTGGACGTCTAATGTCATGGTTGTCATAGAAACATTAATGTATATTTATTTTGTCATTGTAGAAATCAATAAAACATAGGAAATGTAGCGTGTAAAATATAAGACTCTGACATATGAAGGCAGCTAAGAGGTAGGCAAGTAAATTGACAGGGTGCTCATTTTAAAATACAAAACTGAGACAAAAATAGCCTAATTAACCAAGAATAGACCAAATAAATGTGAAATCCATACTCTTGATTTTATAAAAATATAAGGAAATGAAATTGTTTAATTTAAATTTTAAACGGAGAGAAATAAGTGACAAATATAATTTGGCATTACAAAAACAGGAACGTTGCTACAATTCTTGAAATATCATACAATGTCTACAATTATAGATTTTTAGCTCAATTTACATCTCTTTGCGGATAAGTGTATTTATATCATCTCTTTGAGAGATGTGAGATAGCCTGTGTTTTCATTACAAAAAATGCCAAAATGAATATTTTCAATCTATAGGTGTCAAGAAGAGTCTTTTAGATGGTATCACAATGACCCAGACAGATACTATAACTAAAGGTCTTATGGTAATTTAGAATCCGGAATAGAATAATAGGTATAAGACATCTCAAACAAATATGAATTAATCATACAATCCCATTTCTGATACTCATCACATCTTTACGTTTCCAAATTAGCAATAGAAAAGAACTGAGCAGACTGGTCTCTCATGATAATACAATTCATGGGTAGATTGGGAATTGACACTAGGGTCAAAAATAATATGTTGGAATTGGAAATCCTGAATTCTATGCTTGTGTGGGATAATTGTTCAGGCTTTTCTGAAAATCCAGGCCCAATCCTTCAAGTCTGGTATCTCTGTCAGGTCCTATCATTTTGCAGAGTCCTCTTTTAATCCAAATGGAATAGAGGAGGATCAAGATATTAACCCCATCATGTTTTGTCCCATTTGTAAATTATTTTATAAAATCAATTAGTAATCTTTTTTGACGAGAAATTGAATGCATATAACAAATACCAGGCATGAGGCAGGCAACCAACTTTAAAATAAACTGTGGAAGTTTAACACTACGATATATATACCATTTTACTAAAATTTTGTCTAGCTTCCACTCATCATACTTACATGTAGTTTGTCCTTTCATATCTATGATACATTTGGCATCTCGGGAAGTTTCACGATTGTTAAAGGGTCGCACCCTGACTGCCACTTTCACAGAAGACATTTTGCTGAAAATATTAAAACAGTTTTAGTTATTTTAAGTTTTTTATTTTTAGTTATATAAGAATTATGGTATTAGAGGAAAAGCTAATGATTGGTTTAGAAGTTATCTAAATAATCGAAAACAATTTACTGTATATGGTGATAATAATGTTAAATCTCAGGAACAATCAATCACATGTGGAGTTCCACAAGGCACTACCTTAGGTCCTATTTTGTTTATTATATATATCAATGACATTATATGTTCAAGTTCTTTGTTAAAATATGTAGTTTTTGCAGATGATACAAACATCTTGTATTCTGATAAGAACATAAATAATCTGATAACTAAATTAAATTGTGAACTGTATAAAATTGATGATTGGTTTTGTGCTAATAAGCTATCTCTTAACGTACAGAAGACAAAATTTATGATATATACAACCTGCAAACATAAAGTTCCACAAAATATTGAGATCAAAATAAGAAATAATTTAGTAGAGAGAGTACAATCATTCAACTTCTTAGGGATAATTATTGATGAGGATTTAAACTGGAAGGAACATATAAAAAAAATATCGCTTAAAATATCAAAAATCATCGGGATACTATTTAAAAGTAGACATAAACTAAATACAAAAACACTTCTATCAATTTACTATTCACTTATATATTCTCAAATTCAATACTGTATATGTGTTTGGGGAAATGCAGGCAAAACTGCAACGAATTCAATATTTCAACTACAAAAATGTTTTTTAAGAATTATTACTTACAGCGGAAATAGAGAACATACCGGGCCATTCTTTAAACAATTCAAAATTCTAAAATTTACTGACATATATGACCTTAATATTCTGCAACTAACTTACAAATGTATTAACAGACCCGATTCTTTTCCAAGTGACATTTTTATTGACTTCTTTGGAAAAAACAATAGTGTTCATGAACACAACACTAGACAGAATGAACAAGTTCATGTAACAAAATTCAAAACCAATTATTTAAGATACAGTTTAAAGTACAAGGTGAAATTATCTGGAATAAAATTCCTAATACTATTAAACTTACCAATAATATTTATAAACTAAAACGTCTTTTTAAAGATGACACTTTTTCAAAATACTGATTTTGATGTTCTGCAAACATAAGGTAATTCCATCCTCTTTATTGTACATTATTTTTTACCAATGTTTTTAATTCATGAGACAAATTATGGTTCACCCAGTGTCATGTTGTGTTAAACTTTCAAGCACTTGAAAAATTTAGAATAACGATTTTAAATGTGGTCAATTATATACCTATGTAGGTGTCACGACCACGAATATGTAAAAATGTTATCATGTTTTAATGAAATAAATAAATAAAAAAAAAAAAAAAATGCTACCCTCTGAAAATAAAGCCATTTAGATCAAATGCCAAACTCTTGATAAAAGGTAGTGATTTTACAGAGACTCCACATCGATACACAACTGTAAGTACAGATGTAGCCAGGCATGACGTAGGCGAGATAACTGCCTGAAATAATTCAGACGTCTATTTTCAGTTGAAATTGTGACGATTTGTCTAATTACTTAAATCAGTTTGTCTTTTAACTCAATTTTTGGCCTCATATAATTGAATTGCCTCAGCCATTTTGAGATGTTATCTACACCATTGGAAAGGACTATGACAAAAATTAAAGGAATAAGTGATTGCAATTACACTCTAAAGATTATGATAATCACACTTTGAAGACTCAATATTTCATGTATCGTGAATAAATGCCGGTTCTACCAGATCAGCATAACCTAAAATGAATCACTTATAAATGCTAATGCGCAAATTGAAACAAGCTTTTATCTTTTCAAGAGATCTACATGCCAAAGTAGCCAAAACAAGAAAACAACAGCATGTACTCTCCAAACTAGAGGTCACTGAAGATTGAAATTAGTTAAGGGGCATTGATACAAACAGGTTGAATTTCCAGGTGATATCTGAAGCAAAATAAGAATTCTCTTGCCTTTCTATTTGAAATATCTAAACAAGTAAAGATGAAGATGGCAAAATACAGCGAATTTAAAATATCAACAAAAATACTTGTTGATTGATAAAAAAGCACAATGTAACAATGTTCGGATTGAATGTAGGTAGGTAGAAACAGAATGAGTTATCTTGTTGATGGATCTATTATAGAGTGTGACAAGAAAATCTGTCTTGGCAAGGGTAATGAAATATCAGTGTTATAATTTCTTCAATTCATAATTCTCACATGAGATCTGTAATTCATATCAGAAGAAATGCTGCTCTTCTAATGAAAGAGACCTGACAGGAAGAGAGGACATTTGAAATGCCATTGTATTCCTGTGATATTGACCTAGGCAGGAAACTCTTCTTTTAAGTTGCCGCGCCTCATAAAGACAGCATGACGCAATGTCAGTCTGCCATAAGACAATAAACTAAGGTAAGTAGATATATTTATTAATGTGCCAATCACAACAAATACAATCCACCCACAATCACGATTCACTAAGGTGTTCATGTTGATCAATGATGATTAACTACATTGAATTATCGAAATTAACATTAATGAGGACTCCTCTAATGCAACGAATGCTTCGCTCATTCGTTTATCACTCCTGAATGTGACGTCAACTCAAACCAATGGTCTACCTTCTCAAGATGAGTTCTATTTGCTGTTTCCTTTTATTAACATAACACTTTAATCATGAAAATGGGTAAGAATTTTTTTCTCAAGTGATTGATTGTGATATGTTCAAGTAAAACAAGTCTAACATAATTATGATGTCATTAGGTACAATCCTTTATATGGAAGAAGATGTGCATTGTTTGATAGATAATAGATACAGGACAATAGATAATTGCAATTTTCACAAAAAAAACATGCTCTTATCATGATGGCATTTGTTTTCATATAGAAATAGATTCAAACCCATTAATGTCATCCTGAATATATTAGATTTCTATCACAATCTATGATTAGATGCAATAATATTATGTAAAAACATCTCTAAACTAAACTATCACAGAGCCTTTTCATTGGTTGTTTGGGCTAGTGATTATTTCAAATGTTGCTCATTGTGCCTTTTTACACATTTTAAAACAATTTTTGTTAAAAAATTTAGTTAAAAGATTTGTGATGCATTTTTTTGTCACTCTGAGTTTCAAGGTCATTTGTGAGGTGATGAGAAGCTCGTCACTCAAGGTAGTCAAGAGGTTAATTTGCCTTCCCCTTTAATAAAATATTGATTCCTGCATCCAGTAAAAGACAGATATATAGATGTACTGTTTTGATGTCCCAAAATGTAGATTTCAAATCAACTAAAAACTCCTCAATTTTTTCATACTCTCTCTTCTTAAACAAAACAATTTACTTTTGTGGGTGAATATAACTATATTGACCAGAATCAGATCCCTCATACAACATACAAGTAAATCTTGATGACATTCAAAGTAGGTAAATTATCTTCATTTACAAGTGCACTACTTGATGATACTCCTCTCTATTCAAATGTTACATTAAGACCATTACTCACTCTATTGATTGAATTTATGAATGTTATATTGATATACTTGTGATTATGTTACAGTGCATTAGACTCCCTCACAAATTACATAAGATTATCCTGCTAAGCATACACTATTCTCATTACCAATCAATAAGACTAAATTATTAGGCTATAATGGCATGATGCACGTTAGATTTCTCTTGTATTAAGACATTTTGCTGGTATTTTGGCATCCCCAGGCCCCTATATCATGTACATGGTACAATCTGAGAACCCAGGCTCCTTTATGGTATAATCTGAGAACCTGGGCAACTATATGGTACAATCTGAGAACCCAAGCCCCTATATGGTACAATCTGAGAACCCAGGCCCCTTTATGGTACAATCTAAGAACCTGGGCCACTATATGGTACAATCTGAGAACTCAGGCCCCTATACCCCTATATGGTACAATCTGAGAGCCCAGGCCCCTTTATGGTACAATTTGAGAACCCATGCCCCTTTATGGTACAATCTGAGAACCCAAGCCCCTATATGGTACAATCTGAGAACCCAGGCCCCTTTATGGTACAATCTATTGCCATTAGGCCTAAATCATCTAGATGTTGCGTTCAAACTACTCAACATCCACCTACCTACAATCAATTCCTTACCTTATATGGATTTTGATAATTTGCTGCATGGAAAACTTATGTTCAAGTCATTTGCTCAATAATCATGTCTAATCTGACATTAATATGATATATGACTAGTCCTCTTAACTGTTGTTGACACCCCATACTACATTAAAAATGGGTACCGTAAGTGAAATGCCTTAGGGTATACCTTTGAAAAGTGCCGTATCAAAATGGATGTACCACTGACTAATAAAGGTGCTCAACCTGAGTATTTTTCTGACTTGAGATAATAATAGGAGTTATTGATGGTCCACATAGAAACATTGAATCATCATTTCTGATGTGACATCTAAATTATCAACTAATATGGGTGTTCAACCGTAGCCATAACTGTATCTATTTTACATATAAACATGTATATTTAAGAAGAGGAGGGAATACCCCAGTGTCCAGAGATGCCCATAACTTCAATGGAAATTTAAAGATTCGTCACTGATTGGTCAAACGGCATAGGAGCTAACAAAAAACAAAAAAAGAGCTCTAGGTGATTCTGAGGTCATCTTTTTAACTCTGGGGTTTCCCTCCTCCTATATCAAATTATAGTGTATTCTCAATCATGAACTCATTACTATCATGATGTCATTCATTATTATTGTATGGGTCTACTGTTGAGGTTACATAACACATAAATAGAAAAATAGAAAAAAATAATAGTGCCCTCATCTTTTTCAAGAATCATCATTAATTATGTTACACAAGCAATCAAATTATTGCAACTTAAATAGCTATTTTTTTATATTACAATTGAGGACAACATATGATGTACATCTCACTATCAGTGATAATGTAGAAATCATTAGCGTTATAATTACACAATAACTTATTGATTCCCAAATGCCAATAGTTAATCATTGTCATAATATTACAAAACAGAGTCGAGACATACCTCAGCCAAAGAATCAAGAATGTATATTCGGGGGCTCATAAAGGCTTACAGTTAGATTATCAACATTTTTTTTAATTTTTACTATTGAGACTAAATATCAAAGTCATTTTATGAAATTATCATACCTTTTGTTCGCTTGGCTCTATCAATCAGTTAATCCATATAGAAATTGTTCCTAATCCTTGAAAAATGGAATTCGCTTGGATATCTTTATTATGAGTCATATTTTCTTATTGTTTGGTCATCCATCATTGACATCTGTTTTCTACATGTTGCCATTGGTTGTTAACTCTTCCTATACATGAAAAATACAAAAATAAATCTATATTTTGGTAAATCGTATACAAAATATGCTTGCGATACTTCTGTTGTTCGCTCGCCTATAATGTTATGATCCTGTTTCACATCCAAATAATATTGATGACATCAAAGGCTGCCTCTAACGTCATACGGTAATGTCTAGCGATGCTCCCATAATTAGACGGCAAAGTGTATAGAGAATTGAAATGAAGCACTAACCAGAGGAACATTCAGTTTAGCTAGAGTCGACTTTCACTGCTGATATTGGCCTTAACTCAAGCTGCTTGTACCAGCAACTGCTTTGTGCCTCAGAGAAAATCAATATAGTCTTTGAATAAATTATGTTCTATGGAGTCCTCCTATAGTTAATATGTGTCTTTCATGAATTCCTCAAAGATGTATGGTGCAATAAATGTTAAAGGAAATAAGTATGATAGATGACTATGATAATGAGGGAGAGTTTTAAATGTTAATATATTGCTACAAAGGTTCTCCTTCAGGATACAAAACTGATCATACATGTACAATTTAGGATTATAGAAAAAATTCTAATTGTGATCCAAGTGTGCAATCAAATTTTTCTTCAATTAAGAATTGAGCCACAGGGAGTAAGTCATCCTCCCTCTAATATTCACTATCATCTAAATATAGGCTACAGAATATAAGAGGGAGGGGTGACTTACTCCCATTGATTTGAGCTCCCAAAATTAAGGAAGGAAAATTAAAATATCCAATGTTGCAACTTAGTTCAAAGGACATTCCTTGCCAAAACATTTCTCTCCTGATATGGTACATGTAGCTATCTATAATAATCATATATACACTTTCTAATTAGCAAAATAAAGGAAAATCATTTAATGTGGTCTATATTGATCATTTAAAGATGTAGTGCTCAATTCCAGTAAGCTGCCATCTTTTAAGATTTTATACTTAAAGGAATATTCCTTGCCAAACCATCTCTCTCCTCATATGGTAGCTATAACCATATACATGCTTGCCATGTTTAGCAAAACACGCAAAAATGTTTTGATATGGTCAAATTTGATCACTTAGAAATGTGATGCTCAATTCCAGTAAGCTGCCATCTTTTAAAATTTCACAAAGGAAGTGACGTCATAGACTTTCAACTTTGCATATAGCATTAGGTGAGGAGCTATTAAGAATTACAAAACCAGCTAAATATTCTTTTTCAACTTTGTATCTTATTTAATCCTATTGAAAATCTCTTCTTTTATTCTAAGTTGACAAGCCCTGAAAATATTGAAGTGATTTTATGCTACTTTCCTATACTGTTATGGGCAAGGGTATAGAAGTTGAGAGTTGATGACATCACTTCCTGCAAGAAATCTTAAAAGATGGCAGCTCACTGGAAATAAGCACTAGATTTTTAAATGATCAATATTGACCATATTAAAACATTTTCCCATGTTTTGCTAAATATGGAAACTATATACTGTAAAACGGGTAATTTTGACACCGGGAAATTTTAGCGATTTTTCAATTTTAGGGGGTTTTAGCGTGGGAAATTTTAGCGAAATGAAGATTAATCTTTAAAAAATCAAATTAGCGAAATGCATTAGAAATTTTATCATTTATGGCAGAAGAATGAATAACGGACATGACAGAGCAATTATCAAAATGTAAGACTTCCAACGCACATGGTATTGGTCAAAACTACTGTAATCTCATGGTGGATAGCTATTTATCCTTCAGATATTGAAAGAAACATACGATTTAAAAATATTTACCTTTTTCAAATTACAAACCGGAAGTCGAGCACTGAACGAAAAGCTCCTTAAATACTAGTAATCATGTAGTTTCCCGGGACTTTGCAAATTTTAGCGCCCGGTTTATTTTAGCAAATTGATTTTTTTTGCGAAACTATAGCGATCGCTAACAACCGCTAACAATTACCCCTCGCTAACAATACCCGTTTTACAGTATATGATTATAGCTACCATATCAAGAGAGAAAGGGTTTGGCAAGGAATATTCCTTTAACTCCCATGCAGTGTCTCAGAATAGACACTGCGGTGGGCGGATGGAAAAATCTGGTAAAAAGTCCCATTTTTTATCATACTAGTATATTGAATGTTTAATAACTTATTAAATATGTATTCTTTTACTATTATCGATCCTTATTTTGCCAAAATATTTCAAAAATCATGAAATATAAGAAATATCCGTGGAAAGATTTGGAGTTAAAATTTTGATGATAATGCTTCATAGCACGTGTGTTTATTACGCAACCCAACCAATCATTACATTACGTCATCAATATACGTTGGATGATATGGAGACATTCATTGTGACATTTGTTTTGGCTGATTCCTGACAATGGCCAAGCACTTTCACTTTCGTTATTAGAGCACTTTGACATTCAATTGAAAATCGAAAGTGCATTTAGATATTGATAAGATTTAGTATCAAAAGGAATCAAATTGATGATTATCCTAAAAAGTAGTTTTTAACGTTTTCTAAGGCCTGGATAGTTATGTACATCCTTTAACATGATGGTTTTTAGAATATTACTTAAATTTATTGAACCCCGACTAGAAATTTTACAATAGTTCACGATGTTCCAGATAGAAATACTTCTAGCCAAGAATTAGTTAAAGACTCGAGTAAAAGTAGCCGATTATTTAAAAAAGTATGTCTCTTACAGGTTTTAGTGGTAAAAAGATAATGTTTAGATATCGAACAGTAGTCTACACTAAGGAGGCTAGGGCTACTAAGTAAATTAGCTACTGTAATAGCCTAGGGGAGATCAGAATGTGCAACTTTGAAAGTTGGTAACCCTGCTATACTCAAATTTTTTATTCTGGGAACCAGTTCATATGGTTAAAATAACGAAATGATGTGATGTAACCACATATCTACTTACCAGTTTGTTCTTTGTCATCCATCGGACTAGGTTACATTGTGGAACGCAGCCAAACTTGACAATGAAGGCAACAACTTATCGATATTGATCTTAGCAGAATTTTGGGAAATTTAGATTGTCCATTTTGCAAGCTCACGTGACTGATCAGGTGACACATGTCTGATCATGCGACACTTGTCTGATCACATGACTAGTTACTGTATGGATCATGTGACTTATTGATGTGTCACCCAACCATGTCTTCAAAGAAAACAGTAGTAAATAATTTAGAAAATGTTTTGCCAGCATTTGCTACTGATTATAGAAGAGGACATGCCAAGATAGCAATGTCAAACATTGTAGGGAGGGCTGCTAAAGTCACTGGGTATTCCAAATCAGTTTTCTTCAAGTTATTACGTCAGGATACAGATGTGACATATCTTTCATTGAAAATACATTGCAACGTATATTCACTACTGGGATTCCCAGGGGTAAAATATTTGTTAATTAAATATTCATTAATTATATTTCACCCCAGTTCCAAACTGCCAAACAGATACACTGTATTGAAAGCAGGAGAACCATAAAAATATAATGTTAGGTTATTTATAATATAAACGCATTTATATACCCGACATAACTAAATAATTACAATTATAAATAAACAATTTCGTTCAGTGCCCCGTGAATTCTACAAGCAACAAGATGGGGTACACACCCGGGTTCTCATCCCCGGACCACACGTTGGCATTTTACAAGACCATTTTGCATAATTTCATATTACCACTAGGCTATTTTCCTGCAATAGCTATATTGAACGTATTATGATTACTACAGGGCTATAAAGCTGTGTGTTGTATACTGGCCGCCCTCTGAATACTGGGGTACCCGAAATCAAATGTCTCCATTTAATTTATGTAGTCTGCAATCTCCTAGCATTTCGTTCAGTTCAATCGTGCCTAACAGGCCCAGTATTCAACGAACGAAACTGCTAAATTGTATTTTTAGTCTGCTTATTGATCTATTGATTCATAAAGACCTGAAATGATGAATTCAAATAAGACCGCCGCCTAAATGAAAACACTACACATAAAGTGGTGAAAAACAACAAACTAAAGTTGAAAGATCGCAACGTTCACTACTTTGTTCAATTCCGGAAATCTCCAAAGGGCTACAAACGGGAAATTAGGCTTTGTATAAAAAACCTCCTACCTCATACCCACCTACCCGGGACATGATAGTCATCATCCTCCAATCACATGGCTTCAAAATCCAGAATATCTTCTTTCTTTTTACCCCCTGCGATAAGCAGTTAGCATTTCCCCGATTAAGAACTCGCAATTTGATGTGTATATGTCATCGGTGAATAATTAGATCACGTGATTCAGTTTAATCGGGCGCTTCCAAATTGGTTATAGCAGGGGGGAAGAAGGAGGTACGAATAGGAGGATGGCTTAGGAGGATGTACAGTCATTGAAAGGTTCAATTTTAAAGATTTTTATGTCTAAAATAGCTCTAATCATTAACATTTCTACAATTCCAGCTTTATTATATGACTAGACGAATGACAGATCCATAAATAAAGGCATATGGGTGTATTGTAATGTGTAATGACCCGAGGGCGCCCCAGGGGAACTAACGACCGCAAGCATAGGTCTCAGAATACTGCCTTCAGTGTCGTGTTTGGCTGAGTTCCACAATGTAACCTAGTCTGATAGATGACATAGAACATACTGGTAAGTAGGATCACATCATTTCATTATTATATGAACCCAGGTTCCCAGAATAAAAAATTTGAGTTTAGGAACAAATTTCTTCAACTCAACTAAGTTCAAAATAGATTCATTAATATGAGTCAACAATTCTTTATATCATATGACAGCACTATTCTATACCAACAGCCTACGCAAACACAACATCGCAGAGTGTCAAAATAAAAAAAAATTGGTTGGAAAAAAATAATTTCTGTATAAATTATGAACTAAGCCTGAAACATAAAACCTACATACTTTACACATATGTTCTTGATAGCTTACTTGTCCATTGTATTACAAAATGTCTTACCTTTGATCATTGATAGCTTTATAAACACGCTTGTTTCTCGGTAAGATTAAATTTGCATCCCGTGATCTCAAAATGGCAACAAATAAGATCATGCGCATTGGAAGAGTAAAATCCGAAAATACAAAAAAGCAAAGATTTGATTGGTCAGAAATATGATGACGTCATCTAAGATTTTCATAAAAAGCCCGCGAAACTTCCTCACTTCCTGTTTCACCTGGGTGTCATCACGAGCAGTCCGTGTTTGTGATCTCAACCCTAACCCAATGTTACAGCTTTTCTGCTGTTGCATTTGTGCATTCCCATTGCAATGGTGGGGTGTTGTTCCAGTCTGCTTTCACCAAACCGGGGAATGCTTCACTTCAACAAAAAAGCAGGCCATTACGCCCAGAATTCATACCTGAAAGCCAACTGTTTGGATTGTGTTAAAATTTACATAGTTGGATGTTAGGGTTCGCCCCTGGGTCACAGCATGTAAAGTTTTGACATAGTTCTCATATAGCAACTTGGATTAAGGCATGATATACTAAGTTTCCAAATGATGCACAAATGCCTATATTTTGGAATGAGAATAATTAGGCTGTGCAAAAGTGGAACATATTTTGTTTTCAATTTTCTTTGCTGCTTCCCCTAGGCCTAATAGTCTATGAGGAAGACTGACCTTAGCTTGTGCACCATGTAAGCATGGACTTCTAATCATTTGAAGTCCATGATGTAGGGTAGGCCATTAGACTATATCCTATTTAGTCTGAATTATATTCAGACTATAAGGCACCTATGTTAAAATTTGGTAATTATAAATATTTGTTTACATAGGAAGTGCTATTCAAAATGGCCGATTGGGTAAAATTCATTTGCACAATTTGTTACTTCAACTAGCTTTATTTCCACTTGACAATATGCTGTGTTACATTTTATTGCATTTAATTGTACCTTACTATTTAATTGAAATTTTGTAATGTTTATTTTATTGAGGAAATGGTTCCTCTAATTGATAATTTTGTGCAAAAAATTTCACTGCAATTTCCACAGGAAAGTAGTACATCATAACAGACTGACTTCTAGTCAGTCTGTTGGATACATACTAGGTAGGCCATGGGCTCCAGGGTACATGGGTAGGCCAATGGGTCATTTACTACTTGTATCGAAATTGTCTAAAGTCATTTCAATGTCACATGTAAGTATAGTGTCTAGGTTCTGACCGTGATAATCTTCGGTTGCAAGCCAAAACTCGTTATGAAACCGATGTAGGGGTCACTGCAAGCAAGGTCGCGGTCTCATGATTGACCTATTTCTATTTTACCTCCTATTTTGGAGAGCTAAATCAAAATTTTGGAGTCGGGGCAATCTGCGCGAGATTCGGTTTTTACTTGGTTCGGTTTTTCATTAAAGGAAGTACTTCATTCCCATGATTCAAAGTGCTTTTCTGCCATCGGTTCGGTTTAAGTTTGTACAACATACATCTACAAATCCGGGGCAGGTTGATATTATGTCATTACATTTGTTTTGGGTGCTTACTTTTTGTTTTGACAATAAACAAAAAAAATCCCGCACTATATGGTGCATCATGGGTAGGGACTGCTGTGAAAAAATGAACGTAAGTGACATCTATCTCAAATTAAATGTTCCTATAAGTTATTAATTGCGCATGCGTTATAATAATTTGAACCAATTAAATTGCTGGATTTATTGCGCATTCGCTAGAAACCGAACCAAAAAATGGAATCTCGCGCAGATTGCCTCTAGTGAAATTTTGAAAATATTTTGGAAAATCTTGAGAAATTATTGTCAAATTTGACCGATTCCTGGACAATGTACGTATATATATAGACACATATAGAAGTATTACACAGTTAATAATATTTTTTAGAATTTATCAAGCTAATAAACGTTTTAGTTCATTTAAAGTTTCAAAAAGAGTTTGCCCGCCCAATTTTAATTTTTATGTGGGTGATAATTTGCACAGGCGATCTATCGATAGATTTTCAGGTTGTTGTTTTGAGGTGGTTGTTTTGCATAACGGCAATTTTCCACTGTGTTCTTTGTTTTTCTTACTTGCTGCTTGTACTTATATATCACTTGGTTCCAAATTACCTTCTTCCAAGGCCACTATATCGTGGCTTTCGTCCACAGATAAATCACTGCATGTTTTTACTCTGCCTGATGTGAGTCATGTCCCTGTATTGGGTCATGTTGTTATCATAAAATTTGAAATCAAATGTTTTGAGTCGGGGCGATCTGAGCAAAATTCAGTATTTACTTGGTTCGGTTTTTCAGTAAGTACTTCATTCCCATCAAAGTGCTTTTCTGCCATCGGTTCAGTTTAAGTTTGTACAACACACGTCTATAAATCGGGGGGAGGTTGATGTTATGTCATTACATTTGTTTTGGGTTACACTTTTTGTTTTGGCACTAAACAAAAATATTCCCGCACTATAATGGTGCGTCATGGGTAGGGACTGCTGTGAAATAATGAATGTAAGTGACATCTATCTCAAATCAAATGCTCTTACAAGATTATACAGATTGCCTCTTGTGAATGTTCGCCGTTTATCCCCATCACAATTTGAATTGCGAGTTTTGGTCTTATTTCCTCACCAAAAATTCCAAAACACATGAAGTGATCAATGTAATAGTTCACATCTTCTGGATCGCTAACTTAGAATTTACAGCCAGTTACTAACTGAGTAATGTCAGACGTTAACAACATTTCGTCCAGTTTTCGAATATCGCCATTTTTCTTGGAGCCGTTTGTTTAAATCTTAGATGAAATCCTGACTTAATCATGCAATATCTCATCAAGGAGCCCAGCCAGTTCCATTTTAATTCGCGAGTAAAAAATTCAGATACTGTTAGCGGGAGTGCTCACTTTTCAACAATGTGTTTTTTGAATAAATAAAAGCTATTTGTTTATCTTGTTCCAACACCATCCTCTTCGTTCCTGGTCTTGGAGGGGATCCATTGAAACACACGTTATTTTTCAAAAGTTGAAATTTAACAGCGTTAGGTACGCATATATTTCTTACCTCTATCGACTCTTAACACCAAAAGAAATGTTCTCCCAAAGCCAGAAAAGACGCGGCTGTCTCAAATTGCAGTAATATACACTTCAATTTACGAGTTGACCAGTATTCAGCTTATTTCAAAATGTCTGCCATGAACATTTCATCCAGTGCCTACATTTCAATCTCTTTTTTCCCGGGAACATTATCCTTCAAACTTGAGAAATTATTTCGCTCAATTAATACAGAATCAAGTCAACCAACATTGATAAATCGTGAGTAACGATGTATTTGAATGATTTCACCGGAAATTGCTGTTGTATTTGACGTGTTGTTAGGTAAAATGCAAGGAAATTCCCTCGGCTGATCGGTGTCAGCCAACGCTGAATGTTTTCTTCATTTATATATTACTACGCGTTGTGTAAGTTAAAGTAGTCTGAAAGTGACGTCAACAAATTCATGGATGACATTTTGGAAAACTGGTCAATTTGAAGTTTGAAGTGTATATAACTGCGATTTGAGACAGCCGCAACTTTTCTGCCTTTAGAAGAATGTTTCTTGTGATGTTAAGAATCGATAGAGGTAAGAAATTTGTGCGTAGCTATCGCCGATAAATTTCAACTTTTGAAAAAGAATGTGTGCTTGAATGGATCCCCCCCAAGACTAGAACGTAGAGATAGTTTTGGAACGAGATAAGCTATTTGTAACTTGTTACTATGATCATAAGAATGTAACTCTTTGATTTGTAATGTGTACATTATACATATATTTTAGATATTGAATATACTAGTATATAGAAAATCATCATGAGTGGGTCACGCTTCGTTGAAATGCTACGCCAGATTAACTATCCAGGCGTGGACAAGCTGGACAGTAAGAGTTTTGATTGGCTGTTTGAATATGATGAGACTCTACCCTTCCTGGAATGGACGTGTGACAACCTCCAATCAGCAAATGTTTTAAGCAGCAGAGAAATAGAAGAGTAAGTTTCTACATGTACTTGTGCTTATAACTTGTACATGTAGCACCTTCATGTACTTGTGCTTATAACTTGTACATGTAGCATCTACATGTAATTGTACTTATAACTTGTACATGTAGCATCTACATGTACTTGTGCTTATAACTTGTACATGTAGCATCTACATGTACTTGTACTTATAACTTGTACATGTAGCATCTACATGTACTTGTGCTTATAACTTGTACGTGTAGCATCTACATGTACTTGTACTTATAACTTGTATATGTAGCATCTACGTGTACTTGTACTTATAACTTGTACATGTAGCATCTACATGTACTTGTACTTATAACTTGTACATGTAGCATCTACATGTACTTGTACTTATAACTTGTACATGTAGCTTGTATTTTCCCTTGAGTATATGAGATTCATTGGAGCCCAATGCAAATCTAAACAAAATTCTTTTCACAATTATTTGTTTGATTTTATTTTGGTATGAGGTATTAAATTCCACATATTAATTTACTGGTTTTGTTAATAGCAGAGATGATAAAGCTTTTCATCTCATTATATCCTTAACATTTTGCTTATTATCTGGACAAAGTCAAATTCGTTGTGCACTTTTTGGAAACATAAATATTTAGGGGAATGCTCATTGTCTCTCGAAAAAGAAACATGTAAAGTTTTGTTGTGTGTTTCAGATTCAAAAAGTTAAAGCAGCAAGGAGGTGGTATCTTAGAGGGTGAGCACTTGAATAAGGCCTTACATGAAGTTGTCGACACTGGAGAAGATTGCAGTGAAGGTGCTCTTAGGTAGGTCTTGATAATCATATACTGATTCAGTAAAGTATGTATATAGGAACACATATCTAATCTGAAAACCGCTCAATGTGAATACTTTTTTGGTTTCAATTTCTAAATCTGCCAGAGTCTGTATTGTAAAATTTCTTAATATGAACACCTGCCAATACAAACACTTCTGGCCAGTCTCAGTGGTGTTCAGATTTGACAGGTTTTACTGTACCTTTATTACATAAAGAGAGCCCCAGGTGATTTTAAAATTCAAATTATCAGTCAAATTCAGCACTAATCAAACTTATCATCTGTATTATTCTGAATTGGGTATTCTATAAAATGTGAATGCCAACTGTGTACTATGTTCAAACTATGATGTCTTGTTATGGAAATAATGCTATTACTATCACTCCCTTCCCTCTTCCTATTGGAGAAATGGGGTGAATCCAGGAAAAGAGGCTCATTCAAATAAGATGGCAGAACCGAGGAATCCTCAACAACCCAAGAATCTGTGACATCTCTGTAAAACATCCTGGAATCTAGAAAGTTAGAAAACATTTATATTCACCACGAGCAAATGTTTCAAATCCTCTATATATTGTTTCTAGGGAAGAAGTAAATCTGATGACTAATAAACTTAAAAGATCGAAGAAACGCAAGGAGAAATTAATTCAACAAAGAAACAAACTCAGGTAAGACACCAGGTGATCATTACTTTGCATTGTAAAGTTAAGAATTCTTAAATCCAATGTTTTAACTTTGGATATAATGACGCCATAGTGATTTTATGAAGTTTCGTCTGAATGGCTTGTGAAGGACTTGGACCTATTCAATTATGCAGTAGACTACAGGGAAGTTTGAATTGATCTAGTTTTGCCAAATTGTGCCAAAAAATCATAATTTCTCACCAGATTGTTTGTAGTAGTATCAGAAGTTCACCTATACTTCAAAGAAAATTTTACTTATAAACTACTGGTATTACCACAAAACAACAGTCTGACCAGAATCAATGTTTTCATTGGTAAATATAAAAAGATGTCTATGCCTGCATTGTTGTAGTTTACATTACACTGGCTTGGGTCATAAAGTGTCCAGGTTAGGTGAATATGTCTGTATGCCTGTATTGTTGTTGTAGTTTACATTACACTGGCTTGGGTCATAAAGTGTCCAGGTTAGGTGAATATGTCTGTATGCCTGTATTGTTGTTGTAGTTTACATTACACTGGCTTGGGTCATAAAGTGTCCAGGCTAGGTGAATATGTCTGTATGCCTGTATTGTTGTTGTAGTTTACATTACACTGGCTTGGGTCATAAAGTGTCCAGGTTAGGTGAATATGTCTGTATGCCTGTATTGTTGTTGTAGTTTACATTACACTGGCTTGGGTCATAAAGTGTCCAGGCTAGGTGAATATGTCTGTTTGCCTGTATTGTTGTTGTAGTTTACATTACACTGGCTTGGGTCATAAAGTGTCCAGGTTAGGTGAATATGTCTGTTTGCCTGTATTGTTGTTGTAGTTTACATTACACTGGCTTGGGTCATAAAGTGTCCAGGTTAGGTGAAGTAGAAGACAGAGGCAAGAGAGACTATTCAGAATGCCTACAACAAAGTCAGGCTGATAACACGCAGGTTAGCTACCATACTTAAAGGCCATTTTCTTACTCCACCTATTAAAGACTCTTTTACAAACTCATCTCTGAAGGTAGGCTACGTCTTAGCATGGACTTCTATTTACAGAGTTCCTTTGGTCACATATAACCATACTGATAAACAAATTTAACGACCATTCAGATAATTTATATGAATATACATTGTAATATTCTTTTAGATCAACCGTTCCCTTGAAAGGCTCACAAAGAGTGTACAAGATATGACATCACTGTATAACCAGCCTACACAATGGGACCCCAGTACTAGTGATGGTGAGGGGCCCATGTTCCTCTCCCAAATGTCCCTGGATAGCTACCACAACATGGAAGATAAATTCACACAGGCTCTGACAGCACACACTAAGAAACAGTTCTTTGAGGTACAGTAGTTCTTTAGTGGATTGAAACAATTTATTTTCATGCATTTGTAATTCTACATGTCTAATTATAATCCACTTTTATAGTCAGTAGCAATTACTTAATGAATGTACATTACAGTTTACTTTAATGATTAAAATGTTGGTTTTTGCCTATTATGGTATATTTAGGAAGTGCAAAAGCTATAATATATTGGTGTATTACATATGTATGCTATAAGAAGTGAAACACAAAGAAATGTACAGTTTATTATCCCATCGAACGAAGTTCGGAGGGATATAGGGAACGCCTCCGTCCGTCCGTACGTACGTCCGTTGTTCATATTTTGTACACATATACCCTATGGGGGTAGAAAATCTGCTCGAAAGCCGATTTTCAAAATGGCTGCTCATTTCAAAATGGCGGCCATTTTAGTGCAGATTTTACAGTTATTTAGGTGCAATATGTAAAACTGTAATAGCAATATGTTTTAAATGTAAAAAAATTATAAAGGACATTAATAAAGCTACAAATATAGATATTAAAAAAGCACATGGCAGCCATCTTGAAAAATGGTGGCCTTCACTCGTTATTTTACGATTTTTGCTGTAACCCGAAAAGTAGTGGAGCGATTTTGATCATATTTGGTATGTGAATACTATAAACATTGCACACTGTCTAAAGACTCTTTTGGTAGAAGGTGGCCATTTTTCAAAATGGCCGCCATTTTAACGTTTTTTACTTTAACTCGAAAAGTAGTGGAGCGATTTTGTTCATATTTGGTATGTGAATACTATAAGCATGGCACACTGTCCTATGACACTTTTGGTAGAAGGCGGCCATTTTGAAAAAAAATTTGAAAAATGGCCGCCATTTTAACATATTTTACTATAACCCGAAAAGTAGTGTAGCGATTTTGTTCATATTTAGTATGTGAATACTATAAGCATGGCACACTGTCTAAAGACACTTTTGGTAGAAGGTGGCCATTTTGAAAAATGGCCACCATTTTAACGTATTTTACTAAAACTCGAAAAGTAGTGGAGCGATTTTGTTTATATTTGGTATGTGAATACTAAAAGCATGGCACACTGTCTAATGACACTTTTGGTAGAAGGTGGCCATTTTTAAAAATGGCCCCATTTTAACGTAATTTATTATAACTTGAAAAGTAGTGAAGCGATTTTGTTCATAATTTGTGAATACTCATGAGCCTTGCACACTGTCTCATGACACTTCGGATAGTAGGTGGCCATTTTAAAAAATGGCTGTCATTTTACATTTTTTACTATAACTCGAAAAGTAGTGGAGCGATTTTGTTCATATTTGATATGTGAATACTCTAAGCATGGCACATTGTCTAATAAAACTTTGGGGAGTAGTCGGCCATTTTGAAAAATGGCCTCCATTTTTATGTGTGTTATTTTACAAGTACATGTGTGCGATTTTTATTCAAAAATTTTTCAGGTGGCTTCTTTAAAGCATATTATTTCTTCTGATGACAACTTGGCTAGTGAGCAACCATTGTGAAAATGGTGGCCTATCTGGTGTGTTGTTTTATATGATATTTGCTATATATTTCGTTTGTAAAAATGCCAGCCATTTCTGTTCGATGGGATTCGCTACGCTTTGGCGTTGCCGTTGTTCTGGTTTTACGATTAATCAGCTTATGGGTCAATAACAGCTACTCCATATTCATATTTGATGAGTAGACTTGAAATACGAATGGCACCAATTGTGATAAATGGAATGACAGTTAACATTTTATTTTTCCTGTTCATCTGTTTTTTCTATGTGTCTCTATAGGGTATTGCTGATATGGCGGGTGGCCAGGAAGATAATCTAAGGCTCCAGATTCTTGATGCTGCAGATGCAGAGACTTTACTAGTTAAGGGAGAAAAGGCACATGTCAATGAGGAGAATAAAGATGAACTGGAAAGATTACAGGCTGTGTAAGTATTAAACTAAGAGTAACATACCATACTAGATGCAAGTAGAAATAATCTTGATTTATTTCAATAAAAATTCAAAATTTATCCCATTTGAAGTCTACATGGAAAATTGCATCTAGAAATGTGGTTTAAAAAAGTATTTACCAACTTTGAAAATGTGACTTCTAGATCGGGGAGATTCCCCATAGACCCCATGTTACAAAATCACAAAAAGTGATCTATTTTTTTTTTTGTTAGGCAGATAATATTTTCATTTTGTTGGGCAGATAATATTTTTTTTAATTGGACATATTTTCGTTTGTAAAATTATCAGCCACATAAGGATTAATATATGAAAATTGATCCATTTAAACTGATAGTACTGTAGATTGGGTTGATTTGGCGCTACTTAATTTGGCGATTTTGCCATTTTTGGCATATTGGCGGCTATTTAATTTGGCGGATATGCAAAAAAAAATGTATACAATGTTATACTTGCGCGCTGTTAGCGAATTACTATGTAAATGGGCATGTTCATTTTTTAAAAGTCCTCAAAAGTTGAGGCCCATTGGCGATATTCACCACGTTTGTACATTTTTGTGAGATCATCCTTTACATTTTGCACCTCGATCGATGCTGCTACTATACATCACCGTTTCCCTGAGTATTAATGAGTGACTGACCAGTTCTAAGCCAATTTATGAGAGACATTTTTTCATATTTTTGGATAAAACTTAACCGGAAGTGACCTAAATACACTGGACGAAATACCCTAGATAATTCCCGGGGATTCATTCTAAATTTTGGCGAAGATTTATATTGGCGAATTTTGCAATTTCGCTAAATTCGCCAAATTAAAGCGGGCGCCAAATTAACCCAATCTACAGTATTCAAGTTTAAGGGAACTTTCTAATCAGCCACCTGGTGGTGAAACTGGTAACTGCCTACTCGCATCTGGGTTATAATTTAAAGGGACCCACCACCATGGTCACATGATCAGTCGTGTGGAGGTAAGCTCCCAGTTGAAATAAAAGCACTGTCCTCCTTTGGTTTCTGTGAAAAGTAGCTAATACCCTCATGTATTGGTCGGTTTGTGTGTCAACGACTAATCCATACCATATGCTTCATTCAACATATTTTATGCTAATGAGCTGCATATATAAACAGTACTTTGCAACTAAGGTCATACAGTATACTTACCCCTTGCAAATTGTAATTTATTGAATTCACAGTAAACCCATCAATTTTTAAGAAAACAAAGAATATTGTTCTCATGGATCGATTATTTATGTTAGACTAACTATGAAAATATAAATATGAAATAATATGTTAGCTTGAAGTCATATATAAGATGAAAATATATGTTCATGCATTTGCATTTTTCCAAAGGGAATATTCCCATGTAAGTAAATACAGGTGCAATATATAATTTAAATGTTTATCTATGTCATCTGTCTATACATGCGTGTATAGCCTAGTGTTACATGTGAACAAGATGGATCTGGAAAGAAATGAGCGTGGCAGATTTGCTAAAAAGCCACATACACCACAAAAGCAAGACCAATTTGAAAGTAAGTTCATTATTCTCAAGGGTACACTTAAAGTGAAAGCTACATTGCTACAGGGTGGCCTATCATTCTGAGACAAATGTATTATCCAACGATTGTGATTTTCGAAGCTAAAATATGATATCTTGAGCAGATGGAAATACATTCCCATGAGATATGTATATATAGTCAAAAGTGATAACTATTTATTGAGTGTAATGAAATGTATCCTTCGCTAACTGCTTTTGTTTGAGATAATTATCATGAAATATTTTTAAATTAATTTTTATGTGTGTCATTGATCCTAATCCACCCTGTAGTCTGGTGTTTGTAGAGCATTGCAACTCGTACAACTTATTCTCACAAATATCAAACCTCATTTACTAATTAATTTTTTGTGTGAATATGAAGAGTCCAAGCATTGCTTTTTTCTGTTTATTGTATAGCTATATTTAGCCTTGATATCCATGATTTTTTAAAACAAAATCTCACTGTAAGATTTCGAGCTTTTCATGTTTACTCATTTGTCTAATTGGAAAACAATGCAAATCTCATTTTTCAAAAGAAAAAAATTGAAATTCTAAGACGGTGAAAAATCATTAAAAAATACACAGATTCAGAATCCGGCAAGCATTTTCCCTTATTCCTCTCCATTAAGAAGTTTTGTAAGGTGTTTGTAAAGCACCTGTAAATTGTCAGCCACTAAAATCTGCTGAAAGTGACATGAAGTTGACATTCTATTTTGTTGACCCATTTAGGTAGTATTTCTATACAATGTTCTATACAATGAAAGCATTATCTCATTTGCAATATTTCAGATATCCTAAAAGTGAGAAACTCAGGCTGAGTGCACAGATGGATGAAGCTGTTGCAAAGGCCCTGAATAACTATGCAGACAAGAAACTGTCAAGTCTTAGAGAGAACAGCAGGCCTCAAAATGTTAGACAGCTAAGGTATTGCACTACATTTCTTGTAAATAAATGCAATGTAATATGTTTACTTTGTTAACTTTGATACACTTTTGCATTTATGCACTTTTGTTATACAGAGTGACACAAATATGCAACCTCTCAAAACATTCCAAAATAAGAGGGTTGTATTCTTGTGTTACCCTGTATCTCTCATTTCATGAGACAAATGTGCTGTTTTTTACAATGTGGTTGAGAAATGATACATTTAGATGAAATATTTTGATTTTTGATTATTTATCTTGCATAGAATATAGAGCTATAACAGCAGACCTAATGTTTAATGAAAATCATAAACTGAAAACTGAACAGAAGGATTGTTTTGGGAGACTAGACAACAAATGTCCTGCATTCTGAAACAAATTGGCGAGAAAACTTGAATTTAACTCTATCCTACATAAAATCACTTTATTTATGATTGCAAATTGGTTTATCCGTTGTGTTTCAGAACAGGTCATATCTTGAGAAGCAATAAAACGTAAGATTGTTATTCTTTGAAATCAAAAAAGTCCCATACAAGCACAATTTCATTTTACTGACCTTAATAGTTTTTTGGTTTTTAATCAGAACCAGCAACTTACGAGGGACTCCTTTTACCTTATTTCATTCTCATGATATAATCAGAAGTATCGATATAGTGAACTTTTTGAACACGCATTTCTCTTAAACCAGTCATCAAAAAATTCTGAAAATTTTACACATTGTCAATTTAATGGTCATCTTTTGGATGGTAACATTATAATTTGAATTATATATATATATATTACTTTTCTCTATATTCTTTTAGAAAACACACCAGACACTTTCTTTCTTGGTATCATATGTTCAGAATGAAGTGAAACATTTGTCCGAACCTCAGTGTTTAGGTCTCTCAATATTGTAATTGTACAAAGGAAAGTTTGGTATTAATTTTCATCTATTTTGTGGGGGTTTTGTTTTTGCATACTTTTTGGCTCACACAGTGAGCCTATGGGATTGACCAGGCGTCCGTCCGTTGGTCCGTCTGTCCATCCGTCTGTCAACATTGGCCGCACAAATTAAAACTGCTATTCGGATTGAGTCATATCCACATTCATTTTATGCATATCCATAATGCCTATTTGACCTATCATCGCCATTTCCCAAGTTCACCCGGTTTCCGAGAAATTGCGGATTTTGACGTCAAAAAGTCAAATTTTCTGTAAATACTAGACACTTTGTTGAAGTTTTTTTGAAGGACTTTTGGTGTTTACTCTATAAAATTTGAAAAAAGTAGGACTTAGTCATTTTCAGGAAACTTTCTCGTGTATAAAGTCAATGGAAGGTTTTGTGATTGACAAGTTTCTTAAAGTTTGCCTTATACTTGATCATTTCCTGCAATAAATTACATCATTAATAGATTTAAGCATTCCCTACATATTTCTCAATATATGTCAGCATCAAATTTTTACCGTTTTTGAGATATTTGACGTCAAAAAACAGTAAAAATAAGTTATTTTTCAACTTGCTTCAATTTGACCAAATTGTTTTTTGAAAATCATCTTCAAGTTGCCAGGAGTTCAAATCTGACATTAGTTTTAGGATTTGACCTTTACTTGACCTTCAGTGACCTTTGAAAGGTCAAAAAAGTTGATTTTTCAAATTGATTTTTGGTTGTAAATTTTGGTCAGCTTAATCACAAAAGACCTTACTGAGCTCTGAATAAGTAAAATTTTCAAGGTCAAAGGTCATCAAACTAGGTCACACAACTATGCTATCTAAGTTTCTCAAAGTTCGAGACTACAAATCCAAATCAATATTTTTGTTTGAAAGTCAGGATATAAATTCCTCTGAAGGTTCCAAACTGTGTGAGCACAGGACCGTGGGTCCTTCATTGTTAAATCAACCAAAATTTCCTTTGTATAAATATATAATATTGAGAGGTCTAAGAAAATGTTGCATATGCTATTTTGTTCCAACAAGGTTTGGAAAGACATTCTATTTCATTCTCAAGAATTGGTAGAAAGGAACAAAAAACAATTGCACTAAAAAACAAAAAATGTTAACAAAGACAGTTATATATAATATAAATAATTTTTGGATTAAATTGTTGCCAATCAGTCAACATTACATAAAGGACCATGTTTTTTTACAGAATGTTTTCAATAATTGGTTTAAGAGAAAAAAATTGTTGGATTCAGTTCACCATATCGATACCTATCCTTTAAATTTTTAAAACTTCTTTATCTGGATCTCATTCAGGACAGTCACATGACTGAAAGTGAACAATCACATTACATTGGTTAGTAATGATCTAGTAAGAATAACATATTCTCAGTCAGAATTGAACATTTTTCAAAAAATTGAGGTCGATGGACCTAGTTAAATGGCATGAAATCCCTTTATTGTCTTCTATCAAATCTCCAGTCAATGATTTCTTGATGTTGTGTCTGTTGGGGAAGTGAGAGGGTGTAGCACATCTTGCATCTCTCAGGGCATGTCAGCAGGTCATCAATGTAGGTTCTCTTCCTAATTATTCTCTTCAAATACCCTTCCATGTTGGCCATTGCTATTGGTGACATACTAGCAAAGATGTTAACACTTTTATTGAAATAACTGGGGAGATTTTGAATTTCCAAACTACGATGCAATTCCTTGATCGAGTCCACAAAACAATCTGCCAAATCTTTTGATAACCATGATCTTTCGTTATTAAGTTTGAGAATGATCATTTTAAAAGCATAGTTACTTAAACCACGTAGTTGTTCTCTATGTTGACGGATTGTCTTCAAAATTTTTATACATTTTTTTCTACAACCATTGTCATGCCTATCAATATTCTTCAGTGTCACCTTTTCTAATCTACAATGAGAAATCATCCAGAGTGACTCTTCTCCGTTATCGCTACCAATATCACTCTCTAGATCACCCTGCTTCCTTGGCTTGGCTATATGTAATGAATCTGTATCAGTCAAATCCAAAGCTGGGACAAAGTCGATACTAAGTTTTGGACCCCCTTTCTGTAGCTGTACAGTGATTGCTGGGCCCCCTGTTGAGACTGATATGATGTATGGGGTGGGCTGGTGTTTACTTTGGAATACACTGACCCATCTCTGCAAGAAACTCTGAAATGCTCGTCTGACCAAAGTGGCGGATAGATAACCCTTGTCATCAGTGTAGCGACTTAGATCTTTGCTCCACTCATTACGACTGCCTGATGACCCTCGGATGTATCTATTGGTGTGTCTTTTGAGACTTAAATAGCATTGACCTGCTTTTCTTATCGGTATAACTTTGACATGATTGGTGATTTTGATGGGCATCAAAAGATCAAATTCGTCATATGTTATAACCTTAAGGCCTTCAAAGACACTTCCTATTGCTTCAAATGGACGAACAGGAACATTGATCTCTCGAAGAAAGTGATAAACGTCTTTTTTAATGGTTTCAACTATGGCTCGGGATTCTTTTTGGTCTATTCGTTTTATCTCTACTTTGTCTGTGTGATACGCATTGAGAGCCCTCTTGAGCGATGTCATAATTGTGGTCACAAACTGGAAAACAATGGGCTGAGATCATACAGTGGAAATGTGTGGAAAACTAAAGGTGAAAAATGGAATTGACATTGAAACAATATTTAGACTGATATGCCATTTTTTTAATTCTTTATTTTGTGTAATTTTTCAAAACAAATTCCAGAAAACAAGCCATTATACCTTACTTGAGAAGTTTGCAGTTTGCGACTAAGGAATATTATAAGACTTGAATAAAAGAGTTGTATTCTTGAAGGTGATGAAACTAGTATAATATACAGTAAATGTTATTTTATACTACTGTATAAACATGTTTTCTTGTATGAGACTGTTTACTTTAGACCCCGGGTTTAGACCACAGAATATATTTCTAGTTGAATGCATTGAATAGTAAGTAATGAGAAACACAACTGAACACAGTTCCTAACCTATTCCTTAGCCTATTTATGACTCAGAGAGATTTGAATCTGACCATTGACATGTGATAGTGTCTCAGTTTAAATTACTTCCTTCTTTTAGAAAATTTAAGAATTCTATGTTGGAATTTTATGATTTTACATACCTGATAGCCACATACACTTATATCAGGAATTGCATTATCTGGCAGTATAACTGTAACAGTATTGTACTAAACATTGTGTTTATTATTGGTGAGGGCTGTTTGAATAGTCAAATAATAGCCAGTTAATTTCTTAGAATTGTGCATTCTCTCTAAAGAGGCAACGTGGCCATGACCTCTGAGGTAATGCCTTCTTATCAAAAGGGGATTCCCCTTTATAAAATATTGAGTTTCATGACCTCTTTTATTTAGCAATGACATTATAAGCACAAAATGTTTTGATGAGTGTCATATTTTCTGAAGGTGTAAATACATGTGTAGTGTCTTAATGATTAAGGTATCATTTCTACAATGAGGGGGTATAATTTAAGGATAAAAAAAATAAAAGAAATCATTTTTTATTTTCAAAGCCTGGTATTATTTGACAAAGCACACATCTTTATAATAGCTATGCGGAAGGACTAAAAATCTTGGATACTGTCTGTGAAATTGTGATCAAATAGCTATACCAAATTATCTCTTCTATTCTCTGGTTATCTCTAATTTAAAAAGTATCTGTATGGTCATGGTACAGTTCTTTCATGGACTAGTAGTGTACCAGTGCTACATAGTTCTTATTCATATGGTTGAGGCTTACCTGAAGATATTGATCTCTTCATCTCAGCATTTCTTCTCAAGAGTAACGCATCTTGATGGTGTCTCTTCCTAATCAGTATCATTTCAAGCCTCATTGATTCTCATGGAGTTCAAGTAATTTCTCAGTAGTGTGTAGTGCAGTAATGTGCATCTCAATCACCATTTCAATCTTTTTTATTATGTTAACACTTCTGGTGGTGTTATATATAGTTATAGTATCAAACGTTTTGGGGGATGGTGTTCAGCAGTTGCTGTTCGGCATTCGGTGTCTGTAACAAATGGCAGGTGGTGACATTTTGCATACTAATGCCTTGTTTATTGTTTTATATCTTTTGTTATTTCATTTTTAGTTCAAGCATTCAAGACCTTCAGCAGTCTGTTCATGTACTGAATCGTGACATCACCCCTCTTATAGAGAATGACATCCCAATGCTGATTGCAGAGAATGCACCATTCCAAGTGTCCAAAATACTACATGGTGATTACGATCTGAAGACCGCAAGACAAGACTACTTCACTTCAAACCAGGATAAGGTAACACTTCCTGTTTGTATTACCACCACCCAGTGGAGTTTTCTAAAAAGAATTCTCATCTTTTTTCAACATTTTTTCACAATTTTCAATTTTTTCAACTTATTTTTGAAAGTGGGAAGATATGCCCTGGAGTGGGAGATATGGAGGTTCTGGATATAGAAATATCAAAATCAGGATACGGGATATATCTTAACTTATTCCATAGTTAGCATGATATTCAAAGGATAACATGTCAAAATAAAAACGATATTTTTGTAATCAGTGGTAAAATATAATATTTTTGACAAATTCTCACTTAACCATAGCATACAGTGTTTTAGCCATGACATACGGCGCCGTATGCTATGAATTATGGATTTTTGCTACTTCAGACTCAGAACGAGGCTAAGTGTCAATATCGTCGGATCGTTTGAAAAATTTGATTTAAATCACTTAATTTCCGACGATTCTGATGATGACTTTAACTATGGAATAAAAAGAACATCCTATGATTTACTCGTGATATGATTTTAATCCACTCGTGGATATTGATATCTGCACTCTCTCGCTACGCTCGCTCGTGCGATATCATATCCATTTGTGGATAAAAATCATATCACTTATAAATCATAGGATATCCTCTATTTATCTCCACAAAGCTCTACTTGGCATAGGATGAATATATATATATACTGTATATTGTATATTCATTTTTTAATCATGATCCATCTGCAGCTTAAATAAATCATTTGTGTTTAATAATGTTCTAGATATTTTTATCGCACTTTGAAAAAGTGCTATATTGCCGTCGTCTTGTGCTGTTGGGCGGGCGTGCGGGCTGGCGTGCGGGCGTGCGGGCGTGTGGGCGGGCGGGACATAAACCAAATCTTGTCATCAAGTTTCCAGGATAACTGCTTACCTGTTCAACTTGAAATTTTTACAGATGCAAGAGCAGACTAGTACCAAGATCTGATTAGGTTAAGGGCATGCTGGGTAAACTACGTGGCGGCCATTTTGAATTTTTCAACAAATCTTGTCATCAAAATTCCAGGAAAACCACTTATCCGTTCAACTTGAAATTTTTACAGATGCAAGAGCAGACTATTGCCAAGATCTGAATAGGTTTTGGGTATGCTGGCTGAATTACATGGTGGCCATTTTGAATTTTTCAATTTGGCGGCCATTTTGAATTTTTCAACTTGCTCCAAATTGACCAAATTCTTTTTTTAAAAACATCTACAAGTTCTCAAAAGTTCAAATCTGACCTTAGATTTCAGATTTGACCTTTCATTCACCTTCAGTGACCTTGAAAAGGTCAAAAAAGTTGATTTTCTAAATTGATATTTTGGATTTAAATTTAGGTCAGCTTAATTACAAAACACCTACTGAGGTTTGAAAAAGTTAAATTTTCAAGGTCGAAGGTCAAGGTCATTAAACTAGGTCACAAATGATGTTATCCAAGTTTCTCAAAGTTTGAGACTACAAATCAATTCTTGTCATCAAAATTCCAAGAAAACCGCTAACCTGTTCAACTTGAAATTTTTACACATGCAATAGCAGACTAGTGCCAAGATCTGATTAGGTTAAGGGCATGCTGGGTAAACTACGTGGTGGCCATTTTGAATTTTTCAACAAATCTTGTCATCAAAATTCCAGGAAAACCACTTATCCGTTCAACTTGAAATTTTTACAGATGCAAGAGCAGACTATTGCCAAGATCTGATTAGGTTTTGGGTATGCTGGCTGAATTACATGGTGGCCATTTTGAATTTTTCAATTTGGTGGCCATTTTGAATTTTTCAACTTGCTCCAAATTGACCAAATTATTTTTTTAAAAACATCTACAAGTTCTCAGAAGTTCAAATCTGACCTTAGATTTCAGATTTGACCTTTCATGCACCTTCAGTGACCTTGAAAAGGTAAAAAAAGTTGATTTTCTAAATTGATATTTTGGATTTAAATTTAGGTCAGCTTAATTACAAAACACCTACTGAGGTCTGAAAAAATTAAATTTTCAAGGTCGAAGGTCATCAAATTAGGTCACAAACGATGTTATCTAAATTTTCCCAAAGTTCGAGACTACAAATAAATTCTTGTCATCAAAATTGCAGGAAAACCGCTAACCTTGTCAACTTGAAATGTTTACAGATGCAAGAGCAGACTACTGCCAAGGTCTGATTAGGTTTTGGCCATGCTGGGTAAATTGCATGGTGGCCAGTTTGCTCTTCAAAGTGCGATATTTATCACTGTGTGTCTTGTTGGTATTATTGTTGTTAATTTAAAGCTTAAATAAATCATTTGTGTTTAATAATGTTCTAGATATTTTTATCGCACCCTAAGGTGCTATATTGTAATCAGTTTGCCAGGCGGGCGGGCGGTTGGGCGGGAGGGTGGGCGGTTGGGCGGGCGGACGTCCCGAATAATCTTGTCTACAGGTTTCCAGCCAAACCGTTTGAGGGATTCATTTGAAATTCTCAGGGATGTTTCTACCTATGAAAGTTTATAACTGATTAGTTTTTCGGCATTCTGGGTAAATGTTAAGGCGGCCATTTTGGATTTTCCGTCCTAAAATCTTGTCTGTCAAGGCTTGTCTACAGGTTTCCAGCCAAACCGTTTGAGGGATTTATTTGAAATTCTCAGGGATGTTTCTACCTATGAAAGTTTAGAACTGATTAGTTTTTCAGCATTCTGGGTAAATGTTAAGGCGGCCATTTTGGATTTTCCGTCCTAAAATCTTGTCTGTCAAGGCTTGTCTACAGGTTTCCAGCCAAACCGTTTGAGGGATTCATTTGAAATTCTCAGGGATGTTTCTACCTATGAAAGTTTAGAACTGATTAGTTTTTCAGCATTCTGGGTAAATGTTAAGGTGAAATTCTCAGGGATGTTTCTACCTATGAATGTTTAGAACTGATTAGTTTATCGGCATTCTGGGTAAATGTCAGTTAAGGCGGCCATTTTGGATTTTCCGTCCTAAAATCTTGTCTGTCAAGGCTTGTCTACAGGTTTCCAGCCAAACCGTTCGAGGGATTCATTTGTTATTCTCAGGGATGTGTCTACCTATGGGTAGAACTGATTAGTTTTTCGGCATTCTGGGTAAATGTTAAGGCGGCCATTTTGGATTTTCCGTCCTAAAATCTTGTCTGTCAAGGCTTGTCTACAGGTTTCCAGCCAAACCGTTTGAGGGATTCATTTGAAATTCTCAGGGATGTGTCTACCTATGAAAGTTTAGGACTGATTAGTTTTTCGGCATTCTGGGTAAATGTTAAGGTGGCCATTTTGGATTTTCCGTCCTAAAATCTTGTCTGTCAAGGCTTGTCTACAGGTTTCCAGCCAAACCGTTTGAGGGATTCATTTGAAATTCTCAGGGATGTTTCTACCTATGAAAGTTTAGAACTGATTAGTTTTTCGGCATTCTGGGTAAATGTTAAGGCGGCCATTTTGGATTTTCCGTCCTAAAATCTTGTCTGTCAAGGCTTGTCTACTGGTTTCCAGCCAAACCGTGTGAGGGATTCATTTGAAATTCTCAGGGATGTTTCTACCTATGAAAGTTTAGAACTGACTAGTTTTTCGGCATTCTGGGTAAATGTTAAGGCGGCCATTTTGGATTTTCCGTCCTAAAATCTTGTCTGTCAAGGCTTATCAACAGGTTTCCAGCCAAACCGTGTGAGGGATTCATTTGAAATTCTCAGGGATGTTTCTACCTATGAAAGTTTAGAACTGATTAGTTTTTCGACATTCTGGATAAATGTTAAGACGGCCATTTCTGTTCAAGGGTGCGGTATTGTTCACCGTGTGTATTTTTTGCATTATTGTTGTTAATTTAAGGCTCTTTCATATATTAAACTAAAACACTGAGCAATCAAATTATATTGGTGGGAGTTGTTCTATTGTTCTATTCTTTGTGTGTTAGATCATAGTTTGAGATATTGGATTTTTCCTTGATTGGTTGTCAATTCAACAGATTTACACTTTATGCTTCTTTTTTAGTGACCAGCAGTTGAATTTGTTACAAATACTGAACTTTTGTTTTCATTTGCACTAAATTTACCAAGTGCATTGTAACATTTTGTCATTTAAATGTATTCTCAATATTTCCCACTCGCGTATAATCATTTATAAATTGTTCCGGGGACCGGGGTATATTTTTTGATACTACATATTGCTTAATGCAATTTCACAAACAGCCAAACATCTTTTTACCAACCATGTGTTAACAGCATAAGTGAGCTATGAGGACAGAATGCAAATGTTGAATTTGAAACAATTACTTTTATTTAACAATATTTCAATTTTAAAAACAAAGAAAATGTGAAAAAGATGATCCAATAATAATATTCTGAATAAGGAAAATGTAGTGTAAAGATGAAATAATATTTACAAAAATTATCTGTTTTTTCGATTTTAGAAAAGGGACCTGCCACTTTAGCAAATTGAAAAAACAGATGTGTTTCAAGATCTAAATTACATCAAAAACTACGAGAGTAAAAAGAAAAATATCTGCTTTGTTTATAAATCATATGATTTTCCAGAATTTCTGTAAAAGAAATATACCTACCTAACATCATCTCTCTATGATTAACAATGTCTAAGTTCCAGTATAGTTTAATCAAAAGATGTTATGTTCAGTTATATATAAGAAGTTGAAATATTATATTGCCAGTTCCATTTATTCCCACCTCAAATAGTTTACTTAATATAGGGTTTATGCTTGCGCTATGTCAATTTAAATATTTCCACTGATCATTGTTAATAAAAAAAACGAGCAGTGAAGTATTAACCGTTGATGTCCAAAGTTAATATTTTCATATTTCTACCAGCGTTTGTCTCAGAGGATTGGACAGTGACTAGAAAAATATCTTTTTATCATTATAGACAGAAAATGGTTGGTTAGAATATTCCTTTCAGAAAGAATTGTTTAGCGAACATTGTTTCTCTAGCGAGATACTTCAACTGTCCTTCTTTCATTGTACTTGTCTTCCATTTCATCCATGTACTGATTTCAAGTATATGGTCCATGGTTTATGCTAGAGGTTTAACTTGGTCAGCAAACTGTCCCAGGAAGTTCCCTGCAGGTGTATACTGGCAAACTATCAATGTTATTATGAAGCCACCAGAGTTTGTGTATCTTGAACTTCCACATCCGACCTGTATAGAGTTCTGCCAAACTACCTGGAATGGAAATGGTTTGATCGAGTACAGTGCAGTGCAATACAATACAGTACAGTGCAATACAGTACAGCACAGTGCCATGCAGTGCAGTAAAGTGCAGTGCAGTACAATACAGTACAGCACAGTGACGTGTAGTACAGTAAAGTGCAGTGCAGTGCAGTATAGTACAGTACAGTGCGGTGCAGTGAAATACAACACGGTGCAGTGCAGTACAGTGTTTTGCAGGGCAGTACAGTACAGAGCAGTGCAGTTCAGTGCGGTGCAGTGCAATACAACGCAGTACAGTGCAGTGCAGTACAGTGTTGTGCAGTACAGTACAGTGCGGTGCAGTGCAATACAACACAGTGCAGTGCAGTACAGTGTTGTGCAATGCAGGACGAACTCCTTTGGCACCTCAAAATAGTTTCCTACTTAGCAAGTGTTTCACATACATGTACAATTAATATCAAGTTAATGGGAAATGGGACTTTGAAATGTTTTCCATTTGGAGAGGCATTCTTCTTTACAGTTTTTACTCTTCATTTATTATTGGGAAATAATTCTCCAAACACAGCAGTTAAACTAGCAGTTTAGAATGGTTGGATAGAGGAATAGATGAATTTTGAGAATGAATGGTTTAATCACTAGATCAGAAACTAGGCTGGCTTTAAAACGTGTGATGATGATTTTATCACATGTCTTGGAATGTTGAATTGGAGCATTTTGATTTGGTCATTATGATTGTGTTCAGTACTCTGTACTCCCGGAAACTATTATAATTTTATGTGTTTTGAAAGTTCGCTTTGAAATAATATGATGTCATACTGTTGTATTCGTACTGGTTAGTGAAATAATATGATGTCATGCTGTATACTTTAGCTACAAAGTGATATAACCAGAGACGTCATATTGTTACTATTGACTCTGTAGTAATACAGCCCACCGTATCACATGAAAATTAGTCACATGTCATGTGATACGGAATATTCGTTGTCACAATTGACCAATCAAAATACTTAGAAAAACCTAACCATGTGATAATAGTGTTGTATCTTGTCTCAATATAACCCCTCCACAACTTTTACGATGTCTCCACAACATTGGAGACATTTTAGTGGGAGGGGTGGTAAACTTAATGCAAGACAACAGTTTTGTCCAATGAATTTCTATATTTCTTTTGTTTGTGAGCCAGCCATATAACATTGGCTCATTTTCAACTTGTATTATACTTTCTATTGCTTAACTAGGCACACTCAGTAATCAAATGTAGATTTCAATATTTTTCATTTTCATTGAATCAAACCTGGTAAGAATGTGTATTGCTATTGAGTATTACTACAAACCTGAGTAAAGTGACCCGTTGCAGAGCTGAATCCTGGGTTAGCATAGTCATAGTCCGATATCTCATCATACCTAAAAGCGTAATAGAAACATATGACACAGAACTGTAGTAACATGTAATAATACCCTTGTAGAGTAAACATATCTCATCATACCTAAAAGCGAAATAGAAACACATGACACAGAACTGTAGTAACATGTAATAATACCCTTGTAGAGTAAACATATCTCATCATACCTAAAAGCGAAATAGAAACACATGACACAGAACTGTAGTAACATGTAATAATACCCTTGTAGAGTAAACATATCTCATCATACCTAAAAGCGTAATAGAAACATATGACACAGAACTGTAGTAACATGTAATAATACCCTTGTAGAGTAAACATATCTCATCATACCTAAAAGCGAAATAGAAACACATGACACAGAACTGTAGTAACATGTAATAATACCCTTGTAGAGTAAACATATCTCATCATACCTAAAAGCGAAATAGAAACACATGACACAGAACTGTAGTAACATGTAATAATACCCTTGTAGAGTAAACATATCTCATCATACCTAAAAGCGAAATAGAAACACATGACACAGAACTGTAGTAACATGTAATAATACCCTTGTAGAGTAAACATATCTCATCATACCTAAAAGCGTAATAGAAACACATGACAAAGAACTGTAGTAACATGTAATTATACCCTTGTAGAGTAAACATATCTCATCATACCTAAAAGCGTAATAGAAACACATGACAAAGAACTGTAGTAACATGTAATTATACCCTTGTAGAGTAAACATATCTCATCATACCTAAAAGCGTAATAGAAACACATGACACAGAACTGTAGTAACATGTAATTATACCCTTGTAGAGTAAACATATCTCATCATACCTAAAAGCGTAATAGAAACACATGACAAAGAACTGTAGTAACATGTAATTATACCCTTGTAGAGTAAACATATCTCATCATACCTAAAAGCGTAATAGAAACACATGACAAAGAACTGTAGTAACATGTAATTATACCCTTGTAGAGTAAACAATGTGAAAATGTTTCATTTACCTTTTCTCATTTACAATATCCAAGTTTTCATGATTTTCTCAACTTGGAGTAATTGGAGCTCAACTGGGGGAAACATTTTAATTTGACTGTGAAAGTAGTTTAAAGGGTTCCGATTAGCATCCCGTATAAAAACAATATGGCGGCTCCAGGCGAATCAACTGGATCAGTCCATTTTTAAGAAATAAGGGGAGTTCTGTAAAATCCAGTTTATTGAAATTGTCTTTGAGATAAAGTAATCCGTTTATAATGATTTTGAAAACGTTACCCAAAGAGTGATTGCGTTCAAAGAATACATGTACAACAGCCAATATAAATCCTTGTATTAGAAACCGGTTTGTCTTGCTTTGTTTCATTTGTAGGATATTTCATATGCCAAGCTGTGTGCTATTACCTTATTGGGAAATTAAATGCCAATTTTTCCTTATTATACACAAATAGAAGATCCTGAAACTTCACCCATAAATGTGGAATTGATTTGTCAAAATAAAAATCACCCTTTTATAAATGTGTGACGATCTATAATATACTTATGCTATATAACAGTTAGAGGTGTTGACACAACGACTTGAGCCTGTGAACCCTTGAGTATTATTCCGGGATCGGGCCTTTTATACTAAACGGTGAGCAACACCAGAAACGAGCGTTCGATTTGCTAAACGATATGCGTCACCCTTTAAGGTGCGTCAGTGCCAGGAAAACATTCAATATTATGAAGAGACATTCACACTAGAAATACTTAAAATGTATACAAATGTTGAATCAAACAGGTATCTAGCTTTTTCAAATTCATATTATACTTAACATATTATACAAAACTAACATTATTTAAAAACAAGTCCAACAGACAACCTGTCATGGGCCACTTAAAAGAGTTGATCTAGTGTATTTGATACGAAATCTCCTTACCAGGCTTGTGTCCCACTTGTACATTGAGCTGGGAAATCTGTTGGAGTGCCTGTTGTGCCACTTAAGTACAAGTTTTCCCCACCTGTTCTGAATGCTGGGTTACTTGAATTACTGTGTTCGAATACCTGTCTTGCTGCCAGATCATCTGCCCAGGCTTGTGATGTTGTAGCAGCTAATGTGCTCCAAGTCATTGACGGGGTGTCTGTGTGGAGGGCTCTCACCTGATTGTGCCTGGCCAGACACGCAGTCAGAAATGGATCTGAATGTAGATAGAAAACTTCCTAAATACTGATCATGTACAAAATACAATTTAGATAAAGAGGTAATCAAGTATACTGATTAGTCTATATACAGTATCAGGAGAAGGTAACACTGACATTCTTTTTCAAAATGGCATAGAGTAAATGTCGATTTTAATATTTTTCGTTTTCATTGAATCAAACCTGGTGACTTTGCTGTGGACATTTGGCTTTGACATTTTGACTACAGCAAGCTTGTAATAGAAACTTATTTTTTGTGTTATGGTAACATTATGGGGGGGTATAATATGAAGTGTAAGATTTCAATGTAGATAGCAAAAGAGGCTAAAGTTAAAAAGAGTGCAGCACCTGGTTGCTCTAAAGCTTGGAAGACAAATGGCTTGAGGTAAAGTTGCCAAAATGTGGTCTTCACAATTATTAAAATTAGAAAAAAATTCACAGAATGGAATTCACACATTACTCGGCAAGGTGTGTCCGATCTGAACACAGTATTGCACATAACTGCAGTGCATTGTATCACCAATCACTGCATTCAAAATTACTTTATAAACAGTTGTCAAGGTGACAAGTTCACTCTCCAGATAGAAATTGATACTTTGCCAACACCCTTGCTCTTTTAGTGATTTTGTATCTCTTAGGTGATTTCATAGAAAATATTTTGCAATGTGTTTCAGCCCAAGACTTTAATGCATTGTGGCTTCATGACACTCAGGCATTGTTTCTTAAACTTTGCATTCCCACTCGCAGTCATGCAAAGATTTGGAAACAACACCTTCAATGTAATGATTCAACACACATTGAATAATACAAATTAGAATAATACATATAATTAATAATGTTTATTTGGCATACCTGAAGGTGCAGCTGTTGTGCTTGTTGTTGCAGCTGCTGTGCTTGTTGGTGCAGCTGTTGTGCTTGATGTTGGTGCAGCTGTTGTACTTGTTGCTGCAGCTGTTGTGCTTGTTGGTGCAGCTGTTGTGCTTGTTGTTGGTGCAGCTGTTGTGATTGTTGTTGGTGCAGCTGATGTGCTTGTTGTTGGTGAAGCTGTTGTACTTGTTGTGATTGTTGTTGGTGCAGCTGTTGTGGGCCCATTAGCAGTAGTGGTTGTTGGTACAGCTGTAATTGTTTGTGCAGGTGTATTGGTTGTTGGTACAGCTGTAGTTGTTTGTGCAGGTGTATTGGTTGTTGGTGCAGCTGTAGTTGTTTGTGCAGGTGTATTGGTTGTTGGTACAGCTGTAGTTGTTTGTGCAGGTGTATTGGTTGTTGGTACAGCTGTAGTTGTTTGTGCAGGTGTATTGGTTGTTGGTGCAGCTGTGGTTGGAGGAGTTCTTCTGGTATGTTTAGTTCTATTTGGGTCTTTTGTACGCTTTGTTCGATTTGGGTCTCTTGTACGTTTAGTGGCATTTGGGTCTCTAGTACGCCTTGTTCTATTTGGGTCTTTTGTAGGTCTAGTTCTATTTGGGTCTTTTGTACGTTTGGTTCTATTTGGGTCTTTTGTACGTTTGGTTCTATTTGGGTCTTTTGTACGTTTGGTTCTATTTGGGTCTCTTGTACGTTGAGTTCGATTAGGGTCTTTTGTACGTTTGGTTCGATTAGGGTCTCTTGTGCGTTTGGTTCGATTAGGGTCTCTTGTGCGTTTGGTTTGATTAGGGTCTCTTGTGCGTTTGGTTGCATCACTTGTAAAAGCCTCTGGTCCTCGTGTACGCCTGGTAGCATTTGGATCTCTAGTAGGTCTGGTTATATTTGGGTCTCTAGTAGGACCACCTGGCCCTCTCGTGCGTCTGGTAGAATTTAAGGCTTGTGTTAGTCTAGTTGCCCCTGGATCTCTTGTTCTAAACGGAGCTTCATCTGCTTATGAGAAGAATTAAGGAAAGTCACAATCAGTTCTAGCAAGGAATCTTTCCAAATGATTGACAAAAAATAAATTTTGAATATTTTAAGCTCATTTCATTCCTTTGTCATACATATTTGATGAAAATTCTGAGCATTGATATTTTATTCAAGATAGCGGTTAGGTAATTATTCAATAATAACCCTATTGTAGCCAACTCGAATAAATTTTATTTTTTCTAGATTTTTGTTTTTCAACTTGTCAGTCTTTCTTGGAAAAGTCGGATGTGCGTTTATTGGAGTATGTGCGTCTGTTAGAGAGGATACGGCATTTTGGAGAAGTTAACATTATAAATTTATGACCATCATTATTATCATCAAATGATAATATTTATGTCACAACAGAGTATATTGTACTAACTATTATATCTTACCTTCACCTTTTGGCCTCTTTCCTTGTTTCCCTTTGCCTTTTTGACCATGGACTTCCACGCTTAGTGCCAAGATGGTCAGGACCACCAGGCCAGCAAAGAAGCTCAAATTCATGACTTCAGCCTTCAACAATAAAGCACATCTTTACAATAGCTCTAAGAATAAAGTTTTCCGTTTTTCATTATTATTTCGAAGGTTGAGGTTTTTATCTCTCCCTTTTATTACATACATTACGGCATGGCAAACCTTTGAAAGAGTAAGAAAAAGTAAAATGCTTTGAACTGATTGAACTTGAAATTACCACCTATAGAATAAGATAATCTTAATATTGAAACACATTTTTTAAGTATGACTTTAATTGATTAAGACTGAGACATTTTCACCCAGGGGCAACATATTTTGTCTTGAAAGTATTTATGACTCAAGGAATTAAAAAGTGAGAAAAGTGTATTCTCTCTAAAGAGCTTAATCACCCAACGAATAATACATAAGTGCACCATTGCAACGTTAATAACAAATAGTTTCAAGAAAGCCATAGAGTATCTACAACATAGTGATAACAACTAAATAGAAGTTGAAACATGGTGTGTTCTTATTTCCATCTGAATTTTATATGTGCATTCTTTAGAGTTTCTCAAAACATGACTATTGTGCATTTTTTAGAAAGAATATGGTACACAGGCTGTACTTAACAGTGTGTTTATGTGATCTAACTGACCATTGTTTATGACATATTTGACATTTTTTGCATGTGACTCATTTATTTCATCAATCAGTCTAATGTATGGCTCCAAGGAATTATTTACGATATAATATTAATACATTACAAATAACAGTGTTTTAGGTAGCTTGTCAACAATAGTGCGCAAAGACTTATTTACTGTAGTTGGGTTATACAAACTTTTTCAAAGTAACTAAAGTTTTAATGTATGGAACATATTTATTGTGAACATATAGTGTGTCACCTACCTTGAATTATCCTCAGATATTTGAATCAATCTGTATCTCCGTCCATACAGGTCTTCCAAATGATCCTCGCATGTCTTATCTGTGGACATTGGGCCGTTATATATATTGGACATAAAACACGTCATCATGTAAATCCAAATGCTATTTTTGTATGAAAATTGTCAGAGATGTTGATTAGTTCCACATGGCACCCAGTAATGTCCATGTAGGTGGTGTAACATGTTCTGGGATAACCACACATTTTGGAATAATAAACATGTTTGTGACACTTGTATATTGTAAGCATTAATGTATGTAATATTATTTTGATATACTGGAGTAATATATATTAGGTGTTTCATTAGCAGCAGGCAACATGCGATTTTCACTGGTTGTTTTCACAAAATCGCCTGTTGTTTTTAGGGACTTTTTAACTTTTCCATGTTAAATTTATGATTTCCATTGATTTTGCCTGTTGTTTTCATTTATTTAGCCTGTTGTGAGAAATTCTAGTGAAACCCCTGTATGTGCTCTCTGTATTACATATAGCATATGTTCTGAAATGCCAAATAGCATGGAAAAATATCCACATTGTTCAAAATTCAAAAGTAGTAAATCAGGCTATTATTATGTTATTCTTAAAATTTCAAAGTAGAAAGGGGAACTTCATAGCATCTAATTTACAGAAGTTACTATCTACAAATTATGATACATAAACCTAGCCAATACTCCTATTCGCGATAAGAGTTCAGGTGGTAATTTACATAAATATCTCCCATGATGCATCGCTTTGGAAGGGACAAATTTTCATTGGCCCACCGAACGAGTCGATTACTCTGAACGTTTCTCAGCTTCTGATGTTCCATCAGCCCTCAAGCATAGTTATATAATCCAATCTATTCAATAATCAGAAAGATAAACGGAGATTCAAAGTAACATTATTTATATTTTTCGATCTTCAGTGGCGTCTGAGCAATTTATGGGATATCAGTGACGTCACTGGAATTGGACGGCATTTTCAACTACTGATTTCTTCGGATTTGGGGATTATAGCTCAAAAAGCTTTGTCATATATCTTAATTACATACATACCTATCTGTTGTGCAAATGAAACTCTACATAAATGTTTAATAGAGCCGCAGTGCGGCATTGAAAATAGCACCCCTGTGTAATCCAATGGGAAAGAACCCGGATGTAGACGAAGTTGTACCATACATGAGAGCTCTTCAAACGAGAGATAGCTAAACTGAACGAAATTAAACGTTATCGCGTATTGGTATATTTACTTCAGTTTTTTTAGATCATCAAAAAGGGTCAGGATTTGGTGGCAAGAAATTTTAGAAAGTATTACATATTTCACCAACAGCTGTTTGATGTTCAATTACAAAATATTAAATTAACAACATTGGATAAGGATGAGTATTATAAACTGGCAGTTCATTAATTAGAGTGAACCTGTTCAACTTTATGGTCAATATTTGGTTGATATGCTTGGTTGTGTAATACTGTGTACATACAGGTGCATGTACAATTAGGAGCATGGGCTTTCAAGAGATAAAAGCATAAAAGTACATGTAAAGATGTACATGGTGTTTCATAATGACTGTCCCACCATCAACCACCAATCCTAAATAGCATACCTAGGACTGCCTGTGGATGGGGGGGATGGTCATTATGAAACACCCTGTAGTTTGAACTCTTATGCACATGTAAGAATAAATCAGTATCAATGATATCAGATCCAAATCCTAAATCCTTTTTTAAATTTCTATCTGTAATTTTTTATTTGATCAAATTAAAAGTATCCTTCACAAGAGCTTGACTTTTCAATTCAGAATTTTAAAACCTATCTGCATCAAAGTGTATTCTGTGATATTCAGAGAATAGATTGGGATGTACAGATTTCATTGGTAGGTCAAAAGCTGACGAATAACTTCTCCATATTGGCCATCTTCATGTTCTGTATGTAAGCATTTCATTGTTGTGTATTTTCAGTTGATAAGCTATCTAGTAGAACAGAGATCTCGGGGTGAATTTCTCACAATGCTGTATGAGATAGAGGCCAGGAACCATAGAGATACCCATAGATTATTAGCTGCAGTCAAAATGCAACTGGAGAGAAATGTCAAAGGGCTTCAAGACAGAATTGTAAGTAATACTAATGCCTCAGTCACATTAGCTTAGTGAGTGTAGCTTCCCCAAGTCGAGACATATGGCTCATAAAATATAGGGATAAGCTGTATGATGTAGATTTTCAATATCCATTGTGTGAAGCTGAGGCCAACGCACAGTCGCCATAGAGCAAATGTGACTGAAGCTTTACTTCTCCTATGTGAATAAAAGTCACAAACCTTTACATTTTTATATTGCAGACTTACAATGTGATCTAAAGTTCATCCAATAAGAAATGTCGTTTTTTCTATAATTCATCATAAAATTTTATACAAAAAATACTTGTACATTTCTAAGATGTGATGACATCGCTTGCCCATCCAAAATCTTGAAATGTGGCTACTAGAATTAATCCATTGTTCTATTATCCCCTGTATGAACTATTATCTAATTGCTTCACTAGTAACCTCAGTATGAAATAATTTATGTTTTTAGGCCATGCTGAATGAGCCAGGTTTGAAGCAAACTAGAGAGAGAGAAACCATTGACACTAGGGATCCCTTAAACAGACTTTATGATGTCATAGGTATGTAAATTAAGAATTATAAGATAGAAACTGTACTAGCCAAGGATCCCATAAACAGACTTACAGGTAGGTGTAGGTAGGATGTCATTGTAGGTAGGTTACTTAAGTACTGGTACCTGCTTCGAATACTTTTTATTGACTTTGAAAATTTAATTTTCTTTGAAAATGTAACTTCCAGGTCGGGCAAAATTCCCAAAGACCCCATGGTATACAAAAAAGTGAAATATCTTTTCTTGTGTTGGACAGATAATATTTTTTTAATATATTTTCATTTGTATAATTATCAGACACATAAGGTTTATATGAAAATTGATCCACTTGAACTGATGAATATCCAAGTCTAAGGGAACTTTCTATTATATCTGATATGTTATCTGGCCCGAATTAGCTACCTGGTGGTAAAACTGGTAACTACCTATTTGCATCTGGGTTATTGAGAAAGCAATTCATTCATTCATCCTGACATCTTTCCATCACCTTTTAGATTGTTTCCAGAAAAGTTGGAGGCTTTCAATATCATTACTCCATTAGAGTTGTAGGAATGCAGAAAGTTGCAGTATTGGAGACACATATGCTTATAACTAGTCTCCATACAGGATAAACATTAACATACATGCAATTTATTATTGTATTGTCTACGACTAAATATCACTTGTATATATATATTAGAAATTTATTTATTTATAGTGACAGTGCACTGGTCTTGTGATATTATTAGATATTATAGAGATGCAACATTCACACAAGGTATTTGCTGCTATGATTTCAAGTGTAGTACTTCTTTGTTATATTCTGCTATTTAGGATAACAAGAGTTCAAAGGATATACGAACCTAAACCTTTAACAGGCCAGCAAATACCAGAGTTATATGAAAGGACAATTATAATAGAAAACAGGACAGGAAAAAATTGGGCAGCAGAAAAAGTTACGAAAATATCATCACTTGATAGTCTTTTACATCACAGAGGAACTAATGCATGTGTCATTTTAACATTTGTCGATGAGGCATATTTTGATATGTTCTTCAACATGCGTCTCTCCCTTGAAAGAATTGATAAAAAATTAACCACATTGCTTTTACCAATATGCAAGGATGACTATAGCTTTGAAAAACTGGAACGTCAGAATATCTCATGCTACTTCTCAGGAACCAAATCAAAGAATTATGGTCTCGCATATTTTAACACTATGCAATTTAACAAGGAATCAAACGAAAAAATATACTGGTTATTGCGAATCTTAAAACTAGGTTATAGTGTATTACTAACTGATGGAGATGTTATTTATAAAAGAAATCCATTCCTTCATCTGAATTGCAGCGATTGTGACATCATAATTCAAGAAGACGATGCACATGGTGATGTCACTGCACAATTGAACAGTGGCTTTATCTTTGCACGACCAACAAATTACACACTGGAGTTGATCACAAAGATTCATGAACTTGCACTTGAGAAACATTTTAAACATAATGATCAAGTTTACACAAATATGATATTACTACCATTGGTAAAACGACCAATTAATATGTCCCCTAAAATAAAAGTTTTGGATAGATCTAGATTTGTCTCAGGTCAGAATTTTGAGAAATATTGGAACAATCCATTACTTGTCATGCTGCATAATAATTGGCTTTTTGGGCTATCACCAAAGATAGCACGATTCAAAGCTCATGGCATGTGGTACGCTTCATAAAAAGCATGATCAGGTTTAACATGGAGGTGAAACGAGAGATGTTAAAAAAACTATCATGGCATTTTATTTAAATAGATAAGTTTAATTTAAAAATATAAACTCTATCAGGCAAAGATATTTATTATTAAATTATCGCCCTGGTGGATGTACAGACAGATGGAAATAGGTTTTCTCTCTATCCCTCTTTGATGTGATAATTAATAAAAGAAAATAGAATGTAGTAGACCTGGTGTGGAAGCCTTGGGGATCTCTATAATTAATAATATAATTAAATGTATTGGTGTTGAAATGCCTCCAGTGGATGGCATCTCAGCTTGATCCTTCAACATCAACTTCACATATATTTGTTATTCACATAGTGTAATGTTATTTGACGAGTACTATTGAATTCACAGTATTTCTAGGATTAAAAGTAATCAATGTTAGATATGTAGTCTCTTTTTGATTGAATTGACAATATTCTGAGGATTAAAAGTAATCACTATTAGATATTTAGCTTGTTTGATTGTTTATTTCAAATTTTCCCAGAATATGTAAAATGAATTCAGTAATTAATTCAAAAAGTTTCATTCACTTTTCTTTTATTGGACCAAAAAAATGGTTACTATGGTAACTATGGTATTGTGATCAAAATTGACCATATCAAAACATTTTCCATGCTTTGCAAAACATGGAAAGTATGTGTATGGTTATAGCTACCATATAGCTACCAAGTAAATATTATCATGCCTATGTTTTTATTATCGTACCTAATAAAGGTACGATATTGTAGTCAGCTTGGCGGGCGGGCGGCGTCTCACTTTTCAGCTTGTCTACAGGTTTCCAGCCAAACCATTTGACAGATTCATCTGAAATTTTCAGGAATGTTTCTACGTATCAAAGTTAAGAACTGATTAGTTTTTGGGCATTCTGGGTAAATTTTTAGGTGGCCATTTTGGATTTTCCATCCTAAAATCTTCACTTTCAAGACTTGTCTACAGGTTTCCAGCCAAACCATTTGACGGATTCATCTGAAATTTTCAGGGATGTTTCTACGTATCAAAGTTAAGAACTGATTAGTTTTTTGGCATTCTGGGTAAAATTTAAGGTGGCCATTTTGGATTTTCCGTCCTAAAATCTTCACTTTCAAGACTTGTCTACAGGTTTCCAGCCAAACCATTTGACGGATTCATTTGAAATTTACAGGGATGTTTCTACATATCAAAGTTAACAACTGATTAGTTTTTGGGCATTCTGGGTTAATTTTAAGGTGGCCATTTTGGATTTTCCATCCTAAAATCTTCACTTTCAAGACTTGTCTACAGGTTTCCAGCCAAACCATTTGATGGATTCATCTGAAATTTTCAGGGATGTTTCAACGTATCAAAGTTAAGAACTGATTAGTTTTTGGGCATTCTGGGTAAATTTTAAGGTGGCCATTTTGGATTTTCCATCCTTAATTCTTCACTGTCACACTGCTGTGTTTTAGGTACGATATTGTTCACGTCTGTGCCTTGTTCTTTTTAAGACTCATTTTAGTTTGATAAAATGTGCTGTTTTTAACCAACAAGGCATTACAAATATTTTCCGATTAGGTGCACCTTAATGTAAAAGTGCCACTGCTAAAAAGTGTATACCTAAATAAATAAGATAAATATAAAAAAATGTAAGGAGAGATATAGTCTGGTTACTGGTAAGGAATATCCCTTTAGATTAATGTCAATAACATTTAGAACTTCAAGTACTAATAGAATTTGAACTACGCCCCAATCCATTTTAAAATAGCCACCAAAAATAAAATAAATGTAAAACATAGAGTCAAAGAAGGACACTATTCACATCATCACGCCTAACCATCAATAATGTACAAGGACAAAACAAGCCGTCGTACACTTTAGATGTACGGTGTCAAGAAGCAAAGACAATGATGTAGATTTGATGTAGGTTTTTAAAAAAATATCCAAGCAATACATTAAGGATTTCAAGTTTTATTTTGTGTGTATTCGTTTGGGAAGACATTTATCTTTCTAGTAACATTAGAATATTTTCAAACAGTGCTCGATTTTTTTCGTGGTTAATCTACCAATAAAATTGGTCGGTTGAAAAATGTTGTTTTTTACACATTTGTGCCCATTCTGTGTTAGCTTCCAGCCCAAACTCCCATTCAGTGTCTCGGAATAGAATTAGTTGAAGACTAGCACCGCCACAGAGTTTGCTTCCAAAATAAAAACAATTTCCATTAATACCATTCTACTTTTGAAGATTTTTTTTTATTCAGTTTTATTCATTAAAATTAATTGTTTCAAAATGTAAATACAAGTAGCGGCTGTGTATTAAAACATTAATAGCCTCGTTTAACTACATTTGAATACATATATTTGGTCACAGGTTTAAAAAAGAACAAGTTTAAAGGAAAACAAGTGGGTGGTGGATAAGATGACTAGACATTAAAACATTTCTCAAAGAATTGTGCACTGAGCTTTAAAATACATACATTTATTCTTAATGGTAAGAGTTGATCACCATTCACAAAAAGAGATAGCTTGTCTTGTTGGGACTTATACACTTGATAGTTGAAATTTTGTATGTTCTGAAGTTCATCCTCTAGTTCAATGAAAAAATCTCAATCTAAGTGTGCAGCCAAAAACTACATGTAAGGTAGTCTCATTTTTGTAGCCACATTGGCATACAGGAGTCTCCACATTTGTTAAATTATGTGAATGTGAGACTTAAAGGCAAGACCACATCTAACTTTATTAAAAATAATCTCGCATCCTCTGTTCAGATCAAGATCTGAAGTACGAATCAGTTTAGCATTTATAAGATCCTTCTTAAGGTCTGATTTGAAAATATTTAAGTTATTTGAACTTCTAATTTTTGGTGACAGTGAATTCCACTCATTCATAGCAGTAAAAATGCATATTCTATTGTAAATGGCTGGCTGCTTTATTGGGATAGTATAGTCGAACCTATGTCAATTAGTTCTATTTTGGATTATGGATTTTGGATTTTGAAGATGTTTAGACCCCTCGTTGAAAAATCTTTTCATGCAATAAAATTCAGAAAAAGAAGCAAATAAGTTCAACATTTTGAAAAAAATGTTGACGTGGGGTCCCTATTTATAATTTTTCTAATTGTTCATTTGATATTTTTATCACCATGGGGACTTCACTTGAAAGAAAACATATTGTCTTAATAAAAACCACTGTATTTATGCCCAGAAAGTACTCATGGTGAAAGATATGGCTGTCTAAAATCACTTGCCATACCACACATGGACCTTTTGCCATAATTTGTACATTTTAAATGACCCTTTGGAATGATTTTGCTCAAATTTTTCCAAATTTGCTCAAATCTTGCCCAATTTATATCATTATTATTATCCCATCGAACAAGGTTCGGATGAATATAGGGAACGCCTCCGTCCGTCCGGCAATAACTCAAATACCGTTGGCCTGATTTTATTCATATTTTGTACAAAAAGGTCACTCATTTAAAAATGATGGCCATTTTAGTGCCGATTTTTCAGTAATTTAGGTACTGCATATAAAACTGTAATAGCAATATGTTTTAAATGTAAAAAAGTTATATAGGACATTGATTAAGCTAGAAATGTAAATAAAGAAGAAATACATGGCAGCCATCTTGAAAAATGGCTGCCTTTGCACGTCATTTTACGATTTTTGCTGTAACTTGAAAAGTAGTGGAGCGATTTTGTTCATATTTGGTATGTGAATACTTTAAGCATGGCACAATGTCTAATGACATTTTGGGTAGTAGGCAGCCATTTTGAAAAATGGCCGCCATTTTTATGTGTGTTATTTAATATTTTTTACTGTTAGTCAAATAGTAGTGTAGCGATTTTGTTCATATTTTGTATGTGAATACTTTAAGTATGGCACAATGTCTAATGACATTTTGGGTAGTAGGCGGCCATTTTGAAAAATGGCCGTCATTTTTATGTGTGTTATTTTACATTTTTTACTATAATTTAAAACTAAAGTAGTAGAGCGATTTTGTTCATATTTTATATGTGAATACTATAAGCATGGCACACTGTCTAATGACACTTTGGGTAGTAGGCGGCCATATTGAAAAATGGCCACCATTTTTACGTTTTTTACTATAATTTGAAAAGTAGTGGAGCGATTTTGTTCATATTTGATAAATACTCATGAGCCTTGCACACTGTCTCATGACACTTTGTGAAGTAGGCGGCCATTTTAAAAAATGGCTGTCATTTTTACATTTTTTACTATAATTCGAAAAGTATTGGAGCGATTTTGTTCATATTTGATGTGTGAATACTTTAAGCATGGCAGATTGTCTAATAAAACTTTGGGGAGTAGTCAGCCATTTTGAAAAATGGCCACCATTTTTATGTGTGTTATTTTACATTTTTTATTATAACTCAACAAGTTATAGAGCGATTTTGTTCATATTTGATATGTGAATACTCATAAGGATTGCATTCTGTCTTATGAAATTTTGGGTAGTTTCTGTTCGATGGGATTTGCTACGCGTTGGCGTTGCCATTGTTCTGGTTAGACCATTTTGAGTTTTTCCACGATCAGACACTTTCTACTCGGTAAATATGCTTTATTTGTACGTTTCAATGCATTGTGAAGGTATTAAATCAGTATTATCGCCATCGATTTTCTGTATTTTTACTTAATTCTTTATTTCTACCCACACTTGTGAGTATAAAATAGTACATATACATACAATGATGATACAGTTTAGTTTAATTCACTACCATCAGTAATCTTCATCAATTTACTTAAATGCACAGAATATTTAATATTAGACAACAAACTTACAAGCTTACATTCTGAAATATAATGGTACTCATCTCCTAGTATGTTATATTTGGTACACAATCTCTCTAACCTTTTTATGTATCTCCCTGTTTCTATAGGAAGATTATGATTTGAAGTTCTAAGTTTTGTAATATATAATCTAGTGCTTTTTTGTTGTTACAATAGGTTACAAGATGTGAAATATGAAGTTTTAGATTTATCTAAATCTGATAGCCATTGCTGTAGGAATTTTTTAGTTTCCTCTTCACCATGTTTCACAGTGAAGATGCCAAAACATGAAAAATTCAGAATGAGGTAAAGTGAAAAAATGATAAAATTATATTTTTACCAAAACCTCATAAAAAGAATCATCTAATAGTTTGTAATTAACCCACGAAATACTCCCTCGATTTTTTTCGTTACAACAATATCTAAACCAATGCTATTGGCCATGCCGACGAGGAAAATAATTAGCGAAATAGAAGACACCATTGGTTAAATACTTGCTTCTATGTGAAAAACAAAATGATGCTTTGAATAATGGCACAGTTCAACACATGTAACTGTATGAATTGAATGGTAGTTCTTAAGGAAAAGTGACAAAGTAATTAAATACCCACATTTGACAAGAAGTTAACAAAAAATAAGTTGCTTTTTGTTTGTTTTTTGTATTACATATTTCTCGTGCAAAAAGCAAGATATGAAAGAATATACCTGTTTAAATACAAACCTGACAAAATCAAAATATCATTTGTATCAACGGTCACATATGCATGCAGCGATTAAGTGTTTATTGCGAACAATTATGAAGAGGGTAAAACATATCGACGAGGAAATTGGCCCTTTTGGCTCAGGCTCTTTAATATGCTTTGGTTTAGCATAATGTATCTAACTCGAGTAAAACTGTTTGAGTACAACTTTAAAGCACCATATTATGGATCCCTTCGAGACACTTCATAATAGAGGTATGTTTTTAAAGTATTATAATCAGAAACTGTTGAAACAAGGGACCCCTTTAGCAGAGTATATGATATCATTTATAGGTAGGTTAATTAAAGTAATAGGTGTTTCAAAAAGAATTGGCTAGCTTGCGTAATTCTGAAGCAACTTCAACTTCATGTGACATTTACAACAAAAAAAATTAAATTTGAATGCAAATATTGTACAATTGAAATAACATGAGGAGATTGCTACAAATTCACTTCAGATCTGTCATGAACTCAGAATGAAAAGTAAGCACCCACACAAAAATAGAGGATTCATGCTGGCTCCAGTCTCAATGAATCATTGGTGAATTCAATGAATGTGTTCTTGTATGCACGCCTTTTACCGAGACTGCCAGGTTGTGTTGAATGTCTATTTATCATCAAAATTGTTATATAAAAACATAGAACATTTGAAGAATTGCAGTTCTGTATACATTATTCAATATATTGCAAGAATCCGAATACATATACAATATGTAATTTTGATTCTAGGTCCAAGAAACAATGAAAGCAAGGAGCAGCTATTCATCACATACTCTGGTCTTGTCAATGGAGCTGACAAGTTAAATAGTGACATCACTGGTTTGAGAGCCTCACTTTCATCAGCCAATAGCTATCAAGATGACAGATTAACCATTCTGTAAGACACACTCATTTTTTTAGATATTAAGAATTATGAAATATGAACATCATTAAAATATTCTGGTCATTGGATATAATTAGAGAGGTTAAACTATATGTTTGAGATAACCTGTAATGAATGTAATATTATGACATCTCAAGGATTACTATTCTGTTCATGCCTTTATACTCAATCAAGCAAATAAATACTATGAAGGTGGAGAATTCGTCTCTTGAGGACAATCAATGATTAAACAAATGTATGTGCAATTTCTCTTAAAAATGTCTATCTTAACCTCCTTGATACATGGTGTGTCAAATAAGCCACATCTTAAAATATTCCATAAACTGAATTAACAATATAATTTGATGATTTGCTTTAGGAAAGGTATGTCACAGTAAGTTTCTGTTGTGCAGCATTTACAGTTTTTTCATTGCATCGAATTCTGAAATGTCACTTGTTTTTAAACTGCTCTCATATTTTTGCGTGAAGGATTACTCTCATGGACATCCTTCAAAGTTTTAATCCCTTTTCTTGCTATTTCAGTGAACAAAATGTGAAGCTGTGTGAGACAATAGTGTATGCAGGGTCAGCCACTTCAGGCACACAGCCACTGCTCAGCCCCCAACAGCTGTTGGACAGTTCCCTTCATCTGGAGCAGCTCATTGATAAGCTAGAAGCTAATATAACAGACATTGCCACTGGGATTCAAGAAAAGAAAAAGGTAACTGAAAGGGAGTAGCTGAAATTGCAAGAAAAAATTTCAAAATGTTCTTAATTTGATTTTGTTTTTACGTTTTTTGTCATTTAACACCTTTCAGTGGTGTCTCGCTCCCTTCATCTTGTTGTATGCATATCTATTTATTAATATATTGAAATTGAAAAATTTAAATTGAATTTGACCATACCGTACTCCAGGTTAGAAACATATTTTATTTATATTTCAAGAATTGACACATTTCATCATTGTAAATACAAAAAAGATAATTGAAAAACTAGAAAATGAGATGTAGAGGTTGACAAAATTGTGTGTTATCACCATCATAAGATACATTTGACAGGCACATAATAATATATAAATGATAGATGTATGTGCCCATCATGTAGGTATTTTCATAAGAATTAAGTGGATAAATGAAAAATTGTCGTTTAATTCCATCGGAATTCAGCTCACTTTATAAAGAGAAAAGTTCTTATTGGTCAAACATTGAACATTTTAATTTTTGGTACAAGAGCATATTTCAGCTAATAAAATGGAAAGAGTAATGTCTCATTTGTCATACTATTTGTTTCCAGTTATTACAGGCTGATCCGCTGAAACGTATAGAAAGGGAACTGTACACCTATTTCCACAATGATCCAGACAGACTAAGACAAACTCTTCAGGATATATCTCATAGACTACAGGCACAAATGGTGAAGTAGAAGATCAAGTGTCAAACTATCAAAGACATTTGTATTATTGCACCAATGTTCTTTTATTCATTGGTGGTAAGACGCTAAATCCAAAAGTAATCTCAAAAAACATAATACAGACTGCAAATGAAAAAGGAAAAAGATGCACAGATTTGAATTAAAACTTACTTTTTCTTGTATAGATGGCAGCGTTGTATACAGAAATTATGACTCCAGTTTGAATGAAAATGAATTTGCAAAAAAGAATAAAAGGAAAAAATAAACAAAAAAGCTGCCTAAGGGGCTTAATCTTCAACTGATCAAGGCATGAGAATAAAGATTGGATAGAAAAAATCAAGTTGATCATCTAGACTTTTCTCAGGCCTTGAAAAATTGATTCACCAGTTTGGAATACAGAGCATGAATAGACTATGGGATGAGAATAAGAATTGAATAGGCCATAAAGAGATTCAAGTCCACTCCTCAAAAATACAGTTCTTTTATATTGTTTATTAGATTTAGAAAAAATCTTTTTGATGGTGAAAATATACTGTTCGGATAACAAGATACTTAAGTAATAAAGATATTGATATGAAGTAGGGAAAATTAGTAGAACTGATTTATCAAAATATAATCTCGTTGGCTTCTATATATAATAAACATGATGAATAGCTGCTGCCCCTGCTTGAAATTAATGTTGGTTGGCTTGTCACATCTCTCTTAAAATCTGAAAAAACAATATGATTTTCTTGTTATTCCACGCCTACAATTGGTTTTTAGACTCCTGATTTTAGTTCATGCTTACTTTACACGTTTTCATTTAAGTTCAGTTGTATGTCAATATGTTTCTGGGTTTAGGAAACAGTTAGTTCATTGGTTTAAGTGTTGGGTTTATTGGGTGAAATCTATTCTGTCAGATGTTCTGGACATCTAAAGATTTTCTTCCATGAAGAACCTCATTAAGAACAAGATTAATTACCATAGTGACGTCATTATTTGAATTAAAAATCAATACTCAGTTTATTTGGGTCTTTCTGTCATACTCGTAGATGTGTTTGTCATAGGATCAAATAGAGTTCAAAAAATTGATGTAGCCATCATATATACATCTGGTTAAGGTGTTATTATGCCACCATTAAGTGTGATCTTTTGATGACATTGGTGCTCAGTCTTGGGGTTCAGCATTTGTAACAGAAAAAATATTCTGCTCATTCCGTATAAATGTTAGTCCTCTGATGGAAATGAAGAAATAATACATTTATCAAGGAATCACCCTGTCCTAAAATAATGACCTAATAGTAGATGAAAATTTTACATGAAAAGAGGAAAGGATATTCCAAAGAAAGTCAAACCCTTTCGGTAGCTTTAAGAGGATGATGTATTTCCTTTTATTCTTGTTAAAGTCAACCATGTGTAAAGTACATTTGAAATTTATTGGAAATGATATGTCAGTTGTTGAAGTTGTTAGGTGGAAGAGTTAATTAATAAAGAGACATGCTTCTTTTCACCATAATCCCACAAGAAGAGCGAGGTGAGGTTTGTTTTACCAGAATTGTTTCATTTTCAGAACCAGGTGTAAAAGGGTAGGTGGTCCTATCAAATGTTGGGACTACTCTCAATTGATTTATATGGTGACCTTATTACAATTATTTTCCTTATTATTTTTACAGTCAGGGCCGTAAGGAAAGGGGACCATAATCCCCAGGCGACCATAATTTCTTTTACACCGGTATGTCAAAGAAGTGAAATATTTTCACTCTACCATTTATGATATTTTTGACAAGGGCACCCGTAAGACTGGATACGTTGTCAGGCTGAGATGATAAATCCTCGCAGCATACATATCATCTGCTTGATTAGACTCTAGATCAGTATGCTTAGTATAACCCAAAATGACAAGGGAATAATTTGTCTCAGGAATAAATCAAAATTAAAAGTGAATGATTGCTTTCATTATGGCGGCGTTTAACATAGTAATGGAGAAATTGCACAGTAGAGGCATATATGTCATTCTTCAAAGACCAAAAGTTAATCTTCAAATGAAAAAAGTTCCATTTGATGAAAACAATTAGTGTATACAAACACTGATTAAGAAATTGATCATGATTACTGAAAAATATAAACTACCCTTTTCAACAGTATAATTTCAATTTTTAGTAAGAGCCTATATTAGCAGGAATATTGGTAGTTCCGCATGATGATCATTTTCATTTATTTTCCACAATTCTAAATACCAATAATTAATAAAATGTTTATGTTGTTTTACATCTTCGTTCACTCGGCTCCCGTCTGAAAACTGATTGTGCGAACATGGTTGTTAGAAGAAATATTCAAGATATCGAACACAGTTGTTGATCTGATACAGAATGGTTATCTGGTCTTGTTTATTAGATTATGACATTATCAATACTAAACAAAGACCTATTAAAGTCCACCATCATATGTATTCCCTGTGGATCAGGTCCCCAAGTTCACTGGGGAGTATCGTGATGCAACAACACCGTGTTGTTGCATCAAGATGGCCAGACTTCCGGTGATAGATTTTCGTACGATATTTTGTTTCCCCAATTAAACCCATTTCTAGGACGAGTTGCTCAATAACCATACACGTGCAGTTAGCGCACGATCTATATTTAAAGAAACTGTCATTAGTATACATGTACCATCACCAAGAAGCAATAAGTTCACGGTTTTAGTTCCTCACTATTGATGCAACAACACCAAACCGAAGATGCAACAACACTCCTCTAGATTTGAGCAATGATGCAGCAACACCAATTAATAGCATAATTTCAGAAGACCATAAATCTCGAGAGGAACAGATTTTTAAATGCTTCTATTGCAACACCGTTACCCATTACCCATATTTGCGTTCTTCTTAAGGCATTCAAAATACACGTCCTGCAGGCGAAGATCCTTTATATGTATTTTCAAAAATTTATACTTATAAATATTATAATGTACTGGACGTTGTTCTATAACATAGTTCAATCGCCTTTAACATGGCAAGCTTTAGTAACCCAATCTCTTTTCATAAACCACTGTTCCATAGCTTGATGACCCTGACTCCAGTTAGTATCATTCAAAATGGTGGACAAACATCTTTCGTTCTCGGTAAACATGATGAGCTATTGGAAATTATCTGCCATCCATCTGTGGAACAGTGGTAAACTAGTAGATGTATGTTACCACTGTTTATCAAATTATAACTAAAACAGTTTAACTGTGACATTCGTGAGCTTGTATATGTTGACTAGGATGATTGCTTCATCTATGATATAATATGATATGATTCTTTATTTCCTCCAATTTGGAGAGCCAACGTGTAAAAACGTTCCTAATTGACTTTATTAGAGAGTATACAACTCTTCAATTCATACTTTGGGTGGGATAACAAAGGATATACAATATACAATTGTAGACCTCTCTTGAGGTCAACTGGCAAAATTGTATACCGATACTGTAATCCTTGAAAGTTCGGAGGTCGAGGTCAACAGTACTCTCAGGGTTTACTGTTGAGGTAAACACTTTGGCCAGTTGACCGAATAGAGAGGTTAACAATTGTTTGTTAGTCCGAAGAATATAATAATTTGAAGGATATAATATACAATTGTAGACCTCTCTTAAGGTCAACTGGCAAAATTGTAAACCGATACTGTAAACCTTGAAAGTACTGTTGATCAAGACCAGAGGACAAGGACACCTTTGCCAGTTGACCGAAAAGAGAGGATAACAATTGTTCTGTTAGTCCAAATAATATAATAATTGGACGAATATATAATCGAATATCACGTGAACATATTTGATAAGTAAAGGTATCATATTTTAGCAAAAAATCCCCAAACCGTCGAATATTTTTTACACAACTTATTTTTTCAAAATTAAAAAAATTTCAACATTAAAAAAACAATTTCTCAAAAATAGGGGTCAACAGTACCTAGTAGAGATCAACAGTTTACAATTGTTGACCTCCCCAGAGGTCAACCGGCAAAATTGTATACCGAGACTGTAAACCGAAAAACTACTGGTGACAGAGACCGAAGGTCGAGGTCAACAGTAGTTTCAAGGTTTGCAGTCGAGGTATATGATTTTGACGGTTGATCGAATGGAGAGGTCTACAATTGTTTTGTTAGTCCGAGTAAACTAATAATACACATATAGACGACAATCATCAATCAGCATGGCTTCATTTCACAACCTTTTCTCCGAACCACGTGAGCAATATTTTTTTTAGAAAATCTGGAGACAGTGCAAGTAGTTTAACTCTGTATTTGGCACATCATGGCGTACTCGTTAGTGAATTAATTTTGATTTTAAGTTTCTATTTGTATTTTTGCTATACTTGTCGCCTAGTAAAGTCATTTTCATCAACGTTTACAAAATGTCCGTCTTCCATGTTTTTTCAGAAGTAGCGGTCAACAGTACCTAGTAGCGGTCAACAGTACATAATTTTGACCGCTAATCACCCAATCGGAATCGAGTATTTCAGTTGAGGTACTAACAATATATTTTGTTGCCCGCTCATCAACCAATCAGAATTGAGTATTTCAATTGAGGTACTAACATAGAATGACTGATATCTGTTGTCTTTCCAAAATAATATTAGTTATTTGTAAGCAATTTCCATACGGTAAATCAAGGGCATTTAATTTAGAAAATGTATAATATTTATATTATCAGATACAATATCAATGAGATTGCTTCCCGGGGATTCTGTACTTTATTTAGTTTGCCTTGTATATCCTTTTAACTTTGATATAGACAAAGAAATCAAACAAAATACGTTTCGTTCATGGACCACTGACTCACGCGTTTTATTCATGTCCCGACCTACACCTGTAAACAGAAAATAAAACAGTTTCTCTTGTTGTTCAATGATACATTATATTGGCGTTTTTGCATCAGCACATTGGTGTTGTTGCATCATCGAAAATAAACAGAGTGGTGTTGTTGCATCAATAGTGAGGAATTAAAACCACGAATTTATCGCTTCTTGATGATGCTACATGTATACCAATGACAGTTTTTTAAAATATATATCATGGGCTAACTGCATGTGTATGATTAATGAGCAACTCGTCCTAGAAATGGGTGTAAATTGGGAAAACAAAACATCGTACGAAAATCTATCACCGGAAGTCTGGCCATCTTGATGCAACAACACGGTGTTGTTGCATCACGATACCCCCCAGTGAAGTTGCTATGGATATATTGTTGAAGCTATTGTAATTACCCCATGCGTGATAATATTATCATCAATTTAGCAGTTTGAAATTCTCGCTAATTGATGAAGCACAGGCCAGCTCAAATTAATGCGAACGAACTACCAATGGCACAAATCATTCAAAACATGAAAATCTGGGAAAAGGGAAAGCGAAGAACAGACCAGTAGAAATTTAGACCAGTAAAACATTTTGGTAGCTATTGCTCGTAGTAGTGCTGTCCCCCGTGCTTTCACTACCCCAATTTCGTTATACTGGGCTTGGAATTAAGTTATGCGACTTCCAGATTCTTTCCAGAGTAACATTTTGGGTGGAGTAAAAAAACAACGATAAGTGAAGTTACTACTGTACACGTCATTAATTTTTTCAAACATAAATGAGGAAATAATGGACCAAAGACTTGAAGCGGATTTGGGCTGAAAATCAAGTCAACGTTTGAAATTCACTCCAGTGGCGCCATCTATTCTATAATCAGAACTTTAGATAAAACCCTACAACCATTTACTCTGTAGACTACCTGAAACAAAATTATACCAAAAATATCGTTAATCGGGGCTTAGGTCTTAGAGCGATTTTATCATAAGTTTAAATCCTAGACATTAATGTAGACTAGAGAATGAAAAATGAAAGCTTATCCCGATGTAACAATAAATGCGCCCTCTAACTCTCAACAAAGTGGTGACCTCTGGTTCGTTCGTTCATCATCTTTTGATTAGGATCATGTACCATTGTGAAGAACTCACTAATAGCCCATAACCTACATCTTTTACCATATTGTTAATGTTTGAATGATCGATTATCAAGAATAACATAGGTCGCAAATAGTGTGTATTGCAGTAGTCAAAAATATTAATGTACTAACTAGAAAAATCGTTACATATAAGCCTGGGTGTTTGAAGTTTGAACACTTTTGTTCTTTAATTTGCGCCGTAGCGTGACATGTTTTCATAAATTCGATGAATTAACGTTTTATTGAAACACTAGTTAGAATGTAATTTAAAGTTCTCTCCTTCATCCTAGCTCAAGTCTATTATTGGATAATCGACCGAGAAAATAAAAATTTGCAATTCGCCTCATCAAGCCCCCGCAAGACCATTCTTGACAAAATAGGACTACATACAAAATTTCGTTCCCTCAACCTCCCCGACTCCATGGACTCTGTGAACAAATAGTTTGTCTATATGATAAAACCATTACATCGATCGTTAGGATAAACTACATGGTTCTTTTATCGTGAACAATTGGCCATGACTGCCAGACTGATGTGATGCCGATGCGGCCTTTAGCAATATGTTTCTCAGTTAGAGACGAACGAATCGACGTCTATTGTTGACTGAGGTTCTTTGTTGAGGTCTGTAGAGTCCAAAAAGCTCTAGGCAGTGCTTTATTGACCACGTAAACGAACCTGTTCTTGATAAATAGTCAATACAAACAACGGATATCAAAAATGACATGAATAAACAACATGATGGTGTTCCGTTATACTTCTAGACGTACTCCAGGAACATGTCATGCAAAATCAAACCAAAAACCACTGTAGAAATATGTTTTATTAAGAACAACAATCCTTCATACATTTCAGTGGCAGATCCGGGGGCGTGGGGCCCGGGCGTTTCAATTTACACTTATGTCCAACATGCTTATATTTCAAGTGTAATTTTTAAGAATAGCCAAGGAAATCCTTGTTTTCAAATGGCATGGATTCGTGGTTGAAGCAAATATTTTGAGAAAATGTTATTTCGAATGTAATCTCCTACTCAATGAGAAGTGTTGATATTTGTGAAGTTTTCCTTACGAAATAAATATGGCTGGATCAAAGAACCCTGCCTTGTTCGAGATGCACTTGACGTCGTTCGGATATTTGGATGTGATTGACGTTTTCGGTAATCTCCAAGGAGATGGCCCCCCAGGATCGAAACTGGATATTTCCCAACGTCGAAATGTTCAAAAGATTCGAACCAATAGCTCGATCATTTCTTGTGAGTTTTGGGATTTTTCTTAAGGAAATAAGACCAAAATTCACGATTCAAATGTTGAAGTGAACAAAATGGCGGCTCTTTGAATTCGAATTTTGGATCACGAGACGTCCATATATGGGATAGGATCGATGTTGCACTCTGGGAGCCAATCCTCCTTGGGTAATCTCCTACCACTTTAACTCCCAACTTAATTTTCGAAAGCCAAATATGATGCTCACGAATTGATATTTAGGTCACAGATTGATGCAAACATATGTGTACCTTAACTACCGACTTACATTTATATAAATATCCACAGTTTACCTCAAATCATCAATGCTCGAAACGGTTTATCATATACCCTGGCGAGTCTAATGTTTCATTTTAATTTATAATTATGGTATCGGATTTGAGTATGATTTTAGATGAGGCTTAGACAAAGCAATAGAAATGTATGAAACCCCTTGTGAAAATTCGAACGATTTTTTTAGAATCTTCCTTCGAAGTGTTATCAAAGTGCCCCCGGGAATGGATATTTTGTCTTGTGCAATCAAAATAATAGCGGGTAGTTTGAATTTTTGATTGAGTCTATACCTTACATCTCTAAATTTAAATATATATTATTTCATTAAGAGGTACAAGCAGTTGGCGATCCATGATGTACCCTGTGTGCAGAGTCTAGTTATAAACTAAACTAAACTAAACTACTGAGGACGAAGCTCTCTTAAAGTCTTATAGTGTAGTCGAACGAATGCAAATGGTATCCATGATGATAAAAGGCTAAATGCTGTAAAAAAGCACGAGTCGACACGCTGACATTTGGAATTGTAATTTCCATAAAACATTGACTGTCTGTTTGTCAGTGGAATCACTAAAAACATTATTAACTAGATTTGGGAAATTGAACGAGTTCAATTTCAGACTCCAGATCTAGACTTTTTTTAGCCGAGTCATCCAGAATAAGCCAAATTATCCAAAATAAGCTAAGTCATCAAGAAAAAGAAGGATGGATGGATGGATGGATGGATGGATGGATGAAAAAGGAAGGAAGGATAGGATAGAATAGGAAGGAACGATAGGATAGAATAGGAAAGAAGGATAGAATAGAATAGGAAGAAGGGATAGAATAGGAAGAAGAGGATACGAAGCAAGGGTAGATAGGAAGGAAAGGATAGGATCAGAAAGGAAGGATGGATGCATTTTTCAATATTTTCTTCTCTACTCTAGACTTTCTATCAGGATACCATCAGATCAATTTTTCTTGAAATTTCAAAACGCCATGACTTCCGCAGATTCGGATTCCTGACAAAATTCTACCCCTAATTCATAACTCATACGTTAAATTTGGCGAATTTTTATTTTGACCTACTTTTCGGACACGCCATTACTTCGGAACCGGAAGTCGAATCGAAATTTGGTTAGCAGATTTGGTTTTCTGGGAAAATTCTATTCTTAATTCATAACTCAAACGTTAACTTTGGAGAACTTTTTAAATTGACCTACTTTTCGGACACCATATCTCAAAAGTGGGTCAAAATACTTTCTGACGGCAAAAGGCTTACGCTATTAGCACACTCTTGGCTACATGTATACACAATTTCGAGGAATATAATTAAAGTGTAGTGTCAGAATCGCAAAAATAAGGATAAACTATGAATTTGACCTAGATTTTGACCTAGGGATTTTGGTGTCCAAATTTTGAAATTAGGTAGCCTTCGAGGTTCCCTTCTTTCATAGGCTTTCATTATTTTAAGCTGTAATTAGTCTATATCTTGTATTTTTTTTCCATTGACATAACATGGGGGACCAAATTTAGCGATTTTTGAGCTTTCAAAATGTCATAACTTCCGAACCAGAAGTCGGATTGAAATTTGGTTTGCAGATTCGGATTCCTGAGAAAATTCTATACTTAATTCATAACTCAAACGTCAAATTTGGAGAATTTTTTATTTTGACCTACTTTTCGGACACCATATCTCAAAAGTGGGGCAAAATACTTTCTGACGGCAAAAGGCTAACACTATTAGCACACTGTTGGCTACATGTATACAAAATTTCGAAGAATATAATTAATCTGTAGTGTCAGAATCGCAAAAATAAGAAAAAACTTTGAATTTGACCTAGATTCTGACCTAGGCATTTTGATGTCCAAATTTTAAAGCTAGATGGCTTTTGAGGTCCCATTCTTTTAAAAGCTTTCATTATATTTAGCTGAACTCAGTCTATATTTCGTATTTTTCACTTCAAAAAAATCTTTTTTCCCATTGACTTAACATGGGCTCCAAATTTTGCGATTTTTGAGCTTTCAAAACGCCATAACTTCCTAACCGGAAGTCTGATTCGAATTTGGTTTTCAGATTCGGAATCCTAAGAACTTTTTTTTGGACCTCGTTTTCGGACACTGATATCTCGAAATCGGTTTGAGATATCAAAAACCTAAATCGATCCTAGGTTTCCTACTTTTTTATAAGGAACACAATGAAAAAAAACCGGATCGAAAATATTGAAGGACGACCGAGAAAATCGAAAAAAGTGACAAAGTACTGGATTTGACCTAGTTCTTGACCTTTGACCTAGATAAAAATTTGACCCAATTTCCGAGGAACTAGATACTGGACCTAAATTGACCAAATGATTGACTTCACTGAAGACCTTATGGTTATTGAGAAAACTGGTTTAGAAAAAGAAGAAGAAGAAGAAGAAAACTGACGAAAACAATAGACTCCAGATTTCATCTGGAGTCTAATAACTAAAATCGCGATCGTTTACACTTTACAGTCATCTTGTATTCCAAGAAACTTATCAATTTAATTTAGAAATGCAAAAAGTTTTTTGTTGTTGTTCGATTATAAAAATGGCACCTGTAGAACAAAGTTTACAAAATCACTTAGAACGGAGATATCTACTTATGTAACATTCGTTGACATGTGTCAGTGAGTTAATAAGAAGAATAAGCTTTTGATTGTATATCTTGTTCCCAAAAGAATCTGTTAAGGAGTGGTATATCTTAACGTATTTTTATCACCCCGAACTCAAACATTTCGAATGCTTATTTCGTGAAAGCTCTGTTGACAATGGATTTGAGTACTCAGAATAAATACGTCAAAATGTGTAATCATCTCAATAACCACCTCACAAATTATTTTGGAAATTAAAGTGTACGATTTGAGATTTTTATTTTCGAATATTGACGCACTTAGCGAGCCTGACTGATTACCGATGAGAAAGAATCTGCTGGATACTATAGAAAACGACTTCTTCATGGTAACACTACCTTAGATCATGAGAACCCATATTAAAGATGAGAAAGAACCTCCAGATGGATACGAAGAGCGCATTCTCAAAGGTAGACTGCCCAATAGGCCATGTGAACCCATATTGGCAATGCGAGACGTATTTTGTTTCTAGTTTTGTTTTTGATGACAAAGAGTGTAGCAAGACTAAAGTAAAGGCTATTATTGTCCCTCCTATTTTTCTATCGCTACTCTATATTGTTATTGAATTGTATTTCCAGAAATAATTTTGACATGCAACGCCATGGGAATAAAACCATACGGTATTGGAATCCACTCAAATTACTTGAGAAGATACATCCTTTAAAAAGGAGTAATTTGACGTCCATGAACACAAAAAGTTAATTAAGGGCAAAAAATTAATCAAACTTGATATTTAAGACAGCAGACAAGAATTTTCACCCCAATCAGGAATATATTGCAAGGCCTGCTGGCAAAGATTCCCCTATCAAAACAATAGCCTATATCTATTCATAAAATGACTCCAAGCTTATGCTTCTAAACTTACGGTTTGATTGAATTGAACTTTCCCTAAATTCAAATTTTAAAATGATCATGTATGATATCATTTCAAATCGTTTGAAATGTCTCTGAGGGCCAAAGTGTTGGATATTGACCTTTTTTGTTGCAAATTAATATTTTTACTAAAAAGTGCATTGTGTGATTGAAAGTGATTTCAAAATCATCTACATCTTTTCAGAAGTTCAAATTTGACTTAACAAGTTCTCAGAAGTTCAAATCTGACTTTAAATTTGACCTTCAATGATCTTCTCAAGGTCAAAAAGGTCTTTTTTCAACTTGCTTCAAATTGACTTCAATTTTTTTCTAAATCATCTACATGTTCTCAGAAGTTCAAATCTGACTAGATTTGACATTTGACCTTCAATGACCTTGAAAAGGTCAAAAAGGTCTTTTTTCAACTTGCTTCACATTGACTAAATTTTTTTTCAAAATCATCTACATGTTCTCAGAAATTCAAATCTGACTTTAGATTTGACATTTGACCTTCAAATCTGACTTTAGATTTGACATTTGACCTTCAATGACCTTCTCAAGGTCAAAAAAGGTCTGCTTTCAACTTGCTTCAAATTGACTAAAAAAATTTTTCAAAATCATCTACGTGTTCTCAGAAATTCAAATCTGACTTAAGATTTGACTTAAGATTTGACATTTGACCTTCAATGACCTTCTCAAGGTCAAAAAAGGTCAAAAAGGTCTGTTTTCAACTTGCTTCAAATTGACTAAAAAAAATTTTCAAAATCATCTATGTATTCTCAGAAATTCAAATCTGACTTTAGATGTGACTTAAGATTTGACATTTGACCTTCAATGACCTTCTCAAAGTCAAAAAAGGTCAAAAAGGTCTTTTTTCAACTTGCTTCAAATTGACTAAATTTTTTTTTCAAAATCATCTACATGTTCTCAGAAATTCAAATCTGACTTTAGATTTGACATTTGACCTTCAATGACCTTCTCAATGTCAAAAAAGGTCAAAATGGTATTTTTTCATCTTGCTTCAAATTGACTAAATTTTTTATTCAAAATCATCTACATGTTCTCAGAAATTCAAATATGACTTTAGATTTGACTTTAGATTTGACATTTGACCTTGAGTGACCTTCTCAAGGTCAAAAAAGGTCAAAAAGGTCTTTTTTCAACTTGCTTCAAATTGACTAATTTTTTTTTTCGAAATCATCTACATGTTCTCAGAAATTCAAATCTGAATTTAGATTTGACATTTGACCTTTAATGACCTTCTCAAGGTCAAAAAAGGTCAAAAAGGTCTGTTTTCAACTTGCTTCAAATTGACCAATTTTTTTTTTCAAAATCATCTACATCTTTTCAGAAGTTCAAATTTGACTTAACAAGTTCTCAGAAGTTCAAATCTGACTTTAAATTTGACCTTTGACCTTCAATGACCTTCTCAAGGTCTAAAAGGTCTTTTTTCAACTTGCTTCAAATTGACTTCAATTTTTTTCTAAATCATCTACATGTTCTCAGAAGTTCAAATCTGACTTTAGATTTGACATTTGACCTTCAATGACCTTGAAAAGGTCAAAAAGGTATTTTTTCAACTTGCTTCAAATTGACGAATTTTTTTTTCAAAATCATCTACATGTTCTAAGAAGTTCAAATCAAACCTTCTTAAGGTCAAAAGGTATTTTCCAACTTGCTTTAAATTGACCAAATTGTTTTAGGTGGTGACATTTTGTCATGTTAATGCCTTGTTTATGGATGGCATCCTCGTTTACGTCATTCGACCGAAAGCTATGGATGATACTGTCATCTCTGTGATTCAGAATAATTCAATATCTACAATGTCGACATTCAATTATACACCCATTGACTTCCATATTAATTAAAATGTACAATGATCGACAATATGTGTGTATGTGTCAGTCATGGATATACTACGTTTGAAGGCACCTATGACTAAGATGTCTATAAAATCACTGGTTCAATCCAAAATTGATGATTTACTCTGAGATTCAATAGTTTTAGACTAAACCTCATTGATTTGTTGAAAAAGTAAAAGCCTGTTAGATTTCAGATAATAGAATTGAATCTTTGATTGAGCTAGGTCAGTAGTTAAAGAAATTAGCATGCAAGGAAAAAAACAGTATTAGATATTAAACTGAAATGTTAACTCATCTTCATTCTTTCCTTCATTCTACATCCTAAACAGACATAAGATCACAGGATCGTAAAAAAGAACATACCAGATCAAGACTAAAGTTAGCATAAAACCACTGAATCATTGAGACAAAATATGGCCAAAAACTAACTAACCGGTACCAACCCGAATTATTTTGAACCTTGTTTCAATGGAATAAATGTAGAAACTATCAAGGCCATGTAATGAATCAGAACTATCGACAGTCCATTCACCAGTGGAGGTGACATATACATTGATTTTGCATGATACTAAACAGAGAGCCAAATGAAACTGCAATAATACAGGTCCTCCAATAAATCACGAAATTCACAGACATAAGATCTTGAAAAACAAGCACTATCATGACAAAATGGATGCATAAATTATGAATCGGTTAATAGGGTGCTACCATATAACGACCATCATGCGCTTCATGGGGTTTAACAAAACTGCTCCACATACCAGTGCACAAAAACAATATCGTACATATTGGAATATCTTCGTGGGGATCCAAACAATTCAAAATCTGTTTTGCAGCTAGTACCAATGAGTAAGTTGATTTCCGTAAAACAGGAATATTGACAGACACAGTGCTAAAGTGGTACCATTCAGAAGTGTATATTGGATTAAATCTACGATGACAATAATCCACTGCATTAGTAATAGTTGTATTGGGAAACTACCAATTTCATAATCATGCAAAGGAGCATTGGCTGAGACGCAATCTAGACCTCACGTTGATACACGTAACCAAGAGAGGACAAATCTAAGACATGTGTAGCAAATAGACTTCAAAATTCAGCTGATTTAAAGTGGATTAGTCGAAAGTTATTTTTACACGGAAAAGGAAATATGGCCACGACAACCGGTAATGGCTCCGACGAACTTACAAATCCCGACTTTAGTTTTGATACATCGAAATTCAAGAGACGAATGTTCAGGACAAAATCCATCAAAAACCCTTCAATAGATGACGGTGAAAAGGGACTGAAAAAATGCTTGACAACGTTGGATTTGACCTCACTTGGGGTAGGGAGCTGCTGCGGCACTGGAATGTACGTGGTAGCGGGTTTGGTTGCCGAAAAGGTTGCCGGTCCAGGTGTTATTCTCTCATTTATCATCGCAGCCATAGCATCGATGTTATCAGGTAAGTTAACACCCACCAACGGGGAATACGTACACTACATATGCACTTGAGGCTCTCTCTCATCCCACCTTGTATAGATCGCTGCAATTGGGATATTGATCAACATTAAATTGTCGAATGGTTAATTGGTACTTTATGTCATTGGTCTTTGATTAAAAATGTATGACTTGATTATCATTGATTATTACCTAAATGTATGAAAACATTCCATTTGCATGGTCTATTCAGTTCTGTATGCTTCCTTTGACTGTTTTAGTGACTGCTTTCTCATTATAACTCCATTAAGGATAATCACAAGGCTCAAGGAAAAAATTTTGATGAAAGATATTGTCGCACCCTCCCCCCTTATTCTGTCTATGGGTGGGAGGTACACTGAAACATCAGACCGTGGTAAATACTCCCCCATAGGACAAATAATATTTAAAGCCTATATTTAAGGCAATTTTTCGGCCAATTGTAATTGAGGAAAACAAATCTAAATATCATAAACAAGCTTACCCAATGAGAAATCGGACCAGTTTTGGAAAAATGTAGCAAGAACAATTAGTTGCGTCCAGAGACTATCATATACGTGCATCTCTTGATAACAAAAGATACACGATGATTTATGACTTAGTTGTGGTATACTCATCTTGGATGTGATGTGAAGTTTTGGAAATCAAACTGGTAAATGATGATCACTGTGATGATGGTATAATAGGCGAGGCAGTTTCTTACTGAAGATTTTGATTGTGGTCTAATCGCAGGGGAATTTCGGAGTAAACATTGTAGTTGTGGTCTTATCCCGGGGCAATTTTTCAGTGAAATTAATTAACCATTAATATACATGAACCTCGACACATTTGATAAGAAAGGGAATATCTCGTATACTACAAGTCTACATCATGATAAACCATGACATCTCATTTCTTCTCAGCCCTGGGATGTTGGTTCAGGTGAAACAGACAGATGCTATGAGTATCAGAATGACAAGTCTACGTTATTTCCAATAGGATCGTGTGACTACACTACAAGTTAGGTCTATGTAGCTGTACTCATTTTACTTTTTAATATTTTCGTTACAAATCCCCCTTCACTAAAAGGGTGATCCTCGCATAAGCCTGACAAGTACTATACTATCGCAAATAAATTCGATCGGCGACCAGTCTGATTATTGCCGTTTCGTTATTCGATGTTAGAATCATAGGAGGGGGTTAAGCTAACCCTTTTCAATAGTTGACAACATTCATATTTTTCCAATACCTCCTATAGCCTGCTAGTACCGAATAACATTAAAAGCATATATTTATATTATACGATCTGTCTGTTTGTTAAGCAGTATTCTCTTGATCGATGCCTCATTTGGGTCTACATATGATATCCCCGCCGTTCCAAATGATTATCTCCATAAATGATCGGTCATAGGGAAAGATTTGCACTCCCTAAGGTCTTCATAAAAGGAATAAATTATTACCAACAAGGATTCTATGGAATTCAATGCGTTCAGCGATTCTATAAATGAATGGGTATTATTTCTGTTCGTATTGTGATTACTCGATAGACCACATCCGGTTTGGAACCGATGCTATAAGATCGTGGGTGTTGGCTTTAGATGCAATAGATCTTACGAGTAATTGAGGGATTTGAGTTTAAAGAGTCGTCTGCCAATTATCAATCTGCCTGTTTAAATGTTTGCTAGATGAAAATAGTTTAATCATAGAATCGTTGTGGGTGCAGATATCATACATCATAACAGCGAAATTGATAATGGATGATGTAATTAGTACTCTGATACATTGCTTCTCTTTGCTATACATTGTTTTTTATGGATGGTGTTCAACGGGCGGCGTAAAACGTAGAAATTGAGCCGAAGTGGGGAGTCTCTGATTGCAAGTATCTGAAAAAATTCAATGGGCATCCATGCCCTTGAAGGAATCGTCCAAATACGATCCAAGTGGTCATTGGTATTATGCCCTTGAGCTGTTAGGTGTTAATTCAATTTTGTTCAGTTGATCACTTTGGTCATGAACTTTCAATTGCCCATGCTTTGGTGCACAAGTCTTTAGCGTCTCCTGTTTTGAGCTTGTATTATGTCATAATAATAATGTCATAATGAGCATATACGTTATGGTCGTATTAACTCAACAGGAAATACAGTATATGCCATGGCTACTCTTGAATCATGACACTGTTGCAACAGGAACCCTATCAGTACAAATAAATAATAAATATTTCTCATAATAGATTGCTTCTGAAACAACAGTTATACATTGAATCTGTTAAATGCCTAAGTAAACATTTGAAGAAACGACTGGTCGATTTCTAGGTTTATATAGGTAAATGAATATTTCCACAGATTCCTGCCTGGGAAATTTCAAATAGCATTTGTAAAGAATACCAGGAGTATTTGTGTAGAATGGTATTTCATGACGTTGTTCCAAATTAAGCATTGCTGCAAAAATAGACACTCCCCCACTTCAGCAATGTTTCGTTCGATATTCTACTCCGAGCAAGAAGGTTCACAATATAGCTACCGTGGGAATTCTCCAGACTTCAATACGACATAGAAGCACAATTATGGTAAACCCCGCTGATGACTTAGTAATTACGGTAACTGAAAGTTGATTTTATTCACAATCTTTGTGATGTTTTTATCGATGGTAGCATATTCCATACATCTTCATAGATATTAATGTGAAATAACAAGCTGCGATAGTGGTTAACACGTCAGAAATGAACATAATATTATTCGAAGCGTATTTCAAAATTTTTGAGGAAGCCATTTTGTTTGTCGATTTTGACCAATCAGAGACGTGTCATCACCCCGATTCACATTCGTGTTACCTTCGGCCAACTTCGTTTGCAATGCAAATCTTCGGCAATCTCTGGTTTTTCTTGAGGTATCTTCGGTTGAATGCCAAAAATCGTCACCCTATTCACTAGTTAGTTGTATTTTGATGACACCATTAGTTATGCTTTGATGACATCATGATCATAATGTGCGATGACCCCGCAAGCGCAAGGTTTCAAAACAAGCTGGATGGTTCTCGAATAACATGCAGTTTCACCAAAGAGCATTGGCAGCCATTATTCAAATTTGATACCCCGTTGCCTGCAGTGGAACAATTTAGTAAAAGTATTTCTATAAGGTTCTCTTTGGACCAAGTTTATCGTTGAAAGATGGTCATTACGAATATTTTGGTAGTATTCAAGCTTCCTCAGCAGTTCTAGTCTGATTTTCCAGAAAGCACTTGCTACCCATGTAAAGATGGTACAATGTTTAATATGTTTTAAGTTTAAGAAAAGTTGACAATGATTTACCTGTCGACTATGCTCATACACAGGTCAACACTAAGTGGGAAACGTCTTCTCTTTGCATTAACACATGAAAAGTTTCCAAACTAGTGGAATGAAATTGACCTCAAGTCACCTAATCATGGGTCGCCAAGGGTCACAGCAGCCTCCAAGGTCCTTGAAACGCCAAAAACCTAAATATTGACCTTTGACCTTGAAATGACCTTGAGATGACCTTGACTCATAAACCTTGACCTTGACTTAGGGTCACGGAATCATGAGTTGCCAAGGGTCACAGCAGCCCCCTAGGTATTAAAAAGTAAAAACCTAGATACTGACCTTTGACCTTGGAATGACATTGACTTCAGTTCACTTAATCATGGGCCACCGAGGTTCACAACAGCCCCAATGACATTAAATCACCAAATATCTAGATATTGACATTTGACCTTTGAATGACCTTGATCTTAAAAATGAAAGTGGGGTAAGACGGAACGATCGTTCAAAAGAAGGGATTGAGCATAGATGCCACGATGCTTTTTTAGTCTGACAAGCTAAAATACAATATTTCCCTCGAGCTAGCCGTCATATCGCCTTTCCTCAAGCCTGCTCTCTTCTTTATTTTCTAGTATTTATCGGGAAGATCCCAAGGTGATGACAGCACATGATAGTTCAATAAATCTCATAACTTACAAACAATTTACTCTAGTCAAATAAAGAACACCATGTGAAGCCCAATGTAATGGCAGTCTATCGGTGGATGTTTTAGAAGCTAATTAATACTATATAGTTTTTATTGTGATTTAATCTTGAAACTCTCATTTTAGAGGGAATATGGTTATTTTATGGTATATTATCATATAAAATATTTCTTTGATAATTGTTAGATTGTTTTCAATCAACGATGCAAATTATGGTCTGTAGAGCATTATAATTGCGTATTTGATATTATCCAACAGGGGATTGCGATACCCGTTCACTCAACTAATGAAGCTAGGTAGACACTCTGCACATTTAAGTGCATAAAGGAATATCAATGAAACATCCAATTTTGAGGCACATTCCAATATTCTAAGTGACGTGTATATTGCAGCCTTGAGTATTTCTATTGTTAAATTGGTGAAAATGATCACACGTTTCGCATACAATTTAAATATTATTCACCTATAGCTTAAGTCTCAACTGTCCGTGGGCGATGAAGATGTGACACTACGATTGAAATTGCTTTCGGAACTTTGATATTTTATGTATATTTGGGCTTATCAAACCTAAACAACCAACTTTTAATTCCAATCCAATAGATCCAAAAGAGTACATTTGAATAAAACCAAGATTTTATCATACATATTGCTCTTAAGAGAGTATAATATATCTCGATGCAATTCCCAAATTAATGCTTAGATGCTTTACCAGACGTTTATTCTCGTTGCCTCCGCCATTAATCTAACGGAGATCTTCTATATGGAGAGCATAATTCCTGTTTGGTACACTCTGCGTAGATGTATTTCGTGCCTAGCGTATGTCACCAACCAGTCGCACCCACACGCGTCCATTTCATGTCGTTTAAAAGTAAAATCCCACAAGGCTATTGATTCCTTTTCAAGAATATTTTTGTTATTGGCCTTAGAAATTGGAAAACTACAATTTATCAGGATATTTATTTGGCTTGGTTCTTTCTCCATTTTTATATTTACGGAGCATAATTCGTGATGCTAATACATTTGTTTTGTTCTAACACTATATTCTAGGGGCTGAACGTAAGCAGTGAAAAGTGTAAAATATATTCGATTGTGGCCGGAATTACTTTAATATTTAGTTCCGCCCACGATTAAAGGACTGCTAATTTCCTCACGAAAGATGATCCATTGCAAGTTCCATGGTTAGTAATGTTCAGTTCCAGCAACCCGTCAACTGCAGGATGATGGGGTGATGTGCTAGATACCTTTAGATACAAATGGTGTCAAGATGAACATGTTTTTGTCCTTAGAACGTATATGATAGAAAATGATAGGTTTGAAATAATTAATTGTACGTTGTTACCAAACTAGTGGCGAATTTCGGAATGCAGAGAATCTACATGTAGTACAGGTCAAGATTATGAACCTGTGACAAAACAATCCTATTCCCCAAAACGTTAACTATGTACTTTCAAACGAACCCACGTACAACGCTATGAACTATCTAAATATTTAGATTCAACAATATCGTGTTAAAGTAATAGAATTTTGATGTACGTCACACTTATTCAGTAGATGGGCAACGTCGATTATGACAGAGGTAATGGAATGGACACAGGGCGAGATAAAAATGAGCAAATTACTTCAATAGTACATTGGTTGAGTTCATTGCCCATGTTAAAGGAAGTAGGCCCTAATCCCATCCAAACTTATTGAGAACCCATTCAATCTAAAGTAAACCAGACAAGAGCTCGATATTATCAATTCAATTTCATTAAATAAGATGTAGACATTGCTGCATAAGTCACTCAGACATACGCTCTGTCTGATCATGGTTCTGGTTCAGACATTCCAGAGACGATACCACACTCCCGGAATACGCCATTTTACATAAAATTCAATTAAACCATGATAAACCATCTTTAACCAGATTCACATGGGTTCTAGTTAAAGTCAGGCATTCCATGAAATTACGATCATCGAATGAGTAAAGTAAGTCCCGGTGTAGTTTCAGTCATAAACGGATTGAATATGTCTATTCTTTTAGTCGCGGGAATTCAGTTTCTTAATGAATCTGATTGAGGTCAAAGTCTGAGACTATCTTCTAAAGCATGTCTTAGAAAGTTAGTCTCGCTTGAGACCATCGACTGCATATCATATTCATACCCTTGAAAGATTGATACAGACGGTTGCAGCACCCGCTGGGACTTCATTAGGAAATGAAATTATAAATGTTGATGAGTTTTTAAACCTGTTGTTGTATGCTATGGTTCAGAGGAAGATCTATCCAAGAGACCTGATAGATTGTGCAATTCTTGTAATGAGAAAACTGAGGCATTGCCCTTGGGGAATTGCAAGAACTGATTGAGGTCTTTTTGATTTAACATTTTTGATTCTCTCACAATGAACTGACATCCAATTTAGTTTTGCTAACATAGAAAGACGCACGGTTCTGTCAAATGGTAATATCATAAGACTTATGAGGTTGGTCTGCCTCCTGAGGCAATAGTGAGGAAATAAGAATCATCCTGCCTATATATCTTGGTAAGGTCAAACGAACAGAATATGGTCAGACTGCGAAAACCTTCCGGTACTAATCTTTTTAGCTAAACCTGAAGTATTCCACAAGTACTGATATAGTAGAGTACTCATAATAAGGGATAACATATATCATGAGGTATGAGTCTCTTTTCCTCAGACTTTTAATTTTGAAAGTCGCTTTTGTATTCTTGTTCAACATGTCTCGCGTCGTGACAACGTCAATATCTTTGCGCTCTGGATGCCCATTGAGTTCATTAACGAAGGACATGTCGATGTAAGTTCATCAAAATACTTAAATAATTAAGTTGATCATTCTCCAAATCAATTCAATGAGTTGGTTGGAAAGTGAAGTTATTTGATTCATTCTGTTACACATAAATTTTATACAAGCCATTGATAATCGCATAATGTAGCAATCCTCGTAGCTAAAGATGAACAGGAAATTGTACCAGATTGGAAAGCATCTCAGCTTTGATTTTATGCTTATCAGTAATAGTACTGTTATATTCCCAGACATGACAAAAATTGCCCACGAGTCTATTAATAGCGCTGACCCACTCTGCATTGGAAATTACAAATCACGTCACTATTAAAGTAATAAGTCTGGAAACGAAGGAAGTTCAACCTTTTTTCCCCATCAAGTGTTCCATCAATACGACTTGCGAATATTAGGAGAGATGGACAGTATTTGCTTAAGTCGTCGTAATCAATGTTGCCACCCACTCATCCACCAGAGAACCTGGTTGCTATCCAGGATAATCTCGATCACAAAACCTCTACAATGAAATACACTGATATACTTTTTTAGTTTTAATGTTTTGTCTCAAGGCTTTCCCAGTATCGAACAAGAGATCTGAATTGCTTAACTGGTTTTCTCGTTTTATCGGAAAACATAAGCAAATACTGTAAAGTACCGGTGATATAGCTATCCCCACAGCCCTAAGAGCATTAATTAATTAATAACAGGATCGAATTGAAAATGGATTTACCATGGACTTACAAAAGAGATATATGTAATTAAAATGTGTCAGACGTGGTTAATGATTCGACATCAAGCATGTTCATAAAATAGCTCCAGACGGCTATCGATTTAATCCACACCAAATTTAATCTCATGCCTGGATTAGCTCTTTCAGGATATTTATCTCTTGGAATAATCTGATTGTAAACATTATGTAAGATATAATATCAATCGATCAAATTCTTGTCACAGTAATGTTCTCTGCCAGGAGCACAACTTAACTGAGGATTAGCAATTGTGTTTCCTGAAACTTCAAAATGCGTATCGTTTTAAATGGTTCCACATGGTTTTATGTCCTGTATGTCCCAGTCATCAGAACATTAAATACACAGTGATGGATTAATAAATGCTAAATGAAGTCTGTTTTATTGTTTATCGGCTATGAATACATGTACGGAATAATCATCGCAGTTGTGAGATCAACAGACAGTTGACAAAGGCATTAACATGAATCATTGTTACAAATTATGAATCAATTTTGTGGTACTTAATATTTGGTTCAGTGGATAGAATCAACCAATCTTTTCACAACCACTGACCTCTTAGCCCATTGAATGAAATCCGACAGGTTTCAATATTACTAGTACTGGCCTCCTGTTGGTTTTTTAATGAAATTCAACAGCCACCTGGTCTCTTGATGATTGAATGGAATCCGACAGACTTCAATAACTGAGCTCTTAGTGTAAATTTTGACAATGAAATATGACAGACTCCATCGACTGACTTCTTGATTCGGGTTCATTGAATGGAATCCGACATACTTCAATAACTGAGCTCTAAGTGTAAATTTTGACAATACAATGAAATATGACAGACTCCATCGACTGACTTCTTGACTCGGGTTTATAGAATGGAATCCGACAGACTTCAATAACTGAGCTCTAAGTGTAAATTTTGACAATGAAATATGACAGACTCCATCGACTGACTTCTTGATGAAGATTCATTGAATGGAATCCCACAGACTTCAACAACTGAGCTCTTAGTTTTTGTAAATGAAATCTTCAACGACTCCAACGACTGATGCTGAAGGCCCGCCTGAGAGATCTCGTACAGTGATTGGTCTCGGATTCAATCCTCTATTTATTTCTCTATGGCTGACTCTCTGATTGAGGTTCTATTCTTGTATTGCTTCATTAGGTATAATATAGGTGTAAAATGCCACGAGTTGAGAAGGTTCAACTTAATAATGATCAAGCCATAAATCTTGAATAACACTTCCATCAAGTTAATAGAGATTGTTTGAGAAAGGAATATTATTCTATAGCATTGGAAATTACCAAGAGGACAATCTTCTTGATGTTTAATTATATACACAATGTGTCCGACACACGATCTCTTGCTAATAAAGAAAATGCACAACTCGCTATCAGAAAAACAATGGTATGGTCGTTCAATAGTATCATTGTTAACTTCGATATGTAAGACATAAGCGATTCGATGTATCAAAGCTGAACACATCAATGTTCTTACGTTTTCCGTTTGATGGTTTGGGGATGTCTTGTGATGCAAATCAATTAAAAAATAAATGGAAAGACCTGGAACTTCAATAGGTCATGAGAGTACAGAAAACAAAGCGGAGATCAATTCCTTTTAATGGTATCACCATTTGAATATAAAGGGGCATGATTTAAAACGAAACATAAACCATACCTCTTTCATAAACACTAATGGAATGTTGATAACAATTTATTCATTTGAAAAGAATTTCAATTAGCAATTCTGACTATCTTTCCTGGGTATCCTACAAAGTATGGATCAAAGATTCGACGTATGGATGACTCTCATGGTGCTGGAATGTTGGTAACTAGCTCATTACTTAGTATTGTAACCAACTAATAAAAGCTAATGTCGACGTGAAACAGAACTCCTTAATAATATAACGTAGCTACAAGCCTTTCTGCCCCCTCACTAGACACCTCCCTGTGTGAGTAGTTCTCATACCTGTGTAGACAAGTAGTTGGTCTAGCTGCACGCCCATGTCACCCCCGCTCTACATACTTCATCTCTGGAGGCGAAATCGATGAGGGAGTGTCTCCAGAGACCAAAGGAAAAATGAGACCATGTTGATAGGTTTCATTTCCACTTTATTTTCATGAGGGATGTACTTCGCAGTGAAGTTCAAGAAGAATATTACATGCAATTAACAAAGAACATTAAAAACACCTTTGGACTTTCATTCCTTTACAATTGCATTTATGCACATTCACGAAAATCTAGATGTGTAAGTTCAAGTTCCAAAAGGGGAGATACCAAAGTAATACAAAACCAGTGTAGTACAAAACATAGCATGATGAAGAAATAATATCTAAGAGCACATCTAAGTAAAATGAATCACCAATCAAAAAATGATCTGACGCAAAAATAAATTATGTTAAATAAAAATGTTTGACCACCGCATAGTGATTTGTTATATGAAAATTCGGAAATAATGTTATACTGTTGATGAGGAAACTAGACTATTATGGAAGGATTATTTACTAGCACTTCAGCTATTTCTAGTGTTAATCCTTCACCAGTATCACAATGACACTAGAAACCTTCCCACCTGCTTATCTTCCAGACGGAGATCAATAGCTCTCTGAAGTGATACTGTCATAGACACAGTTACAAGGTATCATTTGATTAAAATATTTGTCTACAAATTAGGAACTAGATACTCATGCCGGTTCAGCTGTTATTCAATTGAGTCTGTGAGGCCCATAATTTGATTAGCTTCGTTCCCGGCTTCGTTACAGTTTAGCTCAAATGAAAATACCCAAAGAAACGGAGCCTATAGTGAATCTATGTGTCCTCAACCATATTGAGCCCTCGATGCATTTCTTCCTAAAGAACATGAAGGCAAAACACGACACGAATGACGAAAGTGGTATAACCTTCTCAAAACTATTCCTAGTGGTAATACTGAGGTGAAATGGTCCTGGACTATCGAATGATTCAAATTGTTAGATCTATTATAGATGTTCTTGATTCTGATTGTGATTCAGGGTCAGTTGCTAGTGAATCACACAGACCATCAATCAGTGTGATCGATGTTATCAGTGTAGCCAGCAGCGTGGTTGGACAGTCATCATTTGCGTTGATCAACAAGTATTCAATCAAACTATTTGATGAATCAACTGATGATCCCAAGATGATCCTATAGGGTAACATTGTAATAACCGTTCATAATATGGCATCAGTCATTGATATGGCAAATGAGGATGTCAATTCCAATTACTCCAATTGACACAGACCCCATTAATTTGACACTCAGCATTCCGTGAGAATTGGGGATTGACGTTTCTATGAAGGTGCCGAGTAACACCAATAACCACAAGTTCCATATTAATTTTCAGGTTCCATTTATGATTTTGGACTCACTACTCTCACTAGTACAGTCTTTACATCCACAAGAAGTGAAGGAGAGAGGGTAGTCTTGCCTCAAGACTTTTGACCCCCTACTTCTCCAACACAACACACATAGTGTAAAGTAACTAAGGGGTACAGGGTCTTGAAGCAAGGCTGGAGAGAGGGAGGGGATCCAGAGGCTTGATTTAAGACTGACAAGTCTTTCTTTGTCTGTACAATAAAAAATCATTTTTAGTTTTGGTAAAACCAATACTGAGACTTTGTAAGAGTAATATGATGTCAAAAATATTACGTGAATCTGGGGAGTCTGTTTATCCTGACTGAGTTATCATGTGTTTGGTATGTTTTAGGGCAATTTCCTGCAGTAGCATTGAATTAGTCAGATCAAATGCTGCGTTATCATTGGCAAATTACTTCGATTCAGAACATCTGTTTGTTCCATCTAATTATCTTGTCAAGTAAGGAGATGTATTTGATTTCCGCAAATCAGGAAAACCCGCCCCGGGTGATGCATAAATCGATAAACTATAAGTGGTGGCAGAGGTGGGATCAAAATCCAAGATTTAATGGATATCATGTCTAAGCCTGCGAGTAACATTAGGTTCCACAAGCTGACTTCACATAGGTTCCATATAACGTTGCATCATTCAATTATATCATTAAACTAAGCCGCCATCATTGATTATCTGAGGCAACGTTCCATAGTAGGCCTAGTTCTGCTTGATAATTGAAACAATAGAAGATTAATGGCTGATGTTATATAAATGATCTGGGAACTCGAAGTGGAGCACTAAAAATGGCAAAGAAAAACAATAAATTAAACCAACTAATCAATGTGTACGTGGAGATCCCATATTTTTGAAAAAGAAGATTAAGTATGAAAAAGTATGTTAGCTTCAAAAAAATCCTAAATAAAAGATGAACACTCGCCATATCATTAACAACTACTACCTTAGACCAAAACAGTACTACCATGAGCTCTCTGTTGGGCCCATAGCATTCTGATACTCATGGAAATCTCTCTGTTGCATCGCATCTCCAGAAGGATAGAGATGGAGAGGGGGTGGCTTACCACAATGGCCCCATAGTACTTTCATTGTCAGTAGACATAATATTGTAACCTAAAAATCATCCAAAAACAGAATCCTTAACATATCGTAACTTATTGTTGCTGTAGAGAATACACAAGGATAACAACATTACAAAACCAAACGTGAGCTTTAAAAGTATACGTTTATTAGAAATTGTCAACTAGCAATAAAAATGTATACTATATATATTTATATATTTCCAGGAGTTTGCTATGCAGAATTTGGTGTTAGAGTTCCCAAGACAACAGGTTCAGCCTATATGTATTCTTATGTCACGGTTGGTGAATTCGTTGCATTTCTTATTGGTTGGAACATGATCTTGGAATACTTGATTGGCACTGCAGCGGGAGCTAGTGCCTTGAGCTGGTGTTTTGATTCCCTTGGCAACCACACGATGAGTGAATACCTAATAACTCACGTTGGGACGGTGATTGGTAGGTAACATTAGATGTCATCATATTTGACTCTTATTAACCTGTACTTAATTGCTTGTTGAAGACGAAACAATATGATTAAGTAACCATTTAAACACATTGTCCCACGAAGGAGTAAACCTCTTAAATGATACCCTTTGCATTCGTTTGACTTCACTTCTTAAAAGAGAGCTTCGTCTTTAACTAGACTCTGCACGCAGGGTAAATGAAGGTTTATAGTCCGAATATCCTAGATAGTTTTTATTAGTGGGAAATCTACTATCAGTCATCCTATTCGCTCTCTTGAGCAGTTCGTTATAGGGTTATAGGACGCTGTATATGAATCGACACACAGCATGTATGACATCCCAAATTTACAAATATGAATTTTCTGTGCTATCATCCTAAAGCACAAGTGAAACGTGGAAGTAATAACCAAATGGTTTCCTCTTGGGACCCATTAGTCAAATCCAAACATACAAAATGCAATAAAATATATAGGCCCATTAATCAATATTAACGAAACAATGAGAACCGTCTACGGCTGTGCATACAATCTACATAGTAACAGTATACCTTAACGTCGTGACAACTAGTTGAGGTTAACTTTCTAAATAATCTCACACTTTTAGAATGTCTTAATTTCATGTCATGCCTATTTTATAAAAGTCCGATAGTTCTGACTTTTTCAGAATGACGTTCCCCTTTTTAAATATATTGTTATTTGTTGGTAATCATATAAAAAGATTTAAGGGGGAACTGTTGGCAGATAGGTCCCAACGTCTTTACATTTTACATCCTAAATTCATTTCTGCCACTTTTTTTAACAAAACTTCATGTTTGACATTTATTTGTATTGTTTTCATGTCACCACCAAAAAGTGGTGACATATTGTAATGGTCTCTGTTTTTTTGACGGCGGTTGGAATCGGCGTCTGTAAAAAATTCTTACAACTTTCAATAACTTTACAAATACTAGTACTGTTTAGTCTGACTTCAATATTTTTCAAAATTATGATTGACTTTATATCTAAGATTTGACCTCCAATGACCTTTTCAAGGTAAAAAAGTCATATTTTCAACTTGCTTCAAATTGACCAATTTATTTTTTCAAAATCATCTACAAGTTCTCAGAAATTCAAATCTGACTTAAGATTGTACTGATAATATTGTGAGCAACTAGGTGGTGACATTTTTTCATGTTAATTAATGCCTTGTTTAATGTTTATGAATCAGCTCATGGGGGTTCGAAGTTGTGTTTAAATGTAGCCCTTTGGGCTTTTCTTTAACAGTCAACGTCTTCTTCAATAGGAATACATACATTCAGAGAGATAATCGATCTCTATTAGTTCTAGTATTAAAATAGGGAACAAGATGTTTAATATCATCTGTAAAACAGCAGAATTATTCGGTATTGACTGAACAGACAATTTGTGTAGTCATCTGTGCTCTACGACACTTGATCGTCGGAGTCGCATTCAAATAACTTCAGCAGACATAAATCTTAATATTCAGTAAGAAAATCCCAACCACCGCTGATATTTAAATAGGACACTTCGACATCATGATTCTGTCAGCATATATTCTTATTAAATCTCCACCGTGTTGAAATGTCATTAACGAACCTAATTATTACACGGTGGTAAAACAGTTTAGATCTATTAATTTTATTACTTTTGTGCATCTAGCATTCAAGTCGAGGTTGGTGATTTGTTGATGAAATGAGAAATACAAATTCTAACGACAGAAACGCAATTTAGTACGTACATACTGTAATGTGAACCAAACCCATTTCAATTGTAGATTTCTGATTTTTTCAGGAAAGGCATACCCAGATTTCCTCGGCTGTGGGATCGCAATAATTGTAACTATAATACTCGCAGTTGGAGTGAAAAAGTCTCTCGCCTTTAACCACGCCCTCAATGCCATCAACCTGATCGTTTGGGTGTTTATCATGATCGCTGGCTTCTGTTATGCCAATGGCGAAAATTGGAGCGAACGTGGATTTTTCCCATATGGACTATCTGGTGTAAGTCAGAGTCAACCTGGTAGTATTGCATCAAAACCAGCGTAAAAGTAATTATGGTCCCCAGGGATTACTCCTTCTATATGGGAATTATTGGCCCCAAATGAGTATAAACTCAAATGAGTATAGAATGGAAGATTTTTTTGGGGTCATTCTATAAATCAATGGAGAGGACCATCAATGGAGCATATTCAGACTAATCAACCTAAAATGAAAAATTTGCGGGAGGTTTTTAAAATAAATCCGGTAGTTTTTGCGGTAGATTTTTGAAAAGTAATTCTTATCATTTTCATCCCGTTTTCAACGATGTGGCCGATTTATACGTGAATCTGTGACATTAAGAATATTGTTTAGTTAAATGCAATCGGAAAACAAAACAATGTGACAAATATTATTGAGTATAAGGTTGATGATCGAAATGCTTATTTAGATCTACATGAAAGTTGGGCCAGAACAAAACTTACGCTGTATGAGAGTCTGTTTGCTCAGTTTTTACATTACAAAAAATCATACATTTTCCTGGCCGCGAAACTGAAAGTTTAAGAAAGAAGGGTGACTTCGATAATATAGGTCACAGATTTGTCAGATTCCTAAATAAAATACGGTAGATTATAGCAAAAAATACGGGAAATATCAGCAAAAATAGGGAGATTTCAGCAAAAATACCTTAGATTTTACGAAAAAGATTTACGGGAGATTTACTATAAATACGGTTCAAGAGTTTACGGGAGTGTTAACGGGAGAAAACGGTACGGGAGTTGTCATTTTTTACGGAAAAACAAAAAAATTACGGGAGATTCCCGTAAAAAACGGGAGGTTGGCAGGTCTTACAATTGTCCATTTCGAGTCAAATTGCATTTATATATTCACATTATTATACCAGACCGGGATTGCGTAGCCTGGTATCCATCACATATGAGTATTCATGTCAATACCCATGCATTTTACACTCCCTCTATAAGTTTGGCAAACGGAATTTCCTTTCCAAATCTCTTCAAGCCTATTATTACGTTTAGTGATTCAAAAAATATCCCATTCCCTAAATAATTTCGATATCTTATAATCAAGGAATAAAGTTTTAGGTTCAGTAATCGAAAAGGCATTGGCAGGCTTTGATCCGATGAAAACATACGCTTATGAAGGGGAGTGTACTTTGGCGTCGATGATTTGTTGTGGATGGGAACGATAATATTATCTCTTTTATCTTAAACCCTAACCCTCACCCTACATTGTAGGTATTTTCCGGTGCAGCAACATGTTTTTACGCCTTCATCGGTTTTGACATCATAGCAACAACGGGGGAAGAAGCTAAAACACCCACCAAGTCTATCCCTATTGCTATCATGGCCAGTCTTATCATCTGTCTCGTTGCTTACGTCTCTGTGAGTACAATTGTAACGCTAGTCGTACCATACTATGAGATAAACGGCCACTCGGCGCTGGAGGACATGTTCGCTATGCGCGGAATGGTCTGGGGACGATATGTGGTGGCTGTTGGGGCAGTTGCTGGCTTGACAGTTAGTCTCCTAGGATCAATGTTCCCGATGCCAAGAGTAATCTATGCCATGTCTAGAGATGGACTCCTTTTCAAGTTAGTACATTTACAATAAATACTATTACACGTCGCACGAAACTGGGGACAATTAGCGTAACATTATGGCGTCAAAAAAACAAAACAAAACAATGAGCAGTATAGGGCGCAAACAGCCTTACAACGTCAAAAACGACAAGCGTTTAGTCAACCTAAATATAAAATACTTTATCCTTATCTAATCATTACAAAATTTACAGGGTAGCAAGATCTCGAGGACAATATTTCTAAAATGTTTTTGAATTTTGAAAAACGGTCAAGAAATCCACTTGGGGCGTTAGTAAAAATTGATACACTCCCCTTCATAAGTTTGGCAACCTTTTTTCCCCATTGAACTACGTGTTAAAGCCTCTTTACGTTTGAATTTTTATTTACTTAACCGGCGATGAAATAACTTATAATATTAATGGAAACGTAACTTGACTTTATTTCCAATACCTCCAAATTTTCTCAATTTTTTTCCTCAATTACAATAGGTCGAAAATTGATGATAAATTTGATGAATTTTTGAAAATCGTCATTCCCATGTAATCCAATGGGAAATGGAGGGTTCGGGGCAAATCAGAAAGCAGGATATCTTTTCAGTAAAAGATTCAGCAAAAAATATTTTTATATAGAAAATTGAATTGTCTAACTTTTTTGAACACTAAGTGTTTAGTTTATTTGATGAATATTAAAGTTACAGTGCTTCAAAGTCATTTTTGAAAATAATTTTTCGCCTCCTGTGTTATTTCAATGGGAGAGTTTTTTTTAAAAACAATTTTGACTTTAAAGACCTATAACTTTGTTGAACCTGAAGAAACATATCAATTTTTTGTTAAATAAAGTTAGCAAATTCAATTACCTGCATAACTCGTATTTTTTGCAAGGACTTGGATGGATGGATATTCTGTCATATGACTTGCGGCAAACCTACCATTTCCCATTGGTTAACATGGGAATGTCGATTTTCAAAAATTCATCAAATTTATCATCAATTTTCGACCTATTGTAATTGAGGAAAAAAATTGAGAAAATTTGGAGGTATTGGAAATAAAGTCAAATTACGTTTCCATCAATATTATAAGTATTTTCATCGCAGGTTAAGTGAATAAAAATTCAAAGGTAAAGAGGCTTTAACACGTAGTTCAATGGGGGAAAAAAGGTTGCCAAACTTATAGAGGGGAGTGTATGTATGGAATTTGTGGTAAAAAATCGATGCGTCACATTTTTTCAAGTCTCGAAAACCAGCTCTTATTTTGATATTATTTGCAAAATAAACAAACCGGTTATTGTTTTGTAAATTTCGCCATGACAATATTGTGCAGTTAAATTTTCTTTCAAATCAGACCTAAATTAGAAGGTTAAATGAAGGTAAACTTATTGCTCGTCCCATTTGCCTTCAAAACCTTACACAATTTTGAAAATGTTAAAAGCGTTCGTATAAGATAATTTGAAATGTAGCCGTTAAGCAATTGTGACGTCATAAATGCAAATGTTCCATTGAATACATTGTGAAATTTAAGTGGGATTTTGATCATTATTTCAAAAGTTATCTCAATTTCAACGAGCCCTGTAAGCTTAAAGTGTTACGTCTTACAGCGTATTTGACGATGTCGGAATATATTTAACTTTAAAAATGTGTTGGATCCCATTGGAATTTTGAAGGAAAAATAATTTCATTGAAATGCGAATAAAAAATACTTCAAAATGATATGTAAAACACATAGTTGGCTTTTTAAATAAGGCAGAGATTAACGTTCAAAGCTGAGATAAGCCCGCATTTTCCGAATTGTCCCCAGGTCCGTGCACGTCATATATTCAATTACGATTATAACTTGGTAGATAAATGTTATGAAATACCGTTGAATTAAAATACGTGGACAACTTACAGATATTCTTCGAAGTTGGAATTAACATGATGAAGGACGACGAATATTTGCAGGACACTGTATAAATATAAATGCAAACTTATTCCAGAACAGTAAGAAAAAGAAACAGAATAGTACATAGGTCGAAGCAGTCATAAAAAGTAACCCCAACATCCCATTGATCTGAACCAGAATTAACTTGTGCCGTGCCACCCCCTCACCATCCATGGATCATTATCACACTAAAACTCAAACACTGTGTTTGCAGATTTCTATCCAAAGTTCACTCCAAGACGGAAACTCCGATGTTAGCAACATTTATCAGCGGAATAGCTGCGGCGTTACTGGCACTGCTCGTGGGACTCCAAGCCTTGGTTGAGATGATGTCAATAGGTCGGTATATATCACTCGAGGTAGACTCATTCGAAATGGGCGTTTCCAAGATCATAAGGACTTTCGAAAAAGGAAATGAAATATTTTACAACTTCTGATTTCCAATGGTGAACTGATTTTCTCGCTCATTAAAATTTACAAAAGCTTTGTGTAGCAGTATGTTTAATATCATAAAATAGTATCGCACAAACGCAAGACACATTTTATTCATTATAATATATATATACATTAATAAAAGAGCATTGTCCCACCAAGCCAGCAAGTAAATGCTTTTCCAAAACATTTCAGTTTTTATGTAATCATACTGTAGAGAAATATTAAATTGCAATTATGGCACTTTAATTCCTCATTTCATGTTACACAGCTTACCCAAGTTGTTTCACATCAACACTTCTCAAATGATCAATGCGACAAAGTTTTTACAACAACGGATTTATATGTAATACTCATTGATTTAACAGAGTGATGTCGCTTGTCAATTTGTCATCCTTTGCTCATGTCAGTTCCATCAACCAATCCTTAAACCTAGGATTACTGTCATCTTATTGCAAGAACATTAATATAGTACGCATGGGTCTTATAGGTCGTATTTGTGACTGTATGTTGTAGGAACGCTACTCTCCTACACACTGGTATCCATATCAGTGTTGATCTTGCGTTATGAACCCGAACATAAACACGCCATAACCGCCCTTGAAGAGATTAAAGAAGAATCTGAACAGGACTCTACCACCATGTCGCAGTCCACATCGACGTCCAATGCCTTCACAGATGACACCCCAAGTAAAAATACGTACAAGGACGGAGCGTTTCTCATACCACCGTCATCAAAAGAAAACAAATCATATGGTACACTCATGGACAATTTCACAGATATATCTGGTTTAAACTGGTTCAAACGAAATTTAAAAATGTGGAGTTTGCGTCTCGGTTTCCCCGGGGAAGATAGACATCCCACGCACTACACAGCTAGGATTGTTACTATTACAATCATAATCTTAGCCATTTTAAAGACATCTCTGAGTTTGTTGATCGTATTTGGGGTGTCACATATTCAAGCCGGTGAACCATGGGCGATAATTGTGCTCCTTGTACTGATATGTGCTGTTCTCATAGGCCTGGTAGTTATTCTCATGCAGCCACAGAATAAGTAAGTAAAACACAGGCGTAGGCAGCCATGGAGCAGGCAGGCAAGCAAATGTTACTGAAAAAATACTATTCAGAATTTTAAAACTAAAATTATACTATATCTTAAATGCCCGCCTACTTTTGGACCTGACTACGCCTCCTGTAAAGGATTGACATAAAAATATTACATGTATTTTCCACTGTAGTTTTTAGCTCACATGGTGAGCTATTGCAATCACTAACTTGTATTGTTTTTCACCCAACTTACAAGGCGAGTTAAAAATGTTTTAGTTAACCAAATTTGGCAAATTTCATCATTCTTTTACTAGTTTAACTGATATATCTGACGAATAAATGCAAAAATGATAAATGAATTAATAAATGTATTAAACTTGTGATAAAAGTAATTAAGTACATGTATATTGAATGTTGAAGAATCAGAATTGAATAAAGGGTACTTAGGGCCTAAATAATAAGAAAGGGTAATAATTAGTAAGTTGATCATTTACAGAGTGTCTCAAAATAATTTTGTACCAGAGACAAAACATGGAATATCTCTGTAGTGAGGAAAGAATATTCTTGAAATTTGGTCAATCATCTGACAGGCAATTGAATGATGCGCAAAGTAATTATATTTAGTTTTAGAGAAAACCCTGTTTTAGTACCCTCACTCATTTCTTTGTTAAATTATTACTTTTTATTGTGTGCACAGCTCAGCTTTTTTAGAAGAAGGAAAAAAGAGTTACTCCCATTTCATTTAGAACAATCTTTTTGGGACACCCAATATTTAAAACAATCCAAAGATGCTTTAATCCATTCCATTGGTTCCTTAGAAGATGAAACTGCATATCCGACTTCATATGTGATTAATGGCATCAATTTTGTTTTCCAGTCATAAGAAAAACCATGATGTCTATTTTTATCCATAATTGCTTGAACCTTCTTGGCTGGATTCAATAATGAGACATTATAAAATCAATCAAAAACCTATCAAAATACATTTGTAAAGTCAGGATTGATCACCTGTGATTTCAGGAGGAGATTAAAGTTTATGGCACCCTGTGTACCTGTGTTACCAATGTGTGCTATGATGATTAACATCTACTTAATGTTGAAACTTTCCTCTATGACTTGGATACGGTTTGCAGTTTGGTTGGTGTTAGGTAAGAACTCTTTAAAACAAACACACTTTAAATTTGAGCTATTTTTGATTTTACATGAAAGATGTTACATTTGGATATATGCATAACGCCAATTTTTCAATGAATGCTCATAAAAGGAATGATTTTAAGATTTATAATGTGGCCCCTGCCTTGAGTTCAGAAGCAAAAACACTTTTTTGATTTTTAGCTTTAATGATATTCAGTTCACCATCTTGTCTCCCTTTGTTTAAAAATCACATCATTTTATGTACATGTACATTTAACTTCCAGGTATAATCATATATTTTGCCTATGGCATCAGACATAGTGTGAAGGAAGCACCCGATACAGATCCAAATCTTAGCGAACAATTCTCTCCATACAATAAAGACATTAAAGCAGACACTACTCCAATGGAGGAGACTAAAATTAATGAGTTAAATGGCAACCTTCCACATTCCAAGTCCAACGGTGCAACGCCCCACTCAGAACAGTCTTACCAAAATGGGGCTCCCCCAATAAACAAAGCGCCACCTTTAGGTCAACAACAGAACCAACCTGATGAAAAACATGATTATTTTAAATATGGATTCATTGCATCGCCAAAAACTGAAAAAAGTCAGTCTGATGAACATCACGATTTTATGAAACTTGGCTTCATAAAATCGGATAAATAAAGATACTAGTAACTGACCAATTATCATAATAACTGAATGCATGTACATGTATATGGCTATTGTGTACTACTTAAAACATCAAGTTTAACCGATTTATTGTCTCTTACTCTTTCTGTAAAATATATTGTAACCTAAATCCCCATCTATACCTATTACATGTAAATGAAAGTGTATGTGCCTCATGTGATTTAATAAAGCAGTGTACAGTTTATCATGAAATAGACAAGCCAAGCTTCCCCTTTTGTTTACTTCAAGAAAAACAAATGAAAAACACATTATCTTTGCCTATATATTATGTAATACAGAGTTGGACTTTATCAATTAAAGGGAATGACTAAAAGGACCAAACTTAGTAAAAATTAAACAAGAAAGGAGGCATGGCAAGTCTACTTTACACAGGATGTTTCATAATGACCACATTCCCCTTCACAGCCAGCCCTACATCAAATGTCCCATAATCTATATACATAATAAAGATTATTTAATTCTGGACTGATGCGCAAAATATCTGCATGTTTGGTCATTGAGAACACAATTTTACGAACAAAATAAGTTACAATTTCACTTTCATCAAAATTTGTACATTAAATTTGTACATACTGCCTGGAGATAACAGTTTTCTAGGACATGGTTATCACAGCAGTTACAAGTGTAGATGGTTAATTGGTTTTAGAAAAGGTCGCTCTCAGATTATATTCTAAAGGTGGAAAACTTTTGGAGATATGTTAGCGCTATGTAGAAGTTCAGCTTTATCAATGTTGTTTTGATAAGTTCACAAATGATTTAGCTTTCATATGATATATAACATGGAATGAAGCTATCTAAGATTTGCTGTTGATGGAACCAGTCAGTATGAAACACCCTGTAAATGTATTTTCTATATAAAAATACATACATATACAAATACATCATGACTAAATATATACATAATTATATAAATTAATATTGTTATTTATAATATATAATTATCATATTACTGTTACTTGTTATGCATCGTAAAACATTGAAAATATAGTATCAAATTCAAATGATTGGAAATGCTACATTGAATATTTTAAATAATAAAGAACATTTTCTCATTCATGTTATCATCAAATGTTGTTTATTTTCATTTCTATGTTGTACATCAGAAATAAGAAAATAAGATATAATAAAGGTAAGTTAACTAAATGTGGAGTCTCATTCAAATTCTAAAGCACATATTAATGAAGTCTCACTGTCTGATTGTATCTTTTAATAAACATGAAAACTGAAAACCTAAATAAGCCCTTCATCAAGAAACCTCGTCGGTTGCAATTTTAGAACCATCTGGAGTATTGCAGTGTTTGTCACTAGATTGTGATAGATCGTCTCTTTGTTTCTTGTACAGCCAAACTGTATCAATTCCCTCTCCTATAATGTCAGTAGGTGTCCATTTTGGTAGCGGGAAGCGGCACGCTATCACCTGACCGTCTTCTTGTAGTTCCTTGTCAAGTTTGATCTCAAGTGGTTCCATCTATTGAAAGAAATAACAAATATTTCTTGAAGTAAAATTCACTAATTGATTCGTACACATTGGGGATAAATTTCTGGTAATAATATCCGGTAATGGTGACTGTGAATGTCTAAGTATGAATGCATTTGAAGCATTCATTATTTTTGTTTGAATTACTTCTATTTGAGTCACAAGAGTAAAAAATGTACATGCCACATATGTAAAGATAATATTTTATAGAAACTTAAGGCGTAATTCTAATAACTTTGGTAAAAGAAATGAACAAATTTTCTTGAAATTACCACCATGCAGTGGCCATCTTGAAAAAAAACAATTCATCAACAGACACCTTTCCCCAATATGAAGAAAATCCATCCACTGGTTTTTGAGATATTTTCCAGAAGTACAGACAGGCTGACAGATGGATGGAGAGCTTCACTACAAGTATAATGTAGCTGTTGAATTTCATTTGTTAGTATAAATTAATCCTAACTACCATGAAGTGTATAAAGCTTATGCATACCATTTGTTCTACACCAAATATCATCACAGTATTGTAGCTGGTCAAGTCCACCTGTAAATAAACTAATAAAGTTAAATTAAGGTAGCATTTGCGAATAGACTAGATGCGAGTAGACATAATCTTGATTTACGTCATTAAATATTCCAAATTCAGTCAAAGTGATGTCATATTTGAAATCTACATGTAAAAGTACATCCAGAAATATGGTTTCGAAAATTGTTTATCAACTTTGAAAATTAATTTTTTTTGAAAGTTTGACTTCTCGTTCAGGTTGATTCCCCATAGACCCAATGTTACAAAATCACAAAAAGTGATATATCTTTTCTTGTATTGGACAGATAACATTTTATTTTACTGGACGTATTTTAATTTGCACAACTATTAAATACATAAGGGTTATATGAAAATTGAACTACTAAAACAGGTGTAATTTAAGTTAAACTGGTGTTAAGTTAAGTGGTGAAACTGGTAACTACATCGTACCTACTCGCATCTGCGTTATTCAACTGCCACCTGATGGATTAACCTATTATTTTATGGCCAATTCATTAAAATGTGAATAGTACCTGCCACTATTCTATTCATATTTAAATGAGTTGGACATAAAAAGAAGGTTAAACTGTCAGCTGGCAGTTGAATTCGTTGAAACGGTCCCACTCTCAATTCACTTTCCCAGGGATCCTAATTACAATTATTTTCTATATACCTTTATACTCAATCAGCCAAGTAAACAGTAAAAATATGGAGAACTAATCCATAGAGGACCACAAGTTTTATAAAAAAATTTGCTGCTACAATGAACTTATCACCACTAGTTTGGTGAAGCACTGTTGACTGCTACTGGGGTACTGTTAACTTACACAGACAGTGTTGACCAATAACATTGTGGCATTTGAATGGTGCATGCTTTCAATTAACATTGATAGGCATTTCTTGTAGTTTTAGGATTGTCAAGCCCACATAGCTTTCCAGAAACTAGTGATACCCGTCTGTAGCTAGGATTTGCCAAGGGGGTTCACTTTTTGAAAAATTCCAGGGGGCTTCACTTTTGACAATTTTGGTCCAAAAATGGCCAAAATCACATAAAAAGTGCACAAAATGGTGAAAAACTGCATGATTTTGAAAGAATTTTTGGCTGGGGGGGGGGGTTCTCGAACCCATCGAACCCCCCTGGCTACGGGCCTGCTGTATATCCATATCAAAACAGCAGATATCATCATAACATAACACATAAATTATGTATTGTGGTGAGAATAATTTTGTATCTTCAGACCAACAAAACCATTGATTCCTCTCTATGGTCAGCTAATAGCAACTCTTTTTGTCAAAAGGCGTTAAGTTACTCAGACTTACATTTTTGTAGGTACTAAGTTATTGAGTTACTAAGTTACTTTGAAACAGTTTACAGTCACAAAACCTGCCATTAATGTTATACATGAGAAAGTTCCCTGACAATGAAGTCCTACTTTTTGTCAAATGTTATAGAGTTAAGGCTAAAACTGTATGACGGATAGACAGACAGACCAAGGGATGGACGGACACCAAGGGATGGACAGACACCAAGTATGGGGAGAACTAACAGAATTAGTTACCCTTTGCATTCGTTTGACTTCACTTCTTAAAAGAGAGCTTCGTCTTCACTCTTTCAAACTAAAATAAACCTGTGAACTCAACGCGCCAATCAGTGTTCGTCGGCCAAATTTGACCGACGTTCTATATATGGGCATTCCTTCTGACGTCATCGTTGAGCCCGGAATTGACCAATGACATACGCATATTTAATTAGAACGCATTTGGCGTATGTTTCTTCAAGCTCGCTGATTGGTGGAAGAAAGGTCAGCACGTAGGTCAGAAGTGATTTACTACCCAAACTGTCACCGGTACTCGTCCTGGGGGCGGGGCTACTTAACTGTAATATGGTCTCTACTAGGCAGAGTGTAGTTTAACTAGACTCTGCACGCAGGGTAAGAATTAGTGTACCATAAATCCTTTTTATCTATTCAGTCCCTGAAGGACAGAATTATTGAGAAGTGAAATTCATTGTCTCAACAGCATATCAATGATGCTATTGACCAGATTAGGCCAAAATTGAGGGCTACAATTGATCAAAATGATGGACATATTGAACGTCTGATTATGTAAATAAAGTTGACAATAAAACTTGGTTTTTGCAAGTTTTGGAAAACCTGTTTTGAAACGAAAATGACGTCATTTATATTAAGGACGATGGTTGACAGACATTATAATAAATTTGAACTTATTATACACCAAATTAAAGATGAGTAAATTCCCTATCCAATGGTATATAATATGACATGTTTTCATCAAGAAAATCAATATTTATTTTTGAAATATGAGTGTCCCATTTTTTTTTGACCACCCTGTATAGGTTGTAATTTACGTAATTAACCTGGAAGATAGACCCAGAAACCCCTCCTTGAATGAGACCTGTTTTCTTGAATGTGCACTAATACATATACATACAAGTACACACCAGAGCCTTTTGTACAAGTTGTGAATCACTCAGTCAAACACCCTGAAGTACTTCATGCAAAGAAGCAAATCAAGTCTTGCCTGAACCAGGGATTGAATCTGGAACCTATTGCGTAAGAGATACATGCGTTACCGCTGAGCTAATATGGGTGGACTTAATGTATGACTAATATGGTATAGTGTAGTTTTAAATGTAGTTGATATTTAAATAAAAACACTAACCTTCCAAAGGTCTTTCCTATAAAATGCTGTTTGCTTGTGAAGTCCTAATTGATAAGAACGAAGTCTTGAATACCACACCAGCCAAGGATTCAGTTCAACTCCACTGGCCTTGAAACCCAGCTTGGCTGCTTCATGTACCTGATAAAAACATACAATAAGAAGATATCATGACTGTATAGCAAGACACAAACTAAACTGATATCTCATTAAAATTATGCAGTAGACTATTAGTTGATCGAAACTCCATAAATTTCAGTATTTTAGGCACAAAAATTTGTCAAGACTGCATCAGAAGTCAATAAAACAAACACAAACTAGAAAGCATTAATTTATAATTTAAAAAGGAATTCATCCTTGCAAAATTACACATATTTGATCAAGGCAATAATACTGAGAAATGTAAAATATTCATAACCTAGCACCTCATTGGATAGAATTTGAGAAGAAAAATACAATCACACAAACAAAACAGTACTAAGACCCCAACTCAGACACTTACAGAGTGAGATTTTTGTTAAAATTACAACTTTTATTGAAAAACCACTGCTACCTGATTTTCAACATACAAATGTTTATTTTCATTTTTCACCTTGTATTACTTGATTCACTAATGTTGAGATCTTCCTGGTGTTGTTGCATATTATATCAATTTTGATGCAAATGTCACTAAATTTGCCAAAAAACTCTCAACGAGTTTGAGAAAACCAATTTGGTTGGAAGTTTTAGAAAACCACTGCCTAAAAATATCTATGTAAATGGTTAGTCAGCTGGCTTTAGATTACTTGAGTCTCTAGCCAATACTTGGCTAGAGGGGATTGCATCTGGAATACTGTGAACTCTATTTGAAAAAAGCTGGCCGTGGTGTCATAAATTTATTGAATATTTTAAAAATCGCCAGATAAATAAATCATTAATCAAACCGGACCCAGCTCGGCTCCTTGATGAGATATGACTTGATTTCATCAGGATTTCGTCTAAAATTAAAACAAAATGGCTCCAAGAAAAATGGCAATGTTCGAAAACTGGACGAAATGTCGTTAACGCCTGACATTAGTAACTGGCTGTAAATTCTAAGTTAGCGATCCAGAAGATGTGAACTAATACACTGATCACTTTATGTGTGTTTTGGAATTTTTGGTGGGGTAATAAGACTAAAACTCGCAATTCAAATTGTGATGTGGAAAAATGGCGGACATATGATTTCAAATTTTATGATTACGACATGACCATTTGTTCATGCAAGAATATACATGTATCTGTACTGGAAGGCCACGATACAGTGGCCTTAGAAGAAGGTAAGCTTTAGAAAGGTGTGTTCAGTAACCTTTGGCTGTGAACTTACATACATGTAAAAGGAGGAAAACCCAAGGTTCGAAGGCATAATCACTGATTGGTCAAATCGGCAGATCAATGATATCATTCAATGGCGGTTTCAACATTTTTCGAAAGCATTTCTAATAACATTATGTTAATATCTGGCAGAATATTAGCTTGATATTTCAAGATAAAGATGTAAGGAATATATTAGGGAGGATGTCAAAAGATCGATGTTGCCAAATAAGCCTAAAGGGGGGGGGCGGTGTCTGAAACCCCCAAAATAAGCTTCCCAAACATTGATTCCCGGGAATATAGTTAACAGGGGGAGGGAGGGTGGTCATAACTGGGTCTTATACGCCTTTTTTAATTTCAGGCCAAATTTTGAAAAAATAGGCGTCAAAATTTCAAAATTTGGGCCAACTTTTCGGTTTTAGGGGCCCAAAAGGGCCTGTGCAAGCCAGACGTTTTTTTCTCTGAACTGAAATTTGGGCCCCCCCTTATTGCTTCCAAGATCCACCCCTGACATGTCAGGGACTAAAACTTACCAATCTGCCATCTCCACTACCCAGATCAACAACTTTGCCAGTTCTGCCCATCAGAAGTTTCATAACATTATTAACTTGTGTTGTTGTTGCAGGAACGTATGGGAGGCATATACGCCTGAATGCAGGCAGTACAAATGGTGTGGTCACAGCATAAATCACTCCGAAAATTCCTCCAGAAATTCCCAATAATACAACGCCAGTTTTCGTCAATTTACCGCCTTTGTTTTCTTCTGACATTGTTCATATAGTACAACTGGTAGTATGTGACATTCTAAATTACTTAACAGTTCCAAGATATGGTTCCATTTCAAAGATATTGCATATTTCATGAGATTTTCTGATTTAGCTGATTTTTAGCAAGTCAGAAAGGCGCGAAATTAAACTTTGCGTAATAATTTTGATCTCAGAATTGCAAACATGTTTTACGTTTATCTCTTCCGAAATATGATAGAAAATTATACATTAGTTTGTTTTTAGTAAAATTAGACAGTTTGTAATCTTTTTCTGAGTATAAACTGCAAATACATTTTTGCGAAAATTGATTTCTTGCAAAACTTTCAAGGCCATCACGCATGCGCTTTGCGTCGATAAATAAGATGGAAAAAGTTCGCAAGTTTTTTTCTTTCTTTTTACCAAAATTGCATTATGATATAGTTTGCTGTAGACAATTATACCCTGTGTGGTGATGGCAGGGGAAACAAAGAAACCCCAGAAGTCGGTAAGTCTGCGCAAAACCTATTTTGACTTAAAATATTTGAGAAGGAAAGAAAAGTAGGTCAAAATAAAAATCAGCTGCTTGGAAAAATGTTGCAACTTACTCACTTCGAGAGCCATGTTAGATTTTGAAACTTATGGCTCTCAAACGGAGAAGTGAACAGCTGATCAATAGTGACCTTTGAAATTGAATTAAGTCGATCCGCGGCTTACTTTTGGTCTCTAACTGTGTCTTACATCAGTATCATCAATCCGTGTACTATTTTTTTCAAGGCCTGTCTGCGTCGCTAACATGCTAAATATAAGAGTTAGCTGACGTTTGGGAGTCTGACTTACCTTCTAAAGGTTAGAACCCGAATCTTAATGAAACTATATCACCTTTGTTGCGTCGATGATGATGCATAAACATAGCATTTGATAGAAATTAGCGTAAATGCTTTTCCGACTTTTTCATTTTTCATCAATGTTGACTTCCGGGAAGGCGTTGTAGTTATCACGAAATAACGCATTGACCCTTGAACTTTACTTTGTTGACGTGTCAACCAAGCATGTCTGGTGTGAAAATTAAAAGAATATTAAGCAATGTTCTACATCCGCCAAGCTAAGTGAAGTAGTCAATATTAAAAATTACCAATTTCAAGTGAAGTACGCAACGAACGAAACTGCGTGATCTACACTCCCACTATTGGTCTGAATGAAATGCTACGTAGAAATATGAGCCGTCTGCTGTATTAGTCGATTAATAGAGAAAGACCTGTTGGTGATGCTTTATAATTTAGACCAAAACATTGAAGAACAAACGAACCTGTAAATCGTGAAAACAACGAACAAATATTCGGTTTTCACATATGTTCGGTAATTTTTCGTATTGAAACTTCCGGAACTTACAAGGAAATCATTCATTTTCTCGATCCATGATTTACCTCTTGGATGTTGTGGCAAATGCTCCATGGTTGACGGAACAAAGGTGATATGGTTTCATTAAGATTCGGGTTCTAACCTTTAGAAGGTAAGTCAGACTCCCAAACGTCAGCTAACTCTTATATTTAGCATGTTAGCGACGCAGACAGGCCTTGAAAAAAATAGTAAGTATTGGAGCGCTGGAGTACTTCTTTTTCGATCAAGACTTGTAAATTGTTCATCGAGTTAAAGTTTTACAGACCTATTTCCAATATGGCGGTTTGCTAGGTGCGAGATACGCAACGAACGAAATGAATTTTGAGAATTAGTTAGGTTCGGACAACCTCCGGAGATTTAAGAAAATGTCCGAGCAGAAACCGCCATATTGGAATTTGGCAGTAGAACGATTCACTCGACTAACAATTACAAGTCTTGATCGAAAAAGAAGTACTCCAGCGCTCCAATACTTACACGGATTGATGATACTGATGTAAGACACAGTTAGAGACCAAAAGTAAGCCGCGGATCGACTTAATTCGATTTCAAAGGTCACGATCATTGAGCTGTCCAAATGCTCCGTGGGAAAGCTATTATATCAAAATCCAAATAGCTTTCGCAGGAAGTAAGTTGCAACCACAGCTACCGGAACAAATAGGAGAGTTGTCCAAAAAAGAAAATCCACCATCACAATTATCTGTATACCATAAAGACTATAGACTTAGAATTTCACCATGTACTTTAATAATCATCTGTCACTGCCTAATTTTTACAATGGGCCCCCACGAAGTGGGCGAAGCTAACTCACTTCGATATATATGTCACGATATTTCCATAATAACAAAACGAAAAAACGGTACTTTTAAAATGTCAATATTTTCTGTCCCTATATCTTGACACTGTTGCACTTCGAGAGCCATGTTAGATTTTGAAACTTATGGCTCTCAAACGGGGAAGTGAACAGCTGATTAATAGTGACCTTTGAAATCGAATTAAGTCGATCCGCGGCTTACTTTTGGTCTCTAACTGTGTCTTACATCAGTATCATCAATCCGTGTAAGTATTGGAGCGCTGAACTACTTCCTTTTCGATGAAGACTTGTAATTGTTAGTCGAGTGAATGTTTTTACTGCCAAATTCCAATATGGCGTTTTCTGCTCAGACATTTTCGTAAATCTCCGGAGGTTGTCCGAATCTAACTAATTCTCAAAATTCATTTCGTTTGTTGCGTATCTCGCTCCTAGCAAACCGCCATATTGGAAATAGGTCTAAAAAACATTCACTCGATGAACAATTTACAAGTCTTGATCGAAAAAGAAGTTTTCAGCGCTCAAAAATAGCATTATGGCCTTCATATTTTTCTAGTGTCATTTTCAGTGGATTATCTTGTTGTCCCATGCACCGTGAACATGTAACATGATCTACATTTAGAAGTCTTCTTAATACAGACCTCAACTCAATTTTTTATACCATGGCCTATAAAACAGGGGTCCTCAGTCAAACTCTGATGTATTGGATTAGTTCATCATGGTGCTATTTGGCAAAATGGCCTCCTACTAGCTTATTTTTCATTAGCCTTTTTTATGTTATTTTATGTTTTTTTATTGTACCTTGAAAAGTAGTGGAGCTATTTTGTTGAAATTTTTTGTGTGACTACTTAAAGGCATATTACAGTTTCTTATGACAGTTTGGCTTGTGAGCAACCATTTTGAAAAAGGACCACCACATATATTCATAATAATAATAACTGGAAAAGAAGTGGAGTGATTTTGATGAAATTATATTTGTGATTACTTTGAGGCATATTACGCTGTATCTAGTGACAATTTTTCTAATAGGCGACCATTCTCAAAAATGTCAGCCATTCGCTGGGATTTGCTACACCTTGCTGTTATCTAATTTATATTGTCTGTTAATATGGGAGATGATTATTAGATACGAGGTGAGATATAAGGCTTATAGCACAGGGTGAAATGTTTTCATAAGTCTCCTTTTTTTTGAGGTATGCAGAGAGTTTTTTTTAAACATTTCTACTACCTGTTCCTGTGCCTAGCCAGTTCATCTGTCAAGAAAAGAAAGTCTAACCCTGCTCAACTACTTGGAACAGATACTGGGGGTGCATTTTTTTTCATTACAGCTTTGCTATATTGCGAAGTAATGAAAATGTTAGTCTGTCAAACCTAAAAAATAAGCAAACAAAAAAGCAATCCAAACATTTGCTATAAAATATATTAGTTGACGATACATTGGGTATAAGAATTTACCATTCATTTTAGCCCTAGAACTGGTTATTTGTGATATTCATTTTGTTTCTGATATTCTCTGTAGGTGGTGGAGGCAAGTCAGGTTTACCTGCTTATGACCGAAGAGTACAGGATTTCCCGCAATATTCGTGCATCTTGGTACTTCAATCATCTTAACACAGATATAGAAATATCAACTAAAGATGAGTCAGTAAGTATTTTGGAGTGATGATTATTTGAATGTGGCGTGTCAGTCTTGAAAGTTCTCTGTATTTTGCTAGCTATTTCAAGCCATGTCCGTGATAATTAACAGTCAGGAATTGAGATGATGACTAAACTTAAGGTAGATTATAGAGTTGTAATTCAACAAGTTGAAATAATCAATTCCAAAAACTAAGCCATGATATATATACCTTTTCGCAAGAGTTTGATTTACATCTTAAAAAGAAGGCTGCACTCCTTTGCCTAAATCAGATGTACATGTAAGATTGTAAGTGTTTGGTCTGGCCTTTCCATTCAAAATCAATGATGCAAAAACTACCTAATCAGAAAGCCAAGCCATATACCAAAATGTAGCTCATCTTCATTTCATGTTTAGACTCCCATTGAAGAAAACTCCATGAAAAAAGCAAATTATTATATAAAAACACATCCAGGCTAAACAAAATATTATTTAAGATTATATTAATTATTTCCTCAAGCCTAATAGCAGGTTATTTGTTCTTGCAGTCTGAGTTCAAAGAACTTGAGGTTTTGGCAATAGAGGGCTCTGCCCTACAAAACAAACTCAGTGAAGAGACCCAAGAAGAAAGAATCTACAAACTTACAACAAATTCTATTGTTCACTTCATAGCCCGTCAGTATAGACTTGTGTTTGCTTTGGACCTGAGTCCTTCGCTGGCATCTGTGGTAAGACTTTATTACATGTATGCTTAGTGTCATATTAAATCTCTGTACCAGACCAACTCTACCCCAATATTTCATTGAAATGTTCTGGAATGCAATGCGAGAGAATCATATAGATTTGGTAGCCAAAATTTATATTGGCAACAAAATTAAGTCAAATGACGATAAATGAGAATCTGCAAATGATATACAATTATTGTTCTCTCCTTTTTCTCTAGTGGTCTTCTGTATGTTTGGCCATTAATTTGAAATTGTATTATTGAATCTTAACGATACCATTATGTCTTTATTTATAATTTTCAGAACTTGCATTCTGGTGAGGTAATTTATGATGAAGTGTTCACTGCTCTGAGCAATACTCTTAGAGGACTTGTGCGCCCAGTAAGTGTTTTGAGATAAAATTATTTTTTATCCTCTGAACGTAGAGCTCCAGACATTTACATCCTGGAGGAACATAATGGAAAAAGTATGATGCCCTGCATTTGGAGGATAGTTTTCCAGTTTTTAAAATTCATAAATATTTTTTCTGACCTTGGAAATAAAGTTGTGTTTTATAGCAGTTTTAAGTTTGTTATCACAAAGTGAAAATGCTAGGACTGTGTTCAATTGACATAATAATGTAAGATACAAAGTTGTATTCTATGATTTGCTCATCAAAATGCAGAGCATAGTAATATGTTACATCTATCAATCAATTTATTTGAAACAATTTTTAATTCTTTCAGTTCTATGTGCCAGGTTGTAGAGTGGCAATAGCCCCTCAAGTACACATAACTGTGATTGCCCACACACCAGTGGTATCATGTAGAGCACAGCAGGTGAGTCCTTCCAATAGTTCATTGTTCCTCTCATCTTTTGTTACATAACTAGCTCAGCACTAATTGGTTTCTCTTTGGGTGACAATCTAAAGTGAGAGAAGACAATCTTTACATCTGATTGATTAGTTGAAATAGATCATGTGACCAAAATCATATGACCAACTAATATAGTAATACTGTAGTAACTCTTACATGTTTAATTTATCAGCTAAAATTATCAAAGGAAAACATCTGAAACAATTTGTACCTTTATTATAGAAAAAGCTATCCATTAATATTTCGAAGTGTCAGGAATAGTCACACAATGAAATTAACTTTTGTCAAAAATGAGATTAGTAAAAAAAATGACATAGTAACACACATGTACAGTAGATATTTAAATATACTTACACTGGCCAACCCTGGTTATCAGGCTTATTATATTATTTTGGTTAGGTTCTAGCACAAGGTGTGATGGTCACTGCTAAGAATGTGGAGATCTTCCTGAAGGAGATACAACAAGAACTTGACAAATTTGAAAACATCACAGCTGAGTCATTTGCTAAGCTGGTTGAGCATGAACTATCTGAGGTATTTATTTCATAAATATATGTTTCACTTTGCATCAGTTTATTAATTCAATCCATCATCTATCTTAAATAACTGGTTAAAGAAAATTGTCACGCATAAAGAAATGTATTTCCCTTTACTATCTTTTTGCTTAAACATCGGAGGCACCAGAGTTTATTTACTATAGCTATGAGAAAAGAAACTTTCGATCTTAAATATCAGCTAATTAGCTTGCTTGTATCTATAACAAATCCAGTCTTATTAATATTTCTAATTTGTCTTTCCAATTCTAGGAAGAGGCTCCTGAACATGTTATTTTCGGACTGTTCGACAATGATGGGGAAGATGAGCCCCATGAAGACCCCCCAGAAGAAACTCCTAACTTGCTGGTATCTCCTGAGACGAGCTTTGTGAATCTGTTACGCTATGGGATCCTAGCTCTCCAACTCCTTCCTGAAAACACCAGTGCAGGTATGCAAATGTTTTTAATTAGAGGGGAAGCTTGTTCTAATAAATATTTAAAAGTTGTAGCTTTCAGTTTTTTATTTTTTCATTTTGAGCTTACGTCCCTGTTGATGGTGTTAAATGTTATTATGTCCCATAGAATAATCTTAAGGCATTTGTCTATCTTGTTCAATGAGATTATCATAGGATTATAGGATAACAACATAAGCCATGTTTGTCATTAATTCCAGAGATACATGAACTTAACAGCAAAACAAAAAACAACATCTTCCTTATCTAAAAAGAATCCTGTCTTTTAGAAAATATAGTGTCCCATTTTCTCTAGTTCTGTTTCAATACAACACTGTTTCTACTGGGATAACACCAGATTCTGTCACATTCATTTTATCGCTCGTTTACACCAGATTTTAGCAAAACATGAAAACCCCTTAAATTCATTTGCAGGTATGATTGTGATTACTGAGGGAATGGTTGGCTTGCCTGACACATCATTGTTTGAGTCTCTCCTAGTGCAGCTACGTAACAGCACAATCGCCTGCTCATTTATCCAAGTGGGCAGCAAGAACTGTGCGGGCAGTGGTTGGGGTCACATGGCCTATGTTGAGTTGATGCAGTTTATCGCAACAGCAACGTTTGGTGCCTTTTTCGCAAATGCTCCTGTAGTGGTAAGTCACTTGTTTTTTTTTAGAATTTTACTTCATAATTATTTTTCTTTGTTTTACCTTCCACATACACATGCACATTGCATCATCTTTGGTTTTTCACCAGCCACCAACTTTTTTGAATACAAAGAATTTGTAAGTCTTTTAACTTAACAACCACCATTCCTTCAGTTCTCAGCTGTAACCCCAGTGACCTTACATATTTGAGTCGAATTGTTTTACATTATGTTTACATTTGTATTTCTTGATGTTATTGCAGCCTTTGGAGGCTGAAGGGGAGGAGGGTCTGAACATATACCACAAAGCATTCTTCCTATGGAGCTTCCAGAAAGGTCTTGAAGGGTTCAATGTAGATGTCTCTAGTCAGCTCTCAAAAGTGAAGAAACCTGCTGAAGAATTGGTTTGGTCTGAAAGGTAACCTCAGAATTAGTGATGGAATTTCTTTGGAAGTAAAAAAAGTGGCAGATTTAGATGGGGGGGGGGGGGTGGTGCACATATTTTAGATTACAGAATTAATTTAATTTACCAATACAACTTCTAATTATTGCCTTCATTTATGCGTAGACAGAAAGAGAATGATTTAGACATATATGCCTCTCCCTCTCCAAAATGTTAAAAGTGTAATGTACAAGGGTTGATCATAAAGTTCTCACAATATCTCAATTCACATGAAGATAGTCATGTTTAATGTTTAATGGGAGTATGGTATTCTAGTAAGTTTTTTTTTATTTGCCCTTGGTACCTTGATTATAGGTTACTATGGCAATCATTTCTTATTTAGTATTTCTGTTACACTGATTCTTGCTTGATTAATAAGGCACTCTTTGCTGCACATTCTGTATTAAAATATATTAAAAATAAAGAAATTAGAGAGATACTGTGAGAACTTTATGATCAACCATTGTGTGACACCTTAGATTCTGTATCCTCTATTTTTTGCTATAATTATGTTAACCAATCTTTCTTGAATTCATTTTATAGAATACTCACTCCATCTGGAAGTAGCATTTGGGAACCTATCATAATGCGCAAGAAACAATTGGAGAAAACGCTACAAAGTCCATTAGCGAGTATTATATCGCTGCGGCTTAGGGAGGGCTATACAATCAAACATGTCACGATAAAAGGTATTGCCTTGTCTTTTATTACTTAACATGTAGAAATAGTATGCATTGTACAAGTATTACATTTTAAATTTGGTGCAGGTGGAATGTGTTTAACCTGTTTCATTTTATTCATATTCTGATCTCAGAATTTCTATTGAAAGATATATTTATTACTTTGTCTATTGGACTGTAAATATGAAGTATTACACCCATGTTCATTAAATGCCCCACCCATATTCCTTGTGGATACAAGATAAGCTATACAACACCTTAAAGTGTAAGATGAGATCTAAAATATAGTGTTTAAAATTAGTGAAGCTCTGTCAGTGATAGGCCCTTGTGTAATTTGTTTATATTCCCTTCTACCTGAACAGGTGAGAGTCAAATAGAGGTGTGCCTTATGCTGCCTTGGAGGGACCATGTCAAAATAGAATATACAGCATCATCTGTCTGGCCCCTCAGCAGAACTAAGTAAGTGGTTTATACATACCATCATATATTTTCAAGACCATAATAATTATTATTTTGATCATGGACATATATTTATTTTAAAACTCTCGTTAATATTACATCATGCAATCCCATCTTACTTTTTATTATCGTACCTAACAAGAGGTACGATATTGTAGTCAGCTTGACGGGCGGCGGGCGGGCGGCGTCTCACTTTTCAGTAGGGATGGGACGGTTCGGTTCGGTTCGGTTTTTCGGATCATCAGCCGTCGGTTCGGTTTTTTTCGGTTCGGTTCATTCATTTTAAGGATTTGTATTAATTGACATGATTAGCTGCTTTGTCTCTGATGTTATAACAATATTTTATAGATGGAATTTTATGTTATAGTATTTCATGAACAATACATATTATTTAGAATACACGACTAAAGAATATAGTACCAGGGACCACATGATTGATTACCGAGGGATACGAATACGCGGATACGAAACGAATCTAGTAAACGAGTGAGCTAGCAACAGACAAGACAGACAAGACTAGGAATATCAAAAATGTTGCTGTAAAACAGTGTTTTTAACTGTTTTATTGATACTTGACCAATGAAATATTAATCCGAAAACGATCCGAAAAGCTGATCCGAAAGTAGGGCCGTGATCCGAAAACCGATCCGAAGGCTATGAACCACGGTTTTTCGGTATTTCGGTTATCTGTCCCACCCCTACTTCTCAGCTTGTCTACAGGTTTCCAGCCAAACCATTTGAGGGATTCATCTGAAATTTTCAGGGATGTTTCTACATATCAAAGTCAAGAACTGATTAGTTTTTGGGCATTCTGGGTAAATTTTAAGGTGGCCATTTTGGATTTTCGGTCCTAAAATCTTCACTTTCAAGACTTGTGTACAGGTTTTCAGCCAAACCATTTGAGGCATTCATCTGAAATTTTCAGGCATGTTTCTACATATCAACGTCAAGAACTGATTAGTTTTTGGGCATTCTGGGTAAATTTTAAGGTGGCCATTTTGGATTTTCCGTCCTAAAATCTTTACTTTCAAGACTTGTCTACAGGTTTCCAGCCAAACCTTTTGAGGGATTCATCTGAAATTTTCAGGGATGTTTCTACATATCAACGTCAAGAACTGATTAGTTTTTGGGCATTCTGGGTAAATTTTAAGGTGGCCATTTTGGATTTTCTGTCCTAAAATCTTCACTTTCAAGACTTGTCTACAGATTTTCAGCCACACCATTTGAGGGATTCATCTGAAATTTTCAGGGATGTTTCTACATATCAACATCAAGAACTGATTAGTTTTTGGGCATTCTGGTTAAATTTTAAGGTGGCCATTTTGGATTTTCTGTCCTAAAATCTTCACTTTCAAGACTTGTCTACAGATTTTCAGCCAAACCATTTGAGGGATTCATCTGAAATTTTCAGGGATGTTTCTACATATCAACGTCAAGAACTGATTGGTTTTTGGGCATTCTGGGTAAATTTTAAGGTGGCCATTTTGGATTTTCCGTCCTAAAATCTTCACTTTCAAGACTTGTCTACAGGTCAAAGTCAAATGGCCAAACCATTTGAGGGATTCATCTGGAATTTTCAGGGATGTTTCTACATATCAACGTCAAGAACTGATTAGTTTTTGGGCATTCTGGGTAAATGTTAAGGCTGCCATTTTAGATTTTCCGTCCTAAAATCTTGTCTATCGAGGCTTGTCTACAGGTTTTCAGCCAAACCGTTCAAATTTTTACATATGTTACACAGTGATAAGTTCTAGAGCTGATTAACTTTTCTGCGGCCATCTTGCTTTCTTGGTCAACAAGACCACAATGCTGTGTTTTAGGTACGATATTGTTCACCTCTGTGCCTTGTTAATAATTTTAATCCAATTTAACAACACTGATTACAATTAAGAACCTCGTTTATTGCTTTGGAGTTCCTCTCGGCTTTTTCATTTACTCATTATGTGACCTCTCATTGATAATACCACTCATATATGCACAAATGATTCCTCCTTTTAGTCGAGTAGCTCAAGTGACAGTAAATGTTGAAGGCAGCTATGAGTTCCTACATGACGTCACCTGCTCTGTCACTAAACCATTCAAGAGCAGATACAGATCAGCAATGGTGAAACGATACAGGCACACTATACAAGGGTAGCTATAATGTTATTTCACAGGTTAAATACATTCCCAAAAATATTGTCAATTTAAGAATTTTCATTATTCGTACCATTCCTAATGAGTTTTATTTTCTAGAAATCCATAATAATAGTGCAAACCTCTTATTCTTCAAAATTATGTCCATGTATTTTATTTGAAAGAAAGTTTCACTTCTGATCTCTATTGCTGTAGTGTTAACAATGATTTATACTGAGGAAAGTCTTGTACACAATGTACTCTACTTGTACAATGTATTATTCTAGGGAAAGTCTTGTATACAATGTATTATTCTAAGGGAAGTCTTGTATACAATGTATTATGCATGGAATTCTTGTGCACAAAGTATTATCCCATGTGAAGTCTTGCAAGGCTGAGATGACTCATATTAAATATTTGTTTCAGATTAACCCAAACAGACTGCTTGTTGGTACATTTGGAATCATTTGCCACCAATCCAGTGTTTTACCAGATACCAGAGAGGCTGTTGAATGGTGTACCTCTCTTCTACCAACCTCCCAACACCACAAATCCTGTACTTTCTATGCAACATAGCTCAAAGTAAAGTATTGTATAAATGTTGATTTAAAGAAAGTATCAACACATTGGTCATTTATTATCCCACCGAACGAAGTTCGTGAGGGATATAGGAAAGCCGTTCGTCCGTCCGTCCGTCCGTTCGTCCGTCTGTCCGTCCGTCCGTCTGTTTGTCCGGGCGATAACTCAAATACCGTTTCACGGATTTGATTCAAATTTTATAGACTTATGCCTTATGGGTGTAGGACCTCTGCTCGAGAAGGAATTTTCAATATGGCCACTGAATTCAAAATGGTCGCCATTTTTCGTAAAAAATGTAATCTTTAATAACTCAAATACTAGTTTGCGGATTTGGTTCAAATTTTATATGCTGATGCCTAGGGACACAGTAGATATGTTCGAGTAAAAATTTTCAAGATGGCGGCTAGATTTCAAAATGGTGGCCATTTTTCGTAAAAAAACTTAATCTTTGATAACTCAAATACCAGTGAACGGATTTGGCTCAAATTTTATATGATAATGCCTAGCAACACAATTGATCTGTTCAAGAAAGAATTTTCAAGATGGCGGCTTGATATTCAAAATGGCGGCCATTTTTCGTAAAAAAAGGTAATCTTTGATAACTCAAATACCAGTAAACGGATTTGGCTCAAATTTTATATGATGATGCCTAGGGACACAATAGATCTGTTCAAGAAAGAATTTTCAAGATGGCGGCTTGATATTCAAAATGGCAGCCATTTTTCGTAAAAAAAGGTAATCTTTGATAACTCAAATACCAGTGAATGGATTTGGCTCAAATTTTATATGATGATGCCTAGGGACAAAGGAGATCTGTTCGAGAAAGAATTTTCAAGATGGCGGCTGAATTTCAAAATGGACGCCATTTTTCGTAAAAAACGTAATTTTTGATAACTCAAATACCAGTGAGCAGATTTGGCTCATTTTTAAGATGGTGGCTGAATTTCAAAATGGTAGCCATTTTTCATAAGAAAAAACGTAATCTTTGATAAGTCAAATACCAGTGAACAGATTTGGTTCAAATTTTATATGCTGATGCCTAGAAACACAGTAGCTCTGTTCGAGAAAAAAATTTTAAGATGGTGGCTGATCTTCAGAATGGCTGCCATTTTTCATTTTCATTTTCGTAATCTTTGGTAACTCAACTGCCGTTCGGTGGGATTTGCTACTCCGTGGAGTTGCTGTTTTTCTAGTTGTTGTCATATTTTGCAATTTGAATTTGGATTTTATTTTTAGTTCACTTTATTAATTCTGTTGTTAAAAACTGATTCTTTAACCATTGATTTCAATTTCCTAATTTTAATATTTGAAAATATTTGTGCCAATATAATTTATTTGACAATATTTATATATCGTTTTCAGGGACAGTGTACTGTCACAGTTTGCTTCCTTTTGGAAACCAGTGGTCATGCTAGACATCAATATATGGTAAGAAATGTATATTATATATGTATCTGAACTCTTCTCGAAATACCTAGCTATCAGAAACATGGATGTTTGTTAAAAATATTTCAAATATATATTGATTAAAGTAAAATATTGATGATGTTCTGTTAATAAGCAAAATGTAATCATTAATTTTACATTATATTATTACAGGCAAAAGTGGATGCATACTCACAGGATCGGGATAATTCTCGAGCATGATGCTCCACTTGGGCGCCATCTACATATCCCAAACTCTACTGGTCGCTACAGTAATGCCCTCTGTAGACAAGCACTGACATCACTGAATGTACTCTTGCGGGACTGGTGTACATTTGTGTTGATGGAGAACCATTCATATATTAAATTGCTCTTTAGGTAAATGCAGATTGAAATTGATGGTGTCTTGTGTAAATTCTAGCAGGAGTAAATTATCAGTTTATCAAATACTAGAATAGGTTAATGAAAACACAGAATTAAATTCTGCGCTCAGGGCTGATGTGAAAAAGTCAATCCAACCTAGTGGGGATTGAACCTATGACTCCCTGCTTTCCAGGTTATTGCTCTTCCACTGAGCTATAATCAAATACTACAATAGTAGAATACTGTATAAGCGGTATTTAATCCGAGTGGTTAATTTTCCGAATGGTCAAATTTCATCATTTTCCTAATTTAAATTTTCCTAATGACAAGAAACCTCCCATTGGATAACATTATAAAGACAATATTTCCGACATTTAATTTTCCGAACCTGGCAAAAATTAGGAAATAGGCAAATTAAATGATTAGGCAAAACTACCACTTATACAGTATTAGCCACTATTTTGCAGGAATTTCTTATGTAGTAATGTTTCACTTTTGTACATTGTGATTTACTGTATTTAGCTTTTTGGTTGTAATATTTACTTGTTTATTTCAGTGAACAGGATAAACCTCCCACATCATTCTACTTACTTAGAGTTACATCTAAACCTCCATGTATGGTGCTACGTCTTGCATTTCTAGGAGGAACTCCAGGTTCAGAAAGACATCAGGTAAAATTTGATGATGTGTAACAAGCCTTTCTGCCCTATAGAATGTGAATAAGAATGAGGCTTATACAAATCTTGTAGATGTTCTTGACTCTGTTGGCATCAATTAAAATATTAACTATAACTTTATTTTCGGCTTAGATTGTCCAGCAGTTGAAAGAGAAGGTGCTGGATTTGGGGTTCCCACAGAGGGGGACGCAGACTGAGGAGAAGCCTAAAGGGAAGTTAGGGGGAAAGCAGGGTAATCAGGGTGTGCATGTTGAAGTTCACACCCCTCCCCTACAGAGACATTGGGCAGACATCAACTGCTGTGTCTCTTCATCAAAACCTGTAGAGAAAATCCTCATGAGGTGAGTGAAAATATTCACAAACTGAGTAAACACACTCCTCATGGGGAGCAAAAATATTCACAAACTGAGTAAACATATTCCTCAAGGGGATTGAAAATATTCACAGACTAAATAACTATTCCACAAGGTGAGTGAAAATATTCACAAACTGATAAAAATATCCCACAAGGCGAGTAAAAATATTCACAACCTGAGTAAATGTCACACAAATTGAGTGAAAAAATTTGTGTAGGATATTTAGTATTCATGAGATTTTAGAAATCTATGTGAGAAAAAGATAATACTCATAAAATTAATTTGAGAAAAAACACCCGAAGCAGATGGCATAGTATACTCATCAACAACATCACATTAACTCTTTAAACAATGATTGAAATCTCTATATTTTTTCAGATATGAGCGTCTCCCAGATAACTTTATGTCCCTGCAGCCAGTCCACAGAGAGCAGTCACACCATGTCTTATTCCAATCCCAGCAATCTCAGAAGATGGCATCTAGCATGTATAATATACTGTCTCGCTATTTGTTCCACCAGCGCTGGGTGTGGTCAGTGCAGTATGGGAGTGCTACCTCCATTTCAATGCAAGCTATAGGCCGAGTTCTTGCCACTCTTACAAAGTATGTGTCATTTAAATTAAAGTGTTTCTGAATCATCTTGTTTAGATGGTATGTTAATGTCCACGAAATGTAGTGTTCTGTCTCGACTATTATAAGCTGCACAATTTTAAAACCATACTTAATGGGATATATTAGGGTAAATGTTATATACATAATCAGGTCATTACCGAGATAATGTATAAAGGGTACTACATGTACATGTTATTTTTTCTTATTTTTCCCATCAAAGTAATTGTCCACTTTTTCAGGTTGAGACTTCAGGAAGGTTTCAACATTGCACATACCAATTCTGGTATTATAAACCTTGTAGTGGAAGTACAGATGAAGGTAAATGTCTCTCATGAATATATCAAATTCTTTTATTTCTAAAATCTGAAAAGTAAAAAATATATAAAAATATAAAAGTACTTGTCTCCTTATAAACCAACCTTCAAGCTAAAAGAAAAAGAACAACAACAAATAATGTATTTATTAACAGATTGTCTCAGATTTATCTCAGATTTGTCTTTATTTTAGGTTCCCATATGTGGTAAGGAGACTCCAGAAGAGAACCAACTCCAACAACAAGACAGTTTAAACACAGTTGATCTCAGACCATGCACAGTGCAATATATTTTATTCCCACCACACACAAACACTTCTAACAAAGAGGGGTATATCTTAAATCTTTTATAATTGCAAAAACTAAAGCATAGTAGATTAGTATTGGTAATGTAGTCATTCAAGCTTGTTTAGTGTCTACATTATGAATTTTATGTGTTCATTGCACAAGAATTATTATTTTAATGTATTTTTTGTAAGACAATTCTTTGTGAAAATAAATGTGCTCATTGACTTTCAAAAAACGCTTTTGACTTTTTCAGTATGTCAGAAGATGGCTTAGAAGGTGAAGAAACGACCGAAGCTGACGGTGAATTGCAATTGATCACAGAATGCTGGGTGGAGCCTCAGTATGGAACTGTCGTCAACAGCACCCCCGAGAGATCCCACTTTGATGGCTTGTCATACAGAGATATCCCAACAGCTGTAAGTTATTGGAATTTTTTTAAAGCAAAATTTTTATTGCACTTTTTTGCAATATTGTAACTGTTGATGATGTTTGGTCCAGGTAATTTTAGTGTCATAATATTTGTCGTGGTTATGATTGAATGGGTGTATAGCGTATTGCCAGATTTTGATGAAGTTTTATGTCTCATATTACATAGATCATTCTTTAGATTACATATATGTGCTTTTATGCTTTTTGTTTTTTCACTTGCGTTTTTTTAGATACATGCAATATTTGAGATATGTTCATCATATATCTGATACGTGATTATTTTTCAACATTGTTCACATTCATCATATGGCACTCAGACACACAGACATGCACTTATTTTTACTATGTGTCATAAATATGTACCATCTCGAGTTTATTATGTCACCACCAGAAGCTGTGACATATTGTTATAGTCTCCAAATGTTTTTTGGATGGTGTTTGCCGGTTGGTATTTGGTGGTTGGCAGTCAGCATCTGTAACATTGACATTTTGCATGTCAACACATTGTTGTTATCTCCACAAAAACAGAGTGTTCTGTATCTAGTGGCATCTTGATATAAAAACTGCCACATAAAACTGATCATCATTTAAAGATATTTAGACTTGTAATTCATCATATGGAACACTTGATATAGCCTTGTACAGTGGTGACATCTTTATGTTGAATCAAAACATGTTGATTTTCATTGAACTCAGCCTTACCAATAGACTAGAGGTTCTAAATTAAGTCAAAATGATATTATATTTGAAATCTACTACATCTAGAAATGAGGTTTCAAAAATTGTTAATCGACTTTAAAATTTTAGTTTTCTTTGTAAAACTGATTTCTAGGTCAGGTAGATTCTCCATAGAGCCCATGTTATAAAATCATGAAAAGTGAAATATCTTTATTTGTAATGGGCATATTTTCAGTTGTGTAATTATCAAACTTGAAAAGGTTATATCAAAATAGATTGGAGTTGAGAGGAAACTTTTCCTGTACCTGCCATGTTACTTGACCCAAATTAGCCATCTGGGGGTGAAACTGGCAACGACCTTCTGCCACCTTGGTAATTCTTGAACTGTTGATGAAGTGTCTGCACTGTGCATGTATGTGCAATATGATTTCTAGGTTATTGAGTGGATTTCCCATAGAGCCCATGGTATAAAATCATGAAAATGAAAAATCTTCTTTATTAAATGGATCGTGCATTCTTTTTCTGGTCAGAATTATATGAAAATAATGGAACAGTATTGTGGAAGTAGAATTGGTAACTACCAACAGGGACGCACTAGATAACTGAATCGGTCTATTTTTCTCAAGAAATCTAGTTTGTTGCTTTAGAATATACAACTTATATATTTCATAAATTGTCTTATCTAGACTCTAGTTGAGTTATACAGCGTTATCTGTTTATTGACTGGACTTTGCACATGTGACTAGGATGATTTACAATGCTAGCTATATGACAATAAGTACATGTTTGATATTGGCATTGATTTTTATATTGCAAATATGCTAATGAAGAAATATTATAAGCTCCTGATTACCAAAGACCCTTTAGAGAAATGTGCTCATATACAGTATATGTTAAATAACTATACATACTGGTAGTATGTATTTAACCCACACTAATAAAGGGTAGAACCTGTGGGGCTTTAATATACTATGAAGGTTGAACCTGAAAGTGGTTTTCCCTTACTCTATCAGAGTTCTATATGTATTGTTTCTACAGGCTGTATTGTTTTTACACAAAAAGTGCCACCAACATAGTGTTGTAAAACTTACTTTAGCACATTAAATCTAGACTCCATGGAGTAGCTCCACAAGTAGATGTGCTTTCATGAGTGTTACAAGATGAGCTCTGAATGTTGTCCATTTCATAGCAGGTACATCTGGGTTCTACTGGCAGTTCCCTTTCGAGTGGCCACCACATTCGTATTACATGAACCATACAGATTTTTATCTCTACCCTAAAACAATAGAAGGCCCGAAGAGAGAGATCACCATAAAGACCAGGGCCATTTCAATGGAATAATATGTTAGGATTGTCAATAGTAGAATCAAGTAGAATCCAGGTGTGGACAACATCTAGTTAAGCCAGTCATCCGAGACTTCTTTTGGAACTGCTCCATGGAGTCTAGTTTTAATGTGCTGAAGAACAACTCAGAATTCAGGCAGACAAAAAGTAATGCTACGTTTTGTGAGTGGCATTTTTTCTGTCACCCTGCACATTTGATCTACCAATGAATGGGCCTTATACATTTTCAATAAACATGGCCTTATACATGTTTTATACATGTACAGCTTCTATAAACATGGCATTGACATTGATAGGTCATTTTAGGAATTTACGAGTTCTTACACCTTTTAAAAACATGAAGTGAATTTGATAAACCATTTACATGATGTGACCTCTTTTACTCGTGCTGTACTTTGCCTAGAAGGTCCTAAAACCTTATCTTGTTAGACTTTCTCCTAAATAGATTACATTATATACCACATATAGCTATGATATTCCCATAAATGTGAATTGGGTCTATGGTATAACATCCATAATATTATTTTTTACAAAGGACAAGGAAGTTTTAAATTTTTTCACATTGACTGCAGCGCTTTCTGAGAATACACATATTGACCCCATCCCAGGCTGAATTATTTTGAACAGAATGTTTAGAAGTATAGGTTAAGTGTGTTTGATAAACGTAAATCTTTGTAGAGGATGTATTGTGAATTTAAAATGAATACATTCTGTGTTTGTGTTCTGTGCTTGTTTTTCAACACCCACAGTCCCATTTTCAACTTAAGTGCAAGGTTAGAGGTTTGTTTTTATTGGTATAATAATATAATATACTATGTACTTTATTAAATAGGAAGGAACACTATGACCTGAGTATACAAAGTTGTACACATATAGCTTGATTTGTTTTTATGTACCATTACCACCACAAGTGGCGACATATTGTTATAGTGTCCAACTTTTTTGTGGAGTTTTTTGGCATTCAGAGTTCGGTGGTTGACTTTTGGTGTTCGGTGTCTGTAACAAATGGCAGGTGGTGACATTTTGCAAGTTAATGCCTTGTATGAGTGTGCATAAATCCAGGTTCTTGATGGACATTTGTAACATACATTTTAGGCTTGTAAAATGTCAGTTTTTTACCCCCTACCCCCATAATAAAATTACTTTTACTTAAAAACTTTTGATGTTGTTTTACTTATATGATGAATAACAATTAAAAACAGTCCTTAAAGATGGGTTGATCTGTAGTTGGCCAATAATCATTACAGAACATTGGCCATATATATTGGGAATTCGAATATGTGTTGTGTGATTTGATTGGAAGATCCTTAAACAATTGTTTGTGTGAAAGTCGAATTGAACAAAACTTTTAGAACCTGCCAGAATTCTTTGTCATTTTATGGTTGATAGAGTAAGTTTTGATTCTTGGTTGTATGTTTCTTGGTAGTCTATATTTATACCTTGAACAAAGTGATCTTTTTGGTCAACATGACATGACAAGGCTTGATATACATTTTGTGAACATATATGCACCCTTACAATATAACTCAATAGTTCTTAAAGAATCTTAATTTCTGTGTTGGTCCCTTCAGTATGTGCCTTTCATTTATTCTCACAGAAATACTTTTGCAAAGGGCACAAAGAAGAGACATAAGCTGCGAAAGAAGTTTAAATCTTTCAGACACTGTTCTTGATGTGATCTGTTCTTAATTTTCTGATTCCTGTTTTGAACATATTTGTCAACCTTGCTGATGTAAGGGGACCTCTCTTTTTGAGATAATGGGAAAAAGTTGATGTGCATACTTTATTGTGGCATTTTATGATCTTAACAACACTTGACAACAACCTTCGTCCTTCATACATGTTATATGTGGAAGGAGTCACTGATGTTCATGGATATAATAAAGGAGTTTCATACCAATGATTTTGGTACCTTGAACTATTGTCATTGTACCTTCATTTATTTCATATGTTTGTCTTTGGTTAAACAATAGAACAGTTATTTTCTTATCACCTTTTACAAGTCACATGGCATGTAATCTGTCTTCTGGTCAACATTGCGTAAGATAACGCTATCTTCTAGACCCCATTATGTCTTTATCTCTCTCCACTCTAAGTCAGTAAATCTTGTAAAATGTTTATGACAATTGTGAAAAGTTAGGTCAACATGGTCTATGTAGGTGTACAGTCAGTCATACATGTATGTACATGTATATGAGCTACTGTTTTATGACACTTAATAACGTGTTAATCCAATACTGTAGATCAGAATTTAGAAAATGTAAAAGTCTGTAACCATTGTAAATTGTATATGAGCTCCTATTTTATGACACTCGGGATACTGCAATGTGTTAATCCAGTACTGTAAACAAAAATTACAAAACTAAAAAAGGAAGCTCCAGTACTATTTACTTTATGTTGTTAATTGTCTTACAGTTAGGTCACTGTTTTTGAATTCAGACTTAGCAATACTAGTTCAAATTTAGTTAGACATTGAGTTAGATATTCAAGAGCATCTTGTTTAATTTGCTCTTCATTAGGCAATGTGTTCTTTGATTTTGATATAGTTATGCAAAGTTTTCTGGTAAAATATTGTATAACTAAATATACTTGAGAGATCAAGGCTAAAACAGTTCATGAAATAATCACCTGACGCAAGTGCAAAAACCTTTTGGTCATCTTTATGAATGACATGGAAATTATGGTTGTTGAAAAAAACAGAGCATCTAGCCCATCACAGGACTCAAACTTAAAACTACCACTATCTTCATTAAAGTTAATTATTTGGGTTCAGTGATTTTACATGCATGATAAATTAAGATTATTCATTGAGTAATTAAATCCATTTTTCAGAATATTCATGTGTTCATATCTCTTGTGTGAATATTAATGTACATGTACTATGCAAAAGCCTTTCACCACCATATATACAGTACATACATGTATATATACTCCCTACAATCTCAAAAAAGGAAGGAATCTGTATATTAAAATATTCAATTCAAAAAGAGCATAAAAAGGTGACATTAATAGCATTGACTCCATTATTGTATCTCATATCAATTTAGTGATCAGTTTAAATACATTTGCAATTTAACTTGAACTTTTGTTGTGACAAAGACATGTTATAAGTTACCATGACAACAAATTAGGAGACATAAGGACTTGTAATGTTTTTGTAACATGTTGCTCTTAATTTTGTCAGAATTCATAGTTGTTAAATTACTTCCTCCATTTAATTCTTAGAATCAAAGTAAAGTTGACTACAGTTCTTAAAGTGCTAGTTTTTGCAATGTCATGATTGCTGTTGAACTGCTCTCTACAAACAAGGAAATAGAAATGTCAAAAATAAATTTTTTATTCGTCACTTAATTCCCCATTTGTGTATGATTCGTGAATAACTTGTATGTCATGTACCAATATAATGTTAGCAGAGAAAGTGAATGGAAATGGAACCATCATTTTAAGAAATAAAGGTATGATTATGATAATTATTTTGGCAAAATTTGATTAGATTAACTACAGAGAAAAATTAACATATATGGACTTTGAAAAACTTTTTGAGTGCAATTCATAAGAAGAAACTAAATACTGTAAAACATGTTGATTTCACATGTTTGTCTTGCTAATGTCTGCTTTTTTCTGATTCATGAATTTTAGAAATGAGAAATTAATAAATTTTATAATGGATAAAATTCTGAAATTGTGATTTTATCAATACGTAAATTCTTGGTTATTTTGAATAAGTGAAAAATAGCATGCTTGATTTCAAAATGTTTTACAGTAATGTAACTGTAATACCACAGGTGTTTCTATATAGAATCCCTTAATAATGACGTTGTATTTGTCTTATGGAGAAAATATGTAGAAGAATGTTTAATATTGAATCACATATTCTTACAAGTGAAGGTATGTCTTGTGATTTGCAGATATATTGCCCAGAAAATATGATGAACTCATGAGGAAGTAATCAAATAGAAAATGATATAAGAAAAAAACAATATCTTGACTCATCATGGATTGAAAATGGCTTAAAATGGCATGCTCTATTAATGAGCAGATAATTCCAAAAAGAGACCAGTCAGTGAAAAAGCTAATATCAATATTTGAAGAAAAATTTAAAGACAAAGCGGTAACTGGTCGTCAAAAGGAATATGACGAAATATCGAAAGAAGATAAACAATTGAGAGACACCTCTATTAATACTCCAACAATTGTCAAGCAAACAACCATCAACTACAATACTACAATTATTGGAGAAACTGTTAATGTTGGTATTGGCCAAACTAAGGAGTCAGATATTGACAGTGGTTTTGTATTAGCTAATGAAACTCCGTCTGGTGACAGTAATGAAGAACACAACTTTAAAACATCACATGTAGAGAAAAAATTGGATGAATTCAAAGGAGCAGATGGTGTCATATTAAGGAATAAAAGAGATGACAAGGTTGTAAGAGAGGAGCTGAGTCGTTCTGAACCACCTCTGACTGATGTTGATTCAACTGAACTTGGTAGAAAAACAACAAATTCAAATGTTGATGATGAAATAGCCCTTGGCAGACGGAAGATTTTGATTGCTATGTCAATATTGCGTGATAAAAAGGAAAAAGAAAAGGAAAAAACAAAAAACAAACCCTTTAAATTGTTTGGATCTCTGTTAAAAAAATCCAATCCATAAAATGAATTAGAAAAATAGAATAAAATAACAAGAATTATATACTAGGATAAAGGTGAGTGCATTTGTGATGCCTTTCGGAGCAACGAGCGTAGAATTTAACAATATTGAAGGGCCTATCATTATTCATCCCGAATCAAACATAAACGATGAAACATTGATCAGAGAATTGGGGATTGAGGTCCATGAAATAACCAAACTTGCTGTTATTTTCGCCATTTATAGGGATGATGTCAATGTACAAGATTATAGATTCCCAGATGATTGAAAAGATGCATGGTTCTTCATGTATGCAGAATTAGAGCACAGTTATGCTGTATTCTGATTGGATGAGAAATTCAATTAGAGAACGGTCATGTTTGAAAAAACTATAAAAGGTTAATACCATACAGATCTGATTGTTTGTCAGTTGAATTTTGCTTTAAAAACATTTTATTTGTGTACAAATGGAACAGTTATAGTAAAATTAAGCTATTTACCATCACTATTTATTATAGACATATACTGATCTTGAAAGACTAAAATGATTAACTTAAAAAAAACTGTTCTTAGACAATGCTATGCAGTGAGAGACTTAGAATTGATATGATGCAATGCAGATATGGCTAGCCTTGCCCAAGTCGGTCTCTTTTACTTATGTTGATTTCTATTATGACCGCCTTGTACCAATGAGAAAGCCACGTGCTAAACCGACTCATTGTTTATGTCGGTAAATTTGACCAATCAACGACGGTCCTGCAGCATTAGCTCATTATTATGCACGATCAAGACAAATACACTTTTCACGAACAAATCCTCCGGCAAATGTTGCACAATTCATCATGAAAATACAAATATTTTGTCAGATAAATATCAATCAGAGTTTAGTGGATGCATCGATCGAATACCCAGAGGTGAGAAGATTTCAACAAGAAACGTTGAAAAGATAGTAATTCGTAGATGGGTAGTTTGCTTTGTTTAGGTGGGTAAACCTGAAAACGTTTTGATTGGTCAATCAGCCTGAAGTCACACGTTGTGTCCATGCTATCTTGCCAAACAATAAGGTTTCGCGATACCCCTGACAGTGTAGGTATTATGGAAATCTCGAAACCACTGAATAACTTATAACATCAGCGATGATGCATTAGATTGTACAAGGCGGTAATAATTCAAGATCAGGAAAAGTAAAAAATAACCGACTTGGGCAAGGCTAAGATATGGCCAGTATTGTTATCCCATCGAACGAAGTTTGGAGGGATATAGGGAACGCCTCCATCCGTCCGTCCGTACGTCCATCCGTCCGTCCGTATGTCCGTCCGTCCGGGCAATAACTCAAATACCGTTGGTCTGATTTTGTTCATATTTTGTACACATATACCCTATGGGAAAGAAGTTCTACTCGAAAGCCGATTTTTAAAATGGCCACTCATTTAAAAATGGCAGCCATTTTAGTGCCGATTTTACGGTACTTTAGGTGCAATAAGTAAAACTGTAATAGCAATATGTTTTAAATGTAAAAATATTATATAGGACGCTAATAAACCTAGAAATGTAGATATTAAAGAAACACATGGCAGCCATCTTGAAAAAAGGCGGCCTTTACTCGTTATTTTACGATTTTTTTTACTATAGCTCGAAAAGTAGTGGAGGGATTTTGTTCATATTTGGTATGTGAATACTATAAGCATGGCACACTGTCTAATGACACTTTTGGTACAAGGCGGCCATTTTGAAAAATGGCCACCATTTAAACGTATTTTACTATTACTCGAAAAGTAGTGGAGCAATTTTGTTCATATTTGGCATGTGAATACTATAAGCATGACACACTGTCTAATGACACTTTTGGTAGAAGGTGGCCATTTTGAAAAATGGCTGCCATTTTTTCTATATACTTTGTTTGTAAATATGCCAGCCATGGCTGTTCAATGGGATTTGCTACGCTTTGGCGTTGCTGTTGTCTAGTTGATTTAGGGCATTGGTAAATAAACTATAAACACTATTCCAGTAATGTTCCAGTATGAATGTGCATGAACATTTTAGACATCAAATGAATTTTAATGTGGTAGTGATGTGTACAAAGTAATATTTATTCTGAAGAAACAGCATATTTATGTGTATAATAATGCAATACTGATAAAGAAACTCACCAATTATGTCAACATTTATAGATGCAGTATTGTTTTATTCCTTTTTGAAAATATACAAAACAGTATTCATTGGTGTGCAATGAATCTTGCTCATTTTCATGTCACCACCAAAAGTGTTGACATATTGTCTCTATTTTTGTGACGGCGGTTGGCATCGTGCAGTCAGCATCTGTAACTATAACAAATGACATGTGGTGAAATTTTGAATGTTAATGCCTTGTTTACAATTGTTGCCAGCTGAGCTGTCAATGTTAGACATGAAATGTTTATTGTGTTCATATTTTCTTTGTATTGGATAGTTCTCATGAGACAATGAGAAGTTAAATTTCGTATCTCATATTAGTAAGAAAATAATAATGTAAATAATAAATTTGTTTCCCTTACATATGTACCACTTACCTGAAATATACTACATGTTTTTACAGATAGTCAAGTATTTTATTCAAGAGTTCAAGGAATCTAATGGTAAATTGTTAGGCCATGTATTAATTAAATGTTTAGATTTTTGTATAAAGCAAGTTATGAGGTAATATACTCTATAAACAGAGGTTATTTGATGGGAGGGGTGGAATATGAATATGATATTTTCCGAGGCCAGTATCATATTTTCTCGGGGAAAAAATTCATATTTCATCACAACCATCAATAATCTATTTATTCCATAATGTTTTTTCTGAACTTGTTCATTTTCCTGTCCTGTTTTGACTGTCATCACCCAATGATGCCGACATACAATGATACAATACCAGTTATCATTTATCATTTTCAACTTTAATGAACAAGTTTTAAAATAGAACGAACAAAATCAAAATAAATCCGTAGGAAAAGTTCTAATACAGTATCTGATATTGGATTTTGGCTGATATGGGATTCAATATAAATCCAAAACATGTTATTATGGAATAAATCACAGTATTTGAATTTATTACAGGGTGACCTAAAAAATTGAACTTTTCAATGGTGTAAATGGTGTTTTGAAATGGTGATATACGAGGGTTGCTTCAAAAGTTCTGCACCGCTTGATCTAAAAATCTCAATAAAAATACCCTGCTGTCACGGTGCTATGGTAACAAGACTCCTGTGTTACTGGAGTTGTTAGTTGTCATGGTGCTATGGTAACAAGATTCCTGTGACCAAATTCATGGCTTATTTTTACACAAAATAAAACTACTATTCATGGGGTGGCTGAGGCCAAATATGAAAAATATTTATAGACTATTGAGATTTTTAGAGCAAAGGGTGCAGAACTTTTGAATCAATCCTCCTTCAAGTACTAATGATTAGCATCAATGACTGAGATTTAGAAAAAATCTTGTTCTCCATCGTGCCAATTCACCAAAAAGCAAGTTATGTGTCTTAGTCTTTATTTATGTTTCAAAAAAGAGCAAGAATTACTAGGTCAGCATAAATCTTCTGCAAAAATGAAGATCAAGAACTATACAAGTTGTAGAACATTGAGAAAAGTTGGTTAGAAGCCCACAAGCAGTTCTTCCTCTGTTAGATGAGGTTTATGTAGACATTGATCCACATCGCAATATTTTATACAGACAAAAATAGGATTTAGTTATTGTTAACTAATCTGATGGCCACTTTGAGGCATCAAGGAGTATTGCTTGTGAATGATATTCCCTAAATAAAACAAAATGTTTGTATAGGATCTTTCATTCTATTAGGATATGCAATTCATTTACTTTTAGGGCATTTGTTATATTATGTTTTATTATCGAACTGTAAGACTGACTATTATAAATAAATAAATAAATAAACTAAACTATATTCTATTTTATATTCTGCTGTTGTCTTCTATGGAAGGGGAACTTTTGTTAAACTAAGTTTCACTACTACTATATTTCACGAGGCTTGCTTTATTTTATGTCTCTTGATTTTCATTATATCTGTCCTTTTTACTCAACAGTCATTAAACACTTTTGAACCATGGACTCATTTTCTCAAAATCTTTGTTTATAGCCATATACATGTACTTTTGTTAGTGACCTTTTTATTTTTACTTTTTGTGGGAATGACTCATTTGCGCCAAGATCTCTATCTTTATGGCTACTCCCAATTCTGTATATTCCAAAATGGCTACCATGCAAGTACGCTGATGTGAAAATGTCATAATTATTGTATGCAGAAAATATATTTGATCGGGATTTTGTTGCTCCCTTTTCCAAATCTTTGTTAACCCTTTTAGAGGTGGGCCAGATTTACCTCTATAAATTATCAAGACTGCAACATAATCATCTACATGATTGTTTACTTCAGTGCCAGCATGGGCATAGCGCTATATTTCTAAGTAGTACGCCACCACGGGAACAGGAGTTGAGTAAGGCAATAAACGAGCATTTAGGGGGTCTGGGCAGGAAAGTTTTGAAATTTACTTGTATTTAGAGCAGTTGCAACCATCTGGTACGCCTGTGTGTACCGGGCGCTACGCCTATGGCCAGTGTACAATCCATTAGTTTGTACCATCAATTTTTTTTGTATATAGCACTATTTCTTCATTTTGAACATTTCAATTCAACAGAAAATAAGTTGACTGCGATAATTGTCAAGTATATTTCAAGATTGAGTTTTTAAGTATGACTTCAAGCATATATTATATTCTTAAAACAATGATATCAGATATTATTATGACAAATAAGAAACCTATTAGTAATTGATTTAAAGATGACTCATCTTAAAAAGAATAAATATATCTGGCCTGATTATCATATTTGCTAGGTATAAAAATCTGTTGAAGCTGGTATACATGTTCACATGTTTTTGTACCTGGGTTAAAATCAGTTCTTCTTATTCACATAGGAAGTGTTCCTAATAGATCATTGCCTTGAATATTGGGTACTTATCTTGACATTCATCATCTTTAGAAGAAAGCGTCATTGAATTACCAAATTTTGGTGACTCATAATCTCTATAAATTAAAGTTCTAATAATATGAAACAGGAAGCGATGATATGGTTTTGGCAAACAGGAACATTTTTAATGGGAGTAAGACCGTTTTGAATAATGAGAAATGAAATATATTAAATAAAATAGTTATATTGAAGTAATAGTATGTGTCACGTTCTCGAGTGGATTTTTATTTTGTTTGCAGTAGATTTATCAACTCCTATTTCAATCAAAGATGCCTCATTCATAAACATGGAAACAATAGGTTTGAAAACTTTGTAAACTATGGCAAACTCAATGGATGAAAACTATGCAAATGCAGATTTGAAAAAGAAAGAAACTCATCAAATTGACACTAGTAAAAATACGATCACCATAAAAGCGGAGAATGTCTACATTTCGGGCAATAAGCATAATATTAGCTCATCTTCTTGTATAAGTATACATTGTGGAGATAGCGAATCAAACTCTGAGTTTGTATTAGAGAGTAGTGATATATCTGATGACAAAAATGATGACACGATAAATTTCTGTCAGCCACAATTTAAAGAACCACTAAGTCGTTCGACCTTTTATGTGCCAACTCCAAATGAGGACATAGTTCAGTTAAGGTTGGATGGCATCCCAAAGACTAAAAGAACAGATATAGCGAAATCAGATCCTCTTCCCAAAAAGTCTGCTTGTGAACATGTCCCTAGTGCTAGACCAGCAAGCTCTCCTAGTGGATTGATTACCAAGGTTAAGAGTGTAGTGCATGGGAAAAGTGGCTATAAACAAATGGATAAATAAAAAGTCTCATTTTATGCCAATAAACTAAGACTGAAAAGTATCCTATTTATGGAGGTGTTCTTCTTGGAAACATACGAAACGTACATATTATACTATGCATAAGGGTCATAAGGTGACGTTTAAAGACTGAACACAAGAACTTTACTCTGAATAACTTGAAATGATAGGTGGATTGTATTTAGAAGGCCAGTGACAGATGAAAAATACACAAGTGGTCTACTTGAATTATTGTATTTTAAATACATCTTCTGAAGGGATGATATATTCTGTATTTTATGAGAAATCATTGGATAATGTAATTTTATAGTACTATACTATGTTCTTAGAATCTTTATCTGTAATAGTGGTATATCGATAAATAAATTGGATTTATCAATTGTGGCTGATGGACGGATACAATACAGAGAAGCATGTAACATTTTACATCTCAAAACTTGTCTGTCCTTATCAATGAAATCAATGCATGGCATGTTTTTAAGGATGTGTCTAGATCATGAACTATACTCAACATACTCGAATGACATACTGGCCAATATTCATATGAACATCATATTCTATATTAGGGGCCTACTACTTCTATGTGATCATATAGCATCAGATATTCAATATTGAAAAAGTGTGATAAAAAGAACCGTATAAGGAGTTTACTTATATAGTATACACGGAAGTTTTATATTTCAATAAAATTATAATAGATTTATAAAATGTTTTAGAACATATAGACTGTTTTGTTATTATCCCATGAGATGGATATAGAGAAGCCATCCATCTGTCTGTCCATTCATTTATTCATCTGTCCGGGTGATAACTCAAACTCAGTTGACAGTTTTGGTTAAAGAGTTCGAGTTGGGATATAGAAAAATGAAAAAGCAGTCATAGATTTTGGTTAATGTCTTATGGGCAAAGGATCTCTGCTCATGAAGGCATTTTCAATATGGCTTCTCATTTCAAAATGGCCATAATTTTTCGTAAAAACTAATCTTAGATAACTCAAATATCGCTTGATAGATTTGGTTCAAATTTTTATATGCCACTGCCTCTGCTCAAGAAGGAAATTTCATGAAAGCTGTTCATTTAAAAGTGGCCGCCATTGTTCATGATAAAAATGTAATATTTAATAACTCAAATTCCAGTTGATGGATTTATTTGAGATTTTATACGCTGATGCCATAGGGACATATCAATCTGCTCAAGAAGGTATTTCCATGGTGACTGCTGAATTCAAAGTGGTTGCCATTTCTCAGGAAAAATCTCCCTAGACAATTTACCTGGTAACATAAATACCACTTTGATTTGTTCTAAATATTATACCCCAATGCCTTATGATCATAAGACTTCTACTAGAGAAAGAATTTATAGTATGGAATCAGGTCACTTCATCATTGTAGATTTTGCAGAAATAAAATTACTCTACTGCTTCCTGGTTATTTTTCTATTCTGGTATGTTTATTGAGGGAATTGATAATATATTGTTCGGTGGGATTTGCTACTCTGGGAGGCTGCTGTTTTCTAGTAAACACTTCAACTCAAACGAGAGCACTATTTGAGTGGATTGACTGGTTTTGCTGTTGATTTGCTGAAGACAGGGTTCTTTCCTTACATCTATATCATCACGTGTGTGAGAAAGTATGAAGTCAAATAGAGTAGTAGTACCATATGAGTGCCATATTATTTTACAATCAGGTGTTTTTATTTATTGAGATTTGTCCCTGTAAGAGGTGTACCATTGGCAGGTTTTACTGTACAAGGAAGTAATAAACTATAATTATACTATGAATTTGCAAAAATCTTGTCGACATTTACTGTTACGCTAGAGTAGTACGAGACATACAATACCAAAGATGTTTTTGCTGTAGAAATTTATTCATATAAGAAAATAGAATCTGTACAAGAAATATCACAAAGATATGCAACATGTAGCTATAATGTAGTAATTGTGATATCACATATCAAATGAGAATTACAATTATAATTCATTCTAAATATAGAAGATAATAAAAGGCTTTCTTTGAATATGTTTGTTCTGTATTTAATTACATAACTTATGGAAAGGCTAATGTTTTTAAACAACCTATTTATATAGATCTGATGATGTTCCAACAACCTTCACCAATTATAAATAATTAAGATTTACAGGAACTCACTAATCTCTGATCTACTGACCGACCTGATGAATCTGTTATATTACGAGTCATTCAATTTATTGATGTCAATCAATGTAATATTGTCAATCAATATATTAATGTCAATCAATATATTAATGACTCATACAAGAGTCAATCAAATATTAATGTGCTAAAATTGCAATGCTTTGTGAATAAGGCCTCAGATGAATCTGTTATATATATATATGAGTCATTCAATTTATTAATGTCAATCAATATTTTAATGTCAATCAATATATCAATGATTCAAATAAGAGTCAATCAATATACAAGTATTAATTTGCTAAATATTGCAATAACTAAAGAAGCACATTATACTGACTGTCATATATGTTGATGTTATATATTTTCATGCAAAATGTTCACCATCTGGGTTGACCATGTGAGGTGTACTTTGATTTGATACTAGTCCAAAGACATTCCCCTCCATTAAAAACATCATTCTCTCAGTCCTTATTTCAACTTTCTCTGCCGATTGTCTCACATATGATCTTGGCATTTGCCTCACATATGATCTTGGCATTTGCCTCACATTTGACTGACTGCTTGTGCTGTTTATTTCCTGAACACAGAGTTCTTTTCTCACATCTGTAGACATGATACAACTTTCAACAGTTTCTTGTCCTACAGTATTTCTTTGTGTTTCTACAATGGTTATGTTTTGTCGGGTAGGTTGAAAAACCTTTGTTTCCTCTGTCTTGACATTAGCAGTGTGGATGACACTTCGCGATACTTTTATATTGGAAATCTCACTCATGTCATTAGATATTTGCTTCTTTTTCTTTCTTATTACCTTTGTTCTGGAAAATGGACTTATTTTATCAAAGTCATCATCACTGTCAAAGATTTGACTGTTTTCGGTATCTGTCACTTTGTTTTTCTTTATAGTGCTAACATGTTTCCTCTTCAGCTCAACAGTGTTGTTCATGTCATCTGTAATACTCTCTGAGAAAGTGTGGATTTTTTGGACCATATGAGTGCCATAATTAGCAGTCTGTTGTTCTTTATTTGTTGTTGGTGTTGCATCAACATGGTTTTGGTCAGCAGTGGCAGTCTGTAGAAATGTTTTCCTTCTACATACAGGTTTTCTTTCAGGGCTTTCTCGTACAAATGAATTCTCTGAGCTCTTTGCTGACTCATGACGAAGATTTGGATCAGATTTTGCACTATTGGGTGCAGTGGGAATATTGGCAGGCAGTGGCATTGGTGGTCTTTTTTGTACTCTGAACATATCTCTAATATTTTGTTTCGTTGAAGTATCTAGATTTTCATATAAGGGCGTATTATGATTGATTAGTTTTATTTGGCTCATTGGCCTAACCTTGTTTGTTATCCTTTTAATTAAATATTTTCTTGTTGGACTTTTGGAGTCTGTTGGAGATGTTTGCTTTCCACTAATCACTGGGAAGATTTTTGTTGAAGGAGTATTCATGTGCTGAAAATTCCCTCCATATGTATATGGTAATTCTTCATAATGCTCTTCATTCTCATCTTCATATCTTGTATTGGTTGGCATCGGTTGGTTTGTAAATGAGGAATCTGAAGTGACCTCACCCTTGTCTGCCAATATGATACCAGCCCTACTTTTGTCAGGTGAATTTTCATCATAGCTATTTTCATATTGTGTTGGCTGGTTTCTGATATTTTCTTCTTCTTCATTATGCAGTTCTTCTTTCAATTCCCTTGATTCTTCTTCAGAAAAATCAGAACTTTCGGAATCGGAGTCAGAGTCTTTGTATTTATAAGGTAATATTATTTCTCCATTGTTAATGTTTAAATTGAAGTATGTTTTGTTAGTTTTTGTAAATTGAGAATCTGAATTTTCTTGGTGGGCAGTGACCTTATCCTTGTTAGGCAATATAGTATCAGTGTCTCTTTTGTCACTTTTCTCATTCCTGTCTGAATCTTCAGATTCAGAATCTGCAATTCTCAATGTGTCATAAATGGACTTGGGTTCATATTTTTCAGTAGTATCTGAAGAATGTGGGTATATCACTTCATATTGTGTGGTGTTTGAACCTGAGTCAGAATCTAATTGTGAGGAACAATTAGAATCCGAGTCTGCATCTTTTAGAGAATCTTGATGTGGTAATAATATGTCTCCATTATTTTCTTTTTCATTGTTTGAGAACTTATATTGATCATATTTCGCAAGGGCCTTGCTGTTTTCAGCAAATATGATATCAAATTCACTTTTGTCAGCTGAAGTGTCATCATAGCTATCTGAATCTTCAGAATCATTTGGAGATATTACTTCTCTGCTATTTTTGCTTACATGGTCATCTGTGACTATTGATAATAAGTCCATGGACGCACCATGCCTCTCACTTTGATCAGAGACTGAAGGTTCAGTTGCTGTATCTGACACAAAATTTGTTCTTTTATCAACTGTTTGTACATACTTCATTTGATACATATATGGTAAACTGTCTTCATCACCATGGCTTGAAGGATTCAAGATGTCATTTCGATTGTTTAGAGCAATGTAATCAGTTGTGATGATTGATTGTAAGTCAACATGATCATTTGGGTTCTCACTTTCATCCCTTGAAGGTGGTTCTGCAGCTACACTTGTGACCCATTCTTCTGTTCTGTCTATTCTAGAACAAACCATCTTTGATTCTTCTCTCTTAATGTTAATGTAGGTAGACTCTGGAGAAATAGGTTGTACACACCTTTGAGTTATGCATCCTGCAGTTTGTTTTCCATTTGTGATCTTACATTTTAATTCTGTCACTTCATTTGTCGGTTCAATGGATTCTGACTTTTGTTTAATGTCCTGTCTTACCAATGGTTGTACTTTAGTATTACTTTCATCAGTATCACAAATTTCATCGAATTTATTTTGATAATGTATTATTTTATTGTTATTTCCATTTATATATATATTATATATTTTGGGGCGACGTACAACTTGAGAATCAGGAATAGCTTTGTCACCACTGTCATTTGATTTACTTGTATCTTTTTGGTTTGTGTCACCATTGTCATGTGATTCACTTGTGGCTTTTTTGTTTATGTCACCATTGTCATTCAATTTACTTGCTTCTGTTTTGCTTGTAAGTCTTTTTGTGAAAACCTCTAATATTGGTTTTCCAATATATCCAACCATGTTTAAAATGTTATGTGCCACAACAAAAATCGCATCTACTACCCCACGCCACATAATGAATCTGCAAAATCAAGGATGGTATTATTGAAGAGATTTTCAAAAAATGATTAAATTTAATTCAATCCTTCCCCTGTCAAAGGAAAGAGATTATGAATTATTACTGATTTGTCTTAACTAGCAGGTTATCCATTGAGAGCATATCCTTGGGTATACAACATGGTTAGACATTAAAATCACAAAAACCTGAGATTAACATATATTATTGAATGACAGTAAATATTCAAAGAGCAAATTGAATGTAAAGTTAATAGATGTAATCACATATTACTGCCTACTTTAAGTTTTCTGAATTTTGTTGAAATCGAGCATAAGTGATCTTTTATACTTCCTTGTTTTTTTCTTGCTATAAAATATCTTATACCTCTGATGACGTTATAAGTATGATTGTACATATTCATCTTAAACCTTTGATCCCACTGCATCTTATATCTATTTAAGTGAGTTATTTACCTGGATGGTCAAAAATAATGGTCTTAAAAACATTCGAAAAAACAAAATGTTGACATTACTCACCTTTATGCTGACGTATTCAATGTTAATTCGCCTGTTTTATGCGAGTGATACTAGCTCAATTTCCAAAACATAGATTCATAACGTTTGTGTAGTTAATGCATAGTTCATTTCATAACATATTTATTCATATCTCATTGTTTTAGCCAAAATGTCCCATAAGGTGTAAGATATGTGCTGCCATTTATGAAATCGTCAGATAATTCCCATTTTTACTTGTTTAGGTCATAGTGATTTTATAGTGTTTTATATCCCCGTTGATGTCAAAAGACGTAAAATTCAAGTATTTTATTTGGACAAGTAATATTGCAAGCTTTTTGCTTCTATTCATTCAAGGTTGTTTATGAAAATTCAGGGTCTTCCCCTTTAAAGTACAACTTGAAGGTTTTACATTTTCATACCAAATTTTTGTAAACACTTCTATATGTCCAACAGATTTTATATTATATTTATGTTACTTCATAAAATGAATTACTTAATATATGTTACAATGTTATGATGGAAATAGATTTCCATATACTAAATAGAATGCATCAATCCATTCAGATTTAAAATAAGCTGTTAAATTGGTTGCTCTTATCTCTGATTCTTGCTTTAAATGATATGAAGATGTCCTAACATCTTTGGTACTTTTTTGACCCAAGGGCTAGCCTCTGGGAAAAGACCAATATCGTGCATTATGTAACAAGCCAGATACCGATAAAGAAAAAGTATCTTAATTCAATGTTATATTTGATCAATGAACTTAAGCTCTACCAACTGAGGTACCTTAAATTCAGTTAGTGTAGCTGTCAAATGGGTATCCTATCATATTTCTTAAAAACTGAAAGCTTGATATAAATGTGCTTTATGTTGTATCTGCACAACTGATACAAATATTTTATTGGAAATGAAATAATTTAAAAGATGTCAGTATGATATACCACAAATGTAGTCTTAGTGCTATAAAATTCATTGAAATTATTTGTAGGATAATTGACTTTTTGGTTTAGCTCAGTAACAGGTGGTTTACAATCACTTATACAGCAGACTAAAGTAGAAAAATTACAACACCCATTATTTAGTAATAAGTCCTTTCAGAGGATGAAATCATTTTGAATTTACTAGTAACTGTGCCAAATGTAATAGATAAGTGTGTGTCCAGTGAGGGTTGACTCCCAGCATTCTTTCTCAATCTTCTTTTGACCGGCATTAACCATATTGGTAATGATATTTCAATATTGTTCATCTCCAAACCAATCATTCAGTTGGGTGATGAACATTATACATGTAGTAATATTATTACCAATTCAGTCCATGGCAATCAAAGAAAGTTTGTTAATGAATTCTGGTAGCAAATCCTCCCTTGTATGTATCTAGCCAAACACTGAACTTTGATTTACAATGCCATTTTAAACTTATTTCATGAATTCTGAGTTGAAAACACTTCATATTATTAGAAAATGTTACCTCAAGAGAAAAATGAAAGTACCGAAACAAGTTAGTGTGGCAAGCTATGACCTTTCTTACTCGCCATTAAATTTTAAACTCAAAGCACCATTTAGGAATATAACAGTACCTAAATGCTCAGTTGATACATATAATTTGATTGTATTAATATTTAGTAATCAAAAGCAACCCTTTACATTTTAAAACCTCTTCTGTTTCTAGGAATATATGGGTTAATTTGACCAAAAATGGAGAATAGACGAGTTGCCAACTGGTGACATTCGTTCAGTGACAACACTTCACTTCTCAGTAATCTTGAAAACTTGTTTTTCTTTAATTCAAGTTGAATTTTATCTCTATTCATCTTCATTGTTTAGTATAGATAAACAGATATATTTATAGACAGTCGGAACGTTGCTAGACATACTCATTTGGCTCAGTGTCCTACAGTTGCTGGAACCCCTTATTCAGTTCACTCATGCATTGTACATAAGGCAAGGTGCATCATCTTTTTCATAGTTCAATAAAGAAGTACTTTGGTAAGGGAATTTAACATCTGAATTGGAGAAAAATAAGAGGATTTTTAGAAAATGTTGTGGTAATCCTGTATAGATGTTTGCCTAAAATAAGTTCTCTGTACTGCATTTTACATGGAACTGCTTACGTCTATTAAGTGACTTTGAAGTAGTTTAAGTGAACAGTTTAAGAAACTTTAGGAAGTCATGTATCCATGTTTCATTTTACATTTTTATTATCCAAATCAAACCATTTAAAATTATGAATTGCAATTGGTTTACAGTTCAGCAAAGTTCCATTGTTAATAATCAAATGCCATTTGATTTTGTTTGGAATATAACTATCAGTTGAAACTATTGGTGAAGATATTTGTACATTAGGACCACCTTTTAGAGATAATATACAAGGAGTGATCAATAAGTAATAGACCCTTTTTTACAAAGGTGGTTTTTATTGACCAATCTCTTACTGCATGTAGGTAAGATCATACTAGTAATTGATCTCACACATTCAAAATATACCATGAATTATGTTAGACCTGCTTCAGGCCATTGTGACCCCCTTACACACCCCACCCCACAAGCCAGATGTGAATTGGAAGTAGGAAGGATAGGGGGCATAGACTTAATGCCAACCCTTTATCTTGAGAATTCCTGTGTAAATAATATACTTTGCTTGGTACAAAAATAAAACTGATTTCCCAATACAGCAAGGACTAATTGAGCTCTTGTGTCTTTTACTCCCATCGTGGTAAGCCACGCCCTCTCCATCTCTATCCTTCTGGATATCTGCGATGCAACAGAGAGAGATGCTATGAGTATCAGATTGCTTTTACTCAGGATGTGATTGAATCTCAAAAACATATTTCTGATGAACATATAAGCCTCTTACACTCTATTTTTAAGTTTCTTGATTATTTGTTTTATTATTAATTGCAGGTAGCTATCTTAAAAAATACTATGTCTGAACTAAAACATTTAGGAGCATTTATTAAAAGTTTTGCACTTAATTTTACACATAATCTCAATTTTGACCATAGGAAATTGATAAATGTATAATTCAGTGTGAAAGTTTTGAGACATTACATTATACAATCGTCATGTACAAAATGAAACATCATGTACTAATATGGTAGGTTAAGTATATTAATTTGAAGTGCAACAAGTAGCAAAAATGACAAATAATGTAGTAGCATTTCAGGTAATGTGGATGGGTCTTATCAAAATCATGTTCAACAAGAAATCCTGATTGGTCAGATCTTGACAGGTGACTGGTACAATGGTATCTGGGGCCTGACCTGTTTCTTAAAGAATATGTGATTTGAGACAGTATTGCTCGATGACAAGGAGTTATCTCAAGTGGAAGCTTCGTCTAAAGTCCTGTGACTTTATCGCAATATCTGTCATTCATATTTGCATTCTACTCAATTTATTTCTTTACAGTATTTGAGTTGCATAGTTCTATCGCTATCAGGGGACTTTGAGCCAAGTTGATAACATACTGGACCAGTCCAGATAACACTATAGGGATCACAGACCCTTGTTTCAAACCCTAAAATCCTTAATCTGTGTGATAAGAAGCCACAAGTAATGTGTGAGAGACTCGTAGAGATAGGCCCCATTATGGGCTCGTCCCGAAGCCACATTGTCCAACACTACTTGAAAGTGCAGCCATCTGATTGGTCGACACCTAGCCTCTCACCCCTATATATGATATTGAGCAGTGTGTAGATATCATGAGTAGCTGACACACAGCAAGCCAGTCAGTCAGACAAGAGGAACAACCTAGATGAGCATCACCTTGGACCTACAGACAAGAATACCTGGGATCCACCCCCTTGGGATCTCAATACAGTGATACAATAGTCACTATCATGTGTACAAAAGAGGACAATATAGACACATATAAATTCTACAGGACATTTGCTAGAGGTGTTGCGAAGATACTGCTCAATTTATGCTCATATATAGGGGTGTTTATTGCGATAGTAGTTTGGTGGGCGTCACTAATCAAGATGGCTGCCATGTCCAGTTGCGCTGGAAGGTTTGGTCTAAGCATACATTTATTGCCAGATCTAACTCTTCCAGCTCAGCTTGACAGGTCTTTACACACAATTACAGGTGGAATGTATGACACAGGTAAATCACAGGTAAATCTAAGGTGAACAGGTAAATTTTGGGCAATAGTATAACAAGTAACAAGTAAACAGGTTCATCTGAACAATTAAAGATGGCACTACTGTTAAAACTTGAAGCATCATTTAAAAAGTATCAATTAAATCCAATATTTCAGTTAGTCAATTCAAATTAATGCAGGAACAACCAAAAGTAATTTATATTAAGACAAATCAAAAATTTTATCTGAATTCAAATGAAATGACAGTGCTCAAATCATATTATCAAAATTACTCATTATACAAATTTGACGCTTAAATGTGGTGGTATTAGTCATTTATCATCTTGTTAGATTTGATAATATTAGATGAATCATTCAAGAATTAGGTAACTCAACATTGGTAAGTTATATGGCATGAAAATAAGGGATTTTAACACTATTAATTCACAAAATTAATTTAGATTGCATCATTGTATGCAGTTAAAAAGCAAAAAGTGTCAAGAGTAGCAAATTATTTCAAATGTCAGCTTTGTACATTCTAGGGGTGGGGCTTGACACGATATATTGTTACTGATTAACTTGCGATTTTCAGAATTTGTAGCTATAATAGTTTGATCTAAAAACGTCTTAAAATTAACAAATAAAAATGGCGATCTTTGTACATATTTAATATTATCAGTTGACTCGGTGCTTGTTGCTAACGATCAAATTCAAAAGAGACACTTTCTCAATGTGGTCAGAGTCTAATTCGGTTCACGAAATAGCTAAATATTGTCTAGAATTAATTAGTCTGAGAGTTAAACATTTCAGTTTAAGCACAGGAATTCACTTGAGGCTTTCACTTGGATATCATTAAAAAGTGAAATATTAGTCCCCTTTTGGATGCAACTTGAACTTTGCTATTGGTTTTTAAACTTAATGACATGAAATTTTAATTTATGACTCCCACCTCTAATTTTTAACTCCGATAAGATTAAATTATCACATCTTACTAATATAACATTTATCAAGAGTTATTAAGAATGATTTTAAGATATATGTTCATACTGGGTGAATTCTAGAGTAAACACTTTGTTAACTTTTCAAGACATTTTTAAACAAATTATGACATGGGATTGTGAACTGGGACCCTGTAATCAATCACCAGTTAATGGCTTGTATTGGTAAAATTCAATTTTTCAATTGTGTTCTAAGATAGATATCAATGAAGTACGTGGGCTAACATTTTTGAATGGCCTCAGATATCATTTAGATTACAACGAACATTGAAAAGCATATTCTGAGAAATTCTATTTTGAGAAGTAAGATAGTAATTGATAAAGGGGTAACTGATTTTTTTATATTTATTTATCAAGTTATAGAGCTAGGATCCAGTAGGAGCAAACAAACATGTTCTTAGTAGAGGACTGAAGTGATATATGGTTTTAAGGATATTAGCATACTAGACCCTTATGTGTACAACAGTCAATGGAGTTAACACTAATACCAACAAAGCAAACAATGCGTATTTAACCTCATGATTACTCTAGGCTTTTATGTGCATTATAGTTGGGAATATCATTTAACGAACATATGTCTAACAGGTAGATTACCTTTCACTTGCCATTAAAGTTAGACTACATAGTGGACTACATTGTGGCTTCGGTACACATGTTAATCTAAGCAGTGAGATTTTGAATTCGCATTTTGGTTTCTTTTTACTAACTTGAAATTTAGGATTCATTTAAAATCATAGATTGGATGAAGGAAGGATACATAGTGAACTTTGATAGGTTTGATGAATTTTGAATGATTTTGAATGTTTTTTTTCATTAGTAAGTAAGGCAGGTTTTATATTTGACTTACATTCAGAATTGAGCAGTTATACAATATTGATTTCGGAAGATTTGAATAATTTTTATTGATTTACACTCTTAAGTTAGATTTAGATTTAGCTAAAAAAATTATAGACTTTGGAACATAAGTTAAAACATGAGAATTATAAATGGTTTTGAGCTGAGCGTACATCGAATTGTTTGCTTAGGTTGATATGTCATATTTGACTAGGGGTACAAATCCTTCACAGGTCTGTGGCCTATATCAGGTACTTCAGTGTCAAGTGATTCAAATTTACACGGCACAACACATGCTTCAAATCTAACAGCTATTGTTTCTGAACTAGTTAGAAGAATCACATGACCTAATTTAAGCCAATCAGATCAAAGGTCTTGTGATATGTGATAAGCGGTAAGGAGTGTTGAGTGTAATCTCAAGATTGAAGGTAGGAGTGGCAAATGACATGGGACAGAATTTACCGACTTTGAGTTAACTTTGTTCAATTCAGTTCAGATAGATTTGTGTCTCGGGGACATTGGTTCACTTTGACTGATAACACTAAGATTATTGTAGAATTGAAGATATGGAAGTTCATGTAGTTTGTTGGTATTTTGAACTATGACTTGGTGTAGCATGGTCACAGTGGAATTCAAGCTATTGGTGAGATAAGTACCATATATGATAGGAGTTTTCTATTGGAACATTGAATAATAGATAAAGATATAACATATAACCGAGCATTTACTGATATTAAGATATTGCCTGATGCTGATATTGATATTATTGAATTATTCTGGTCTTACTTTCTCTTTCAGTATTGCAACTTTTTAATTCTTTGACAAATTTTATCTGTAAACTGTAGACTTCTACCTGTTTAACTTATAAATGTAACCTGTGATTGAATTCAATACATATAAGATGCTGGATATCGCAAGCACTGGTAGGGCAGTGGAGAAGTCTTTATCTCGAATCGTTATATTAACAGATGAGATTCAACTCCTCCAACTGCCAAACCAATGCACATACAACAACCAGGAGCATCTTACACAACAGGGAGCAGCACAAACAAAATGGAGCAACTGAAATATCATGTTTATCACATTATTCAACAAGATTTGGACACCAAGCAAATAGTGGACATTTTATCAAGTTTGTCTGTTATGGACATTACATTATCTATTACAGATTTTTTTCAATCTTTACAATATCAAAATAAACCTCTCACTTGGGGTATTTAAAGTATATATTTGTTAATAACTTCTGGTATGCGGTTACTTTTGTATTGTACTGTAATATAGAGAAAAGCTGCAATTGTAATTTCATGTAACCGCAAAATGAAACTGTCTGGTTTTTACATGTAGGTTGATTGTTCAATATCTAGACTTGATTGCGAATTAGCCGATATATTGAATCAAATATGAACATTTCAGTTACGAGGGTCCAAAGTACTATATTTTGGAGCACACTTATCTTGTTCAAATATGGCACTCAAGATACTGGTATACTCAACATGCATGTAGATAGAGGACAAATTACTTGTACATGTATATTTTGGGCTTAATAAATGTTTGAAACAAAACTTGTATGTTTGTGTGGTTGAATGTGTAGTATGGTAGCAGTATTGTACTCTCTTTTGTCTATATTGTACTTTCTTCTTTCCATATTGTACTCTCTTGTTGTAAAGATTGTGCAACCCCCTGTATAATTCCCACTTATGTTGAGGCTATGTAATCCCTCAATAAAGTAGCCCATCAACCTTATCCCAGTGTCTCCTTAAGGAGAAGTTATTTGTCCAAATTATATATGTCCCCAACTTTGAGACTTCAACCTGTGTCCAAAGCTCTCAATATAGAACACAGAACTAACTGTGATGTGTGCTTTACTGGTATTTATATTTTCTTTGTTTGCCTAATTTTTCTCTAATATTACTTTATTCAAAAATCTGAAGTCCCTACAGCTCTAGTTCTTTACAATGAATATTAAAAAAATGTCCAATAAAATAAAACATACTAAAGTACATCTTAAATTCTGTGTATATTGTATCGTATATCAGTCAGTCATTCTGTGAATATTACAGGTATATGTTTATATTAGAATAGCAAAATGATTTTACTGAAAGGCATTATTCAGAGGAGCTTATTTTTTAGGAAAGTTTCCTAAGGGGGACATAACTAAATGCTATAAAATGCATTTTCCCATACAAATGATCTGTCTTTTTGAGAAAATTATGATTTGTGTCCATGTTTAACTATCATGCAATCATAACCAAGTATGTCCTCTGTCATTCAATAAAGTTTCAGTCAAAACTCCCCACGAAAATCAGAAGATCTTACCTGTTGAATATGCCATCAATAGAAAATGTCACAAATTGTCATTATGATATTGAGAGATGGAAAAGGGTCAAATTTTTCAAAGAAAATGCACCTAATCATATCAAATCACGTGTTGGGACTAGACCAAAATCAAACCACTTGTGATGCTGATGTAATTACAATAACTTGACTATATTCCAGAAAATATGTCCAGTAAAGTAAAATATTATCTGTTAACACAAAAAAATATTTAACTTTTTGTGATTTTATAATATGGGGTCTTTGGGGAATCTACTCTATCTAGAAGTCAAACCACATTTCTAGATGTAATTTTACATGAAGACTTAAAATATGATATCATTTGACTAAACTTTGAATATACAATATAAATCAAGATTATTTCTACATCTTGCATCAAGTCGATATTTTGGCAGTCATGTCAGATTTTTATCATTTCAATATAAAGATGTCACTGTAAATAGACATCAAGTCTGTGACAGTTGGGGTTTATCCAGGGCCGGGGTATGCTTTATAAGGTGATTGTGACCAAAGAGGTTTTGGCATTCCATCTATCTATCTGAGGGTGCCCTTTATTACTATATTATTATAGTCACTGCCACTGATCACTGATGTTAATATCATCTCATTATTAAAGAGATTAAAAATCAAAAAGTCTATTTCTAGAACTAGGTCCGTTTGACTTCTATTACCAAAATATATTAGATAGGTGAATGAAAGTATTTTCTTCAATATAAATCACATCACTATTTATCTCATAAAATGCATATTGATCTCATAGTCAAATTAAATAAAATCCCCCAATATAAATCAATCATAGTGTTGTTTGATGATATAAATATTTTTTTAATGCAACCTAGCTACAGAATTGTTCAGGAAGTTGTAAAAAATATATATCTTGTATTGACACTCTGATGTCATAAAATGACATAAGCGTGTACCTAAACTACTGAATTTATAGTTCAATAAGTACATTTACAAGGAAAACACTTTTTACCTTCGTTATATCAACCGCTACAAGTGTAATAACCAGCGCTTTAGAAGTGTCAAGGCAATTCTTTTTATTTCTATTGAGTTATATCATATGCACATAATAAGCAGATTTAGTCTAATTAGATATATAACTAAAATCCTTTATCAGAGAGCACTCATATCTCCTAATACCCATCCTTGTTCCAAGGGTATTTTACTTTTTCTGATCTGGATTCTGATCCTGAAGGATGCACAATAGTCAGATTCTTATATTGGAATGACACGTGTTCATTTTAACAAAGGACGTACAGGGATTGAGACTATTCACATCATGATATAAGCCTGTTTAGATTTAGGAGATGCTGGGTAAATTATGGACAGAAGTTTTATCATATTTACAGTAAAGTTGACATTTTATTCACTTTGTTACCTGCTCTTAATTTGCTTATATATATAATCGTATATTCCCTGTGGTCAGGAGAAAAGGATGACTACAAAATTGATGACATTATAGAAAAAGAATGACACCAGTTGAAAAAGTATGACACTAGTAATAAAAAGATGACACTGATGAATTAGCAAAAAAGGATGAAACTGTCGTAAAAGTGCATGACATCATGACATATTCATCATGTAAATTTCACATCAAGTTTGGTTATTTTTTCTGTGAAAGTGTAATGCTTATTGTATGCTTAACAAATTATCTGAAAACTTGATATTGTTAAGTGAACACAAAATAAAATTGAGATGAATATCTATTTAATAAAATATTACACCTTCTAATGCTGTAATAACTTGATCTTCAATAGTTGGTACCATCTTTCGAATTTCATGACACATATACACCACATTTAATTGCTCTTCTCTGTAGACCATGTTTTAGTTATTTTCTTCCTCAAAATATGTTTATTGAACTCTAATTTGAGTGTGAATTGAATTGGAGTGATCACCTTTCATCTTTCGACTTCTGATGTTACCATATTGCAACCAGTTCTCCCCCCCTGGTTTATTTTAGTAAATCATACCAAACAGAACTAAGTGCCATGAAGAATTTACCCTTTGCATTCGTTTGACTACACTTCTTAAAAGAGAGCTTCGTCTTGTAGTTTAACTAGACTCTGCACGCAGGGTATGAAGAATTATAGGATGAGGCCTATAGGATACAAGCATTATTAGACAACCATCCATTCAACATATCGAAGTTTCACTGAAATTACTCCATGATTCTATCTTAAAAAAAATCATTATCTAACAAACAAGAAATCAATCAAACAAACAAACGAACAAATAAACAAACTTGTAATATGTAATTTTTAATAGCCTAAAATCTTAATAATTTCTCTTTATATTACAGATCTACCCAAAAGACTTGGAATGCATCTCATCTATGGTGACTTTTGAGCACCTCTACCTTATGTGCCAAAATATCAGTGTACCGTCTCCTACAGGGCTTAGGTATGATATTGTATAATTAGGAAAATCAGGTTTACGTTTATGTACATTACATTACACTATGAGCACATTACTAGTATTTTTATCTAAAAGATAGAAGTTTTTGTTAATGGTCTGTGGCATTTTTGGATGTACTCGTATATTAAAAAAGATTTATAATTTTTCTTTGTTTTCTATTTGTTACAATGAGTGTAGATTCATTCATTCTTATCAAATGCATATTCATTTGAAAGTTTGATTTCTTAAATCAATTTAATTTGCTTATATATGTTTTAATGAATATGAAAGGCTGTTTTTTGTTTGTTTTTTTTTCAAATATAGTTTATTCCAATTTAGGTTTTTACGATACAGAAATACAATGATACAATTAATTACAATAATGTATAATGAGTTATGTTTTAATCATTTTCCATTTGTTTTTAAAAAATACATTTTTACGAGTACAGATTTCAAAATTTAAAGTTTTAATAGTGCCTTCAAAATTACGCTTAATACCATTATTCAGTTCTTGAATATATGTTTTATATATAACAAATGACACAATACTTATAAAATAGTTTAAAAATTCAGTATGTTTGTCATTTCCATTGTAACCAATTATCAATTTTCTGTAAGTTACTCTTAACCCTGAGATATTATAAATATGTTTCCAAATGTTTTGAGAATATGAGCATGAAAATAACAAATGTTTCAAGGTACATAATTCATTACATAAACTACATTTGTAGGTTTCACTTTTACCAAATATATATAAATCACTAAGGCTAGGAAGAATATTGTTGATTATTTTAAAGTTGAAATTACCTATTTTCTTTTCTTTACAACTTATTTTTGTAGAGAAAAAGTTTTGCCAATTTATTTCATCATTGGCTTCATAGCAAAACTCTTGTTCCCATTTCCTTTTCATAAACCATTTTTCCGATCGTTTGTTTTTTAATATCTCATAAAAGAATTTGGATTTCTGATTATTCACAGTGATAATCACATTATTTATATTAAATTTAAAAGTATTATGAATATTTGTATACTTGACAGATTCTAAATTGAATCTTTCTTTCAGTGTGCCCGTGGCTGATAAAACTCTGTAATATTCAGATATCCAATTTTGTTTATTTACAAGTTTTTGATATAACATATTAACATCAAGGAACCTGTTCTGAATTATCAAGTCTTTTATGTATATAATTCCACTTTTGATCCATGATTCAAAGAAAATTGGTTTATTTTTGACGGTGAATAATTTGTTTCCCCATATAACCTCTTGCAAGAGTTCATGTTGCTTCATATCTCTTATATTTTTGATGTATTTACATAAACAATGTGCTTCTAGCACTTGTTGATAAAAAAGTGGAATATTTTCAAATTCTTTGAATCTAGTATCATTTATCTTGAGTAATACATCTATATTTGGAAGAAATTTATTGAAATAGAAGTAAGGGATTTTATTGTACATGTTTTGATTATGCAAACGGGGGATCCATGCTGCTTTAAGTGCATGTATTTGAGACTCTAAGTCAATCATATTTATTCCACCCTTATTAATATTATTTATGATTATAGATCTTCTTATTTTGTCCTTTTTTCCATCCCATAGAAATTTAAATACAAGATTGTTTACTTTTTTTATAATCTCATGTGGCACAGATAATACTGATGCTGCATAAATTAATTTTGGAATTGCCAGTGATTTAATCACTGTAACTTTGCCAAAAAGTGTTAAGTATCGGTTCTTCCAGCTGTCTAATATTTTTTCTACCTTTTTTACTCTATCTTCCCAGTTTAATTCATAACATCTTTGTTTGTTGTGTCCTAAAAAGATTCCTAAATATTTGATTGGTTCATCAGTAAAAGTTATATTTTCACATTTCTTTTCAAAGTCCTTATTTTTTCCAAGCCAAATGCCTTCAGTTTTTTCTATGTTTAACTTCAGACCAGAAAATTTTGAGAAATTGGAAATAGTATTAAGAGCATTTTTCAATGACTCTTTATCTTTAATGAAAAGTGAAGTATCGTCCGCATATTGGGACATCTTATATTCTTTACCATCAACAGTTATACCTGATATATCATTATTTTGTTGAATTGCTAAGTTCATAACTTCGCAACATAAAATAAATGCCATTGCGGAAACGGGGCAGCCCTGCCGACATGAGCGTTCAACATCAATATTTTTTGATAACCATCCATTTTGCTTAATGTTTAAGAAAGGTTTTTCGTATAAAAGTTTGAGCCATTTGATAATCTTATCACTGAATTTAAATTTTTTCAACGTTTCATACATAAAATTCCACTCTATACTATCAAACGCTTTTTGGAAGTCAAGAAAGATTATAGCGCCACCTATCTGATTTTGATTTTCAAAATATTCAAATACGTCTAATACCAGTCGGCTACTATTTCCTATAAAATGACCATTAATATAAGCCGTTTGTTGCATACCAATTAATTTACCTATAACCTTTTGAAGTCTTTTTGCCAAGATAAAAGCTAAAATCTTATAATCTGTATTAGATAATGATATTGGACGATGATTTTTTAATAGTTCACGGTCTCCTTTTTTGAATAACAAAGATATGATAATTTTACGAAATGATGTTGGTAAGATTCCAATTTCATATGACTCATTAATTGCTTCTATAACATAAATATGTATATCTTTCCAAAAGCATTTATAGAAGTCAGTGGTTAAACCATCTGATCCTGGGGAAATATCTTTTTTCATACTGGAAATAACAGGTAAACACTCACTATTATTGATAACACCTTCAAGGATGTCATTATCTTGTTTATCTAATGTATTAGGAAAGTTAATAGAATTTAAATAATTTTTTATTACTTTATTGGTTGGTTGGGATTTTGATCTATATAATTCGCTATAGAATTTAATTTCTTCTTTCAAAATATCCTCATCTAATCTAAGTATACCATTTTCTGATTTCAATGATGTAATTGTATTATTTGCCTGACGTGCTTTTTCTAAGTTCAGAAAATATTTTGAGTTTTTATCTCCAAATTCTATTTCTTGCTCTTTTGACCTTAAGATGGCACCCTTTGTTTTGCTTTCAAGGTCTTTTTCAAAAATAGATAAAATTTCAAGCTCTCTAGCTTTTGTAGTGTCAGAAGTATGATCACTACTCTGTATTAAATCAAGCTCTTTATTTAGAACATGTAATTTTTTCTTTGAAATTGAACATTTTTTGATTGAGAATTGAATTGCAAATTCTTTAATTTTGACTTTCAAAAATTCCCATTTTAATTGTTTTGAGTTAATCTGGTTTAATTCATGTTCATTTATATTTCTAATCAACCCTTTTACTTCGTGTACAAAAGTGCTATCAAGTAAAAGAGAATTATTGAATTTCCAATAACCAGGACCACGCATATTTTTACTTGTATCTAACTTCATCATGAGACATTTATGATCTGACATTGGATAGTGATGCTTAGTTCTTGATATAACTTTGAATTGAGCATCTTTATTATATAATATGTAATCAATTCTTGATTTAGCATTTTTTCCTTTTGATATACATGTATAGCCAAAATGCTTAAATTCATCATTGACATTGAGATATCTTATCAGGTTTTCTAATTTTAATCTGCTATTGTCAGTTTCTATTGTCTTTGGAAATTTGTCATCTTTGGTAAGATAACAATTTAAATCACCTGCTACTATAATGTTGTTGTTAAATGTTGCAAATTGTATGATCTTTTTAGACATTTGTGTAAAAAATTCTGCCCTACCAGTATTTGAATTTGGTGCATACATATTAACAAATGTAAATAAATTATCATTAATTTTCACATTGATAAGTAACGACCGTGCATCAGCACTTTTGAATATGAAAGGCTGTTAAGTCTTGAATCTGTCTTGAATTTATAGAAATGGAGGCTCTTCATCATCGCACCTTTCACATGATTCATTGGGACGCAACATGCCAACTGAACCCAGTATTAGTCAAGTACCATTCGCATTTGATCTCATTGGAATTTTACCAAAGTGCCAACAAGTGGAGGTGTTACTCTCAACATTAATACCAGGTAATCAAGTATAATCAATGTGCTAAATAAAGATAGATATGTTTATTAGAAATGTCATGTTTCAGAATTATGTCATATTTTAGAATAAGGAAATTAGGAATCTCTAGAGATGAGTTTATATATACTTAGTGCACAACGATTATAAGTTACTTTGATTTACAGTAGCAGACCAGAAAGATGAAATATCCCAACTTCCACCACCTAACAATATTTTGTTTGCATTAATGGTAGAAGCCCTATCTGAAATACATGATAGGTAAGTTTAAATAAAGAATAGTGAACCATACTATCGCATGTACCGTAATAGTGTTACATTCTATTAGAAAAAATGTCACCATCTTTTATTGACTCTTTAGATGTCATGACCTGACATATTAGTCATTACAAAATAAATACATTGTACTACACTACACTACACTACACGAAGTTGTTATTTACATCTTTTAGAGAAATTCACCTCTCTGAACCAGAGCACCAACAATTTCTGCAGTTGCTCGGCAACAGACAGAGAGATTTGGATGAATATCCTCTTCCATTCCCAATGCCGTCTGCTGTTGATGTAGTTCCTGAAGTTGACACTAGGCGGCAGTTGAGTAGTGACTCTTTACAGAGCCAGAGTACTATGATCACAATGTTATCACAATCCCAGAGCTCAAAATCATTCGAAAAACAGGATACACCACAAGGAAATTATGGAGCTGGAGTCAACCCAGGCATTAGTGAAGCTCAAGAGAAAGAGACAAGTGTTAGTTGGAGATGCTTTGTGAAATCAATATCACCTCAACAAGTGATTTTGATGTTCATACCAGCCAGTTATGATGACCTGCTGTGTTTAATGGAGTCAAAAGAACAATCAAATGAAGATGTTATTGTCTTAGGGAAAGATCAAACCTCGCAACGGACAGGAAGTGATTCATCAACAAGGGAGACATCTATTAGCAAAGATAATCTGACAAATGAACATATTGAGAATGTCACGAGTGATGAAGCAGGGCTCAGAGACATAGAAGCTGTATTAAGTCAGGGAGAATCAATCATAAAAAATGAACATGAAAAGCCGGTTATAGAAAAACTTGACTTGGAAAAGAAAGCAGAGTGTAAGGCTAGTGTGACATTACCCGTATATTTTTACAACTGTTCGCTGAACAATATAACTGAACATTTAGTGAACAGGTGGAGTTATGAACCACCTGATGATATTTTTCAAGATCTCCGTTTTGAAAATGAAACATTGAACAATATGACAGACAATAGATCCAGTGAGGAACAACAAAGTTCTACCAGTAGTAAGTCTGAGACACCAAGAACTGAAGAATTACCAAATAAAAAGCCTGAGACACCAAGGCGGCTCTACCAAAGACAAGAATCATTCAGGTCACACCTGAGAAAAGCCAGTGAATTGGACAGCAGTGATTATGATTTGAGTGGTACATTTAAAGCAAGATCCTTTGCCAGAGACAGGACAACATCAGAGCAAGTTTTCGGGGACAACATAGAACTACAACAACATTGTATGATGGTATCAGAATCCTACTATAAAAGTTTTGTAACAGGTATGTATACCTTTGGTATGTTATTAGAAATGTCAAAATGATTCACACCTGACATGCATTTCACAGGCCTGTCAACTGTCCCGTAATTTGCATATTTGTCACGCATTTGCTGAAGAATTTGAAGTCACGCCAGTTATTTTTGCGTGACAGAAAATGTCACGCAAATACGCATTTTACCTGGTAATTGTCAAGCAAAAATATTTCTGTAGAAAAATTTCCAAAAAAGTTCGTCTACACAGCAAAAATATGAACGCCGAAAAAAAACGTACGCATTTTGTTCGGAATTTTCACGCGAATTACGTATATGTTACGCATTCCGTTCGAAATATTTCGTAAAATTTGGATCAAGGTGTTCAGATTTGGACCAAGGTGTCCACATTTTGAGGGGAGGTGTTCAACATTTCCAAGTCACTCATGTTAGGTGTTCCCAAGTTGACAGGCCTGATTTCAATTCACAAGAGGGCATTTACAGTTGAAATGTATGAATTTCTGTTGAAAAGATGATTGAACTGATATTAAAAAATTCTCAAGGTGTTTTTGATATACAGTGAAATGAAACATGATTCTTACATAAGAACCATATTCAGACAGTTTTCACCTTTCCAAAAGTTTAACTGACTGTGGACATACAGTGTAATAGTATAATAACCTTTTAGGAGATTGTCTTACATACAATATTGGGAGTGCTATAATTGAATGGTATATGTGAGGAGAATCTTTGTTCATTACTGTTCACCAATTAATCAGGGGGGGGAGATTTCCCAAAGATGACCTTTAGTATTGCCATGTTTGGATAACGAATTTTTGAAATGGATCTCACAATGTGTATTTATAAGTATACTCTCCAAGTTTGGATCGAGCAACTTCAAAAGTATTAATGTAGTTTTGAAATGATGTAAAACTAAAATAAACACCATTACTTTGCGCATGCGCATGCTGAGACCACGTGCTCATAATTGTTCACGTGATCAAATCCTGCAATTTGATTGGACATCACATACTGGGGAATCCCCGAATACGATAGAATATGAAAGAATTATGGGAGCTTCTCACTTCTTCTGCCAATTAATGTCCAAACCTCCTCTTTTTGTGTTCAAGGGGTCTTTAAAAGTCTACAGTTGGGTCAGAAGGTTGACATACATGATGTAGAGAGTGCAATTAATGGCATATGTGAGGAGAAGCTGCCAGTTGAGCTAGACATTTCTCCATTCTTACAGACAGTCTGTAGTCATCTCCAGGGAGTCATAGAGAAGGTACCAAAATAGATCACATGTCTCAGTTTTATATTGGGAGATTGCATTTATGACAGATTTGAATGGTATCAGTGTATCACTTATTAATTGCATTTGGTTACTTCAGGAACTTATTTTTGAAACATCTACTGCATACCCAGACCTACATGGGGTAAATAATTTGATGGCCATTTTGGTATGTTGGGTAAATAATTTGATGGCCATTTTGAATTTTTTGATAAAAAGTGTTATATTTATTATTATGTGCCTTGTTTCTTTACACATAGATTAATATGGAGGAGCGATGCCAGGATGATATAGATATGATAATAATTAGGTTGCGATCTTATAACAGCACAATACGATCTAAACTAGAGAACAAGTCTGATGTATCCATGCTACCTGTGACTGAGTAAGTAGTTTAAAACTTAAGACATATGAAACAAGCAATACTATTGAGATAAAAAAAAGAACACAAAATATATGAAAAGTTACATGACTCAAGATCTCTTCGTAGAAAGTGGAGTGGTATGGTATTGAAATAAACAGAAATATCAATTCAAAGTATAAGAACATATTGAAATAAGTCTCATGAATAAATGTCTTATGTCATTGACACAGTTGTGCTGATACATGTGCAATAATGATAGAAAACACAAATTGCAATGTACATAATGTTTACTAAATTAGACCTTATTAGATCCAAAAAAGCAAAAGAATATAAGTGCATGACTTTATATAACACTTTGTGGAATTCTGTTTTTTTTTCATTTAAATAGCAATGAGCATTCACAGAAAAAAGCCGGTTTCTCTGACCTGATGTCACCAGAGCCTACCCCCAGGCTGAAGAAGTCCATTCCCCTCCCCCTGTCTTTACTCCAGAACCCTGAGACCTGTGAGAGGGTGAAAGGACTACATAACCTGATACGTATCAAATTTGAAGCCATCATGGAGAACTGGTTCAAACCAGTTCCAACCAACCCTGACTTCTTTTTCTTTCACCGTAATGACTATGAAGATGAAGAAATGGTACATGTTCTCGTATAACATTCTTTAACTTACTTAAAGTATCTTTGTACATATAGTTAAGTTTGAATTAAGAAACAAAGCTTAAAATCTCTAATAAGGAAATGTACAAAAATAATATTTGATTTTTTGTCTCAGTCTCAAATCATTTTTGGCCTTTCTCGTTGTATCTCAATTGTATTTTGAGAACACACATCCATTCTGTGAGAGAATTGATACCTGGACAATACTTGGAATATTTATATAACAAAAAAACATTTGCTTTATTCTGCAGTGGCAACTTAACCAGGAGGAAGAACAGAATGAAAATACATTGAGTAAAGCTCCAGAAGCTCAGGGTATGTCTTTCTATACTGAATTTGTGTGACCAGATCTGCTAGTTATACCTGAATAAAACTCGGACTGGCAATGGCATATAAATACTTAAATATATGTGTCCAAATTATGTTGTACAGGACATTCACTGTTAAAGAACTTTATTTCCAATATTCCATGATTCAAAAGAATTCTTTGCTTTACAGGAATAAACTTTGAAGCAGTGAGTAGATTTAATTCTTAAAAAGTATCATATTCAAATAATCATTTTTGTATTTTCTCCAGATGCCACCGCAGCAGAAGACAGTGATACAGTCTTCACATCAGACTTTGAGTGTGCTACTCCAAGTGAGCATGGCACAAACTTTGACTCTGTTAAACCAAATGAATATGATGCAGAGACGATCAGTAATGCTTTAAAAGATGACCTTGAGTCCCTGATCTCCATGAATGAGGATTTGCCTCCACTGTTCCTCCACTTGATGTGCTCCGTAAAGACCAAGGGAGATGTATACAGCGTCAGTGTGAGGCATCTGCCTACATGTCTAGGTGAATACACAACTTTTTGGACTATTACTGGTGAATCTATATGTGTACCATTTCAAATTATAATCGCTCAAAGTTTTTGGAAAATTATTTAGTATTATAACATGAATTGTCGATCAAACCTCTTTGAAAATTGAAATATGCTGGTTAATTTTGTACAGTTATGTACAGTAGAATTATTTACACTCATTCTAGGGGAGTTGAGAGAGTGTCTTGTAGACAGAATGGAGGGCTCTGACCTTGACTTGAATGACCTACAAGTGACCTTGGACATGATCTTCCTGACCTTGCCTGAGGACACAGAGATGCACTTGGATAGTGCTAGGGAGGAGTACAACAGGGAGGTGTCATATGAGAGTGCCTATACAGATAATGTGAAAGTAGAACAAGAGGAAACGAAGAGCACCATGGCCTCTACAGATGTGGGGTAAGTGGATGGGAATTTTGTGCCAATTATGATTTTTGATAGATATTTCAAATAACTTTCTATCGATATGAGATAGCTTTCGTCATGGGACCTGGTGTGAAGATTTCAAGATTTAATCATTCCGAACATGACTCATCAGATTCCATGTACTAGTTACGCTTTCTTATGAAACATTTGTATTTATTTTATGTTATGAATTGAGTGAAATAAATTATTGAACCTGATATTTTTTGAAGATTTCAACCTCAGTCCAATGATCCACTGTCCAATCTACCTGGACCTCAGAATGAGGCTATCAAACTATGTCGGGATAAAATCAACTGGTTATTGAGAGACGAGATTGCCTCTGCTATGCGTCAGGTGATTCCTCTTACTGAGAACACCCTTGCTATGGTGGCTAAGCATGTTGAGGACTCCAAAGGAAGACCTGCATGTATCCATGAGTCTGTACCACTGCAGTTTGTCTATGGGCCAGAGCAGAGTCTCACCAACTTTGTAGAGGTAGGCATGGTGTGGCTGTGCTATTGTAAATTTTTGATACTTAGAAAAAAGTATCTGATTTTTTTTTACTGATTGAAGGTTCTACTGTGTTGTGCACTGGTACAATACGTTCATTTGTTCCATATAAATGGATACTTGTAGGTATTTGTAACTTGAAATTCCATTCCATTTTAGGTGGTGACATATTGTAAAAGTCACCATTTTGTTTTAACAGCGGTTGGCATGGGAGTGTCAAACTGATTGATACAGTTATTCAACAATTAACAATAAGTTGTGAAATTTTGTCATGTTAATGCTTTGGTATTTATTTATTGACCACCCCTCATACTTGCAGCAATTTGAGCGTATGGACTTACCAGGGTTCCACCTGAACAAAGAGGGTGAATACTACTACCTTGTACTGGACAGACTACGCAGGGAGACTACCACTGAACCTATTATCACAGCTGAGGCACTTAGCACTGCGTTAAATCAACTCAATGGTGGAGATACACAGAAAACACCAGAAGATGTTTCTAAGAGTGGCTCATTTGTGCTATTAAAGGATGACTCTGGAAGGTAAGTTCACAGGGCTCTAGCTAAGAATCTGGTTAATATAGAGGCAGGTGCCTTGTTATTGGTTGTAAAAATTCCACCTGGGTCAAGAAAATAGGTTTCACATTTTTTCATAAGCTAACCACTGTTATTTAATCAGATATTTCTAATTGTGATTTTGACATTAAAACATGTCCTTCCATGTTATTTCTAGAGCAAGACATGAACGATCACCAATGTCAAGTGGTGAGCGTAGCTCCAAGTGTGTGTCTGAAGACATAACAATATCTCTGACACATCCTAGTCCTGTAAAAGAGATTCCACCATTCCCTCTAGAAGAGCTGTCCAATAGGAGTCTAGAAGATATAGGAACAAAATCTAGTGGAAGTTCGATACAGGTAGGCTTCTGTTTTTATAGGTTGACACAAAAAATACCTTTATTTTTTGTTTTTTTGGTCACCTTGTACATTTTTCAAATACCTGAAGATGTGAGAAATGATCTTGTAGAATAGCCTCACATTTTCAAATAGACATATTTAAGTAAATAGGCTGAGACATTCCTGAGACAAAACATTTTAAAGTTCTTCAACTTAAGTTTGCAATTTGATATTCTTTGGTGAAAATATTTTCTCAAAAGAAACTCTTCTCATAACTTTTTAGAATCAATCTATTTACTGTTATCAATATCATGTGAATCAATTTCAAAATGTTTTAAAGGTTCTAGAGGAGGAGGCACCATGTATCCCATCATCCACTACTACCAATGTAAATGCACCTGTACAACCACCAAAACAGCAGTCAATCATAGAGGATAAAATACCTGAGAACCAAACAGAGGGTAACAGTCAATCAGAAACAGTAAATGAAGACGGTATTATTAAAATCGATACTGAAATAACTGAGACTGAGGAAAAACCTAAAGAGCCTCATGTTGATGATTTTGAAACTATTAAAGATATAGAGTCTGGTCAGGATGCGCTTGAAATGAAAATGGATCATTACTCCGAAGATCAAAAGGACAATGTTGAAATTAAAGAGAATGTACCAAAAGAAGAAGATGGAGGCAGTGCAGAGGCTGCACATATGAAATCTGAGAAAACTGCACCTGTTATTCCTGAGGAGGCAAAAACCAAAGTCGAAAATGATGAACATATTGATGGAGAGAAAAAGGATGAAGACATTGATGAGGTTCAACATGAAAAACCTAAAGAAGTTCCAAGTCCAATTTCTCCAGTGTTGAAATCAAATGAAGAGATTGAGAGATCCAAGCTATCTAAACAAAAATCTTTGAGTGGAGAATCAGCTAAGGGTGTTTCATCAGGTGCTGGCACCCCAAGAGCTGTTCCACTAATTGGACATTCCCCTCGTCTCAGTGCAGTAATGGCCCCAACAGCCCTCGTTTGTGAAGACATTGTACTAGAACCTAAGACTGGTGGCAAATCTGCAACTTTTACAATAGGTCCTGCTCTAGGGGAATCTTCCCCTCTTAGTGACACTATATCTCCTAGGGTTGCTGTATCAGACAAAAGTCAGTTGTTACGTCGTGGCAGCGATCATGAACTTTTGCGACGCAGACACAGCAGTGGTGACAATAAGCATAGTAGATCACGACATGCCAGTGGCGACAACAAACTAAATAGATTAAAATCAAATCAAAAGACTTCAAACCAAGATGTGACTCCAACACGGAATGTGTCTGGTGGTGAAATACAATTGCGGCATACATCTGGGTCTGGAGGTAGGACCCCCAGGCATTCCTCAGGCCCATTCTCATCCAGTAGGCACACAAGTGGGCCAGAGACTCCAATTAGAAGTCTCTCATATGCTGACTTCAGTAGTCAGGGGAGCTACACTGAAGGTTGGTATAAAGCTAGAGCATGAATTATATTTTTGTTCAAATGGGAAATTAAGAATAAAATCGGTGTATCTAGATTGCTTTGTATTTATTGTAAATTCCTGTTGTTAGGCTAAATGGGTGATTGTTTAAGACTCAGTTTACTGTAGGAGAAATTGTTCTGAACTGTCTAAATCTCAATGTCTATTGTAGGGTATGAGGGAGATTCCAGTGATTCTGATGATGGAGTTATCTCTATGAATGAATCTCTAATAGTGCAACGCCCTCTATTACCAAACTTCTGGCTTATAATGCAGAACAGGAAAGATAAAGTGGACATTTACTTCCATACGAGGTAAATTTCAATTTCACAAGTACTGGTTTTAAGGTACATGAAATAATTGTATAATTGGTTTCTAGGAAGGGATAAATGATAATTTCATGTTTCTTAAATAAAGATATCAACTTTTCTTATTGTCCTTTCATTTTGTGAAGTTCATTTGTGACTTTATTCAGTTGCCATAACAATCATACTCCATGTTCCAGAGACACAGGGGAAACTGAAAGTGAGAGGATTATTCAACAAAAGATGCTCTACAATCAGGTATACTTTTCAGTTATTACAGGGATAAGCATCCTCCTTAGCAGGTGTACAGAATCCGTACCTCCTTCTTCCCCCTGCTATAACCAATTTAGAAGCGCCCGATTAAACTGAATCACGTGATCTAATTATGCGCAATGACTTATATATGATTTCTGTCATAGTGCTGCGACAGCCAATCAGATTGCGAGTTCTTAATCGGGGAAATGCTAACTGCTTATCGCAAGGGGTAAAAAGAAAGAATATATTCTGGATTTTGAAGCCCTGTGATTGGAGGATGCGGGATAAGGAGCTTCATACATCCGAATATAAAGTATATCCTAGAAAATCCTAGAACAGTGAGCATTTTCCCTGAGTGTTTTGATTTTCTAAATATAAAGAATTTGATGCATAAAATGTTATTGTTGCAGGTGATCAGGAATATCAAGGAAACATGCCATGTTGTCAATCAGGTAAGACAAGTTAGAAATACAGACCTATTCTATATTTGGTGTGAAATACAAAGACTTATTCTGGATTTTGTGTGAAAAAACTGACCACTCCAGATTTATTGTTCAAATTTAAGACCTATCCAAAATGTGACTGAAAAATACAGACATCTATAACGCATCTATAATGCATCTATAATGCAGAATTATTGCAGATCTCAAGCCCAAAATGTGGAAAACAAGATATTTTTATGAATTATGTTTAATATATGATTGCAAAGCATCCTGATTCTCAAGAAATTCAAAATCTCAGTAACTAAAGCAAGAATATTAAGTTTCCATTGTTGTTTATATAGATTCTGTTGCTGCAAAACTTGAATGAGACACATATGTGTAATGCCCTGTTAGTCCCTGAGGCTGATGAAGATATTATATGGAAGCAAGATGACCTTGGGCCACCCCTGGACAGAGTCAAGAAATCTACAGGTAAAACGTCATTACTGAAAAGCAAACTAATCTCCATGACAGTTTGAACAGAAATACAACTTGAAAGAAAGGCCTGTCTCATAGTCTAATGACCCCAGTAGGGGTTTAAAATATTCTTTATTTTTGTTCCATACTAAATCTGATGCCACGTATTTATTGTACTGTGATACTTTGTCATGATTAATTTGATTGATTTTATGTATTTCAGATAGCTCAGATGATGAAGACCAGACCAACCAGAATTATCTGGCAGCCACTCTTCACTTCATGCCAGGGCACTTTGGGTGTGAATGTGTGTGGAAAATGCACTTCAACCTAAACCCAAGGCTGAGAGGGGGTACAGGGAGGTCGAGCATGGCCAGGGGGATACAAGCATTGCGTTCAATTCTCAATCCATTCTCCGTTAACAACAGGAAGAACATGTTTGTATATAGGGAACCACAGTCTGGAAATGTCTTTTATTTAAGGTAGGAGTTGAGTTTTATTTGAAAAGTACAGTACAGTAAAACCTATCTGAAATGAACACTGCTGGAGCCATTCCATCTGAAATTCTATACATTGAGAGGCTTTCCTGCTCATGGGTCTATGGGACATCCAAAAATCTGAATTGAGGAAAACATTACTTGAGAATAATGAATGAGTTTGTTGTACATCATAATATTCATTGTTTCCATACATTTTAACTGACAAGGCAATGTTCTTGTTTCCTTCCTAAAAATAATTTCATAATTACTAAAAATTTTATTTAAATGATTTTTAGCAAGTACAAATTCTTTAAAACGTTTTCCTTTAATTTTTTACATGAATGGTCTAAGGTCTTACATCTCATTATTTCTCCCCTATTCCTTGATGTATTTCAGGCTAAATGAATCGAGGAGTGAAGTGAGAACCAGTATACCTAATATAACTGAGGCTACTAAATCTGAAGAAGAACTTCCTAACTCAAGTAGGTCAAACTTAAGTTCTCATCTCCAAGGATATTTTCTATATGCAATATTCCTAGTGATGTAAAAGACAATAGAGGTGATTCAAAAGTAAATGTTTAGGTACACTAGAATTCATCCAATCAGTGTGGGATTTTGTAAAATGCAGGATCATTCAATTTTATGTACCCCAAATTTCAACAAATACATCTTCTGCATTCTCTATGTACAAGGGTCGATCTATAAATTCTGATAAAACTGCATAACTGCAATAATGTTCAACCAAAGGTGAACCCCCGATAAGGAGAGCTTTTTAGAAGGACACAACTATTTTATTCTGTAAGTGATCATCGTGAATTTTTAACATACTTTTAAAAATGAGGGGAATTTATACATCCTGAAATATTTTCTTCGAATTATTAAAACGTGCGTTTGAAGAACCTTTTTTGTGAAGCGATAAAATTCAATTTTCCATATTTAACCGTTACATTTTGCTTAAATTCAATAACTTTCCCATTACTGTACGAGCAAAATAGAATGTGGCTAAGTAACATAATGAAGCAAAGTCTTAGTTTTCGTAAAGAAGTCGATGGGCGCTCCACCAGAAATATATTTTAAGAATTTTTTACGAATTGGTTCCATTATTCCGTCATTCTCATGCGTCGAAAGGGTCTCAAAAACATATTTCTAGGGAAACACCCATTGATTTCTTTTTATTTTCTAAGAGTTCAGATAAATAGGTATCTTACATTTGTGACACTTTGTTCCTATCCCATCAGGCCATACACGGATTTTAACCACAAATAAAGAGTCTAACCTTAAAAAACGAGTTAATTGCCCTGCAAAAAATATTCTTAAAAAAGCAATTTTTATATCACACAAGTTGTTTTTGGGAATATCTACGATCACCTAATATCTAAGATCATCTCTGATGTAGTGTTAAACTTCCATGATGATCTCATCCAGAATAAAAAAGCAATGTCCTTCTAAAAAGCTCTCCTTATCGGGGGTTCTTCTTTAATACAAAAGCTAATTCTTAATAGTTATTTGAGTAATCTCAGTTGTGTGAAAAAATTGATTAATTAAATTGGTTAATATTAAGTGTGTGTCTAAAACTTTGTTTATTACTATTGAATCACCCCTTGTAGGTATAAGTTATAACATGAAATCCCTTGATACATATCATTTTAGGAAAATGTTATGGCAAATATTTCTAAATTCACTATGAAGTAGATAATCCTCAGACAAATGTCTATGGTTCCCTAAGAATAAACCCAATGACGATGTTAATGTTAATGGATTATTTCTTTCCAGTTTCAAGGAGTTCCTCAATATGGTCGCTACAGACTAAACCGGGTGACATGGCTGAAGATGGGGCATCTGTCTCTCAACTTGACATGACCACTACTTCTAGGAAACCATCTATCAATGCAGAGAGAGAAGAAAAGACAACTCGTAAAATAGAGGAATGTATTATTCTCTCAGCACACGGTATCTGCCCCGTAGGTGAGTCGATGAAATTATTTTGAAATAAAGAATGGATGAATGGCTCTGTTCTGTACGGCATCGTTATTCCATTGGAAGGTTGAATTCTGAAACTTCATGGTCATTTGTCTTTCATAATAATGAAACACAGTAACATTTAGTTTCTGATTGAGCTTTAAATGGTCATTCATTAGCACCTAAGTAGACAATGTAGTCTTTAGGCTAGATTCAATCTTAGTAAAACTGTTAATTTGATATTATCACCCTTGAAAAGTGGTAGTTACCACATGAAATGTTGTCATTTTTTAACTTGTAATTTTATACAGGCAAAAGCAGACTAGGGACAAGATCTGATTAGGTTTTGGGTGTGCTGTGTAATTTTAAAAAGTTTCCATTTTGCTCTTCAAGTGTGATAGTAATGTTTGTTTCGCAACAATCCTCAGAAAATTTCTAGATTGCAGACACATTGAAATCTTAGGGAACCCCATTAAATGTATATGCAGTCACTGTTAAATAGACAGTGGGGTAACAGGTAGTTGATGCAAGACTAGCAAGTTGTTCTCTGTATTATAGGACATGAGATACGAGATGAGCTGGTGAAAGTATTGTCCAACAGACTGGATGATCACGTACTTGGAGACCTCACAGTCATGCTAGTCAGGAATCCCATGTGTAAACTCACTACAGATGATGTACAGGTGAATATTGATTGTTTGAGGGTCTTGTTTGTTTGTTTGTCTGTTTGTTTCTTTGTTTCTTCATCTGTCTAATGTACTGTGTAGAGTTAGCTTTACTTATGATTCAGCTAATTCAGAAAAATTATACAAAATTGTAAAGAAACATTTTATGGAGTTGACTTGGGGATGCGTTATATTTGTAGTTGGTCTAATACTAAAACAACCGTAATACAACATATGCTTGAAATTCATTTTTCTGTTGTTTGTTTGATGGATTTTCTTTAAATCCTGATGTACTATGAATTTATCTTTAATTTATTTCCCAGTTCATACAGAAGCCTTTCCAAGCTCCACGGAGGGTGATACGGTTGTCTATCCCCTCTAGTGCCTCTCTGCATCTGTATGCTCTGGGCTACTACCTCAGGCAGAACCTACTCACCTTCCTTAACACACCTAAATATATGGAGAACAAGCCTGAGAACTTTTTCAAGGTAAGATAGAACAGTGAAACATCATATAGGATAGAGTTTTTATTATTGGAGGGGCCTGGAGAGTATCTAGAGTATATCCCAAATTTCTGTTATTTAGATTTTGTCAACCAGACCTATCATGGACTTAGAATTAAATTTCTGCATTACGAGATTATTAGTAATTAGGAAAGAAAATATTTTAGTGAAATAGACATCCTTGTGAATCAAAATGTACTTTATTATGTACACAGTTAATAGTGTTGAAGCTTGTAATGTTGAAATTGGAGAGTTCATGTTGAAATGTATATTCTCCTAGGACTATAGTGGACCAGATCCTGTGCCTTTGAAAGACTCCCATATCTTCCTGTACAACCGACCCCAGCAGTCAGGGGGGAAAGGTAAGACATGATATACACGAATCGTCAATTTTTGAAGAGGACTTGAACTGAAATAAATGAAATATACTTATCACACGTTTGTTACAAATCTTCTTATTTTCATATTTGTTTAAAAGATAGCCTTTATTGACAATTTTGTAATGTCACTCTTTAGGCACAATGTTGTAAGTGTTATATGCATTTGAGATAATTTACAGTGCATTAATATGTGCATTAATTTGTTTTATTAATTTTCCTCATAAATGTGAAAATGTTCCTGTAAAAATGCAATTCTGTAGTTGCTTTACTTCGCCATATTTTGTTGCAGGCATTGCCCTCATTCACTTTAGCCTGGTAGATTGGAGAGGTAACCCTGTACAGTTGATCTCATCTCCCAAGCCATCGCCTCTAGCATATAAAGACATCATAGATGCAACAGTGTTTGAGAGCATGATTGCTACCACTATATATGAAAGAGACCCAAAGTCTAAAAGACCTGGTAAGTTTTTTATACGGTTTGCATTCTCCAAATACCAACTGGAATATATGTCTCCAAATACCAACTGGAATATATGGTTCTATTATAGGTATCCATTGTGTATTCGTATTATGGATGAATTTATGTACTTTTAATATTACATGACTGTTATATTAGAAGCTTTACATTGTAATCTATAAATGACATATTACTTTTTGGTCAAGTAGCTCATCATACTTTTTCTTCTTAAATGTCATGAAACATTTATTCTATAACCTTAATTAATTCATGCAATAGAAAGATGGTTATTTACTATTATCCTGCACTTAGTGTACTATATGTATAATAACATCAAAAAATAAATTTGATATCTATTGGTGAAATAAATATCCAGAGGATATCGCCACGATATACTCCGGGAAACCAATATGCGGAGGATATTGTGACGATTTACTCCGGGAAACCAATATGCAGGGATATTGTGACGACATACTCCGGGAAACCAGTATGCGGAGGATATTGTGACGATATACTCGGAGAAACCAATATGCGGAGGATATTGTGATGATATACTTTGTTGTTGATTTCACGCAAAATTGAACTCTATTGACATGAAATTTATTTTTCAATGATGTTAAACATTTAGTATTCACTACTAGTAAGTGTAGGATAATAAAAACATCCTATAATTTTTTCAGAATATCATTTTAATCTACTCGGTGATATTGATATATGCACTTGTTCGCTTCACTCTCTAAAAATGATATTCCTCAAAATCATAGGATATCCTATAAATATGAGTTTTATCCCCAAGAACAATATGATATTGACCACAAGAAAGTGCAGCGACAGAGTGTCATAGCATTCAAGAGGAACAAAAAAACAGTCAATATCATTCAGTCATATTTGGAGTCCTTTCTTATTTTGGATGTTATGATGGAATGCATTTATGGAATAATATATATCTCCTTTGTAGGTCCAACATCTCTAGTACAGTTCAGCATCTGGGAAACGGGAGATGTAGGCCTCCCTCAGCTTACAGACCGCATTATGTCTTCATTGAAACATGCAGCTTGCGATATCATACAAGAGTATAGACTGTTAACTGTACCAATATGTGAAGTTCCACAACATTATGCCAAAGACTTAGATTCACCATTTCACTCAGCTCCTCCCTCTCCATCTGCCAATATGAGTAAGTCACTAAAATTTAAGAATATCGAAATTTCACAAGATGTAAGATTCTGACCTTTGAATATTGTGAATTGTATATTTATGACACATGTTTTCTGCTAGTAGGTGGTAGTGAGACGTTAATGAGTGCTAAAACCCCAAACTTGGCTGTGATGAGCGCACGTCCAACTTCTCATCAGGGCTTCTTCGATGATGATGTCACAGATATACTGAACCGTAGTCGAACCAACCTTCGACAGGAAGTCCTAGAGGTGACAACTTATTTCATCTTTGTTTCAAATTATCAGTTTGAACTAGCTTTATTTTCTTCTTATCTTCTTAGTTGCATTGATACATCTCCTTGTTGCATGACTTAGATATGGCTTATACAGCTCAAGAGAGCATTCTTGATAAATAGTATACTGTATCATTAAGTTTTATTTTCTCCCTCAGGAGCAGGATGAGAGTATCGCATCTAGAGACTCCCAGAGGAGCAATGAACTGAGACTGAAGGCCCAGATGTACGAAACAGGAGAGAAAGGGGCACTTCACCAGTATTTTTTCACAATCTTACCCGAATGGCTGAACTTTTGTAAAAAACTAGGTAAACATATTGTAAATATTATTATAAATGGAAAAGTGTTCACAACCTTCCAAGGTATTCATGTTTGCTTGAGTATTCACATAAATACTGAAGAAAATACTTGGATTTGAAATATTTATTGGTTTTTCTAAACCTCTCATCACAATTAAGCACAGACCATATACATGTATATATACACTTGTATATGATAGCTCTTCAGTTGTTACACCAAGCCTTAACAATGAATTTTAGGTTCCTGAATTCTCAAAAGCTGCATGAGACCCCCACTACATGTATGTTTACACAAGTTTAATTCTACCATAGGTTCCCCATGTGTTGAGACAAGTACCCAATGTTCGCTGATATCCCGTTACTCTGTAGAGTTAGTTCTACGGGAAATGCAACATATCATCACAAACCTCTGTGCTGATTCTGCTCCTCGTGTTTTCCGCATGATTGACAGTGGTGGCCAGGAGGGGGAGCCACTGTACATGCCATATAACCCTATGAGGATGCCACTTGTAAGTTCTTGTATTTTATGAGAAATCAGAAAAACAAACCAAATTAAAGGACCAAAAATAATATGAAGCAATGACTACATTCATTAATTGTAATTATTAGTTCCGCCTTCATTTTTGGGATTATTTTAATTCACTAACTTATCATGCTTTTATCTTTCAGAACTCAGACCTGCTTGAAAGTAGCTTTGACAGGTTCACTAACTTGCAAGCTCCGGGCAAAATTCTCAATTATGTTCTGGTTGGTCGAAATGTCAGCCAATGGCGTAACTCTATTGATTATGTGGAAGCTGATGATGAAGTCAGTATTGGTTTCAGTAGATGTAAGTGAAAGTTACATTTGTTACACTTATCAGTACATGCAGGAGATGTAAGTGAAAGTTACATTTGTTACACTTATCAGTACATGCAGGAGATGTAAGTGAAAGTTACATTTGTTACACTTATCAGTACATGCAGGAGGTTTTGAATAAAATTGAATTCAAAAAGGTAAAACGGTAGAATTGGTAGAGTTTTCATCATATTTATATTCATCCCCTCTTTATTTAACAGATGCACATGTATTTAAGAATAGAAGAGTCTGTTTAGGGGATTACATAGAAATTAATTTTAATTTTTCTAGCTATTAAATCCATCCAGAAATTCAAGCCTCTTGTTGATTGGAGTCTGGAGGCATCTACCAGTAGCCTAGGGTCATACAGTGCAGGACCTGCCCCATTCTCTGGAGGTTCTCTAGCAGGAGGGAAGGCATTTGTGCCCAGACAAAGATTGGTTCTACTTACAGTCAAGGACACTCAGGTATGTTCAGTGTTAAAGGGCTTTTATTCATTCTTTATTTATTTGTTAATTTTGGGAGTTTAAAGGGACCCAACACCATGGTCACATGATCAGTCGTGTGGAGGTAAGCTCCCAGTTGAAATAAAAGCACTGTCCTCCTTTGGTTTCTGTGAAAAGTAGCTAATACCCTCATGTATTGGTCAGTTTGTGTGTCACACGACTAATCCATACCATATGCTTCATTCAACATATTTTATGCTATTGAGCTGCATATATAAACAGTACTTTGCAACTAAGGTCATACAGTATACTTACCCCTTGCAAATTGTAATTTATTGAATTCACAGTAAACCCATCAATTTTTAAGAAAACAAAGAATATTGCTCTCATGGATCTATTATTTATGTTAGACTAACTATGAAAATATAAATATGAAATAATATGTTAGCTTGAAGTCATATATAAGATGAAAATATATGTTCATGCATTTGCATTTTTCCAAAGGGAATATTCCCATGTAAGTAAATACAGGTGCAATATATAATTTATATGTATATCTATGTCATCTGTCTATACATGCGCGTATAGCCTAGTGTTACATGTGAACAAGATGGTTCTGGAAAGAAATGAGCGTGGCAGATTTGCTAAAAAGCCACATACACCACAAAAGCAAGACCAATTTGAAAGTAAGTTCATTATTCTCAAGGGTACACTCCAAGTGAAAGCTACATTGCTACAGGGTGGCCTATTATTCTGAGACAAATGTATTATCCAACGATTGTGATTTTCGAAGCTAAAATGTGATATCTTGAGCAGATGGAAATACATTCCCATGAGATATGTATATATAGTCAAAAGTGATAACTATTTATTGAGTGTAATGAAATGTATCCTTCGCTAACTGCTTTTGTTTGAGATAATTATCATGAAATATTTTTAAATTAATTTTTATGTGTGTCATTGATCCTAATCCACCCTGTAGTCTGGTGTTTGTAGAGCATTGCGACTCGTACAACTTATTCTCACAAATATCAAACCTCATTTACTAATTAATTTTTTGTGTGAATATGAAGAGTCCAAGCATTGCTTTTTTATTTTTATTGTATAGCTATATTTAGCCTTGATATCCATGATTTTTTAAAACAAAATCTCACCGTTAGATTTCAAGCTATTCATGTTTACTCATTTGTCTAATTGGAAAACAATGCAAATCTCATTTTTTCAAAAGAAAAAATTGAAATTCTAAGACGGTGAAAATCATTAAAAAATACACAGATTCAGCATTTTCCCTTATTCCTCTCCGTTAAGAAGTTTTGTAAGGTGTTGGGTCCCTTTAAAAGCACTCGGATAAACAGATAATTGTTTTTAGGAATTATTTGCAAAATTAATTCATAAAAGTGCAGTACCATTCTTCAGAACTATTTTATTTGGTTTGGTATTGTGCAGGTGTCAAATAGATTTTCTCCCCTCTTAGCTTTAACATCCACATAATGTTGCATAACATTTTTGTCTGCATGATATCTGAATTTTTCTTTGGCACATTGAATCTAGGCTTCATGTAGCAACTCCACCAGAAGATTCACATGTACTGTACTCTAAATATTCACTCTATCATCATGTGACTGCAACGTTTGACTTTTTATCGTACCTAACAAGAGGTACGATATTGTAGTCAGCTTGACGGGCGGCGGGCGGCGGAAGGGTGGCGGGCGGCGGGCGGCGTCTCACTTTTCAGCTTGTCTACAGGTTTCCAGCCAAACCATTTGAGGGATTCGTCTGAAATTTTCAGGGATGTTTCTACATATCAACGTCAAGAACTGATTAGTTTTTGGGCATTCTGGGTAAATTTTAAGGTGGCCATTTTGGATTTTCCGTCCTAAAATCTTTACTTTCAAGACTTGTCTACAGGTTTCCAGCCAAACCTTTTGAGGGATTCATCTGAAATTTTCAGGGATGTTTCTACATATCAACGTCAAGAACTGATCAGTTTAAGGGCATTCTGGTTAAATAAGGTGGCCATTTTGGATTTTCCATCTTAAAATCTTTACTTTCAAGACTTGTCTACAGGTTTCCAGCCAAACCTTTTGAGGGATTCATCTAAAATTTTCAGGGATGTTTCTACATATCAACGTCAAGAACTGATTAGTTTTTGGGCATTCTGGTTAAATTTTAAGGTGGCCATTTTGGATTTTCCGTCCTTAAATCTTCACTTTCGAGACTTGTCTACAGGTTTTCAGCCGAAACCTTTTGAGGGATTCATCTGAAATTTTTAGGGATGTTTCTACATATCAACATATTGGGCATTCTGGGTAAATTTTAAGGTGGCCATTTTGGATTTTCCGTCCTAAAATCTTCACTTTCAAGACTTGTCTACAGATTTTCAGCCAAACCATTTGAGGGATTTATCTGAAATTTTCAGGGATGTTTCTACATATCAACGTCAAGAACTGATTGGTTTTTGGGCATTCTGGGTAAATTTTAAGGGGGCCATTTTGGATTTTCCTTCCTAAAATCTTCACTTTCAAGACTTGTCTACAGGTTTCCAGCCTAACCATTTGAGGGATTCATCTGAAATTTTCAGGGATGTTTCTACGTATCAATGTCAAGAACTGATTAGTTTTTGGGCATTCTGGGTAAATGTTAAGGCTGCCATTTTAGATTTTCTGTCCTAAAATCTTGTCTATCGAGGCTTGTCTACAGGTTTCCAGCCAAACCGTTCAAATTTTTTACATATGTTACACAGTGATAAGTTCTAGAGCTGATTAACTTTTCTGCGGCCATCTTGCTTTCTTGGTCAACAAGACCACAATGCTGTGTTTTAGGTACGATATTGTTCACGTCTGTGCCTTGTTCTATGATACATTTACACTTCAGCTTGAGCTGTATTCCTACAACTGGGCCACCGATATGGCAAAAACACTGGCGAGCAAGTTTTATAGGCTAGTCCAGTGGCACAAGGCACGTTCCTACCTGCTTAACAGTATCGTGAGTCAGAAAATGGGACTATTTCACCACCAGAAACTGCAGAATGCATTAAAGGTAAAGAAACTTCATGTCAAATAAATATCACGAGAGCACACAAATAATTGGAAGGTTATGAACCATTAACCTTTTCACTACATGTCATGTACACTCTTCAATCTAGTCATACTAAGTCAAATTACAGTTGACCAGAATCCAGCTACCCAATCGAAATAGTAGTCATTAAATGTTATGCTTTCATTCGTATTAGAAATACTAGAATTAAGATTCTCAAACAGCCATTTTATTGTCCCAAATAGATTAATGAAATTGCATGGGTCTTAGAAATTGTCTCAGAATTGCCACGAGATTGTATCTAATTACCATGAGATTGTACCCAATTGCTACGAGATTATACTTAATTGTCACGGGAGTGTACCTTATTGCCACAAGATTGTACCCAATTGCCATGAGATTGTACCCAATTGCTATGAGATTATACTTAATTGTCACAGGAGTGTACCTAATTGCCACGAGATTGTACCCAATTGTCACAAGACCTTATCCAATTGCCACAATTGTACCCAATTGCCAAAATGTGATACCCACTTCTACCCAGTCTGTCCCTTAACTCAATAAATGCTTTGACATATCCATATCCCATGACATGACAGGTTATTAATCAAGTACACAAAGATCAACTGTCAATGAGAAAAATACTCTCAAGAACCCAAGAAGGTGTTCAGAAATGTGCAAGGAACACAGGAGACTGCTTATTTATGTAGAAAGCATCCTAATTAAAAAAAAAACTGGATATAATAGAAATTAGAAAGTAGGAATTAAATATTAACATGTAGGTTTCTGATATTATTTGGTTTTTGTGAAACATAAAGCTCTTTATAATGATAAACCATATGATGTTTTGTAGGATAGTTCATTCAAAGAGTGTCCAGGAGAGGTGGATATGCTAGTCAAGTACACATCACCTGAAGCTAAAGACAAAGAGAAGGCAAGGAGCAGACAAGGTACACTTACTGTAGTGCATTCTGCGAACTGTATGTCTAACTGACAATTAGAAGCCATCTTGGGAGATCTTTTTCAAAAATCTTCTTTCTTTGCCTGAATATTGAAGGAAAAATGAAATGCAAATGTTTTGATGTGGAAAAGGATTAATTTCCAGATTCACATGTTTTGGAAAAAGTATTCTGAATATTAAAGAATTATTGTTTGATTTTTGATAATTCTAGAATCATATTTTTCAGAAAATATACTTTGTTTCCTTAAATATACATGTTAAGCAGTAGTTTCTGTCATTCCAGTGTCAGGAAGTGGTGGTATGTTCGGCTATGGCCACCCTGGCCTGCACTCATATGATCAGGTCCTTATGAATAGCAAGCCTACTAAACCCATGCATAAGATGCCCTATGGTAACTATAGAGACCTTGTTCATCGCCATGGCAACCAGCTACTGGAGGTGAAACATGTTGATCAAAAAGGTACAGTTATAACATATTGGCAGATTACAGAATTTTTGTTTACCATAAGGCGGTATTTAGAAACATCATTATCAGCTTTTGCATCTTCAGAATGTTTTCTTTCATGGCTAGTGTGATTGGATTGTGATTTTGAATTCTGATGACTTCATCAGAAAGCATTATGTCTTGCACACATCTTGTACACATCATTTTTTACATAATTTGCCCTTAAATTAAGTCATCATTATACAATTTCTGCAAAATGGCTTATAACCTATCCAGCAAAGCCAATCATAAGTTTTATAATTTTATACTTAATAGTATTGTACAGAAATACAAAGTAAATTAATAAATTATTTGATATAATAATTTGATAGTTTATTATGTCACCACCAAAAGTGGTGACATATTGTTATGGTCTCCGTTTTTTTGCGACGGCGGTTGGCGTCCGGCGGTTGGTGGTTGGCGTCCGGCGGTTGGTGTCCGGCGGTTGGCGTCTGTAACAATTTCTTACAACTTCCTATAACTTAACAAATACTGTTTAGACTGACTTCAATTTTTTTCTAAATCATCTACATGTTCTCAGAAGTTCAAATCTGACTTTAGATTTGACATTTGACCTTCAATGACCTTCTCAAGGTCAAAAAGGTCTTTTTTCAACTTGCTTCACATTGACTAAATTTTTTTTCAAAATCATCTACATGTTCTCAGAAATTCAAATCTGACTTTAGATTTGACATTTGACCTTCAAATCTGACTTTAGATTTGACATTTGACCTTCAATGACCTTCTCAAGGTCAAAAAAGGTCAAGAAGGTCTGTTTTCAACTTGCTTCAAATTGACTAAATTTTTTTTTCAAAATCATCTATGTGTTCTCAGAAATTCAAATCTGACTTTAGATTTGACTTAAGATTTGACATTTGACCTTCAATGACCTTCTCAAAGTCAAAAAAGGTCAAAAAGGTCTTTTTTCAACTTGCTTCAAATTGACTAAATTTTTTTTTCAAAATCATCTACATGTTCTCAGAAATTCAAATCTGACTTTAGATTTGACATTTGACCTTCAATGACCTTCTCAAGGTCAAAAAAGGTCAAAAAGGTCTGTTTTCAACTTGCTTCAAATTGACTAAATTTTTTTTTCAAAATCATCTACGTGTTCTCAGAAATTCAAATCTGACTTAAGATCTGACTTTAGATTTGACATTTGACCTTCTCAAGGTCAAAAAGGTCTGTTTTCAACTTGCTTCAAATTGACTAAAAAAAATTTTCAAAATCATCTACGTGTTCTCAGAAATTCAAATCTGACTTTAGATTTGACTTAAGATTTGACATTTGACCTTCAATGACCTTCTCAAAGTCAAAAAAGGTCAAAAAGGTCTTTTTTCAACTTGCTTCAAATTGACTACATTTTTTTTTCAAAATCATCTACATGTTCTCAGAAATTCAAATCTGACTTTAGATTTGACATTTGACCTTCAATGACCTTCTCAATGTCAAAAAAGGTCAAGAAGGTCTGTTTTCAACTTGCTTCAAATTGACTAAATGTTTTTTTCAAAATCATCTACATGTTCTCAGAAATTCAAATCTGACTTTAGATTTGACATTTGACCTTCAATGACCTTCTCAATGTCAAAAAAGGTCAAAAAGATATTTTTTCATCTTGCTTCAAATTGACTAAATTTTTTTTCAAAATCATCTACATGTTCTCAGAAATTCAAATATGACTTTAGATTTGACACTTGACCTTCAATGACCTTCTCAAGGTCAAAAAAGGTCAAAAAGGTCTTTTTTCAACTTGCTTCAAATTGACTAATTTTTTTTTCAAAATCATCTACATGTTCTCAGAAATTCAAATCTGACTTTAGATTTGACATTTGACCTTTAATGACCTTCTCAAGGTCAAAAAAGGTCAAAAAGGTCTGTTTTCAACTTGCTTCAAATTGACCAATTTTTTTTTCAAAATCATCTACATCTTTTCAGAAGTTCAAATTTGACTTTACAAGTTCTCAGAAATTCAAATCTGACTTAAGTTTGAACTCATAATATTGTGAGCAACTAGGTGGTGACATTTTGTCATGTTAATGCCTTGTATTATTTCTGTCCTTAGAGCTGGATAAACAGATGAAGCTAGAAAACCTGTATGTGATGTGGCAACAAAGAGCAGGTCATGCTGGGCTCCCTATTACTGAAGACATGTTGGAATTACTGAAACAGTCATCAAGACTAGTACACTATGTGGCCACACCATTGCTGTTCAGTCCTCACTGGCGCAAAGAAGTAGGCTGAATTTTTATTCATAATGTTAAAATGTTACACACAACATTTTAGAACCCAACTACTCAGGTATATCATTATATAAACATTAGTTAAATCCTAGTTAATGATTTAATGTTTACCTTTCAGGTGACAAAGATATTCATGTAGTGTACTACATGATATTTAGAACCCAAATAATCTGCTACACCGCCCAGTCCAGTCCAGTTTATATAAACAACCAGTCCATTAAGTGTAGTTAAACCCTAGTTAAAGACATAATGTTCTCTTCCAGGTGATGGGCCTGAGGAAGCCTCAAGGGGTCGTCCCCCAGCAGGCTGCCCCCATACACCCTGAGGTCCCAACACCAGCCCCAGCCCCTACCAAATCTGTAAGTCTTTACATGTACCTTCCTGTTGAAATGACTTCTTGAAATAAGTAAATTACTTTTTAGTAATAAGAATTTTAGGATCATATTTGTAAGTATTGTAAAAAGATCATTCTTATCATGGACATCATAAATTTAAGAATGCTTGCAGAAATGCACCCCTGACTTTGGCCTGGCAATGGAGTGTTCCTATCAAGGCGTGTTGATAAGTTTTGAATAAGTGTAAATTAATAATGGTTCGCCGCAGAGAGTGGTGTTCTCATATATACAGGGTTTCCACGTTTCAATATATATTAGCCCCAATTTCTGACTCTTCTTAATGCCAACCCTCTATTGATAGAGATCCAGGCACAGTTCAGGTGCCAGTATAAAGAGTCTGCGCTCAGACAGCTTACAGAGCCTTAACAAGATCAAGCCCCATCTATCTGATGTGCGTAACAGGCACATCCCAGAGGAAATCTGGCATGGTGAAATAAAAGGAACATTCATGCAGCAGTACATCACTTATGTACAATCCCTGGGCTTCCTACAGATCAGGACAAGAGCTGCTTCTCCTAAACGCCTGTAAGATAAACGTTACACTTCATCTTCATTAACAAAGTCAAAGATACACTTTTGAATTTATGCTCTACCAAAATAATTCTATTAGATCAATTTTTCTTTCTGAATTTAAAGCACAGATAGTAAGATAGTAAGGGGGTCATCATTTTAACTGACAAAAACATTTAGAAATATTTCAAGTTTAAATCTTGTAATACTTTTGCTTACAAGGTCCCGTCACATGAGGCCAGTGAGTGGTGCTGACCAGAACAGACGCAAGCATCCTTCAGATGATGATAAAGCCAAGTCTAACTCTATCTATTTGCAGAAGACACTTCCAGGAGGTATGAAAGACACATGTGCTTGTATTATGTCTTTTATTATGCAATTGTAATTTTCATGTTTTATTGCATAAAGATTACAAGTACATTTTTATGTCACCACCAAAAGTGGTGACATATTGTTATGGTCTCCGTTTTTTTGCGACGGTGGTTGGTGGTTGGAGGTTGGCGTCTGGCGTCCGGCGTCTGTAACAATTTCTTACAACTTCCTATAACTTAACAAATACTGTTTAGATTGACTTCAATTTTTTTCTAAATCATCTACATGTTCTCAGAAGTTCAAATCTGACTTTAGATTTGACATTTGACCTTCAATGACCTTCTCAAGGTCAAAAAGGTCTTTTTTCAACTTGCTTCACATTGACTAAATTTTTTTTCAAAATCATCTACATGTTCTCAGAAATTCAAATCTGACCTTAGATTTGACTTTAGATTTGACATTTGACCTTCAAATCTGACTTTAGATTTGACATTTGACCTTCAATGACCTTCTCAAGGTCAAAAAAGGTCAAAAAGGTCTGTTTTCAACTTGCTTCAAATTGACTAAATTTTTTTTTCAAAATCATCTATGTGTTCTCAGAAATTCAAATCTGACTTTAGATTTGACATTTGACCTATAATGACCTTCTCAAGGTCAAAAAAAGGTCAAAAAGGTCTGTTTTCAACTTGCTTCAAATTGACCAAATGTTTTTTTTCAAAATCATCTACATCTTTTCAGAAGTTCAAATTTGACTTTACAAGATTTGACATTTGACCTTCAATGACCTTTTCAAAAAAGGTCAAAAAGGTCTTTTTTCAACTTGCTTCAAATTGACTACATTTTTTTTTCAAAATCATCTACATGTTCTCAGAAATTCAAATCTGACTTTAGATTTGACATTTGACCTTCAATGACCTTCTCAAGGTCAAAAAAGGTCAAAAAGGTCTTTTTTCAACTTGCTTCAAATTGACTAATTTTTTTTCAAAATCATCTACATGTTCTCAGAAATTCAAATCTGACTTTAGATTTGACATTTGACCTATAATGACCTTCTCAAGGTCAAAAAAGGTCAAAAAGGTCTGTTTTCAACTTGCTTCAAATTGACCAAATGTTTTTTTTCAAAATCATCTACATCTTTTCAGAAGTTCAAATTTGACTTTACAAGTTCTCAGAAGTTCAAATCTGACTTTAGATTTGACCTTTGACCTTCAATGACCTTCTCAAGGTCAAAAAGGTCTTTTTTCAACTTGCTTCAAATTGACTAATTTTTTTTCAAAATCATCTACATGTTCTCAGAAGTTCAAATCTGACTTTAGATTTGACATTTGACCTTCAATGACCTTTTCAAGGTCAAAAGGGTCTTTTTTCAACTTGCTTCAAATTTACCTATTTTTTTTTCAAAATCATCTACATGTTCTCAGAAGTTCAAATCTGACTTTACATTTGACATTTGACCTTCAATGACCTTCTCAATGTCAAAAAAAGTCAAAGAGGTATTTTTTCAACTTGCTTTAAATTGACCAAATTGTTTTAGGTGGTGACATTTTGTCATGTTAATGCCTTGTATATTTTTAAAATTCTGACAAAGGTTACAATTTTGCCAAAAAAGATAACCATAGACTTCATGTTCATAGACTTAAGTACATGTAACAAACATTTACATTTAATAGTTAATACACATTTTTCTATCTATTTGTTTTTCTGCCCAGGTATAATGTTGATGGAGGTTGGTTACAGTGAGGTGTATTTCTGTGTGAGACTATATGCCTTTGAGAGCTCCAGAATCCCTTGTGGCAGGAGTGTCAACCCACAGGTAAAATAGACACACTTACTCTTCAGCCTCCAATTTTGATCAATGAATGAGCATGTTATATATCTTTGGTCGATTTTGGTCATTTTATGTAAGATTCGATTTGGCAGACACAATGAATTTAAATTGAGTTCAAATTATACAAAGTTAAGGAGGCTGTATCTAAATCTAAATGTGGAATATTGGTGCTATACCCTATGGATGTGAAGGTAGTCTGGAAGGTGAAGGCGAGGGACTAAAAAATCTTGGATATTACCCTTGTTAGTTGATACATATTACCGGTATCTACATATTTCAGTTGGCAATTCTTTTCACTGATGAATGTGACAGAATGAAGGACTTAGTGCATGTGCACTCATTTGCCTATGACTTCCACCTGCGATATATCCAGACGTACATAGCTGGGGGTCAGGGGGCAATGAAGACTGGCTACCACCTGAGGAACTTCCTACAAGATTTTGTGCAGCTCTACCCCTATCCTCCTAGCTTCTCTCGCAACTATATCAATGAAGGTAAGAAGACTTTGAATTGGTTAAGTTTTTGTGAGCAATCAAATGACATCATGGTAACATAGAAAGAAGGTGTTATTGAAAAGGAAATGGAATGTATTGCCCTGAAAGTGCAGTAGATTCATAGGATCCTGGCTTTGTGATTTCCCTCCAGGAATTCAACCCTCCTCTGATAAAGTTTCAAAATCATAATAGGATATAATACAGTAAAAGATTCCCAACTCAAAATTGCAAAATCATGCCAAATATCCTCCACACGAATTCTGGAAAAATTCTGGAAAGAGCACTGGCTTGAGAACCAATAAGAGTGTCGGACTTGTAAAAGTCCACCTAAATACAACTGAGAAATTCTGTCCACAATTTTTCAGCCACAATAACTATAGAGAACACGAACAACCCCAGCCACCACTTGTACAACTACATGTTAAATCACTCGGATAAGCTCTTTAATATGAAGGCAATCAAGATGGTGCCTGTCTCTGACTCTGATGCTGATGGGGTGAGTTTGGAAAATGTCACTATCCTTGTAAATCTTTTTCGTTGTGTGTCTTAAATGTATTTGATAAATATGCGAGCATAAATGATAAATACTTTCATTTACAAAAAAATTAAAATCATTTCCTATGATCATGTTCCATTTTCCAAGTATCCACTTTTCATTAGTCTTTGTGGTTAATTTGTTACTGATATTTTGATATGAAATGTTGCAATTATTTATTTATTGATGATTTATTTTAATATTTTGTCATTATTTCCTCATTAATAAATAATTCATATTATAGGAGAGTGATTTTGCATTAGTGTGCCAGTCAGTGACAGAATCAGATGGTGAAGAGAGTGACGTAACCAAACCCAAATTAGTAGATCACAATGTAGGGCTTGTCATATCCCATAATGCACCTGGATTTATACAGCAGACGGAAGCTGAAAGGAACACATTGAAATTGCAGTATTTTATCATTTTGACGAGTCGCCGAGAACATTTCCCAAAACTGACCTTAGAGAAGAAGTTAGGGATCTTCAAAAACCCTTTGAAAACCTTTTATGCAGGTACATGTATATTTCTGTTAATTAATCAAGATTTATGGTTGTGAACTTATATTCGACGAGGACATAAAAGCTAAAAATATTTTTTGAGAATCTATTGGTAAATAGTTGATGATATTACTGTTGTACTATTTGAGAAAAAGGAAAATATTCATCATCTATGGATAAAAGCTGTACCTTTTAGTGTTTCATTCCACTTCAAATGTATGAATCTGAGTTTATACTATATGATTCATAGGTCCTACAAATGATGAGTCAATGTTCACCCCAGAAGATCTTCATGGTCCTCCAGTGACTCAACACATTGGAGTAAGACAGGAATCTGTCAACTACCTGGGATTCTCTAACATGCACCAGACCCCCATATACACTGTGCTGATTCAGGAGACTGACAAAGCCAGGTAACACTTTACCACATTTTTATGTCCCCACCACATAGTGTGGGGCCATATTGTCGGCCTAGGCGCGTCCGTCCGTCTGTCCGTCCGTCTGTCCGTCCGTCCGTCTGTCCGTCCGTACGTCCGAGAGTTTTCTCCAAAACCGCTACAGATATCACCTTCAAATTTTCAGGGATAACTTATGAGTGCATACAGATGTGGATGAAAAAAAATTAACTCGATACCTACTTCCTGTCGGCCATTTTGAAGTCAAATGCTAAAATCCTTGTCTGCAAACTTTAAGAAAAACGGCTTCACAGTTGCTTTTAAAACTTTAACATCTTGTTCAGCTCACTTCATTCTAGATCTGATTAGGTTTTGGACCTGTTAGCTCAGTCATGTCAGCCATTTTGAATGTCTTAAGAAAAGTTAGCGCACGATAATACTTTGTATCATATTGAATGGTGTTTTTGAGTTTTCATATTCTAACTATTTAGTAGCTTTATAAATAATTTCAGATGTACTTTGTTGTTAAAGCCTATGTTGTTGTTAACAGTATTTATATGTGATAATTTTGTAAAAAGAAATCAGCAAAAACTCATGATCACTTTTTTATTGTCAGCCATTTTGGATTTTTCCGTCCTAAAATCTTGTCTGTGGAGTCTTGTCTACGTGTTTTCAGGTGAACCGTTTGGTGGATCAATTCTTGATTTTCAGGGATGATTCTTAGTATAAAAATCTAGATCTGATTAGTTTTTTGGCATTCTGGGTAAATGTCAAGGCAGCCATTTTGGATTTTCCGTCCTAAAATCTTGTCTGTAAAGTCTTGTCTACGCGTTTTCAGGTGAACTGTTTAGTAGATCAATTTCAAATTTTCAGGGATGATCCTTAATATGAAAATGTACAACTGATTAGTTTTTTGGCATTCTGGGTAATTGTCAAGGCAGCCATTTTGGATTTTCCGTCCTAAAATATTGTCTGTAAAGTCTTGTCTACGCATTTCCAGGTGAACAGTTCTGTAGATCAATTTCAAATTTTCAGGGATGATTCTTAGTATGAAAATCTAGATCTGATTAGTATTTGGGCATTCTGGGTAAATGCCAAGGCAGCCATTTTGGATTTTCCGTCCTAAAATCTTGTCTGTAGAGTTTTGTCTACGCATTTCCCGGTGAACCGTTTGGTAGATCAATTTCAAATTTTCAGGGATGATTCTTAATATGAAAATCTAGATCTGATCAGTTTTTTGGCATTCTGGATAAATGTCAAGGCAGCCATTTTGGATTTTCTGTCTTAAAATCCTGCCCATAAAGTCTTGTCTATGCGTTTTTAGGTGAACCGTTTTGTAGATCAATTTCAAATTTTCAGGGATGATTCTTAGTATGAAAATCTAGATCTGATTAGTTTTTTGGCATTCTGGATAAATGCCAAGGCAGCCATTTTGGATTTCCGTCTTAAATTCCTGCCCGTAAAGTCTTGTCTACGCATTTTTAGGTGAACCGTTTTGTAGATCAATTTCAAATTTTCAGGGATGATGTCTTAGTATGAAAATCTAGATCTGATTAGTTTTTTGGCATTCTAGGTAAATTTTAAGGTGGCCATTTTGGATTTTCCATCATCAAATTGTGTCGGTAAAGTCTTGTCTACTCATTTTTAGGATAACCATTTGACAGGATCACCCATAGGTGGGGACATTTTGTACACATTTGTGTTCTTGTGTTTATTTATCACTTAGAATGACATGCACTTGACTATTTCTTGAAAAGATATTGTAAATGATTCTTTGAGTTTGATCATGTATTTCATATTTTGTCATGAAAAACTATTGAAAATCAGGAATCATAATTCATGATACTTTCGAAAATGACTTCCAGATAACTTGCAGTTTCATTTTAAATGGATGAATTTATCTTAGAGTATGGACACCAGTTCTATTGAAAACTTGCTAAAAAATGTTGGGCTATTTTATTTTTAGTAAGAAGATCCGTGAGATGGTGGATAGTGCTATTTCCCAATGTAGAAGGGACACTCTATGGCAACGTATGTTGCTAGGGGACCAGTTGGTAGATGATGGGAGGCGTAAGAAACGTAGCGAAACTGATGAAAGTCAAGACAGTGTAAGATAATTTTCCATACAATCTATAAATGGAAAATTTTCCATTTAAGCTATATTATAATTTTGTATACTCAACAAAATGTTCCCATATTCCTCTCTTTTGTTCATCTCATTTTAATAGATCTTAATGTATTAATGAAGCACAATTCAAATCAAATATTCATGTATATTATTGTTCAATTCAATTCAATATTCACATGTTTATGAGCAATATGTGACCCATCTGTCATCAACCAATCCTTGCCATTGTCATTATTATCCCATCGAACAAAGTTCGGAGGGATATAGGGAACGCCTCCGTACGTACGTCCGTCCGTCTGTCCGTCCGTCCGTCCGGGCAATAACTCAAATACCGTTGGCCCGGTTTTGTTCATATTTTGTACACATATACCCTATGGGGGTAGAAGTTCTGCTCGAAAGCCGATTTTCAAAATGGCTGCTCATTTCAAAATGGCGGCCATTTTAGTGCCGATTTTACAGTAATTTAGGTACAATATGTAAAACTGTAATAGCAATATGTTTTAAGTGTAAAAAAATTATAAAGGACATTAATAAAGCTACAAATGTAGATATTAAAAAAAGCACATGGCAGCCATCTTGAAAAATGGCGGCCTTTACTCGTTATTTTATGATTTTTGCTGTAACTCGAAAAGTAGTGGAGCGATTTTGTTCATATTTGGTATGTGAATACTATAAGCATGGCACACTGTCCTGTGACACTTTTGGTAGAAGGCGGCCATTTTGAAAAAAAATTTGAAAAATGGCCGCCATTTTAACATATTTTACTATAACTCGAAAAGTAGTGGAGCGATTTTGTTCATATTTGGTATGTGAATACTATAAGCATGGCACACTGTCCTATGACACTTTTGGTAGAAGGCGGCCATTTTTCAAAATGGCCGCCATTTTAACGTATTTTACTATAACTCGAAAAGTAGGGAAGCAATTTTGTTCATATTTGGTATGTGAATACTATAAGCATGGCACACTGTCCTATGACACTTTTGGTAGAAGGCAGCCATTTTGAAAAATGGTCGCCATTTTAACGTATTTTACAATAACTCGAAAAGTAGTTCAGCGATTTTGTTCATATTTGGTATGTTTCATATTTTATATGTGAATACTATAAGCATGGCACATTGTCTAATGACACTTTGGGTAGTAGGCGGCCATTTTGAAAAATGACCACCATTTTTACGTTTTTACTATAACTTGAAAAGTAGTGAAGCGATTTTGTTCATATTTGATATGTGAATACTCACGAGCCTTGCACACTGTCTCATGACACTTGGATAGTAGGCAGCCATTTTAAAAAATGGCTGTCATTTTTACATTTTTTACTTATTTCACAAGTACATGTGTGCGATTTTTCAAAAATTTTATAGATGGCTACTTAAAGCATATTATTTCTTCTGATGACAACTTGGCTAACCATTTTGAAAATGGTGGCCTTTCTGGTGTGTTGTTTTATGATATTTGCTATATATTTCGTTTGTAAAATGCCAGCCATTTCTGTTCGATGGGATTCGCTACGCTTTGGCGTTGACGTTGTTCTGGTTCTAATATATGCTACATGTCACTGTAACTTCCTATACTTTCCTATACTCTTGTAGGGTCTTACCAAGTTAACATTCATTGAATTCCAAGAGCTCATGCAAGTTGTTGAGAGGGAATCACTGAGGCAGATGGATCCACGATTGACCCCATTACACAATATGAGTCAGTCTTGGTACAAGGGCTTGGTCAGAGTCTTGATGAACAAATACTCTGAAACACACAGATACTTCGCTAGCCCTGATGGGAAAGTCCAGTGTGTGGTAAGAGATTTTAAAATAAGAACCTTTTGTGTATGTAGTGAATTCATTCTAATGGTTATTGTGATTTACAGTAGAGCCTTGGTGATTGTGGAATTCGCAGCCATCGTAACTCTAATGACAGTTAAAGATTTTGGAGTGAGAATTTTAAAAAAGATTTCAAAGAAAATCGTAAACAATTTATTGTGTATCCTTAGAATACAGTACTTATGTACATTGAAGTTGGCTGATAGTAAATTATGATTTCTATTTGTCAGGTTACATATGATTTACTTGTTCAGTACAAATATTCAACTTTTTGAATGACCAACTTCTTGGACAAGTCACAAGAATTTCCAAGAATGTACAAATATATTTATTTGGTTATTGGAATGGTTGTTAATTTTGCGATATGATGTTGGAGTTCAACTTGTTTCAGGCTATTCTGAACCCGAATTACTTGGACACATTTGCTATGTTGACAGTGGATTCCATCAACAATAAATCTGTGAGTATAATTAAAGCTAAAAATGTTATTGAAATATAACAATGGAATATAATTTCTATAATCTTAAGATGTAAGGTACAAGTATGATGTACATTTAGACTAATTGTAAATGGCACCAATGGTTATTATCCCAACGAACTTCGTTCGTTAGGGATATAGTGAAGCCCTCCGTCCGTCCGTCCGTCAGTCCGTCAGTCCGTCAGTCAGTCCGTCCGTCTGTCCGGAAGATAACTCAAATACTAGTTGACAGATTTTCTTCATATTTAGTGGAAAGATGTATATTGGGGATTAGTTTTACGCAAAAAAATGATGGCCACCGCTTTAAAAATGACGGGACTTTTTCGTAAAAATCATAAATTTTTCATTCTAAACCAAAGTAATTAATATTATTGTTTGAAATTTTGGTAGTGTATTCACAACATTTATCTATTTCACATATATTCCGTGTTTTTCATCCTGACCCCCAGGGGCCATGTATGGGGGGACAGGAAAACAGAAATTTTCGCTAATTTTTAGATCTTTCTGAAGTATAGCTTTATTATACTCAAATGAAAGGCAATTAAGAGTAGATTGCAAATATTGTATCTTTTTTCTGATTCGAGCCTTGTAAAATTCAAAATGGCCGTCTAATGTACGATTTCGCAATAATTTTTCGATCCCTTCAAAGTATGGCTATATTATACTCAAATTGGAGTAGATCACAATTATGGTATTATTTTTCAGATTTGTACCTCAGAAAATTCAAAATGGCTGCTTTGCAGTAATTTGCAATTCTAAAATCTAATTTTTTCATTTTCAACCAAAGTAATGAGTATAATTGATTGGAATTCGGTAATTGATATTTTGTTCGTTGGGATTTGCTACTCCGCGGAGTTGCCGTTATCTAGTTAATGACATGTTTATCCAACAGTCCAATTCTAAAATTGTTACACTAATTTATATAACTTTACACAACAAAAGTCTGCTTCAAAAATCTGTCAAACAAAATAGCATAATTTATATTGATGGTCTCAATGTTTTAGGAACTTTGTGTTGTGTACAAGGAGCCCATCTTAGACAGCAGACTTCCAGCAAATAGTGGCAAACAGATCTACATGCAGAGCCATCTGGAAGGTTTCGTCAATGCCTGTTGCTTCCATATGTGGACTGGCTTGTTGTAGGAAGTCATTCTTGAGATATAAACATTTCAAGTCCATGTTTTTTGTGATTTCACATTGTATATCTGAGCACCATTCGAGTGATTGAAAGGGTGTTTAAAAGGTATTACTATGAGGGGATATTGAGATATAACCTGAAGTTATGGTTGACAAGAAACGTAACATATGGAAACATATGGGAACATAATGTACAACATTGATACAGAAAGAACTGTTGTAAATCATTATTATGGAACTGACAAAAAGATGATGGGTAGATATTTAAACATTTTAAGTGAGAGTTCAAAAATGGAACAGAGTTAGTAAAGCATAATATTCAAGAGTTATGTCAACTGGAGAACATGTATATGATAAAGTAATATGACATGTATATTGCAAATTGACTTTGTTCACAAAAGTGACACTTAGAGATGTGTCAGATGTTGCATATAAACAGTAGGTGTATAAGTGAGATATAACACAGTATGCTGTGTAACAAGTCATGGCAAATTCAAAAAATAAAAAGAATACAATCAATCGTACGGGTATTGTAAAATCATAAAGATGCAAAAAATGGACATTTGAGTGACTTGTTGGGTGATCATGAAGATAGAGATGAAATTTGGTCAGAATGGCTTTGCTGACTCAGTTGGTATTGTAACATTCAGTGGGCATATAGTAACATTTTATGGTAAAATGTTACTTAAAAGATATTTCATTTGAAATGTTGAAAAAGTGATATTAGTTTCATTGATGAAGCTTATCTTAAGTTTGATTAAGTTTTGATAAATGTAACCAAAATTGACACATTAACAGAAACTACCAAAGAACCTGCCATCTACTTGAGCCACCAAACACATTTCATTGTCAACCTCAAGGGTAGTGTGTATTATTCAAATCCAGTGTGCTGTATAAGTATATATTCTGTGTGACTTCAGCAATGTAAATACTGCACACCAATGTATTGGGCAACTAAGAAAACTGAATTGCATAAAATGCTAGCAAGTCAGATTGATCAGTTTGATAAAGTAACAAAAAGTAAAAATTATTTGGTCAAAGCAACTTAAGTTTGGCTTTCAGATTTTACTTAAGTATTTATTGTGAATGAGTTATGGAAGCTGATCTGTGATATTTGGAGCGAAATACATCAATCTTCATGCACCATTTGTCATAATATAACCACCCCCTCCCACATGTGCAGGGTTTATGGATTGAACGTTTTAGTTTCTTTAGGTGTCTTGGTCTGATAATGCCCAGATGCAAATTTCACATTTGTGACTCCTCACTGACCATTGAGATGAAATAGGGGATAATATTCCCTTATTGGTGGAGGGATGTTGTGGGGATGAAATTGGTCTTTGGACATATGGTTCATTACATATTCAGTCCTGCATCTGGGTATGATAATCAACATTAGGACAACTTGGAGTCTAGGACATGTTAAATAAATTATTTTTAAATTGAGACTATACTGCACTTCAAATGTTGGGTAAATGTATATTACTTTGAGAAATGGCTGCAAGGAAACATTAGAAAATAAAACACATGTACTGTAAGATGGATTCATGATTAAGATCTCAAAGGACTTTCTTGTTTCTCAATTTTCAGGGTATATGAAAGAGAATATAAAAATATTTGTATCATATCTTTCTTAAATATGAAAGTAAATTATCATAAACTTAGTGATATATGTAGATGATAATGCTACAAGTACTGTTTGATAAAATTTGAAAAGTATTTTTGCTAGGTTACGAACACTAAAAATAATTGTCATATAAATCATTTTCTGGTCCATGCAGTTTTAAAACTTGTGTCTTATACACTGCAGGATGAAACCAACTGGATTTGTGGAAATAAAATGGTCGAAAAAGTATTCAATATTGAAAACCTGTGATTTCAGGATAAGTAAAATCTTGATTCCAAATATTTCACCATACAAAATTCTGATTGTCGCAAGTTTGCATGGCTAAGTATTTGGAATCCAGATTTTGATTTAGATGAAATCTAAGATTTATCAATTTTTTGTCCACCCTTCAGGATGAGTCTAACTCCAGTTAGTTCCACCCTGCTGTGAATCATTGTTTTTAAAACCCTCTAAAAAGGGAATTGGATGAAGAATTATTTGAATTTGTTATTACACAAGTAATATGATACTTATTAGGGAGTTTAAGATTAGCGTAAATAACCCATTTACCTATACCTATACGTAGTTTGTTATTACACTAAGCGGTATTTTACCTAAGTTACAGGGTTTACGATACGTAATTACCTATAAATGGCCGAAGATAGGTAATTCGAAAACGTATGTTTTTATCAAACAAATTGTGTCATTTCTAGATCAAATATCATCCATTAAACTTTAAAATAGTAACACCAAACATTTCTCATTCGATCTGCATAGAAATTAAGTGGTCGAACACATTCATTGATGCGATAAACGATGCCATGTGATGATGCATGAAATTGTTGAATTTACAAATTCTTCATCAGTTTTGCTTATTGTAAATGTATGAAATCAGCCATTATATCGTGGTTTTAATTGTTTAACTTTACTATTTGGCCTCTCTCATTGCTGGATCATGCTAGAAATTTAACATTTCGGCTTAAGTCACTGCCCCATTAGCGGACCCTCAAGCATCACCCCCTCCCAACTACAGTAGCTACACCACACACCCTCTGAAGTATATAACAATTCTTGGAGGTGACATGTACTGGTATATGCTATATAAGCCATCGCATGGTTTTTATTCTATGATTAGGAGTTAATTTTATCATAAATTGTAGCATACGGTTTCGTAGCCTTTTACGTTAATCTTAAACTCATTTTGCAATACGCATTACCTATACGTATCCGTAACAAACATATGGATAGGGATAGGTACACGTATATTTTTACGCTAATCTTAACCTCCCTACTGTCTATATTTTACTTGCTCAGTGATAAAACAGTGCACTAAATAAAATATGACTCATGTTTTGTAATAAATAATATACTATTATCATTATACAGAAGGGGCACTGAACAATAAAAAGGAATCCAAAATCAAAACTTGAAATTGTGTTCAGTTATATATTACATGAGATAAATGTTACCATGGATATGGTGTGTCATGAATACTAAACAGACATCATCAACAGTGAGCATTTTGAGCCCCATGCCCCATGAAAATACCACAAAGTTTACTCGTACACATATCCACATTTCCTTACCCTCTAAACCACCCACCATTGTTTAAAATGCTTTTTGGAAGTGCAACTTTGACAAATGAAAAGTATTTCCTTGAATTACCTCAACATCTGATTAATACATGCTATTTTTTAGATTTTGAGCATTCCTACCATATTTCATCTGATGTATGACTAGACATGTGACTGATGATACTCATTAATCAAGCATGGAAGTTGATACTTATACTATTTAATTTCCTGGCAAATATTTTAGTTGGATAACCTACCTAAGTATGAGATTAAGTTGCTTTGTATCACCCATCCACTATTTGATTAATGGGATTATATGTGAATTAAGTGTTGAACAAGAGATAGCATGCTTATATGGCAGTACCAGTGAAGATTCTCAATATGATCATTCCAACTGACTCCCTTTCCTCAGATCATGATTAAGTACAATAAAACAAGTGTATGTGGACACCACATGTCACACATAGATTTTCCACTTAAGTGTTGCACTTATAGAAGCATCATAGAGCCATTTTTGAGCTGTTCTAAGTGACAGGTTTTACTGGTCTTTACTTAATCATTCCTCATTTTTTACAATTAGAATAACTGAGGCATTGTTTTTATGTACATATATCGCATTTATTCAGTTACAGTATCATACAATAATATTAAGGTAACTAACATATTTCTAAAACTTCTTTCATTCTACAGCGAACATGCACTTGTACATAAAATCCGCTTTAAAAGTATGTAGTTCTAATTGCACAAATTCTATAGATGAGTGCACATTGTGCAAGGAGAAAGACAACATTGAAAATAATTTTCAAATGAGACATATACACTGCCATTCTGGATAACTATCAAACAGCAGTAATGTACAGTTCCAATTTAACAGACAATTGAGCACATGCTGTACAGGGTGTGTTTTACTATGCAGCACTGTACTGTACTGTACTGTATTACATACCTAGCGAAGCATTTGTATGGAAGTCAATGGGAAAGTTAGCGAGCTATATCCACCGATATTGCCCGATTACCCCGATATAGCCCGCTTACCTCGTTTTGATATTAGATTTCTTTAATAACCATGATAATATCATGACGTCACGTCATTGATACAAAGTAACCATGGCAACAAAGGCATGTAATACATCAGTTATGTCACTATGACGTGAAATATGCCTTCGTTCTTGCCCAAATATAGAGCCTCCCAAGGTCGGCCTATATTGGGAGAACTCAGGCATATTTCACGTCATAGTGACATAACCTCTAAGTACTGTACTGTACGGAAGTGTACTGTTTTGTTGTGATCGATGAACAGAGCTGGGTACTGCTATTTGAGATGTACTTTGTAATAAAAGAGCAATTTAGGCTAATAGTGAACTTGTCACAATTGATCAATAGGACAAAGTTTATATAGTACCACTCAATGAAAGGCTTACTATTATGTGCAATCATTTAAATACAGTCACAGGAATGTATGAAATACTTCTGGTAAAGAATGCTCATTTTCCTTCCATGTCACAATTTAAAACTAAACAAGGCATTAAGATGCAAAATGTCACCACCTGCCATTTGTTACTGATGCAGAATGCTGACCACCATTCACAAAAATTTTGGAGACTGTAACAATATGTCACCACTTGTGGTGTTGACATAAAAAAAATGTGTACTGTATGTCAATACCACGCGGTACAAACTTCGACCGTTAATTTGAATTTTTGACCTACCGGATGTTTGAAAATCAAGGATTACGAGTCTCGTACTGCACCGTTTTTCTTCAAACTTGTTCCATTCAAAGCATAACAAAAATCCCTTTCTGTTGGTACATTATTCTCTTAAACAGAGTCCCTACTTCCAGCGGCATTTTGGTCCCCAGCTGTAAGAAGGCCTTCTAACAGCTGGGGACCAAAACGCTGCTAAAACGAGGGACTCTTTACAATAAAGTAATGCACCGACAGAAAGGCAATTTTGTTTTGCTTTTAATGTTATACGTTTAAAGAAAAACGGTGTAGTATGAGACTCGCAATCCTTGATTTCCGAGCATCTGGTAGGTCAAAAATTCAAATTAACGGTCGAAGTTTGTACCGCGTGAATACATATTTCATGAAAATTGCATAAATAAATTGAAATATTAATTGATATTTTTGATACAAAGGATTAGACCATGCAGAATTTTGTTGAGCATTGGGTATTCACTTTTCAGGCATTAAGGCTAATTTGTGGTAAATGTACAGTACTTTCAACATCATCAAAATTGAAAGGCCACATTTTGATAAATAGAAAGCTTTGATGAATGTACTATTTACTTTTACAATAAACAATAATACAAACTTTGTGAATGTCTCTTGCCTAAAAACAACCTTTTTTGTTTTGGACCTGCAGTTACACTTTTCTCTCATAAAGGACATTCAGTTTTCACAGGTTTTACGACATTAACTGGATCTGTACTTTGGGTTTGTTTTATAGGAATTTTACATGAGTATATCATATTTTACAAATTGATAATTGAAACATCTCTATATAACCTTGTCTCTGTTCCAGACAGATTTAACCTGTACATTTAAATACAACATGGAACATAAAAGGTGCAGCCTCACACTCAATTCTGCTGAGAATCTCATCCCGAAAAATATATTCTTTCATTGATAGTTTTTTACAGTCAACAAAATGAATAACATAGAGTAAATATACAGTAAATCTTTTGAAACTAACCATCAACGTTTTGAAACTAACAAGGTTTATCTGATAGTGTACAATGCATAATTGATGGACAATGCTTTTTATGTTGTCCGACACCAGGGTTATATGTTGTTAACATGTGCTGTAAATGTACGTGCAATTTTTTAAAATATTTTTATCCTTTACCTAAACTCATGTTGGTCTTTGTAGTGTCCTATTATGCAAATGAGTTTTCATTCATTCTCACAAATTCTGACTCCAAAATTTTAAAATCCAAAGTGTATGATGATACATGTGCTGTCTTGTTATTTATTTACATGCCTCAGCCCTGAAGCCAATAAATATATTCAATATCTACTTATCTTGACAATGTACATACAATAGATGCCTGGTATTTGAAACAAATGAAAAAATACTGCAAAATAATATCTTAGGTCCTTCGGTACTCATTCTAATGTTAAAATACAACATGTATATTTTCTGTTATCCTAAGATCAGATAATATAATTCAGCCAGTTTATCTTTAAATACTTGTAAATGTTTACATATTTGGACTAATTTTAACTTTTTTATTAGTTCTGCATCAGCAATCATCAATCACCTTTTTTACTTTTAGGTTTATTAGACGTAGATTCCAAACTTTCCCAGGCATCATCTTCTTCTGCCCATTTTTCATTGTCCCAACCATTATTGCCACCAGTACCCGCAGACTCTCCATCAAAATCAATAAGATTAGCAGTGTCTGGTTCTTGCTTAGCGCTAGTTGCCTTAGGCTTAGATTTAGTTTTAGTTTTCGCTGGTTTGTCCATTGCACCCCAGTTTTCCGTATCCCATTCATCACCAGATTTCTTCTCGGAAGGTTTTGATTGGCTCCCTTCCTGATTACTCCAGCTCCCCCAACTATCTCCGCTGTTCTGTGTGTCGGATTTACTAAGGGAGTTTGTGGGGGTCTCATCCCCAGGGCTTCCCCAGTCCTCTCCCTCGCCCCAGCCGGCCCATGAGTCATCACTGTAATCTCTTTTGAGAAGTGGCTTACTGGGTTCGCCAAACGTGCCACTGAAAAATAGCAATATGCATGAATTTAGAATGTTTCCATCCCAAATCAACACAGGAGGTGTATTATTAAATATTTTTTATTTGCTCTAATTTCTGTGTTTTATCTGAAAAATGAACTACATGTTGTATTTTGAAGGAAATGTGAGAGAAAAATAATACAGCTGAATATATGCTAACAACATGTACAAAAGCAGTGCTGACACCTTTTCTTCTCTCATGCTGGTCAATTAAATCACACATACACATTACATATATGTACCGTATTATGTACTTCTCATATTAAATTACCTTTTTACCAAGAATGACAAACATTATACAGTATACTATATTTAGTAATTGAAATTCTGTTTTCAGTTTTTGATAATTGAAATACTTCATCATGGTATCTCCAATTAGGAGATTCAACTATAGCTACAAAGGCAAAAAATTGACAAGAGAGGTATATACCTAGGGGTCCTGTTGTTCACAAGGGTAGCTCCCTCCCTGTCAGCAGGCTGGTCAGTAAATGTGGACTGTAAGCTGCTCCAACCTTTCACACTTGCTGATGAGATCTAGAAGCATTGCAAGGCATTAATAGAGAGGTTAAGTTAGCACTGTTTTGAAGTATGAAAAACATGTAAAATTATGGATACTTTCATCTCACGTCACAATAACTGTAGTTGTTATCAAGTCCCCATTTTAACCAATATGAGAGGAGGAGAATGATTCTTTGGGGCCATAATACTACACATTTATTTAAGTTCTCGCCAATTTCTATTGATTACAATAGCTTTCCAATATGAGCTAAAAAAAATTGTTTATTAATAACAATACAAATGGCACCTTTTGGTGGGCTTGCATGATGATTCATTGTGCTAATTCCAATTTGAGATACATAAAGGATTGAAAGTATACTTTTTGAAACCTTAAATGGACTTCATCATTTTTCATCATATTTTGGTGATCATTTTTCTAAATAAGTCAAATTGCAAGATAAGGAAGAAAGATTTATGAATATATCAGTTAAATAAATATATTGGCAGTGAAAAAAATATTCAATGCTTCAAGTAAAATAGAGAAATAATCTTGTATGTTCTTATTCAATGGTATCCAACATATCTTGAGTCATGAGTGATTTCTCCAAAGCAAATTGTTTTAGACATCAAAGCATGTGAAACAGTGATATCCGAGTGTAATACTGATTCGGTATCACATTAGCACGGAAATATATAGCATATTTACACCATATGAATCAATATATTAGATCACTAGATTAGATTTCATTGCTATTGAATTATTCCCAATATTGATTTTGTTGCGATAAAAAGGCCTGAAGGAAGTTAACCTACCTTTGAGCCCCAAGTGCTTAAAGAAGATCCAACATCACTGGCCAATGACCCATCTTTTACCTACGCAAATGAACCAAACAAAACATAAATGTGATTGAACTAAAGGTTGGTGCTAACAACACTGACATGCAACATGGGGTTGTACAATCAATACTAACATTTCAGCATAAATGGACAGTTCTCTTTGACAAAATCCACATTATTATTTATTTTGATACAAATGGTAACATTTTCAAATCTAAAACAGTAAAAGAGTGGGACACTTGTGGTTCCTCTTAATGTAATTGGTAAAAGGACTTCAGCCTTAAAGGAGGTGTTCCATTTATGGAGGTGTTCCACTTATCGAGGTGTTCTACTTTACGGATTTAACTTTACAGTAGAGTGAAAAAACATCAGAAGAGGATTGCCCTTATCTAAACAGTAATTTATACATGGTTTTAAAATAACTAAAAGTTTCAACAGAACTGTTCTCAAATCAATACAAACTGTTAATGTTGTTTTAACTAAAATATCAGAATTAAAACAAAACATCTACGTGGTATGAACAGTATAATGCTTGCTTATAGCTACAATTATTTGTAACCACATTTATAATACTCACCTTTGTTCCAAAGTTGGTCAAAGAATTCGACACATTGTCAAAAACCTTGCCGTCTTTAACCTGAAGAGTGCAAAAGGCATGCATACATGTAGCTATTGTGCTTTCTATAAACACCTAATACAGTAAAACCTGTATAAAGTGTTGGTCCACATTCTAGTCTAAGCAACATCCAAAAATGTAACTAGAATGTGTTATAACACTTTGAGCTGTTCGTTTCATACATATTTTCACAAATACAGGTTTTATTGTATGTCACACCATCTGCTCACTGGCAACATATTGAAACAGCAAATTTGTAAATAAATTAAATTGAAATACAGTGTACCTTTATTATTATGATGATCATTGATTGTTGCCTTGGAGAGCTTAATCTAGTTGATGTATATTTGTGTAAGTTTCTAGTAATGTAGGAATAATGAAGTTGAAAAGAATCTAAGAAATTAAAGTGATGATATTTAACATAACAGATTTGCCATTTCATTACATTACTAAAAATCATTGAGCATAAATTTGTACTTTTGGATGATGTGAGAAGTGATTTTGAAATATTATACAGAGGGTGGGTCTATAAGGCTTCAGTATATCATATAAGAAGCCAAAAAGAAATATAATGCACATTGTGGTTTGTAGGTACTGAGTACACTTTTGATCAATTTTGATCCATAAAAATGTGTACTAGGTGCCCTCTCCAAATCCAAATAGACACTCTCTCTTTAATAAAACAGTAAAATAAATATATCGTAACTTAAAAAATTCATAATTATGGAACAAATGCTTCTCAGTTGATAATTTGTCTTGTGACAATACAAATATTTATTATATTTTGCCAATGCAATTTTAATTCATTTTTAATTTATTCATCCTTGACTAGATGTGAGTTAAATATTTTAAATGGTTTAAGTACCAATCTCAAACAGGTTAGATGGAATTAATTAATTATGTTCCATAGATATGAATCACAAAATCAAGGAAAATATAAAAGAATGACTTCAATAAGTTTCATTTCACTGGTGTCTTTATATTATTGATTTTTTCATCATAAATTTTCAACAAAAACCTGTACTTAACCTCACTTTCTGTACATACAGTATTCACTATTCAACTCCCTGCCATAGTTTCGAAATTTGGAAATAGTTTAGGTTTTTGATAAATATGGACAATGTGACATCCTGGAATGAATCTTGAGTGATGTGTGATGTACAAAATAATATAAGCAAAAAAGAAAGGAGTATATACATGTAAAACGACAACATGCGATCTAATCTAAATTCTCAAAGCTCAAAGCACAGGTCTCATATCACTGCCAATATCTCATATCACTGCCAACTCAAGATTATTGTATATAACTATGCGAATCTTTTTCTTTAACTTTATTGAAGCGTTTGCAAGACAAGTATGCATTTTGGCTATTATATTGTAATTAGCCATTATTTACTAAACCCATGTGGAAAAAGTTGGCATTCCCCTTTAAAAAATCTTTCTAGTAATGGGGCTAAGGTTATACGAGTATATTAGTGTCATAAGAGTCCTGTGCTTAGAGAAAGGTCTGATATGGTTCACAAATTTTAAAAACAAGAGGTTCAGGAATAAAATTATAATCCCCTTTCCTACCTTTTCATTCATGGAATGACTGATTTCTTTAGTTTTCTGTGCTGTAGTAGCTGCCAATTTGGTAGCCTGAAATGTTGGTGTCATATATCACATTTCAAAAATTAGAATTAAAACTTAACAGCACAAAAATCCTTTTGTGCAGTATTTCAATATTTGACCTTAGTTTTATAAAAATTATTTGACCTCTTAACACATTTATAACATTTGGTCATTTTTTACATGAAATGAAACAAGTAGCATTTACCTTTTCAGTCGCTACAGATGCAAATTTTGATGCCCCTACAGAGAAAGAAGCCCATCCCTGAAATTAAGTAATACAATGTACATTTTACTAACTCTAAATCATGTATAACAGTAATGCTAATTTTCCAACATTTGTCAGGAATTAATATTTACCAATTGTATGTTGAAAATATGGGATATCTATCCACTGCCTAGCTATCAGTAATTGAGAAGTCTGTTGACAGCCAAAATTGGTTACGACTAACAAACTGAACCCTATATATATGGCAATGGAAATCTGAGAGCTCTACTATAATACATCGAACTTTCCCCTTTACTATGGTGCCTTGCTCTATGAGATAACCAAATGTTGTTTCTTACACTAGAGAGCGAAGAAAGTGTCCCCTCAAGCAGATCATTGTTTTGTTTCTGGGGAGCAGGAGAGCTGCCAAATCCTACATATTTCCCACCTTCACTTGGAGCTACGCCCCTGAAATACACTTGTTTCTATGTAACATGATAAATACCAACACAATAGGGTCCAAAATTAAAGCTAACTACAATATCTAAAGTCTAAAGCTGTAATACAATGAACAATATGTAATGTTGATATATTTTCCATTATTTAATCATTCAAAAATCAACCAGGCACATCCTCAATAGGTTCTAAAGGGACTATTTATTTCATTAGAGATCATCTCATCAGATAAGACAAACTGTTATATTAAATTTGGAAATAAGGAAAATAAGATATAAACATGCAGAATGTCACCACCTGCCAACCACAGAATGCCAAACACTGCCCACCACCCACAAAAAAAAAAAAAAAAAAAAAAAAAAAAAAAGTTGGAGACTATAAAGATATGTAGTGGTGACATTGATATTGAATAAAATGTTAATATATTGAAGAAAATTTTAGAAAACTCCAATATCAACTTCATACAAAATATAGCAAGAAGTCTTACTCTGGTCTGGAGGCATTTTCTGCTTGTCTACGTGAGAAGAAATCATCTTTCTGTCTGGATATATTTTCCCTGAAAATGAAAATTATAGTACCAGTTTGGTAAAGGGAAAACACATATAAACTCTTTTTATATTGTGTAGAGTCTATAATAGATTTAAAATACTCAAGAAAATAAGAATACGGGTGACTTTTAAAAGACACACAGTAGGCTGGTTTTGCTAGAATAAGCTAAGTATGTTCTTGAAAGTCAATGGAATAAATCTGAAGGATGCAGGTTCATATCCCACTAAACTGAGTGACTTTCACTTGCGTCCTAGCAAAGGAGGTAAATTTTAATTTATAGCTGAGTCTACAGTCTAAATGGTGTATTAACAGCTTGCTTTTAGCAGAAACAAATTAAGTGACCCGTATATGTGAATGAAAACGTTTTCAATTTTTGCCTTTTTAGCCATCTTCTTGCAGGAAATGAGCAAAAGGATTGATTTTTAAAACTGAATCCTATGTACCTCGACATGCCAAATGCTTCCTCCATCGTTGTATCATTGCCAGCATATGTGTTGCTCTTGTGAATATCATTCGAACCGAAGCTCTTTTGAGTTGCCAGCCTGGCACTGGCCACATGAGGGACATGATTGCGAGCTTTTGATGTTGATATGGACCATGGCTTCCCTTCAGCCTCTGTTGCAACCTAGACAAATTAATGCACTAATCTTGTAGACATTCAACAGAAAGTAAAATCAATTATTTCTTAAAACATAATATTCAGTTTTACAAAATTGGCTTCATTAAATATGACCAACTCTATCTAGAGAAAGTTTCTTTCAAAATCATAAAATTGCGACAAAAAATTATAAATTAGAACACCCCAGAAAAAATTGAAAAACTAAGGCATCCTCCACATGAATGTTGGTTACCTTATCCCTATATAAGGCTGCAGCTTTACTGTTATACTTCTCCTGAATTGTCATACTATCACTGTAATCTGATTGGCTTTCCAGGAACACTCGGAAATCTCTATTGCCACCCTTTTTCATTTTCTCTAATTCTGTATCTTTCCACTTGTCCATAGTAACAGATCTCACAAAGCTGAAACACAAATCAACGAAGCATGACTTGAAGTATGCAATATTTTAATTCCGTTAAATGCTCCTGTGTAGTGCTATAGCTAGATTAACAAAACTAACCCATAAGTGGAGTAAGTCATTGGGGGCATAGCCAGGATCTAAGAGTAGGGGAAGCAAATTGAAATTGCTTAGGCAAATTTCTATATACTACTTTTTATTACACTTAAACAATTTTCTTCTTTACACAACTTTATTTTGAAAACACAGAACATTTCGGATCACATCTGGATCCTTTATAAACTGTAATAAAACTGAACTGAAGCGCTACAAGACAATTAAATAAGGATCAATTGTTAATTAATTGAATCTGAGGTGATTTATAGTGATTATATTGGTGCATCGAGCAATTGCGGGATCCCAAGTAGCTAATGGACTATGAGTCACAATATAATGTCTTAGAACTGACCTGAGATGGACACCAAGTCCTCTGTGTTTGCCCGAGCACTCAAGGCAAATCCAGATACCATAATTTACACTGACCCATTGTGGATTGTGAGCCCCACATTCAAAGCAGGTCTGAAATAAAAATGTTAATAAATCAACTGCAACAACAACAGGTAACATTACAGCTGCAATATGTTTTCTCTGAAATAGAAACTATACAAAAGTTATTACATAGTCTGGAGCCTGTAGGAATGTGAGTCTATAAAACCAAAATATTAACCAGCTGGATACAACTGACCAACTTTCAATTTTCTAAGTTTGATAAATACTCTCAATTACACTATGGTATAATGAATATGACCGTTATCAACTGTTAAAAAAATGTATGTGGAATTTTTAGGCTAAGTTATGAAGTTGATACTTACATTGTTTTCATTGCTGGATTTCAGATCCTTCAATACACGCCTGGTACGTGGACTGGCCATTTGGCCTGTTCAAGAGTGAGGTAACTCCCTGAATTGGTAAATATATGAGATATCAAATTGAAGTTCGAGTGTAGCTGAAATTTTCTCGGATGCCGATAAGTGTTTAAGTACCCCTATAACTCCAGATTTTATTCAAAACTGCGACAATAAAAAAATTAAAAATTGGTGAGTTGTCATCCGGCCATGAGGAACATTGTAGGTCCTAATTAGGTTTAGGAAAAATTTAAAATTGTATGCTATTTTGTCTCAATTATTTTTTTATTTAACAATTTAAGAATAATTGATCCATGAAATTTTAAGGAAACATATAAATAAGACAAGAAATTGAATATTTTATAACATCAAAAGCAAATATGATTCTTGTCGCAAATTTCACATCCGTATGATTACTTCCGGTTTTAAGCATGGACCCAAAATTTAAAATCAACAAGCAATATGCTGATAAATACGATGACTGGAGGCGTAAAGAAGAGCTTGGGAAGTGTGAGTGTGACATAATTTTATTTATTTTGGGTGATGATTATCGATACGGCATTCAGGAAGTTTTACTTTTGGCGTTTACCTTTCTTTCAATTTTTTTGTCAATTTTGATCATCATTATTATATAACGACCCTTGGGCATGCCGTCGGGAAGCTGTAGTGTACCGAGCCAGAAACTAGACTCGAAAGAGAATGTGCTAAATTGCCCCATACGGGAATCAAACACAGGACCTCCCGCTCTCGAGTCAGACGCTCTACCCCTGAGCCATAAGGGCTAGCCACTACAGCTGATAGTAGCGACTTGCTATTGTAGGTCATTACACCATCCCCCCTAGAAGACGACGTCCCGTCGTAACTGGTTCACAAGGGCAATCCCACTTCTGACACCAATGTAACGACCCTTGGGCACGCTCGTCGGGGAGCTATAGTATACTAGTCATATAAATCTGACCCTCGTATGATGTTATTTGTTGTTATTTTTTCTGATTTAGATATTTATTTTTTCTTATTTTCTTGCATACGAGGGTCATACACACTCCCCGCATCTATATTGCGGGAAATGCTTTCCTGGCCTGTCTAACCAACCAAATTCACACAAATGGTAAATAAATTTCTTTGCTTCAACTATAAAGTATTTAATCTTACCTTAGGCACGTAAAACGCTTGGTAATTGAAGAAATATAAGCATGCCGCTTGAATTTTAAAATTTTTTCATTTTGCCATACCAATGTCACTTCCGGGTTAATCTGAGTCTAGATGTAAAACTATATCAAACAAAATCATATGTATTTGTTACACGAAGATTCAGTTGAAAGGGAAGCAGTGTCGTTAAGAAGGGAAGTTATTTGGAAAAGTTATTGTTTCAAAATGAGAAAAGTTATTGTTTCAAAATGAGAAAAGTAGTAGTATGAGAGAACGGCTTTGGAATCGATATCTGTGTAATGAATAATTATGATTCCGTTTTGATACATGTTTTACATTAAGACTACCGCAAACAACATTTAGCAACATGCCGGGCGATAATGAAAACATAATTCAATTGATTATATTTTGTCAATTATCAAGCGTTTTACATGTCTAAGGTAAGATTAACACTTTGATGTTGGAGCTAAATAATTACTCGATAATTTGTGTGACTTTGGTTAGTATGGTAACTATGGTTACCCAGACAGGCCAGAAAAGCGTTTACCGCAATTTGTTAGCAATTATATCTACGACCGTATATGTTAAGAAAATGATAAAAAATAAATATCCAAATAAGAACAAGGAATATTGAAGAACAGCATACAACGGTCGGATTTATATGACTATAGTATACCGAATCAGATACTAGACTCGAAAGAGAATGTGCTAAATTCAATGCCCCGTATGGGAATCGAACCCAGGACCTCCCGCTCTCGAGTCAGACGCTCTACCCCTGAGCCATAAGAGCTAGCCACTACAACTGAGACTGTAGTAGCGACTTGGTATCGAAGGTTATTACAATAATTTTAATATCAAACCTCTGGTCATCACTAGACTCACCTTAGTATGAGCAAAGTTTGGGCGCCATCTTTACTATTTGACATCAAAATAAGATCGTCAGCCCAAAGTAAGTGGTTTAACATATTTCCATCAAATTGAATACCATTTTCTTTTGGTAGATTATCTTTTAAATCATCAAGGAAATGGTTGAATATTGTAGTTTGTAGTGACTAATATGTCATTGCAATGACATCAGAGAGTCAATAAAAGATACAATGTATATATATATGCTCGGTCTTCACTGTGTTCAGGCCTCCCATAATACAGCAGGTCCAATTGTCAAATCTGTAAACACAGCTGATTGCCTTGAACTTTGACCTGCTGAACGTTCTACATCTACATCAATAATCCGCAAAAGGCTAATAAGCCCATTTAAAGCAGATATAATATATATAATTCTGCTAGATGTTGCATATTCTTTACCCTGTGCGCATCAGAGTCCAGTTAAATTACAGAAGACGAAGCTCTCTTTTAAGAAGCAAAGTCAAACGAATGCAAAGGGTACATGTTCATTCATTGTTCAACCATTAAATTCATCAATTGTGACTGTCTAGCAGCACTTACATTTTCAATTCAATTCTAACTGCACAGTTTCAACATGAAAATAAGAGGGGGTTAATAATCAATGTGTCCCATTCCTTCTTATTTGTAGTCTCAGATTTGAAATTAAATATAGTTCAAATTATCGATAAACTATTGAAGACAAGAGTATTTCAATGTTTTCGCTGTAGAGAATCAAAGAAAGATAGCATGTGTAGGAGGCTTTTATGAGGTCAGTTTAATATATGTTAGACTTACATCGTGGTCATTAGCAACTTAAAACATGCATTTATTTGTTAGTAATATTTTGTTCACATTAAAAGACAAAGGTTCCGATACTGAAAGTTGTTTAAAGAAAATCCACCCTCCTGCTCTTTGTACCAAGAAAGTGAGAAGGGGTAATTTCTTCAAACTAACCCGAGCTAACTATCTAAAGCAATGTTGGGGTTTCAAAATTTTTGCCAAAACATGACGGACTTCCCCTTTCATATCCAAATGAATAAAACCTACAAAACACTCAAAGATTGAAAACTGAATTTATTACAAGCTACTAGGCATAAAACAACATTCTCATCAAGCCAATATGCACAATTCTTTTCATTGTTTGCAAATTTTCTTAAACAGGAGACATATATTAGATTATAATTTTAACACTTTGTATTTTGTCTGTATTCAGTGAAGAGCAAATATGGAGATGCTGATGAGCTAGATTCATCATCCAGCTCAGAGTCAAGTGACGATAGTGATGCAGAGGCTCTTACATCACAGGTGGAGACTGACTGGTTGAAAACACTTGCAGCATTAAAACGAAAGGACCCAAAAATCTATAACAAGGATCAACAGTTTTACAAGCGTGGTAAGATAATTATTACACATTGGAATTGTCCTGATATTACCAACTCATCTCTGATATACCTACGACAATGAGAAGAACTAAAGAGAAGTTAATTGTGAAATGCTCAAAACAGCAGTCTAGATATGATGTGATTTTTTGAAGTTTGTACTTTTACTATGATGATAGTGTATTGATTAGATATTAGTGAAATTATAAAAACATCTCATAATGTTTCAATTTTTCCTATTATTGTACTGTGCACAACATATTTACTTGCCACACAAACTAACTATGTGCCGATGATGTATACATGATTGCTGTCGCAATGTTGTGACAGCGAATCAAATTGCAAGTTCTTAATCGGGGAAATGCTAACTGCTTATCACAGGGGGTAAAAAGATAGAAGATATTCTGGATTTTGAAGCCCTGTAATTGGAGGATGCATCTCTAAAATCACTTGTTTTATAGCTACATCATGATATATTCAGTTCTTCATTATGTATAAATATAGTTTACGAGTCAGTCTTATTGGCACACCTGCATAACGGCCTTGTTTTTTTTATTTATTATTAATTATATGGATGTATGTCTGAATTTCATTACCTTTAGCCATTGTGTATTTACATCAGATGTTACAAATGTTGTTTAATTTCATAATATCTTTCCTGAAATATTGTATTTTTTAGGTGAATCCCCTTTATAGTACATTGTATTTTATTTAATCTTATGAATAGTATTTATTAAATAAATAGTTATACATAGGTCTGTCATGAACATAAGGTGCCTGCTTGTATACTCTAGTTGAATAGCTCATTTACTTTTATCTCACTTGACCTCAATAAATGTATTCAAGTGAATCTAGAATTGTTAAAATATCTAGACAAGTTTTTTGTTTAACTTTTGGTACCATTTTTAAGGATATAGAAAAAACATCCCTAATCTTTTACATGCTAAATATAGAATCCAATCCATCTTGAATTTCATTGTTATGAGCTAGTGAGTGTAATGACAATGTTGCTAAATATGTTCATTAATTGATGTAATCTTTTAATTAAAAATACCTGAAATGAAAAATAATTTTAAATATAAAAACACTTACTTTTAAGAATTTGGGTTTCTTGCAGATGAGTCTAAGCCAAGTGGCTCAGAAAGTAAAGCCCCGAAAGGGAGGGCATCCCAGTCTATGACACTGAAGGATTATGAGAGAAAGGTGATTCTCGAAAAAGGAGGGTAAGTTTAGGTTTTGTTTTTATTTGTATCATCATTACAGTATTATGTATTCTAAAATCATTGCTTTGTATGTTTAGTCTTATCGTGGAGTTGCTGTTTAAAGTTCAAATTTCATTTGTGAATGTAGCCACCTCAGTGATGACAGTAGTGATGGAGAAGAAGAAGAGATAACAAGAGATCCTGGTTATTATGAGGAACAAGAGAAGATCAAGGAGGAGCTGAAGAAAGCTGCTGGTGCTGGAGATGAAGATGATGAAGATTCAGATGATGATCTCCTCACCAAAAGGAAAAAATCAAAAGAAGAAAAGGTGAAAAGCCATATAGTATCTTTTACTGAAATGTTTCACTAAAATGGCATTCTGGGGTCTGATGACTGGTTTTAATTTGATGCTTGAAAGTTGTCTCTCCTTGATAAGTAAATAAATGACATGTATTAATGAATTTGTTATTTAATGGACCTAGAATTCTTTATAAACAAATTGACTGACTATGTTGATAATACTTGCTCCCTGGAGCATCGACCACCACAAAGGAGGGAGGCATTGGTCTGTATAAAAATGATTTTATATTGTAGAAAAAGGAGGAGGCAGACTACCACGAGTGGCTTAAAGGGCAGAAACAGGAGCTCAGTGACGACACTGAAGTGGGAACTGATTTGGTAAGTGCTCACCTCCTACAACTAGGATTTATCATCAGTGAGATGGTTTAGAATGGGTAAATAGAAAAAGAGGGAAAACTCCAAAATTCTTCATGTAAAAATAAGCTCCTCTTTATTGATCTATGACTGACACACACCATCATATCATATTGCTGATTGGTGCCAATGGTGTTAACCAAATTAATGGAAACCTAATGGCTGATTCAAAATTTTGTGATATTCTGGCGTAATTACCAATATCATAGCCTATTATTTCACATTAAGTTAAAAAGGATTCGAGGAATATGTTAACACCGATTAAAACATCAATGTGTGGTATTCAGATACTAAATGGTAGAAATTTTGTGACATTGTTCCAACACTTGTAGCATGTTCACTTATCATTGTCAGGATGCATTGACATCTGATGTCATCTTATCTTTCAAAATGGTACACAAGAATAAATGATTTTCATCCCTTTGGCTTTAAGATTTTGGCCATATCAAATTCATATGTTAATGAAATCATTCATCTAAGAAATGCTCCTTATTTCTGAATTCTACAATACATGTAATATGAAACCTTCTAACAAAGAAACTAACTGAACTGACATATACATAAGTTTTGCATCTAAAATGTGAATGTATTTTTTCCATATGATATTGTACTATTGTCAGGTGTTCCTTTGACTTTTTTAGGTTTGAGAAATTTTGACTGCGGCTAAGTTGTATTCTTCAACCTAAACAAACAATTTCTTTTAAGATAGATGGCAAAGCAATGAATATTTTTGGTCTTGAAATATTCCTGTTGTTACACATGTGAAACGTTTTTACTGGTTTAACATTAGCACATGTGTTATGTTGAACATGTATTGTACATGTTTAATACCAATATTGTACATGTTCTGTTCCTCTCTGAAGTGACTTTGGATTAGAGGTGCAAGTTGTGGTGAAGATTGTGGTCAGCAATTTGAGACTCATTACATCTTTCTCTTTTCCAAGTAACATGCTATGATATTGAACTTCCTTCTTGATATGAGCTCATCAGATGGGAGGAGCCCCAGCTGTCATATGGTGTGACTTTATCATGTGTTTAGTGCCCTCAATCTTGATGCATTGCATAGCAGGCATTATTAAGTCACCACCAGAAGTGGTGACACATTTTTAATCGTCTCCAACTTTTTTGTGGATGGTGTTTGCCATTTGGTGTTTGGTGTCTGGCATTCGTGGCAGCCATTATCTGTATAACAAATTGCAGGTCGTGACATTTTGCATGTTAATGCCTAGTAATTTATTGTCACAGTATAATATTAATACAGGCACAGAGATTATAATCTCCAAAATATGATTTGAGATGAAAGATTTCAAAAAACCTGGAATTAAGGAACTCTTCGATCAACAAATGTAAAGGAAAATATCATGGAATCTCACAACTGATGTAAATAAAGATGAAGTCTGTTTCTAGATTAAGTTGAAATGAATCCATGTATTTTTGGTAGATGAAATGAAATAATCATTGTATGTGAGCCTTTTACCAAGGCTCTGAGGATGTGGTATAAGGGTGGCAAACAAGGAATAAGTGCATTTACTTACCCACAATAGACTAGATGCAAGTAGAAATAATCTTGATTAATGTAATGAAAAATTCAAACAAAGTGTTCATATTTGTAATCTACTTGTACATGTAAAATTACATCTAGAAATGTGATTTTGTGTTTATGAACTTTGAAAATTAAATTTTCTTTTAAAATGAGACTTCTAGGTTGGGGAGATTCCCTGTAGACCACATGTTATAAAATCATTACATGTACTATATTATATAAATATTTTCTTTTACTGGACATAGTTTGCATCTAAATAACTGCCAGATACATTTGGGTAATATGAAGGTTGAACCAGCTTCTATACCTGCCATGCTGTCTCCCTCGAATAAGCCACCCGATGGTGAGACTGGTAATTACCTAATTGCATCTAGATTATTTATTGAGTCATGTGCTTCAATTCTTTTCACACAAAGCAAGATTTTGAAATTCAACCTGAAATCATGGTACTTTTTACATTGTTTTACAGAAGGTCAAAGTTATCCCTTATTATAGTTTTCATGTATTAACCAAGCGTCTATTGTGAAATATTGAATGGCTGTACTGTACTATGTTCTGATCAGCCAGAAAGTGATATTATGTGTGAATATTGATTTGAGTATTCAGAGTTCCATTTATTGATATAAAAGGGGTCCTGGGAGGAGAAAGTGCATCAATTCTAGTTTTTGGTTTGTATCCATTCCAAGGGAAAATTGCACTCCACTAATGTTTTATAAATGTTTTCATTGAAATCAAATTTTGGATGTTTAAGGTCATATTGACATTGACAATCATTTTTTATTGTCTTTATGAAGCACTTCATAAATAATGTTGCCACAGACTAGACTTTTAACATTGTACCTGTTGTCTAGATGAATAAAAGTACGAAAAAGAGGAGGAAATACCCCCAGAATTCACAGATCTTCATATAAAGGTTTATCTTTACAAGGGGATAGGTTTGTCAATGAATTCTGGGATATTCCCCTTCTTAGTACTAAAATAATGTAGCGATGTTTAGAGCACTGGGTTGTCCTTTGTAATAAATAGGTACAGCATATTATATATGGCTGTTCAAGGTTTCCCTCAAGGTTGAATGATGAAATGGTAATTTGTTAAAAATGTGTTTTAAGACTTGGAATACTGGATCTCACTATACATACAGTATATGAGTACAAAGGAATTAGATTAGATTTTATACAGTCACTATTTGATTGTTAATTATGGTCATGGATTCTTTCTGAGGTACTCAAATGTTTCTGATTTCAGATTCTTTGATGGAGTTTGATATTTTTGTAGACTGCCCACTGAGCTTTAACCTTTAGCGTGCTGCCGGCGGACTCGTCCGCCGAGACTAAAATGTCTCTCACAACTGCCGGCGGACCCGTACGCCCGATTTCAAACTTTTAAAAACTTTACTTTTTCGCGCCATTCGTATTGTCCAATTAGATTGCCCGATTTATTCAGTGCCTAACATGACTTCCTGTTGACCTAGAAATGGCGATATTTCGAAAAATAATTCTCAATTCAACAATTTAAACAGTGTTTTAGTCGTTTTTAGTGAACGAATCGTACAAAATGGTGGACAAATACGATCACAACGAAAATGTGGAGGAAATAGATTACGATTTCGAGCTCTTTAGGCTCTTGGAAGCCGATAACGGTCATCGAAAATAGAAACTAGAATATTTTCTGAATTGAAAAATTGAACATTCGATCGCTGCAAATTCAGATTTGGATTCTGACCAGACGAAGAGGCGGAGCGGCGGATTCCGGAGGAGTATTCATGGTATATTTATGCCCAGTCGTGTTAATGTACGAAAAAATTCATGAGAACATTTTTTTCATGAGCCAGGCCACTGTATCTTCCCTTTGTGAAAATTTTATCCAGATCCATTCAGTAGTTATTGAGATATTAATTATTTAGTCCAGGTATATCATTTTTTGCACTCTTTGAAAAATAAGCCAGTTGCGTGGGATATATTTGCTGAAATAAGGCAGCATGGTAAAGGTTAATAATTTTACAGTTTTGATGCTGTTTTCCTAATACTAGTAACCTTAAAATATTAGCTTCCATAGGATGTCAGCTACAAATAGGCAGAAGACAGTGTTGTGGCTTAAATTCTGATTGGGTAGTCATTTTAGGACAATCATTTTATTATGAAAAAATGAGATAACAAATTATTTCTTATTTAAATAGTGTTAAGAAACCCCTCTTTTGGACACACAAAGTCGAATATTGTTGCAAAGGTGAGATCCATCCAGCTGTAGCTATATATTAAAGTCTATGTTGAATTTTGTTTTTTAGCTTTGAAAATTAAATCGACCGAAAAAAATTTATTGAATCACAAATTCACTTGGGACAGAGGCATTCTGTTTGCATCATATTGTTGTCTGTGGATAAAAAATTTTATTGCAAATTATAGTAAAAATGCTCATTTCTAATGCATTGACATATACTTTATAGGTCCTGTCTAAAAAGTTTGTATAAGTGCATAATATGCATGTATACTGTATGAATAGCCATGGTTGCCATTGCCTGGGAAAAGTCAGGGAAAAACCAAAATGGTTTCATGGAAAGTCTAATAATTTTGATTCAGTAAAATATTGAAAATTAGACCACAAAGTGAAAAAATGAAAATGAAAAGAAACAATGTGGAAACTAAAATTATGCAGTTTATGAATAAAAGTACTAAAAAACTCAAACATTAAAAAGATTGCTGTCTGTTAACTTGAATGAGCAATGAGCATTTGGTCAGGAAAAGTAACTCCAAGAACTTACTAGACTAGAATTATTAAAAACGTGTTTTTTATATATAATTCAAATTTATTTCTAACAATCGATGCAATAAAATAAATATGAAGAAATTTCCATTGTCAACATTATCGGCATAAAATTGATTTCCAGAATTATTTTTATACACGATGAATCTTTGACAAGTATATTTTCAATAAGTCACAAAATTGAGAGGGAAAATATGGTAAAAAGCTGTTTCTACTTGTGATTTTTATTAAAACATGTCATGTTAACTGGTACGAATGAATAATTTTCACAAACCCTTGATTTGAGCTTCAAAAGTTAAAAATGAGTTTTATCTCTGAGTCAATTAATTGTTTAAGTTATATATCTTTACGAATTAAAAATAAGTTAAGGTTGTTTCAGATGGGAATTACGGCTAAGCCCTTCAGTGCATACTGCATACATAACAGAATACCTCAATTGATGCTTGCCAGCTTATGTAAAACAGCCATTTTGGAAATCAATGGTAATAAGATAGAATTGTGTTAATCCTTTTACTTGGTATTATTCTTTGGTTGATACCAAATAAAAATATTATTACATATATGTACTACAAATGTATTGGAAAGTTACAACTCAATTTTTAAAAACTCTTATACAAGTACAACTCTTAACAACACTTTCTAGTCTTTACTGAGAAATATAAATCACTAGTTCTGAAGTTTTAAGTTTTACCACTTGACATTGCTTATGGATTTTGGAATTTTTAAAATTTGCACTTTTGCGTTTATATTTAGATCCTTTTGTTGAAATAAATCCTATATTATACTATACATCCTATACAGTATACATTGCAGTACAGCTAGTCTACCAACTGAGTTGATCATAGTACTATTGTGCAGACACAGATATAGTTTTTGGTTTTGTTTTTTTTATTTGCATTTTCATTAAGTTTGTCATTTATGTCCTACCTAAAGGACAGTTTGAAATATTACTGAATGGTGAATTTATTAATGAATGATCATGAGTGAAGACTAACATTGACCTAATGATATATCTTTGACTTTGCCTTATTAATCTGAAATGCACTGAATGGCCTTAGCTTTAAAGGTAGTTGCTCTCACATCTTGCCAGCCCGATTATGATTATGTGATTACATTTTAGTTTACTGACTCGATCTATAGTACGACTGTTTTTATAATTGATAAACACCAGTTTGACCATGAACTTACCATATTTTGAGCTAAAATACATGCAGTAGATGTTTACTTGTGGGTTTTTAAATTTCTTCGCCTGACGAAAAGTGGTCTTAGTCACTAGATTACTTGATCAATAAGAAAAATGACGGCTGTAAATGAAACGAATAAAAAATTATAGATCTATTTTTTATATATTTTTGACTGTTTGGCATCATTCTTGACGCCTTCTTATGAATTTGGATCTAGAAATACCCAGCAATTTATGCCGACCCATGACCTAAATGTAGTTATTTTGAGAGATTCGAAATAATTTGCATAGCAACCAAATATTTAGGGAATATATTTTGTGTAAAGAGTCAGTATTTAGTGCTGCATTCAAACTGAGAAGATTTATATGGCAGCTCAGTTATAATGGCTTCTCTGAATATTGTTATCTCAATGTTTAAATATTTCAGGATGAATAAAATTAATCAATCCTGGATCAATTAGATGATGAAACTATTGAAGTTCAACAACTCTGAAATATTTTTACTTCTTATGTATATGTAACTTACGCAGTCAGTAGACTGCCTCTTATAAATGAACAGTTACTACTAGGAATGGACTTTTTTCAAGAGTTAATGTTTTTAGAGTTTATTGATAATACAAGTTACTGTTAAAAATATTTTGAGTTTGCATAGGATAAGAATTAAATATTTAATATTGTTCTATTACAAAAATATATATTATTTAATAGATCAAAAGAAATGCACTCATATAAAACAAAGTCTAAACTTCTAAAGAATTCTTGCTCTCAATAATAAATCTCCATGTACTACATGTAAATCTTAGAGTAGAGTTTGTTTCACTTAAAAGGGCAAAATAACTGTTCATTTTAAGAGACAGTCAATTACTGAGTGTTATCATACGATACTACTTTAAAGGCCCCATGGAAATTTGAAAAATATGTTTTCATCAGGATGCTAAACTTTAAAAATAATTGTTGATAAGTATAACTAGGTTGAAAAGGAGTAGATATAATGTTTTAATTATTACTGTACCATTGGTTCCTATGAGAACTTAAATTTTAAAATGCATTTTTCTCAGAACCATTTTCATACATGGATGAATTCATTTCTTAGTTTTATAAACAAAAAACATGTGAAGCTTAATGCTATGCATTGGTTTGAATTATTTCTTATTTCTGGGTTCTTGTGACCTTTAAAAGTTAGTTTTGAATAAATTCACGATTTTCGAATAAAATCCCTTCAAAAACCACTTTTTGAAATTAAAAAAAAACAGTATCAAATATCATATTTGATAACATTGAATAAGACTAAAATATAAGCCAAAGTGGTTTAAACTTTAAATGGGACCTTTAACATTTGATCTTTCAATAACTTATATTAATTTACAAAAGAACATAAAAATAATGTCAATAGTAACAATCCAAAACTTTTAATTAATAATATTTCACTTTTGCTAACAATCCGAAAACTATCCCCTCTAAAACAATGAAATAATTAACAAAATAACATATTCACAGTAATAAATAACGTATAATTCATGATAAACAATTTATGTACAATATTTATTTTAACATTAACATGACTTAACAAATATAAACATGTATACACCATCAGATCACCTTGTAATGTAACAAAACATTTTGTGAATAAAACCCTTGAAATGAAACCTGTTCATTTACAGTTTGTTTCTTTTACAAATTTAAGTGTATTATATCTTTCGATCAGGTTGTCCTGAACATAAATTCTTTGACAAGTCTAGAAAAATATGTTATAAATTGTCTGAGGCCCTTACTAACAAATGTAACTTTTTATAGGAGGAAACGTTAATGAAATGTTTGTAATATTGTTTGTCTATTGTATGCCTTGGCTATTCAGGTCCCTAGTGTGGTCTTCAGGATAATTACCTTGTGTGCCGGTTAAGTTCATAAAACACCATCGGTTATAAATTTGAGTTCACAAGAGGCCCCCAAATGCAGCTGTGCGGGTCATTTTCTGTTGTGCACACAAAGAAAGATCGGATCGCTTCGATAAAGTCCTTCTTTTCAACGAAACCTTGTTGTTGAGTGTCCATGCAATAATAAGCTGCCGTTGCATATTTCTGTTCAATGCCGATGCATTTGAAATAATTGTGATAGTCTTGGAGATTTATTTTACCATCATGATCGACATCTATGGCATCGAAGAAAAGGGGCACAGGGGCTACAATGTTTTCCCGTCCTTCTTCTGTGGATACAACATCCCAAATGTTCTGTACCCATGTTTCAAAATCAACAATATCCACAAGTTGTCCACCTGAGACATATTTGTTCCATAGTTCATCCATGCTCCAACGAATACTTTGAGCATCAGTGCCCGTAATGTTGTTGATCTCAATAACACGTTTAGCAATGTTTCTATAATCTGATAAAGTCAACTTTCCATCCTCATTCAAATCATGGCGAACAAAATGTGTTTTCATTTTTCTCCACCAAAAGAATGGCATATTGTTCTCTATTTGATTCCCGTTATCAAACATTGTCTCAGTCAGTTCTTCAAACTTTGTTGATTTCAATAGTATTGTGTTGAACTTCTTGTATTTTAACTTTGTGTGTTCACTCTCAAGTGCTGTGATGCTGATAGCTATAATCGTTAAGACTAGCGTGTTTGTCAAAAACCGTGTGTTATATACCGACACACTACAAAACATCCTATTTTTGTACACAGGTGCCTGTTTTTCTAAATTGTGTAGGGTGAAACTTAGCATTTTGTCTTATCAATCACACTTGTCAAAGCAATCTAAATACTATCCAGCCGGCACATAATAGATATTCTACACAAATGTTGAATGATCTCCCGGTGAAAAAATACAGAATGAAGTATCCTTAAACTAGTTTCAGTCGTCTGCCATCATTGGCTCATAAAAGTGTGTCACTGCCAGTTTAAAGTGTGATAACCAATCTGATGTCATACTGACTGTAGATTTTGGTAAGCTGTAATTTTTCCCAGGTTGTATCTCAAATGAGTTTCATATTTAATCATCTGCCTGTTTTAGATAATTGAACTAAGGATTAATTGGGATATATAAAGATGTTATTTGTAAAGATTTTTACAATTTTTGCATTTTACAATCTCTGTTTTTGTGGCTACTTTAAACAATATTGCAACAAGACATATTATTATTATTATGCATATGTACTGTATTGTGTGGATTTAGTGATTTATGAAAATATATATTACAAAGACTTTCTAGTGTTTAGAAAATGCACCATGGGAAAAGTTAGATGGTTCATTTGCAATCATTAATGAAGTATGCAATGTTATGACCGAATTCTTGGGAAGAGTAGATGCAACAATTCTCTTTGAACTTTGAAGTTGCCTTATATAGAATAAAACAGGTGTCAGTTAAAGTGACTTACATATTCAACTTGTCCGATATTGAGGTACAGGTGCACTGCCTTTAATAATTCACCTCAAACTGCTTCTTAAAGTAGATAAGGCTATACATGTATATCGCTTGTATGGGTCAGTGTTATTGACCTACTCGACCTGAATGAACTGAGTCCAAAGTAGAGACAACCACCACTATTTATTAGATGCTAAACCATTTTCTTTCTTCTAAGGGCGTGGCAATAAAAATGCAAAGAATGCAACTAAAATGTAAAATTGGATATGTCATTTGATGTAATGATGAATTGAATCAAAAATTCAATATATACAGTAACTCAAGCCTGAAACTTCAAGCCCAATGAAACTTCTTGCTTATTCCATTAGCATAAATGTTTTCTCTTATATTCTTAAAACCCTCAAAACAAAATCTTAAATATGAGTCACATCTAGTGTTCTATACAGAATCATATTTTTACTTGGATTATTATTATATGCTTGTATGGACAGTGAATTGTTAGCAGATACCGTATTCATTCAAATAAGTGCATCTCCCAAATTCTTGTGAAGAAGATGTCTCAAATTACAAAATCCTTGGGAATTTTTGAGCGGTGCATATATGGACGATAATAGCGTATTTTATGATTTTCCTCTTTAAAACTGGACTCGTTCAGACTAGATAACATAACATTATACCTTGATGTTTTCCTTGTGCATTTATTATTATTGGCTGAACATGTTTTTGTGGGTTAATTGACATATATGTGTCAATATCAATGGAAAATCATATCCAATTTTTATTTTTTTATTTTTTCTTGATATTTGTTTTGTGTTTATTAGAGAGAATACGGCACTCATTTTATCATATACAACAAAGTTTACTCTTTGCTGGTACAAAATGTTTTATATGTATTTTATGACTTCTGAGGTATCATTGTGAGTGTAAACATTTAGTATTAAGTGCACTCTTAATGGTTGTTTAATTGCATCTTCTGGATTCACAAATAGTCACATTTTTAACCTTATGCAATATTTAACTTTTGTATTTTTGTAAACATAAGAATAAACTTGCTTGAAAGTTCACAGGTAGGGATCAAACTAGATTGCTGTTATCTAGTTTTATGTTTTCAGAAAACTTAAACACCATTCCCTGATTATTCCCCTTCATCAGAAGAATCCGAATCATTCCCGAGTCTCTACGCAAGAAAATGTTAATGTAGATGACAATAGTGACTCCAAAATCATGACACGCCCTTCAGATTTAAATACTTATTGGCAATGACCAATTTTACTTTACAAATGTGTATCTACATGCTCTCTTTAACAAAAGCATGAATGTCTTTATATTAACTGGCAATTGCTTAAATCAATAAAAAATTCCAATGATTTAAGGCAAGCAGTTTGGATGGTATGCACACAGTTTGTGATTTCTCGCTAAAATAGGCAAGCAGTTTGTGTTTTATTTCTTTTTTTTATCACATGATCTGCTAATTTATTTGAAAATATTTTGTATTGTACATGCTAATTGTATAAAGATTTACATATGAACAAAACCCAAATATTTTCCATTTCTGTGAAAAGTGATTTATGAAATTATGGAATTGTGATGAAATGTTTTCTATTGCCTCGTGTGTTCTGTGTGATGCAACTCAAGTTGCCCTGCTTATTATGTGAAATAAACACCTTTCACAAATACATCTGAAGAGTTTTCTCAGTTTTAGGTCACCGTATATTCTTTAGACAGTTGGGTACATGCGTACCTGGTGAATAGAAAGATCTCGGTGAATGTCAAGTTGCTTGCATAAGCAAAATCTCTCAAAAACTTTACACATAGTCTTATCTATTCAATGACGTCTTTGATGTTTGGCATTGATAAATGTAGATAAAACTGCAGTATTCTTTCTATATATAGTCTTATCTTTTGTCAAATTAACTATAACAATCAGATCATAACAAACTTGATTTGGCATAAATTTTGAATATTGGTATTTTCCCTCTTTAGACAGGACATGAGTCATAAATCATTTAAACAAGTGACAATCGGTTCAACGTTTACTTTTAAATTTCCATTTCAAACTATTTGCTTCTTATAAATGTTTTTATACAAAATGAATAAAAAATAACAAAATATTATTATTAAAGTATAAAAACAACTCCTAAAATGAATATGTGTTAAGTGAATGAATAAGATAATAAGACAAATGTTTGTATATATGTTTTACTGAGAAAGCAGTCGAGAACCCTGCTAGTCCATTTACAAGATACAGGTCATCCTATAGTAGTAGTATTTTTTTTTTTTATGTCTCATCCCTTTTATGTCTTATATGTCTTTTATGTCTTATTTAAAATATTCATTAATAATTAATTTTTATAATGATAAACTAAAACTTATTATTCCCTAGATTATAATTTTAATGTGGATATGTTCCATAGGTAGATCTATATTAATTAGTGTTGTAGAAAAGTGCTCACGTTTTCATTTTGAAGTATCATGCATCCGCCTCTACTCAATAAATTTTTTCAAGCTTCCAGAAAGGAAGGCTTATATTTAAATCTAGTGATGGGTGGTGCATGTAAAATTTATTTGAGAAATATTTAGCAGTAATTGAGGGCCAAAATGACATATACTATCCTGGGTCTTTTTTCTTGAAATGACATCTCTAAAATTGTTTTTGTATAACTATTAGATTTTTTTTTTCAGTTTGGCTGTTGTTTACAAATCTAGTTTATAAATCTCTTTTCTTTGATTACCTTCTTTCAAGGTCACATTTTAGTTTTATATATTTGAGAGTGTCAACATTGAAATACTCAACCTATTTTGAGCTTTTATGAATAAGAAACATTCCGGAATCGCTAAAAATAGACTTAAAATGCTAATGGGAATGGGATATCCATCATACAGAGTTGTTTATTCATTCATTTTTTTAGGAAATAAGTCGATTTAAAAGGTTGTTTTGACCCAAGAACTAATTACTATGCTGATCATACATACTGTACTTAAAATAAACTAAAAAGCTATCAATGGCTTGAAATTATGTGAATTTTAGCATTTCATTCAAACTTATAAGAAAAACAAGTATTGACATAAGTTGGACTGTTTAACTTTGGGAAGGAAGTGTAGCATGGCATTTTACTAAGAAATACAAAGTATTTTGTACAATTTATTTATTTTTTTAATTCTTATTAATTTAAAGCTACTTCATCTCAGGTAAAATAAACCACCCAACCCCATGCAATGGTCAAATCAATCATTTTTCTGCATGATTTTTGGAAGCTAGTTCTGATCCAGTATGAAGTCATTGAAAATGGCACAGACCTGAAACATTTTTACTGCATTATACAAACTTTGTACTTCATTATACATGGATGCTTCAAAAAATAATACTGTTACAGTTTGGACCATAAATAAGTGAGTAATCAATTTTCTTTCACCATTTCCAAACCTGAGCGGTTAATGTGGGGAATATGGTATGTCTTATATCCAGGTTACCTATCTACCGGTTTATCTATATCCTGCCAACCACGCGCCGGTAAATACTTGATCCAGGCCAATGTCTTCACTCTGTACTTAGTACCTATTTTAGGATGTACAAAGAAAAGCTATAAATAATTTAATTACGCACAAATTTTCCTGAGAAATATGACTCAGCTGTGAATTGCCAAAATGATTTTTTCCTGTGGTATTTTACCATATCCTATCTTTATGATCCAGATGTATCACGCTGTCTGGTCACCTAAAGTATTCATATACTGTACTGACAAATTTGCAAATAAGAATTGATTTAAATGATAAAATAATGGCGAAGATGAAAATGTTTAAATCGTAATACAAAATTCTTGTCATGATATACAAAAACTAAACATTTAAATAGTATACTTTTTTCTCTTATAGTATGATGATGTTTTATTAGATGCAAATTGTAGTGTATATTTATTGTCATAGCTAATCATTATACCATTGGTTAAATAATAACTTTTCTCGAATTCTGTACAAAACCTTTATCAAGATTAATATATGTTGTCAGAATATATTTTAAAATGTCAAGCAGTTCATTATGAATATATATCCTGTCTCTATGTACCGGTTAATCCTTTGTGTCATTTTAAGGATATCCTTCTCTCATATATATTTGCTGTAGAACTAATGAATAACACTCTTTAACATTCTGTCAAATTCCTCGACTGTTTTTATTTAAAGTATGTTAATGATGCATTCATTTTTAACAATGTAATTTTAATAAGTAAATCCTATTCCTGATATTTTGAGGATGTTTAAAGATTTTAAACAATGTTGTAAGAAAAGATGAAATGTTAGTTTTCAAAGTTAATGTCATTAAGGGGAATCCCCCTTCTTGATTACTGTAATATTCATTGGAAGTATAATTCTGATGACATGATTACAGTTAAAGTATCAGTAAAATTTTATTATAAGTATAATTATGTATTATTTTACATGAACAAAAGTCCAGTGTTTTCTTTAGCTGATGGTGTATTGGGATGCTAATTTATCATTTTTAAGTTATGACGTGACGAACCTGAGAACAATGAAACAATGAACCGTATTTATAAACAATAAGAAAAACAAAGGAAAATGACAATTACATGTTCCTGAAAGTTATGTAATTATAAAAAATATTTTTCATTCATTAGATTATTGCTAAGCATTTTTTCAAAAAGATTCATTGCGATCACATATGAAAAAAATCAAAATGACTTCAATATTATATGTAATAAGCAAGAGATATATACAGTAAAACCTGTCTAATCTGAACACCATTGGGACCGGTTAAAAGCATTTGGATTAGGAAATGTTCACATTTTGAGGTTTTTTGCATTCACAATATCCTGGATTCTCATTAAGTTAAAAAGTTCTAGTTCTTTTGAGCTTTATGGCATTTCTGTAATTTGTAAATCTGATTCAAATGAATTTTATCATGTTTTTTTAAGACCTATTATGATTGAGACCATTTAATGTTTATTTTTCCAAAGTTTTTATAACATAACAATTTAGTTTTACATCGGAAATATTTGAGATATTTTTGTGAAAAGTGACTGTTCAGTGTTCAAACTGGGATGTGTTAAGATTTCAAGGTTTTTTAACATAGGTGGCAAAGAGAGAAAAGAATAGACCAGAAAATTTTTTCATATTGAGAGGTGTTCGGATTAGCCACCAGGTGTTCGGATATACAGGTTTCACTGTTTAAGTAAATTGAAACTGAAACAAGAAATTTTGAAGGCTAGCCAAATAAATGAAGTTGATAAGATTGAAATAACTGGTTAAGAAAAGATGAGTCCCTAGATGAGCAGTATTTGTGTAAACAAATCAACGAGTTTCTTTTTAAGCCGGTGTTATTCTTGTAAAGTGTAATTCATCTGTTGGTAATTTACATTAAATCGTTCGTCATGTTTAGACGTTTAAAATACGCATCTATGCTTTGTAGTTTTTGCCTCATTTATATTAGGGAATACTGAACTGGAAAGAGGACTGACAGTTTTGAAACGTGTTGATGAATTACTCTGAATTCAAGCAGTTTTGGCCAATGATTTTTGTTTTTCTTGTTACTAGACTTGTTTGTTCTGACCTACTAGTATTTTGGAAATACCAGAGCAAGCATCAGGTCTAGGATCTGGCTGTCCAACATCAAGTGCTAAGTCAGTAGCCACATGATGGACTGTTATGACACTCCTTAATGCAGTTATATGTTTGCCTTGGTGTGTCATAAATATATTGCAGTTGTAGTTGTACTCATCAAAACTATATAAGGAGAAGTTGTCATTAGTTGTTATTTTTCCTATATGGTGATTTATTTCCTGTGTTGATTTGTACTGAATCACTGCACATTTGAACAATGGGCCAGTACTTGTGTCACACCCTGTAACCAGCTCATCTTCATTTTCCGCCTAAATGTACGTAGGATGTTGATGTCACCCAAATATTGGTGTAGAAACATTGGTGATATTTTCTTGCGTCACTCTAGTAATCACCAAGTGCATTTAGAAATGATGGTTTTAAACATATTTGTTGTAGGTCTGCACTATTGTATGTTTATCAACTAGTTAGTGGACTCATAGTCAACATCTAAAACTACAAATAAGGATGTTTATTTTTCATTCAGTGATCATGAGATGGCCGAGTGATCACTATATTGCGATGTGTTCCATAGCAGGTATCTGTTGAATCATTGCAGCTTACCCAGTTAAATGCTAGCCTCTTACCCAGTACTATCTAACAACTAGCAGTATCTGTGGAGTGTTTTCATTATTTTTCATTTGGAATTTTCAAACAATTTACAAAACAAAAACAATCTAGTATTAAAGAGTATTTATTTTCTTTCAATTATTATTTTTATCTCGACTCCTAACCATGTTTGTCTCTTCAACATATATATCACTACACAATTTTTTACATGCGTTTTATATACAAGTTTAAAAGTAGACAAAGTCATCAATTATATATAAAGGTATAAAAATCATTATTTCACAATGTTATTTATATAATGGTACAAATTTTCTGCATCTTTTTTGTAGACTGAAACATACAAAAATGGTTACATAATATACATACTATGGATAGAATGTTAAACTTGAAACATGGTTACTATTACAGGGTGGGCCAAAAAAAAACGCCACTTTTTTTCAAAATGCTATAATTTTTTAATTTTTGATACAAAATCATAATTTGCATACCAAATGAAACTTGAGGTTGTTATCTAGCCATGGATCATGAATTATACACTTTTACTTGAATAAAATATATCACCAGCGTCTCACTTAAACGTGTGGTGTGCCATGAGAAATAAGCATAATTTGCAAAATGTTCCTAAACTGATACGCCCTGATGACCGCCAAGCTAATAGCCCTAATGCAAACCCAAGTGAGTATAGGGTATGGGGAGGTCTCCAGGAGATGGTATGAAGGCACCCAATCTAAATAATTGCTCAACTAAAGCTGGCAATTAAGACACGTTGAAAAAAATATAGCTAACATTTCATTAATACTGCTATATCAGCAAGGCGACTAAAACTAAAATTTATCATCAAATAGGGTGGCGGACCAATTGAACTCCTCTTTTAGATCAAATATAATCCCAGTTGAAGGACTTGTTACATTATATTATTACTAAGAACCCTTGGCACTATATAACTGCAAAATTTGGGGTATAGGTTGGAAAACAAAAATTTTATAGTGTCTTGAAAAAAAAGTGGCGTTTTTTTGGCCCACCCTGTATATATACTATATTGCAAACTAGATAAATGTTCTAGGTTTTAGGACTGTCCAAAATAAGCCATTCTATAGTTTAGAAGTAGGCATACACCTACTAAGGCCACTATTAAGATTTATTCCCAGAGAAGCTTCAAATCTAACAGTTGTAACATATACATTCAAATTAGTATATTCATGTCAGAATATTTTTACATTTTAATTAATTAGTATATTTGAAAACAAAACCATCCCCTTCCCCAACTAACCACCATTTGAAATTATCCCCAAACTTGCAAAATATTATACTGTTATGCTTAATGATATGAATAAAATGAATTGAAGTCAGATTGTTAGTATGTTGTTTTGTGCAACATAGCATTGGTACTGGTTTAGAAAACTGGTTTAGAAACAGAACTAGTTTTGATGCTGAAAAATCAATTTTTCAAATTATATGAAATCTGCACTGCACTGCCTTTAAAGTCCCCGTCTAAAGTTTAAAAATATTTTTTTATCATTCATTTACTGTTTGTCATGACTTAAAAAGTTATTTTAGAAAATGTTGTGAGCATTTCATTTCTCAAATATTCAGATATCATTGTACCATTGGTTTCTATGAGAACTAAAATTTTGAAGAGCATTTTCATGCACTTATAAGTTCATTTCTCGCTTATTTAGGAACCAATTTTCTTAATTTCTCGGCAAAAAACATGCGAGGATGAATGCTATGCATTGGTATGAATTGTGGCCAATTAAAAGATATGTGTGACCTCTAAAAGTTAGTAAATAAATTCACAAATTTTGGAACAAAAAATCTATCAAAAATCACCTTTTGAAATTTAAAAAAAAGTCTCACATATCACACTTTGATAACATTGGGTAAGACTACAATATAAGCTAAAGTGGTTTAAACTTTATATGGGGACTTTAAAGATCTAGTGACACAATCGCACTACTGGAATGAGCAATTTTGATGCGATGAATTGGCAAATGGATCTAAGTTTGAAAGCCTGGCTTTTTATCCTGGTCTAACCTAGAGTTCTGTGAAGGCTTTACTTCTTTTATTCGTATTAGGAAAATATAACACTTTCAAAAATATAAGAATCAATAGGAAAACATCAAAAGAATATAGAATGGTATAGGCACCTGTTTAAAATATCTATTGCTTCATCTCCCAGTAATTAAACTGACTTTTAGGGTACACTAAGAAATACTTGGCATCAAAATTGCCATTTTTCAAAAAACATGATTCATTTCTTTTTAATTGTTTTAACTACATGAGGTGAAAAGCTGGGTCATAATTGTTCTCTCTTAAACATGTTAATACACGTAGCAGACTGGTGCATGTGTCTTATATTAGGTTAGTATGACAAAGCAGTTTTGATTGGCTCTTCAACAACCAGTTGTTATAAGTACATTTTATATAATTACGTCAGCTGATGGAAATTATACTATTGTCCAGGGCTCTGAAGAGAAAATCGATAGGGTTTTTGTAAGGTCAGCTTAGAATGCATGGAGGACCGTGTATCATATGACAAGTAATTGGCATTGAACGTTTTAATGAAAAATGTTATATTTTCAATTTTGATTCTGAAGAAAAATTACTTCACAGGATCAACTGAAACAGAAGACAAACAATTCTTAAAGTTGTTTTCTTCAATAGGAAACAATATAGGAATTCCTGATACCATAAAATCCAAAGTTGAATTGTGCTAATATATTATAGAAGTTTTCTATTTATATTTAACCCTTCCTTACACATTGGTGACAAAATATGTATGAAATGACTATGTCAGGCCTGAAAAATTGGCCTGAAAATTGACACCTGAAGGCAACCACTTAACCATGTGACATGAAATTTTTATCATATATTCAGTTACCCTATACCAATCTTAGTCATTTGGAAAAATTCCAATGAGTTTTTTTTAGTTCTTACCCAATTTTATAGTAGGGGTCCAAATTATAGCCCAGGGGGGGTAAAATGGCCACAAAATCTAAAAGCTGAAAAACTAAGATTTAAGGTATGAGGTTCCATATCCATCCGCCAAAAGGTATGACCCCTATATAGTCCATTTAAAAACTTGTGGTTTTGTTCTAAATAACGCCATAGTTGGCTTCTAAGGTACCTAGTATGCCACTATTTGGTATCAAAATAAAGAGGAGGAGTTCAACTTCCATTTGAATTAGGAAAATAGCGATGTAGGTCAAAATAGTTCTGACGTGAGCATGTTTACTACGCATTTGCCCGTCATCTCAGAATTGAGGAAATGGTATTGTTCTGAATTTTCGAATTTGGTGTTGGATTACGGTACTCATACCCTAATAATCCATACAAATATATAAAATCATGCTGGCAACATGAAAAATTATGTCCCATAAAATCCCTCTGAACGCACACCGAAACCCACATTCTGACTCCACTGCTACCAGTTTTACTGTCAGACTCTTATAAATACGGTCTTGTAGACGTTGTAATAGTTATGGTCTGGCATACTGGCAAAGAGAATGAACATGTTTATGGTAAAATGTGACCGTTCTAGGAGACTGACACATATCATAGTGTAGTAGGTTGTAGATTCAAAATGGTTTCTTGCTTGATTGAAGGGATTAAAATTCTGGGTTTAATATTTTTCTAAACAATATTCTGGTTAAGGGTAAATTGTTGTAGTTAACAGAAGTTTGTAGACCTATATATTCTTTCCCATAAACCTTGTTACGCAAGAGTTATCTCTAGGGCTCTTTAAAGTTAATAAACCACACGCAATAAACTGACAGATAATAATGTATTCCACTATGTTCATATGTTACGTTCAATCATAAATGACAAAACAAAACAAGAATTCCCATTTAATTGATGGCTTAATAGTTTCTACATGATTATGAAAATGAAATATGTACATTCTGTCAGTTATGTAACTAAAATAAGTATCAAGGAATTTCATAGTAGACGAAGCAAATCCATCAGAGAGGAACTCAATTGTCAACATAAAATACTTTTGTTAAGGTAACTTCCTTATTCTAGATATGTCCTTTACTGCCCTAAGTATGTCCATGACTGCCCTTAGTATGTCCTTGGCTGTCCTAGGTATGTCCTTGACTGTGCTTGGTATGTTCTTGACTCTTCTAGTTATGTCCTTTACTGTCCTAACTCCTAAGTATGTCCTTGACTGTGCTTGGTATGTCCACGACTGTCATGTACCAAGTATAAATGTCATTGACTGTTAAAGATATGTCATTGGCTGCCCTAGGTAGTACATGTATTTCGTGCTCAATGATATAAGAAAAAATATGAAAAAATGCAATGTAGAATGAGATTTTTGGTGTTGGTATATATCTTTGAAGTACCATTTAAGCCCTATACTATTCTACATTTATAAGGGGGATGGGGAATACCTGCAACCCCTTTAATCTGTCATCTCATTAGATTAAGACATGATTGCTCAGATAGAACAGATAGTCTTTAGCTGCTATGTTTTGTAGATGCCCCGAGGAAAGTTTGTCTCTTGTTTCTTGGCTGCATATTTAAAAACAAACTGCTCAATGAGAGATGGATTTAAAATTTACTGGTTCAATAGGTTTCAGGCATGTTTTTTGTTGATTTTATTAAATAAATAATAGACTTTATTAGATGATTTTATGTCACCATCAAGAAGTGGTGACATATTGTTATGGTCTCCATTTTTTGTGACGGCGATCAACAGTTGGGGATCGGATGTTGGCAATCCGCAGTTGATGCCTTGTCGATCTACAATCTTGTTGAGAAAATAATGTATTTTACGATGTAGTTTTACAATTTATTCATAAAAATTTCAAAAGCAAAGTAGACATGAAAATTAGATTTTTTAGAAAAGTCTAAATCTTACCTTTTTATAATGAATGTCATAGGATATAACATTTGAATGATAAATAAAAATATTTTCAAACTTTATGGAGGACCTTTCACTGTAATTTATATGTTAATGTGTTTATATTACTTGTTTAAAGCTGTATACTCCGTTTGCTTGTAGGTGACTCTGAAAGAATATTGGAATGACCCTGAACTAGATCACGGTGAAAAGTTTTTGAGGGACTACTTTCTCAACAAGAGATACATAGAAAAAGATGACGATGGAAGGTAAAACATTTTTAGCGTAAAGGTTAGACATGTTGTCAGTGTAAAAAAAAAATGTTACCATCAGGGAATGAAGGGCATTTTAAAAGCAAATTCCTTACATAACAAGCATTAGCTGTCTTAATTAGTGAAAAACTTACACCAGAAGTGTATGAACAGGTCTTACAAAAAAATTTACAGATATTGGAAGGAATTGATCATTAATTTAAAGATAAGCTTCAAGGTCAAAAGTATACCATTGTCAATGTATTTCAGAATATCATGAGATTATATCAACTTTTAAATACTGCGCATGCCTTATTTTGTCTAGCGCTTGTCATTTTATCAAGTAAACAACTTAGCCTGTATTCTTTAGACTATACTGGATAGTTTCAGTGGTTGCTAAATATACAATTTCTATGGTTTTGAACTTGTTACAGCTGATAAGTGTTCCAGTGAAAGAATGTTATTTTACAAACTATTTATCTTCATGAACTAAATGCAAGACAACTTAACTTGTCTTAAAAATGTGAATTATTCACCAAATTGCGTCAGAGTAATATATTACCTCATATTTAAAACATTTAAATGAATCAATGCAATGCTTGTTGCATTAAGTATATTCATCCCAGATCCAACTGTGTATTTAGGTATTTATTGTCTTGTTGTTGTTTTTTACCTTAATTTGACCCTGCATTGTTGTACCAGAACCCAGAACCTTGAACTCTGTATTTGTCAGTCCTGAACTCTACATTTGTTAGTCCTGAATTCTGTATTTGTCAGTCCTGAACTCTGCATTTGTCAGTCCTGAATTTTGTATTTGTCAGTCCTGAACTCTGCATTTGCCAGTCCTGAACTCTGCATTTGTCAGTCCTGAACTCTGCATTTGTCAGTCCTGAACTCTGTATTTGTCAGTCCTGAATTCTGTATTTGTCAGTCCTGAACTCTGCATTTGTCACTCCTGAACTCTGCTTTTGTCAGTCCTGAATTCTGTATTTGTCAGTCCTGAACTCTGCATTTGTCAGTCCTGAATTCTGTATTTGTCAGTCCTGAACTCTGCATTTGCCAGTCCTGAATTTTGTATTTGTCAGTCCTGAACTCTGCATTTGCCAGTCCTGAACTCTGCATTTGTCAGTCCTGAACTCTGCATTTGTCAGTCCTGAACTCTGTATTTGTCAGTCCTGAATTCTGTATTTGTCAGTCCTGAACTCTGCATTTGTCACTCCTGAACTCTGCTTTTGTCAGTCCTGAATTCTGTATTTGTCAGTCCTGAACTCTGCATTTGTCAGTCCTGAATTCTGCATTTGTCAGTCCTGAACTCTGCATTTGCCAGTCCTGAATTCTGTATTTGTCAGTCCTGAACTCTGCATTTGTCAGTCCTGAATTTTGTATTTGTCAGTCCTGAACTCTGCATTTGCCAGTCCTGAACTCTGCATTTGTCAGTCCTGAACTCTGCATTTGTCAGTCCTGAACTCTGCATTTGTCAGTCCTGAACTCTGTATTTGTCAGTCCTGAACTCTGCATTTGTCACTCCTGAACTCTGCTTTTGTCAGTCCTGAACTCTGTATTTGTCAGTCCTGAACTCTGCATTTGTCAGTCCTGAATTCTGTATTTGTCAGTCCTGAACTCTGCATTTGTCAACTCTACATTTGTCAGTCCTGAATTCTGTATTTGTCAGTCCTGAACTCTGCATTTGCCAGTCCTGAACTCTGCATTTGTCAGTCCTGAACTCTGTATTTGTCAGTCCTGAAATCTGTATTTTTCAGTCCTGAACTCTGCATTTGTCAGTCCTGAACTCTGCATTTGTCACTCCTGAACTCTGCATTTGTCAGTCCTGAACTCTGCATTTGCCAGTCCTGAACTCTGCATTTGACAGTCCTGAACTCTGTATATGTCAGTCCTGAACCCTGCATTTTTCAGTCCTGAAGTCTGCATTTGTCAATCTAAATTCTGCATTTGTCAGTCCAGTTGCCAGTTTAAATGCTTTGGCCTTTTAACTTTCTATAACTCTAACCCCCTAGGAGAAAAGTTGGAGCTGGTCAAAGTTACCAAAATACCCATATTGTCAGTAGTTTTGACTTGAAACGATAAACCCTTATGTTCTTAGGATATGAATTACTTCAACAATAATGGCTCGATATAGTTATATCATATTTTAGTCATCCTCCATTCAAAGGACTTCATTTATTACTCAATTCAGCCTTTCATGCAAGGCCAGGTAGTTTCATTTTAGGGGTAATAAATAAGCTGAGTTTCCTAGTGGTCAACACAGAAAATGTGTTCTCCAATCATAATGGGGGTGTTTTGTCCTCCCTCTGTTTATGACCCCTAATGAGATGTAAATTACTTATAAATTGGATTCTTAACAAAGAATACATGCAGACTCGGGCAATAAACTCCTTAGTGAACACAACACCTGTTTATCACTGCGAACATCTTTAGAAAATCTGAAAATCTGAAATAGAAGTGAAATACCCTTGGACGTATTTTAGCATAATCTGCAACTTTTTACCATTTTGTGAAATCATTACAAGAACATTACAATACCAAGGGAAATACTTTTTGAAAGGACCACATTTTTAAAGTATTTGATTCTATTATTAATGCAGTTATAATCTTCCTGTTACTTTGGGTTAGAGCCAGTTGCTAGAATTATTACACGAGTATCTCTAAGTAAGGTGCCTTGACTTCTAAGTAAATCAGGATGTCCTAACAACCGGCTGTTAACAACATCATGTTCTAGAGGAAACTGTGTCTGTATGCTGATGAGGCTCATTGGCCTTAAAAGTGCTCTGTCTCTGAAATACCAACAGTTTCGAAAATTAGTAGTAGTCTACAATTTACGGAATCAGTAGACTTAGAGCTTCTTCCTGAAAATACCAATTAGTTTGAAAAACCAATAAAGTGCCATCATGGGTGCAAGTATTAGAGGTGCAAATTAAGTGCAATTAAGTAAAACTTAGGTATATACTGAAAGAAGGTATGTATCATAGTCACAAGTCAAAAGTTATTCTGAGACCCTAGTCTTGCTTCTACTTCTTCAACGTCATGATAATGAAAAGAATATGGGGAGTCCAGGGTCTTGAAGCAAGACTACTGAGACCCTTCACTTAACAAACTCTTTCAACTCTTCTAATTGTCTCTGAATTCTGCCTCTATTCAAAAACACATTGTAATGTTAGTTTTCTCACATTCTTAGCTAATAAGTAATGTTCTTAAAAGGAATATTTGCTGACGTAAACGTGTAGCTGTTAACACGCACCTGACCTGTGTCAGTATTAGAGACAATGGTGTCTATACCAATAATTTCTTTAGATCACTATAACCCTTGAACAATATGCATGCCACTGTGACTTCATACTGCCATGGATTAATCCTCACGTAATAGAAATTAACAATTTAATTATTTAATTAATATTTAGTGCAGTATTAGAATGAGAAAATCTAGATCTTTTCTATGTAAATGTATTATGTATAATACACAATATATCAGATAAAGAGCCATTTTCAATCCCTCCATTTTCAATCCCTCCCAGGTGAATAACCTTATAAATGTATAAGTACATGTAATGTACATGTTTATGATTGCAGTGTTCCTACATACGATGAGATTGTTGCTGATGATGACATGTCTGAGGAAGAGGAGCTACTCACAAAACAAGAAGACTTTGAGCGCAAATATAACTTCAGATTTGAAGAACCTGATTCAGAGTTTGTAAGATTTACATTTGTCCTTAGGCAGAACTCAGTGAATTTTTTAGATTTTGTTAAATGCTTTTTAGGTTGGTTTCTTTTCCTGGAATCTTAACTTAACATAACTTTATATTGATTGTTTATTAAAGGGGCAACAAGGACTGTAGAGAAAATAGGAAAGTTTTTTCATTTTTTCTGAGCTATCAAGGCAACATTTGGTTTAACCCTATCAATGCTACAAAAAAAGGCAAATATTTCATTTTGCTGCTAACTCAAGAATGAAGAGCTTTTGCCTCAGTGCTAGACTTTTCATGGTAAAATAGAGAAAATTAGGCCTCGGTATATCTGACTTCATAACTTAGTCATTATTTCCGATGGAACCATGTATGATACATCGTTGGAAAGCTAAAATGATTATCTTGATGAATAAATTATTCAAATATGCAAATTAGATATGACGTCATCAATATGGCCGCCATTTTACTTATTAGAAAAATAACGCTGTAAAATACAATTCATAGGTAATCATGAATTAATCCATTTGCCCCTACATCACATCCAATCAAATATAAATTATAAAATAGGACAAAAAACTAGACAAAAATATAATTGCCCATGAATTTGTCATTTGCAGATGATATCTGGAACAATACATAGCACCCTCGGCCGCCCATAACGTTTATAATCTTATCAAAGCTCATTTTCTATTAAAATCCTTGATTTTTTACCAAAATATTGATGGTATTACAAAAACAATTAATTATTACATTTGTATCTTATTTTGTCTACTGATATCAATACATAATATAAATATGAAGTTAATTAAATCATTCTGGATCAATACATGTATAGAAGATAAGAGAATTTCACACATACATATATCAATATCTGTTACCATGACAACGGGTAAGTGGATGTAACATTTTGTAAGAATTTACAGTACAATTAATTCACTAGCGTCCAGATTGATTTCAATTCTATCCTCAAAAAAAATCTGCTCAAAGTTTTAACTTATTGTTGGCATATGGCAATGAATATATGTTACCATGGCAACAGATTATGGTTTAACTTGACAAGTCATGCTTAGTTTGTTTGTTTGTTTGTTTTATTCATTATTTATATTGAAAAGTTACAGTCGTATAAATTGGACATTTAGATTGATTGATTTATGCCCCTTGTATTTTCCTTTAATTTTTTCCCATCGTTTTTACATTTCAACCTATAGATTGTTGGTTGAAGAAGGTATTGAATGAGATATATTCTGTGCTATAGTATTTCTATATACTGTAAAACGGGTAATTTTGACACCGGGAAATTTTAGCGATTTTTCAATTTTAGGGGGTTTTAGCGCGGGAAATTTTAGCGAAATGAAGATTAATCATTAAAAAATCAAATTAGCGAAATGCATTAGAAATTTTATCATTTATGGCCGAAGAATGAATAACGGACATGACAGAGGAATTATCAAAATGTAAGACTTCTAACGCACATGATATTGGTCCAAACTGGATGGATGGCTATTTATCCTTCAGATATTGAAAGAAACATACGATTTAAAAATATTTACCTTTTTCAAATTACAAACCGGAAGTCGAGCACTGAACGAAAAGCTCCTTAAAGTATTCATGTAGTTTCCCGGGAATTTACAAATTTTAGCGCCCGGTTTATTTTAACCCCTGTTTATTTTAGCGAATTGAATTTTTAGCGAAACTATAGCGATCGCTAACAATCGCTAACAATTACCCCTCGCTAACAATACCCGTTTTACAGTATTCATGTTCAATGTGTCTGCCAGCAGGAGTTGCCCAAATTCATATCCTCTCCTCTTGCCGTTGAGAAGAAACATTTCAAATGAAACCCTTTCCACATTCTGTCCTGGAATGGTGACAGGTCCCTAGCTGGCTACACAGAACATACTGCTTTTCTTGTTGTCAGGTAATATCCCTGGCCAATGGCTTAGTGCATTAACTAAAGTGCAGGACAGGAGGCAGTTGCAAGGCCCTCAATCAGGTCAATCATAAATGAGTATCTGAAAACAAACATCAGTAATATTATTTATAAATGTTCACTTACATTGAAATCGATATATATACAGGGTGTCAAATAAGTCTGTTCTCCCCACTTAACTTTTTTAACTTTACATTTATCATACTTTCCCATATATGATTTTGAAGCTCATGGAAAATGCTGATCACCCTCAAAAAGTCAATCATAAACTCCTCCTAATAAAATTGCTACAATGTTTCTTGTAAGGTTGTAGTTGACCTTTGATTACGGAAAAACAAGTAAAATTACCAGGTAAAGTGAATGAAAAGTGAAAAGTTGATACTGCAGTGACAATGCCAACATTGGGTGATTTCGATGTTTCTCAATATCATTACAGAGTAAAATGTGTTACATTCAGGGGAGCCTTTGAAGCAGGGGCTTCTCTCACTCAAAATAGTTGACAACACCTAAAATTAAACGTTCTGAATGATTTATACAGGATCATATCCTCTTAGAATTGAGGCCCTCCGGGCTGCTTGGGGAGACATACAGACTATTAAAAAAGTGGAATATGGAGATCACTAAAAATACTCTAAAAAAATGGAATTTAACCAATCACTCTGAAATTTGGTGTGTGATCAGCAAATTAAATTCCCTTTAAGATGATATATACCAACCCTATGTTATCTCTGAATTAAAAAAGTTAAGGGGGGAGAACAGACTTATTTGACGCCCTGTATTGTGATGTATATTCAAAATTGTAATTGATATTAAAAGAAAATTAAAGAAAATATCATTTTATATCAGTTTCTTTAAAAAAGATACAATACATTTGTTACATGATTACACTGCCATATGAGGGTTATGGAAATTCATAATCAGACTTGACAGTCAAGGGGCTAGCTAATGATATGAGCAGCTGTTGAGAACAGTTGCAAACTCGACACCTACTGTAGTGAAAACATTAGCTAGTATATGTACATGTATGTACCAAAAGTACCCTCTCAATGATCAGCTTCGACCATACCTGTAGCTCATGCTGACATGAGTTTTCTTAAACTACATACCTTTGCATTGTCTTTTCTGTATCTGTGTGCTCCATATACAATGTAAGAGTTAAGCAGCATTCAACTGAGTATTGCAACGCCCACTTTATGCCAGTATTGGAGTTCATCCATCACTGTGTGATCATTTGATCTGTGCTATCCACTGTCCCCATCGGTTGTTATCCTGCAATATGTAAATGATTAGGCTATCTGATGTTCATTTGTATAACAAATATTAGTTTTACTTATCATATGAACGGATTTCAGAAAATGCGCTACTGTATATGTTCAATAAATATTTTGTACAAATCTATGTACCAGGATTCCTTTCTTGAGACATGTATTTCACTGAGTCTGTTCAATGTGTTCTTTCTACTGTTTAGTAGTTACAATATACACCAGTCAGAAATAACATACAAATATTTATTTCTATTGAGGTTGAATACCTGTGCATCTTTCACTAGTGATATTTCACGAAGCCCGAAGTGCAAGTGGAATATCTTGTGAAAGCGTCAAGTGTCAAGCATTCACCAAAAATAGAATTAAATATTTATTTTATTATTCACTGTTATATTCCTCACTCACATATCACTCCCCCCAGTTTTCTGCAAGTTAAAATGCTCAATTCTGCAAGTGAAATTAGTGAATTCTGCAAGAAGAAAGGGCTAATTCTGCATAAATTCCGCGGATATTAATGGTTTTCGAACCAGTAAACGGGAAAATATCGTGATAGTCAGGTAGTCAGTCACTACATACATGCTGCCATCTAACGGCAGAAATCAAACGATGGCGTTTAGAATTTTCACTTCGCATAATTTGGGTTATTTCTGCAAGGGATTTGACTGAAAACGTGTCAAATTGTTACAGGTAAGACTGACTTTTTAAACTTTTGGAAAATATATGGATTCTGCGGAAAATTCCGCGGAAATTGACCAAAATAGTTGATTCTGCAATTCCGCGGGCAGAGGCAAGTTCCGTCCGCGCTCTGCAAACACGGAATCCTGGGGGCAGTGACATATATGGAATGACAAACTATTGATGTCTAATTAATCATAACAATGTACCCCCGAATATATACAATCAAAATTACACTGGACTAAGTTATGACAGATGAATATTGCTTGTTATTTTTGTTGATTTAATTTCAGTAGTACCATTCTTCTGTTTTCAGGGTAAACTAAATCAAATGTCTGAGAGGAACAAAGAAAAAATAAATAAAATAAAGTTATTTCATGTAACTTGTCTAAAGATATATGGCATTAACCAGGAAAGTTATGCACTGTTCCTGTGGTGTGAATATGTTTTAAATGTGAAAGCAAAATATAAAGTGTAAAAATAGGGTCTTGTATTACATTTTCACAGAAAGTTATCAAGGTAAAAATTTTACCTCTTGCTCATAGAGACCAGTCCCGCAATCAGAGCAATGTTTTCATGGAGAGTATTATGGCAGAGTTCCCGTTGAACGCAGAAATCAAGCACCTGACCTTGATATAGGGGTTGCAGCCAGGCTTGTCTTCAACTAATGCAACCTCATTATTGTTCATGTGCCAGAACCGCAAAAGTAGCTGAAATCGGTCTCTCGTAAAGTTTTTTCCTAACTGGGGGTTGCCTGATTCCATCTATAATGAGAAAATGCATAGAGGTTATTTACTTGGAGGGATTGAACGTGGGGTTTATTTCCCTAGGATCATGATTTTTCATTTTTCGAATTTTCTTTTCTAAAATTAAATTCTTTTTCCTTCAAAAATCTTCATTTTGGGCCAAATTTTTCATTTTAGGCCGAATTTTCATTTTTTCATACACAGTACTTTATATCATTTTACTTCATGATTTGAATTCATACATTACAAAATGTTTTTATTTTTTTATTTAGTGACCTGTTTCTGTACATGACCTATAAAATACTCTATAATCAGTCTTCTGATTAGTCTAATTAATCTTATGAAAAGGTTATAGTGTCACAATAATGGCAATACACATATGTTCAGGGTTGGCTCTGGAAATTGACTTGCGGGACTTGAATTTAAATAAATGAGCTTTGGGTCCACTTTTTTCAAAAAAGGCCGAGAATAACATCTGCCTTTCCCCTTGGCCATCAGTGATAAAACAAACATTACCTTGTTTTTGTCCAATATGACTCCAGTGTTGCTTTCTGAATCAAACACATATTTAGCAGCATCTCAATGAAGGCTTTCATTCAGAGATGGATGTACTGTATTTTTCCACTGTATAGCCTACTGCAATCTTTGAGAAACTCCTCTTCTCTTTGTGCTGTAAAGGAAAGATCATTGTATATAAATATTTATTCCATAATTATAATAGCATGTTTTCCCTGGGAAATAAATGAGATTTCGCATCAGGCAAAATCCTGTATCAGATCCCATATTGGATCCGATATCAGAAGAATTCAATTGTATCATTTTATATCACACCATCATTGGGTGATGACATTCAAAACTTATAAATAAGTTTCAGTTGTGTTGGAGTATTAATATTTTCCCTGAGAAAATATGATATTGATCTTGAAGAATATCACTTTGACACTTGGGCTATTGCCCTCGGTCAATATGATATTTTCCTTGGCCAATATTATATTTTCCCACAGAATAAAATTCATATACCATCTCTCCCATTAAATAATCTCTATATAACATAACATTTATTATATACAAGGAAGTAGCCATAATGGAAATGAGGGAAATTTCAAAAAAATATTCATACTGAAGCTGAAGTAGAGTGTACCTTTTAAATCTGCCTCTTCCAGAGATCAAATTGATTTTATTGGGGCAATACTAGAATAATGTGCTTTCCTTTATTTTCACAGACTTAATATACACATATTGTCCAAATAAATGTTTTCCTGAAAAATGGTGGTGAGGCAAAAGCCTCACCTGTCTCAAGTTTGGCTTCACCCATGTTATGGGTACAGGTACTGTATAACTACCTGTATGAATACAGTAGATAAAAAATTATTGGTACATCCCTTTTGATATACAAATATGACCTTCATGCTGAACACGTACTGTTAAACACTTTTGTACATGTTGTTATGTATTGTAAAACAGTACATTGTATTGTACTATACTACATTAATTATAATCAATATCACAAAAGTATAGCTCTTCACTTTATTCAGTGACTGACTATGTTGTAGTCAAAGCAGGGATTAAAAAAATAAATTGAGGTGGGACAACTAAGGCAAAACTGGACTGAAATACAACATTACTGTAATTCAATTAAAAAACATCTGACACAGATTGGAACATAAATAAATGACAGGTGGATTTGCTGAAGTGAGGATTTCCAATGTTAAAAATGTTGGAAAGTATGGGCTTTCAGATGGCCATGGTTTGTGATAGAAAATCCACCTGTCCACTCGAGTCTCAAGCCAATTCTCACGATATACATGTAGTGGCCTTAGAAGAAGGTAATTCCCAACTGTATTTGTCTTTGAAAAAGTTTGCTATCAGCTCTAGATGCATGGATATTGTACATAGCCATACACGTCAATGTAAAGGAGTATTCGGTATACTAGTATATGTATTGCATTGTCCATGGCAATGAAACAGTGCAATGAAATAGTACAATGAAATGATAAAGAAACAATAAGAAAATCAAAAATAAAATTGAAAAAAAATTCATGAATTCTGCAGTTCATTAGTGGTTTAGACACTATAGAGCCATAAATATCATAAAATCAATAAATATTTGTTATCAGATATACATACAGTACCTTTCTCTGTGTCATTACATTGCCAAAAGACAATGATCCCTCAAGAATATGCGATATATTGAAGAGCAAATTTGTTCATTTTTAACCTGGATGGCGCCATTTTGAATGTCACATGATCACCATGATCAAGTCATGTGACTTAGTTTTCTAAGTATGTTATTTGCTCTATTTCCACTCTAAATAAAATATGTTCGATAATAGAATTCATCTAATAGTTAGATGAAAATAATTCAGTTCAAAAAATTCAGCTGATAACTTACAATGTCGATTATAATTGACACAACTCAAAAAAAATCTTGACTGGCATTTTTCTAGTCCTCCCGGGCTATTTACCTTATCAAATTGTAATCTTTCCTTTGATTGCTGAGGTCCAGGGACACATCTTCACTGATTACAAGGTATGGGAATATTCCCATCATCATCTGACTTGCTTCGGACACCAGAGAGATCAGAATCACTATCAAATAGGCTCTCAATAAAAATCACTGCCATCGTCATTTAGTGCCGCCATTTTTCCCGCCAAATATTTGTTTGAAAATTTGTTTTTATTTTTCCTGTTTTTAAAAACTCGATCAAGTTGAGAAAAATGAACAAACAAGCACAGTGTTTCGAAATATTTATTGTTTTAGACATACAATATCATGTTTATTTGTGAAGATCTGCATGTCTTACATAATTACTGAGGGGAATCCCCTTTTACATGGGAATGACGTAAAGCCGATCTCATCGGCTTTAGCACTGAAGCAAAGGTTTTTCAGAGCCGATTTAATCGGCTCTCGCAAACACAAATGTGACGTCAGAGCCGATTTAATCGGCTCTCGCATTGACGGGGTTAACATCTTCTTTGACATACCTATTTTCTTAAAATGTATGAATAAATTATCAATTTCAGCATTAAGAAGTGTAAATTCAGTTCAAAGCTTGAAAAAGGGGACCTCCACTTTTATATTTTTAAGATCCACTATGTTTCAAGAGGAATATCAGCTAAAATAATGTTTATCTAGGGGTTATCTTTGTAGATAATAAATAGATGTTAGTCTTGATGAAATATCCAAACTTAAATATATTTTGACACTGGTCCATGATCGTTGAATGACCCCTCTGCACTAATTATTGCTCCTTTAAGTATACAAAGTTTTCTGTAAAGGTACACCTATATCAGTCCCAGAATGTCAATTACTGTTTTGACATTTTGGTAATTTATTCATAAATGTAAACTGTATTACATATATTCCATGTTTTTTGCCTGACCTCCAGGTGCTGTTGTGTACTATTGTCTTTGAAACGTTACAGGAACTTATTAATTTCAGATATCTCTGAAGTATGCCTTCATTATACCAAAATGAAAGGCATTTTATATTAGATTGCAAATATTGTAAAGATTTTCTTATCAAGGAATATTACTGTTTGAAATTTTTGAATTGACTACCATGTTCATTAACTTACCATTCAACAAATCCAAATAAAACATGGATATGTACCATACTTAAAGGTGCAACAAGTAGTGCAGAGGGGCCATTCAACGATCATGTACCAGTGTCAAACTATATTTAAGTTTGGATATTTCATCAAGACTAACATCTATTTTTATTTTCTACAAAGAAACCCCCTAGATAATCATTATTTCAGCTTATATTCCTCTTGAAACATGGTGGATCTTAAAAATATAAAAGTGGACGTCCCCTTTTTGAAGCTTTGAACTGAATTTACACTTTTTAATGCCGAAATTGATAGTTTATCCATACATTTTAAGAAAATAGGTATGTCGAAGAAGATTTTAAGCCAACTGTTGCCTTGATAGCTCAGAAAAAGTTGAAATTTTCCTATTTTCTCTCTACAAGCCTTATTGCCCCTTTAAATGCAATTTTTAATCAGATCGATGAATAATCTTTTCCAGATTAAAAAGTATCCCCGAACTATTGACGACTCCATGAGAAGAAAGGATAACAAAAGGTCAACAAAAAGAGTGGAAGTGAAACAAAGAAAGCAAGAGGTAGATTTTTTACTATTGAGAACATTCCTAAATCAATTGTTATTACTATAGAAATCATGATGTCATAATCAGAAAGCAACAAAATTTATTTTCACTTTTTAGCTTGGCTAACATTGCACTTTTAACCTCTTGACTACCTGGAGCGACGAGATTTCTCGTCACCTCAGAAATGACCTTGAAACCCAGAGTGACGAGAAAATCCGTCACAAAATTTTTCACTAAAATTGCTCTTATTTGAACAATTGTCATCCAATTTACACAAAAATTGTTTTAAAATGTGTAGAAATGATCTCTGCCGTCCAATTTTACTAAGTTGAGCATCTGAAATTGTATAGGTATGTAGTATAGTGTCATAAGGTGGCAAAAATGAAAAAAAACTCTGGTTTCAACTGATTTTAGAGCCTGGGATTCAAGAGGTTAACATTGTATTTTTTAATGTTTTCCGAATTAATTTTCTCAAAATTCTAATTACACGTATAATGTAATTCCTACTACATGTATATATAATTACAGTTGCCAGTTTTAGTTCCATGAAATAAATGCTGAAGCTAACCATGGAAAATATCAGTTTTGAACTACGTCTACAGCATTGTATTGTGTTATTATTTGAATGAATATAGTAAAGATGGCAGCTATGAATGCATCCTAATGTCCCATGTTGTTTTTGTATTACGATTGTCCTAAATGTTTGACTGCCAATGCTATAAAGGAACACATATGTTTTTTATTAGGAAAAGGAGAAAAAGAAGGAAGAGATTCGCCAACTGAAGAATTTAAAGAAGAAGGAGATCTTGACGAAGATAGAACACTTGAAGGAGATCACTGGGAATCAGGAACTTGGCTTTAGTATTGATGACATGGAAGGTGACTTTGACCCTGCTGAACATGATAAACGCATGCAGGTGTGTAGTCATTTATTTCTTATTTATCTTGTCTGTTTGTCATGGATCCTTGCAGCCAAGAAAAAGAACATTGTTATATTTTGTTACATAGAAACAGAATAGTCTAGGCTTTAGTGACATCTTTTGAATAATCCATGCAAAAATCCCTCACTTCTCTGATTTCTTCCAGAGGCTGTGAAACCCACAATATATGTTAATCATTCATATGACCGTTTCAATACATTTTCCATTTTGTGCATGGTTGATTCAGAAATAATACAAAAAATCATGCTTATTTTCTCTGACTATAATTTAGAGGACTCAAACTATGATTAAGAACTGCTAAATAAAACAGTCTTTGACAATCTGATTCATGAACTGTTTATTATTATCAAACTTCTTATAATTTAGGAGCTGTTTGACAACCAATACTACAACGATGATGCTGATGAAGAGACTAAGCCAGTGTTCAGTGATGATGAGACTGGGGCATATGATGGTAATGAAAGCTTCATAAACTATTGTTAATCCTCAATTATGTCAAATATAGGTTTTGGCCTGAAATAAATCCTTTAATTGCATGTATAATCATATTAACAATGTATAATCAGGCTTTATCAATTATGTACTACTGAATGAGTCTTTATATCTCTTTTATTACATAAGTCCTTTTGATATATTTTATTTACAGAAAATTGGGATGACTGGCATGGAAATGCTGAGCAGGGTGAGGACTATAGCTATGAGGGTGGAGATGGTGACGATTATAACGCCCCCAATTGTGAAGATCCCAACTTTAATGTTAGTTGATTGTTTGACGTAATATCTAAAAATAACAAAATATTCCTATATAAACCATATATGTTGAAATAAGTAATGACAATATAACTGAATAATGGTCCAAAAGGTATCACTATTTTCTCTGTCAATACATATTCTGTGCGATTCCAGATGGATGCTGATTATGACCCTCAACAAGATCGAACATTTGGCTTGGACGGCACATCAAAGAAACAAAAGAAGAGAATGTCAAAGTTTGCAAAAGCTTTGAATAAAAAGAAACCAGTCTTTGACCCAAGTAAGAGTGACTGAAGATGTTATCATATGTCTAAGTGCTCTATATTGTATTCTAATTATGATGCCAACCAATTGTCCATCCATCCATCTCTCCTATTTACCCATCCACCACCCACCCTTTCCTCTATTCTTCCTTCCATCCACCCACCCACTGATCAATCCATCCATCCATTAATTCATTCATCCATCCATCCATCCATCCATGTACTTGTATTGTTTAAATGTTGTAATAGAGTAATAGAAAATATTTAAAAATGGCCATAACATCCAAAACGCCCTTGATTTTTCCCTAAAATCTGTGATTTTCATTTAAACCACAAAGTAATTCTATCAAATCTTGATAGGTGATCAGTATCTACATTATGAATCACCTATATTTCAAACTTTGGTTGTTTTGTTTATTTCTAGATGAGAAAACCTTTGAACAATATTTTAACGAGTACTATAAGCTTGACTATGAAGATATAGTTGCTGATATGCCTGTCAGGTTTAAGTACAGAAGTGTAGTCCCCAATGACTTTGGACTCTCTGTGGAAGAGGTGAGTATGGGTATTTTGGGTATTGCAAAGATTCAAAATAAATCAATAGTGTTCAAGATTTTATTTGTTCTCTTGATTTATTTTTCTATTTGTGAAAGATATTGCTATGTTTTGCAATATATTCTCTTACATGATAGCAATTACTTTTGCCACATTCTGAATAATGAACAAATTGGTCCAATAGTTTTTGCATGATGAATATATTGATATTTTATGTGAACTTGACCAGTGAATGTGTTTTTGACCCATGGCACCAAACAAAGACACACAGTAAGTGAGATGAATTCTCAGATATTGATCTTTAACCTTAAAGCTGACCATGACCTAAACCACCCATTATAAAGAACTAGCAATGTACCCATTTGAGTGGGTAACCAAGGGTAACAGCAACCCCCACATGGCAGCAGCCCCCATAAATGGCCAAATATTTGAATATTGATCGTTTGACCTTGTACCTTTGACTTTGAGATGACCTTGGACCAAAAGCATTGACTTTGACTTCAGGTCACCTAATCATGAGTCGCCAAGGGTCACAGTATCCTTCAAGTGCCTTAAAATGTCAAATACTTAGATATTGACCTTTGGCTTTGAGATAACCTTGACCAATATAACATTGACCTTGACCTCAGGCCACTTAATCATGGGTCACCAAGGGTCAAAACAGCCCTTAGGTTCTTGAAAACACCAAATACTTAGATATTGACCTTTGTCCCTGATATGACCTTGACTTAAACATGGGTCGCCAAGGGACCCAGCAGCACCTTAATGCTCAAATACCTAGATATTGACCCTGAAATGACTTTGGCCTCAGGTCACCTAATCATGGATCACCAAGGGTCACAGCAGCTCCCATGGTCCTTAAAATCCCAAATACTTCTATATTGACCTTTAACCTTGAGATGACCTTGACCCAAAAACATTGACCTTGACCTCAGGTTACCTAATCATTGGTCGCCAAGGGTGACAGCAGCCCCAGGACCTTATCGCTAGATATTGACCTTTTATTTTGAAATGACCTTGACCTACAGAGTTGACCTTGGCCTCAGGTCACCTAATCATAGGTCATCAAGGGTCACAGCACAAACCGAGGGTCTTAAAAAGCCAAACACCTTGATATTGACCCTTTACCTTGGAATGACCTTGACCTCTGGCCTCTGTAGAATGCACACCGACACACTTAGAAAGATGTTTACCAAGTATGAGGCCCCAAGGTCAAATGACTAGGAGATGTCCGTACAGACAGAATTACAGACAGACCACTGTGCTTTATAGTAAGAAGATGAAGAATTTACCTCATAGATGACCTTGACCTAAACCACCCATTACAAAGAATAAAGGATTTACCTCTGTACATTTCAGGTTTTGTCAGCTAAGGATAAGGAATTGAATTCCTGGGTGTCAGTGAAGAAGATGAGTCAATACAGGTGAGATACATCATCTTTATTTGATTCAACCATATGGAAAATCAATAACTGTATTTTTGTTATTTATATGCGTTTGGTGCCTCAAAATGTCCAGATTGTGAATGTAAAAAGTGTAAAATTTTAGAAAACATTAGTATAAAACCACAATTAATATTTCTAAAGTTACACACAACTTGTATTCATTATAATCGTTTGACATTTTTTACATAATGTGTTTTACAACAGGGGCGATGATGAAGAGATGCATGATAAGAAGGTCTTCCAGATGAAGGCCACTAATATGAAAAAGAAATTGAATATCCTGTCATCTCTTAAAGCAAAGTAAGTGAAATAATTTTAAATTCTGATAATGCTGAGTTAACAAAAATTATGTTAACTTATGGAAAAATAGTTTGAGAATTCTAACATGACAACCTTCCACAGATGTTTTAGGGAGAAAAAAATCACAAAGTGTGGTTGCTGATCCAAGGATTATCTGACCCAGTCAACTTCCACTAGAACTTAAATAGAATTGCATAGTATATCAGCAGTTAAGACATTATTAATCATTTACTAAAATGATATTTGATCAGTCTAATCTACAAATAAGCAATATAACATGTCAACCAAACCCTCAGGGGCTCTTTACTAAAAAAGACTGAATCAAATGTTCCAATAAAAAGGACAAAGGATAGGTATCGATATGGTGAACTGAATTCAACAATGTTTTTCTATTAGACCAACATTGACTGATTGGCAACAATTCAATGCAAAAATTATTTATATATATTTTATATAACTGTTTTTGTTAACATTTTTGTTTTGTTTTTAGTGCATTGTTTTTTGTTCCTTTCTACCAATTCTTGAGAATGAAATAAAATGTCTTTCCAAACCTTGTTGGAACAAAATAGCATATACAACATTTTCTGAGACCTCTCAATATTATAGTTATACAAAGGAAATTTGGGAAATTTTGGTTGATTTAACAAAAAGCATGCAAAGACTTAAAAACAAAACCCCCAAAATAGATAAAAATTAAGTTATACCTTTTATTTCATCAACAAGATACTTTTTTAAAATTAACCAAACTTTCCTTTGTACAATTACAATATTGAGAGACCTAAACACGTTGTGTTTATGTCGTTTTGTTCCAATGAGGTTCGGATAGATGTTTCATTTCATTCCGAACATATGATACCAAGAACGAAAGAAGTGTCTGATGTGTTTTCTAAAACAATATAGAGAAAAGTATATATATATATTTCAAATTAATGTTACCATCCAAAAGATGACCATTAAATTGACGATGTGTAAAATTTTCAGAATGTTTTGATGATTGGTTTAAGAGAAACGTGTGTTCAAAAAGTTCACCATATCGATACCACTCATTTGCATGTTTGAAAATCAGAAAAGTGTTGCAGACTGTTTAAAGTTTATGAATGAATGGTGAAAAGTTTATACATATTATATTACAGTACATGGTTTTGTTTTTCAGGAGAGAGGATGATGAGAGAGCTACTATAACAAAGGAACCCTCAGAATCTAAGAAAACCAAATCTAAGAAGAGAAAACACAATGAAAGTGAAAGTGTTAAAAAGACTGAATCAGATGCTCCAATAAAAAGTGGTAATAACAGTGAAATTAAAGGTAAAGAATCAAAACAAACTGATGAAATGCCAAAGAAGAAACGGAAACGAAACAAAAAATCTAAAGTTCAGTCTGAAACAGGTACAAAAAGTGCCGAGACTATAAATAAAAATGAACTTGGAGAAAACAGAATCAACTCGGATGAATCTAACTCTAAGAATGGGACATCTTCACAAATGCCTAAAAGTGAAAATAAGACTGATGTTCCAGATAATACAAATGTTTCTAAAAAACACAAAAAGAAGAAGAACAAGAAAAAGACAAATCTTACCATGACTGATGAGAGACTGAAAGCATTTGGAATAGATCCTAAAAAATATAAATATACAATGAAAAATAAGATAAATAAAAAGATAAATACATAACTGCAAATATTTAAGGCTTCGCCTCCCCTAGTATTTTTTTCCTCGGATAGGTATTCTGGCATATCCACCTCATGGTCATCCAGTATTTGTTTTACTTTATGTAGTACAAGTGTGTTAAGTTGTATATACAATATGTTAAAATTGCAAAGATGGAAACTTGTTTAAACGTCAACAAAAATGTTTCTAAATATCTCTCAATAAATGATCCAATGGAAACAGGTCTTAATAAAAGCTAATCACAGTATGTACAAAACATATGTATGCAAATAAACCTTTGAAAAAAATTAAACTGTTATTTTACATTGATCATCTCATTGGACATAGGGATATATGGAACACTTCCGTTCATCCATCTGTCTATCTGGAAATCAATCTGTCTGACCAATAACTCAAATACCGTTTTATTGTACGCTGTTTAATATGTGTTCTGTGTGAGTTCTGCTTGAGAGTTGAAAGTCTGTTCCAAAATGGCTGCCATTTTAGTGTCGTTAGTATTTTAGTTTCTTACGGTATTTGTTTTAGTTCAAAATCCAATTTTTCAAATATAAGTCCTATTGAAAAAACGTTGCCACTAGTTCTTTTACTTTTTTGCTGTAACCTGAAAAATAGTGAAGTGATTTTTTTTATGTCACCACCAAAAGTGCTGGCATATTGTTATAGTCTCCAACTTTTTTTGTGGATGATGTGAGGCAGTCAGTGTCTGTAACAAATGGCAGATAAACCTCACAGGTAAATCTCACTATAGCTGAGAGAATATTCCAGAAGGTCCAATACTTTTAGATAATCTCACGAGTGAAAACTAGGTTGAAGCAAACTCATTTAAAGATCAAAAACTTGATGTAGAAGCATTCTTTTTTAAAGAGCCTGTTTGTGCATATACTCATCAACATCTGTCTGATTCATGAAAGTGCAAAATGACGATTCTCGGTTTGGAGAACAAAGTTCATCAATCTAAATGAGCATTATCCCTGCATCGGACAAAATTGATTTGAATGTCTTCTTTTGAATAGTCATAATTTGGGTAATATTTCTAGATTTTTCGCAAAAAAATATTACTGCAGTACACTGATGAACTTCTTTCCCCAAATCGAGACTTGTATTTTATTGAATCGGTCTATTTGAGCATTATCCCTGCTTCCGACCAATTTGTTATTTTTACATATTGTAGATTTAATTGTCCTCTTTTGAATATTCATAGTTTAATTTGGGTAATATTTCTATATTTTTCATGAAAAACTTTTTAGCCCAGGAGGCTGTTCTCCAAACCGAGAATCGTCCTTTGATCAAGGTTGCTGGGTCTGAGAAGATTGATCTATGTTTAGCTGTAGGGCTTACATGTGACAATATCACCACAGTGCAGGGGAGTAGCCAACAAATGCTAAGAGAGGTGCATTACTGCGAGTCCAAAAAGAGGGGTACAGGGGTTCACTCCCAGAAACATTAAATATAAAGTATTCAATGTTGAGTTACCATATCTTAATACTGTTTTAAAGTTACTAGTTACATAGTCACTCCTGGGATGCAAGCCATGGTGTAAACAAAAAGATCCATCCTCCTGAAGCTGCAGATACATTTCAAGATATCGCCAAAAAGGCATATGCCATATTAGGGGACATTAGGCTAGGGTAAATAAATAGAATGTTTACAATAAACCCTTATACATGTTATATTAGCATCCATTTCCATTTGACAAAAAATGTGTTTTTCATAGTGTTGAAAGAATATGAAATAGCTCACCACATAATAGTTTTATTGTACCGTTTATATTACCATCTTCTAAGGCTTCCACTATATTGTAGTCTTATCTGTATATACGAGTATATAACCTAGCTTGTTAGTGTTATGCCAATCATAAATCCCTATTATGTTTTATTCTGCCTTATATGAGGCATATCGCAATCATAATATTTGAAATCAACCAGCCGCCATTTTTTCACTTCACAATTTGAATTGCAAGTTTTGGTCTTATTACCTCACAAAAACTTTTAAAACGCACACAATGTGATCAATGTATTAGTTCAAATCTTTTGAATTGCTATCACAGCGAAAGATAAAAACATTAAACATTATTTTTTTATAAAAAATTAAACAAGGCACAGGACGTGAACGAGATCACACCATCAAATAGGCAGACACTATGAACCAGGAAAACTGTTCTCCTATTATGTTTACAAATTTCAAGAACAAGAAACAAGATTTTTCAAAAAAACTTCAAAATGGCCACCAGAAAACAAGATGGCCGCCAAAAAGTTAATCAGCTCTAGTACTTGATATCCTCTATCATGTGTGTAAATTTGAAGGAAATCCGATGAGCAGTTTTCCTGAAATGGCGATGACAAGATTTTTCGAAAAACCTTCAAAATAGCCGCCAGAAAACAAGATGGCCACCCAAAAGTTAATCAGCTCTAGTACTTCATATGCTCTATCATCTCTGCGAATTTGGAGAAAATCTGATGAGCAGTTTTCCTTAAACGGCGATGACAAAAAGCGGGACGATCACGACCACGACCAGTATGACGACTATTTCCCACCGATGGTGTGATAAAAAACAATACATTCAGAGCTCTCTAATACATTATAAGCAGTTTCTTTTGAGAACTGGAAACATTATATACAGTGTATGCCCAAAAAAAATATAATTAATCCAGTGTTTTGTTGATTGAAAATTTGTTTTTGCCAAATAAAAATAATTAGAAATTAAAGAAATGGAACTTACTAGTTTTTTGTTTGGTCTCAAGTTCATTTTTATTAATGATGATAGTGGAACTATTTCAGACAGGGTGTTCATAATATCTCTATACAGTTTTCATATACAAGTTTCATTGTATTTTAGAAAAATTGGATATTTATTTTGGATATGCTAGAAAAGCATATTAAAATGTACTACTATTTTTTTATGATTCCATCATAAATGAGATTTTAAAAATTAAAGGGTTGCATGTTTGTGTCACACTGTTTATAAAATGTGGCTCGGTCTCAAAAAATAATTATTCCGTATTCTCTCTAATGACCACAGAGTTCCAATGAGATTTTTCTTTTCTAAATATTTTGTATGTGTACTTATTGGAATCTCAATATCTTGCACTTTTAAATTTCAATTTGGAACCTGCACTGTGCGCTCATTAGGGATAATAGAATACGGTAAACACCTGTTATTTTTAATAACAAATCAATTATGTTTATTATTCAATTCATGTGTATTTGTTTTTTATTAAGAAAATGTAGGCCAAATTAAATGTTACCTCATACAATTCAAATAATATTTGAGGAGCACTCTCAAATAAATGTTTCAATGGTGTATCAAAGTGTAAACAATCACATTTAGATTGGTGACTATTCAGTGTATTCACTGATTTTTCTCAATTTAAAATTTACTTCTTTTTTAAAATTAATCTTTCTTAGCAAAATGCAATAGACTTTTACCCCCTCCCTAAATGTATTAATCAGTTTTTTAACAAAGTATCTCCTGGTTCCATTTATTACATCAAACAAACAGACATGTAGAAGCTCCCATCAAAACATTCAAAAGATCTGTTCATAAGGTTTGAAAAGGTTTTCAGATCAATCAAACTCATTAAGGCCGTGTCTATGACACTTCAATTAACTGACGCTTGACACACAACTTTATAGTTTTCCATCAATCCTATATCAAGATTCCTCTTGGTTATCCTTTGACTCTTTGGTCTTATTCATTCCTTCCAAACTTTTCAAAAACATTTGTTCTTTCTTTTCCTTTCTCATCTTCTTTCTTCTTGCTTTCTCCTCTGCTTCTTTAGTTTCAAGCATAAGTTTGAATTTAGCGTCACTAGCACTAACTTCATAACCATAAAATTCCCTGGCTTCATCCAAAAGTTTCTGTCTCTTTTCAGCTTGTTTTATTTTTTCTTCTCCCTGTTTCTGTAACTTTTGGCGATACTTTTCAATATGCTTTGGCATCTCTGCCATTTTCTTCTCAATATCAGCCATTCTGAAACAAAGTTATATACAATGATATATTAATAAATTTTCAAGAATGAATTTTGGGAGGATGGGTTTATTGAGATTAGGTAAAGGAGTTCCTAAACTATAAGGTTCATGACTGTTACGTGAGTTAATTTGGCACTCGTTATTTTGGTAAATGTTTTTTGAAACAATTTCCAAATAACTTCTTTCTATAAAATATAAATCCTCTGGAATTTGTTCTTTTTCAGAAAAGATTTTTGAATTGAAGATTTTTAATAAAATATCATACAGTATGATTAATACCAAATCTCATGACCCAAATAAAAGCAATTGTTGATATAGTCTAATTGTAGCATACATGTAGAACATAAACACAGTATAATATTGTTAAACTACATGGACATGGATGAGGGCTGTATTTAGAGTTGGTATACTTTTCTTGAGACATTAAAAATGGCTGTCATGACTGAGCCAACATGTCCAAAATCTAACCAGATAAAGAATGGGGTAATTTAAAGAAGATGTAATTGTGAAGCTGGTTTCCTCAGGGGAAGATTTCCCAAATATAAGCATAGGTACTGGCACATTCAATTACCAATTTTATAAACAGGCCTTATTTGCCATTGAAACTGATCTCAGAATGTTCTCTGTTGTCTTATGATTATTCTCTACAAGTTTCTATAGAGTAACTTAAATTGTGTTACCATAGTTTAGAAATGATTATGTTCAACTGAAACTCAAGCCATTTTCAAATTTTACTTTGCTCATGCGCGGCTTTGAGAAAACATGTGCTCATGATTGTTCATGCAATTTGATTGGACATCACATACTGATGGGCATGGTTTTAATAAAATATTTTCAAGAATACTAAGCCAATACCAAAGAATTCTCACTTCTGCGTTTTCCTTTCAAAGTTTGCAGATAAGGATTTTAGCATTTGACTTCAAAATGGCCGACAGGAAGTACAATGTAGGTATCAAGTAAGAGGGGGAGAAACCCCAGGGTTCAAAGATGACATACGCTTATAATGTAAATCTGTATTGAGATGACATCGTCGCTGATTGGTTAAGCGAGTCAATCGTTGATTGGTTTAAAACTAGGTCAATTTGAAAACTTTGAAAACCAAGATGGAGGGTACGTTTTCGACAAAAGGAGGTGTGCGAAGGAGGAAATCGTATGTCATCAATTGAATCATGGGGTTTTCCCTCCTCTTGTATCAAGTAGAATTTATTTTTGCTACATCCCCTTTTGGTATCTATAACACTATTTGGTTCAACCCTTTTCAATATAATGAAATCATCCCACCAAACAAGTCATAATAAGGCATAAACATGCAAAATGTCACCACCTGCCATTTGTTACAGATGCTGAATGGCAGACACTTACTGCTGTCACAAAAAGTTGGAGACCATAACATGTCAACACCAAATGGTAACCACATTTGGTGGTCACTGGTCAGGTGATATAAATATTAAAGAAATTTTATAGGTATTCTATTTTTGACTGTAATATGTTGCCTAAATCACGATCTGTAATAAATATATGGGGAGACGTATTACCATACTCTACACTTATTGGCTGCAGAATTCAGTAATACAAGTATATCGTGTATGCACATACTTTTCATCATATTTATCTTGCTTAGCTTTTTTGGCCGCTTTCATCTGAGATATACGTTCTTCTATGGGAGGCTCAAATATCTTGTCAATTTCTTTGAGTTCAACAAATGTTTCTTTGGAAGGCCAGCAATAACCTGGATGCACTTCAGATGAGAAACCATATTTAGCAAATCGACGTCGTTGTTCCCGAACTAATTTTTCCCAAGGACGAGTCTCATCTATTTCATTCGTTTGATTAACATGCTTCATCATATTACGCTTACGTGGAAGCAATCCTGAAATATCTTTGACTTGTTCATTTTCTTTACGATTTTCAAGTTCTATATTTTCATCAGTGTCAAGTTCATCGTGAATGACGACTGGTTCCTTTGAGTCGGATGAGTAACATTTGACCACTGGCGCAATGAACCTTTTACACACTTGATCATTACTTTTAGATGTCAATGTTTTGTAAAATCTGATTGTTTTTGAGACATTTCCTACAACCATACTCATGGCCATTTTATATATGGGGCGGTTCATGAAACTGGAGTTCTCTAAATTAGAGGAGAAAAAGTTTTCATACTGAACAAAAAATTTCAACGCATTTAGACGTTTTACAGGCTTTTATAACTGGTAAATATTTATATTACGGTGCATTTTGTAATTAATTAGATCCATAAATCATATGATTATTCGATTGTGAAATAGATTTTTAGAGATCATCGATCTTTGTTATAGAACTTCCCGTCCTAAGACAGTAGGCCTTTACAGTCGGAGATAAACCAACCATCAAGTTGTCACAATGAGATAAATTCTTAGTTTCATGCACAGATATAGGCCAGATTAATTTGTAGTAGGATCTCATAGGCTCAAAGAATAATTCACAAGATACGACACTAAATTGGAAAATTTCAAAAAAATATGACCACCTTTTAAAAATGTTTCTTATACAAAATGGTACCTGCTTCCCCATGACAGATTTTGCACTCATTTTATAGCTGAGATCTTCATCTTTCTATTTCTACTTGTTTGGTTCGAGTAAATAACCTATGGATGCAGTTATCTGACTTTTAATACGGCGAATATTTTTCACGAGATCCGGACTCTTGTGTGTCCAAATATCATTGTACTGATGACGTCACATTTCTGGAACCACTGGAGCACCATTCAGATTTGGACAGACAAGAGTCCGGGGATAAAATATCACTGTTTTGGCAAGCAGACTTGCTTGAATAACGGTCATTGGTGATAAAAAAGTTAAAGAATAACAAGATGCTTCGAATGAGGTATGATTTGTCTCATATTTTTCAGAAATGGCTCCATAATCGTCATTTTAAAATTTGAAATTTTCTGAGGTGTCTCATCTTGAGGAATATTTATTGAGCTACTGATCTTACTACAAAAAAATCTGGCCGGGATCTATGGTTTCATGCCTCAAACTCTCCCAAGCGGTAGAAAAATAATTCCTGTTCACTCTAAGTAGCTAAATAAATGAATCCAAGGCTTCATACCTGCAAATGATGGATAAATTCCTACCAAATCGAACGAATGTTTTCCGAACTCCTGTGCAGTGATATATCACTGCGGCGGGCAGGTATCTCACAGTAAGCATGGTAACTTCGTAATAAACAACTGATGTGATTGGTTCTAGTCTCATGCTCAGGTCGCGTGATTGTAAAATTTAGACAATTTCATTGGTTGAATTGCGCGTATAATAAACAAATAAATATACTACATGTAATAAACAACACGTGCGGTAAACTATTATCAACACAACTTTTACTCAGATTTCCTTCTTGGTGATTTCTTCTCATATTTCAATAATTTTGAAATATTTTGACAAAATAATGTTTGGGGAACATTCATGAATACATATTTTATAAGTTGTGTGAAAATTGACCACATATATGATGAAAAGGGGAACTATTTTCCCCAAATTTTGGGGATTTTCTTCATCTGCCTGCCGCAGTGTCTATACCGAGACACTGCATGGGAGTTCGAATGTTTTCGTGAATCGCCATGTTTGTGAGCCAAGGGAGGATTGACTCCCAGCAGAATGCAACATCAGTTAACCTTATTTGCACGTGTCATGTTCCATTCTGGAAGCCAATCCTTATTGTGGCGTAATCGGGCTCTAAAATCACCTCAACATTGGAAGAGTCGGCATTAACATGTGAATATCACTTCAAATTATTTTTAAATTCCTATTTGTCATTATGGACACAAATTCCACTATATTTGTATGTTCGGGACTGAGAAAATAGAGCACTCCATTCACTGAGGTAAGAATTTATGACATATGTGACAAAATGTCTTTTTCATCATGTTAGTAATTATTTATGTTCACCACTTTGGCTTCTTCTAAGGCCACTATATCGTGGCCTTCGTCCAAAGATAAATCCCTACATGTTTTTTACTCCTGTATACGGGTCATATCGTAATCATAAAATTTGAAATCAAATGTTCGCCATTTTTCCACTTCACAATTTGATTTGGGAGTTTTGGTCGTATTACCTCACCAACAATTCCAAAACACTCATGAAGTGATCAAGTCTTTGTATAAAAAACCTCCTACCTCATACCCACCTACCCACCTACGTGGAACATGATACAGTCATTGAAGGGTTCAATTTAAAGATTATTGAATTTCAAAATAGCTCAAATTATTAACATTTCTACAACTCTGGCTTTATTTAATGACTAGACAGATGACAGATCCATAAATAAAGGCATATGGATGCATTTTAATGTGTAATGACCCGAAGACGCCCCAGGGGAATAAATAACTAACAGCCGCGAGCATAGGTCCAACAAGCCAGATAAAGAAATTGAAAGAAAGAGTGCTAAATTTGATACTCCGAGTGGGAATCAAACCCAGCTGGGATGTAGTAGCAACTTGCTATCAAGGGTCGTTACAAATGCATTTATAATTCATCATAAACTAAGATTTAATAAACTAAGATCTTTAAAATTGAACCTTTCAAAAACTGTATAATGTCCCACGAAGTGGGTAGGTGGGTATGAGGTAGGAGGTTTTTATAAAAAGACTTGATCACTTCATGTGTGTTTTGGAATTTTTGGTAAGGTAATATGACCAAAACTCGCAATTAATAAAAACTCAGATGTCATCTTCTCAGAATTTTTTCGAGATTTTCAAACCAGAAGTGCAGAACTGGAACTGACCCAAATAAAATTATTGTCTATATTTGTCATACTTGGTGTATTGAGCACACCCATAGTATCCTTGACAACTATGTATTTTATTTATTACTTGGAATGGTTTCTGGTTTCAGCGTGCAATACAACACATCTAAGGATGACATCACAATTCCAGCATGTTCCGATTATCGAAGTTGACAAAGATAATTTCACTGAGATGTGGCCACAAATTCTACTGGCCATGAAAACTTCTACATTCATCTCTATTGATGCAGTAAGTGAATATTTACAGTTTGTTTGTTGATCTTTAATATAAAGGAAACAGCATACTGTTTGTAATATAAATTGATTTCAAATTACATGTGCTATGTCTTACCAGTACATGTTCATATGCATGCATGTACATCTGTTATGAGAAAAATGAATAAATACAAGGTATACATAAAATGAATCATTTTCTTCTAAATTTCTATGTTTTTACTTCCAGGAATTGAGTGGGTTGGGAGAGAGGAAAAAACTAAATTCCAAGTAAGTACATGTAATCTCAGTTGGTAAAACCCAGAATGTTCATCTTGAATAGCCATACAGTAATCGTAAATTTACAATGACTTCATTGTCACATATTGAAACTTAATGATTTTTAGCCTAATATTGGTGCAGAATATATAAAAATGTATAGATGCTACCTATTCAGGCTATTGAAATTTAAAGGTAAGAATATGGTACATCTACTACAGTATATGGTGGTCTGATTTGAAGTGATTTTAGACATCAACGCTTGGTGGTTTCTTTCATAAATATGTGAATTTACTCAGTTACATATCTTATTAAAAGTATTCACCATTTTATCTTATAGAGATGTTGAAGAGAGATATAGTTTAATGTCAGAGGTGGCCAGAACTAGATCCATTCTGTCAATTGGACTTTCATGCTTCAAGATTCAGCCACCTCGTAGCCCAGAATCAGAGAAATCTGAAAATATGGACAAGTCATTGACATTTCTGGTACAGACTTTTAACCTGGTGTTGCTATGTTGTCAGGATTACATTGTGGAACCCATGTCTCTAGAGTTCCTAGTTAATCATGGCTTTGACTTCAACAAGCAGTATGCTAAAGGAATACACTATTACAGAGGGAATGATAAGGTACATAATGGTAACTTATAGTACTCTACTCCTGGTAATTGTCGCGTGCTACTATATTTTGCAGTTTTCGCAAGTTTTGGAAACTTTGCGAAACATAAAAGCTGCAAAATTCCAAAAGATCTAATTCGCAAAAATTAGTAGCCGCGAAATTTCTAATAATATCATTTTATGTTGCAAAGCCACTCTTAAAGTTACTCTTACTCCTAAATATTTAAAGAGGAAAACCTGAAACAAATACTCTTAGTTTGTCAGCCTGATAGTTATTATGGTGATAAACTCGCCCTATCAAATTATATAGAAAAGAATAATTATCCCATCGAATGAAGTTCAGAGGGATATAGGGAACGCCTCCATCCGTCTGTCCGTACGTACATCCGTCCATCTGTCCGGGCAATAACTCAAATACCGTTGGCCCAATTTTGTTCATATTTTGTACATATATACCCTATGGAGGTAGAAGTTCTGTTCGATGGGATTTGCTGCATTGTTGTCTAGTTATACTTAAGTAAGAATTGTAAATTCATTTAGCCCTTTACTTTTCTTTATTATTACAGAAAGATGCAAAGAAAGACCAGAAAATGATGCGTCAATTATTCTCTGAACTATTAATTGCCCAAGTCCCTATAGTTTGCCACAATGGACTAGTCGATCTGGTGTACTTACGTCAGAATCTCTACGCAGAACTTCCTGGGAAACTTTCCACTTTCATTTCTGATCTCAGTGAAATGTTTTCTGCTGGTGTTTATGATACAAAATATATTGTGGAGTTTGAATCTCGAATGCAAGCTACATATTTGGAGTATGTCTTCAAGAAAAGGTGAGTTGAACGCAATTTTAAGATGATAAGATGAACTAGCTATGATCAAAAACTGAGCCAATCAGATTGAAGCATAGCTCTCCATTTCTCCATACATGAATCGACCATTCATTTAATCAGTCTTTATCTTGTGTAATGTCCCTGTTTAGTGTTACGGATTGGTGACACAAGAAGGACAGCTTGTCGATTCTTTGACAAACAGCTCCTTCATTTTTATAATTGAATCAGAATAAATGATGATAAATCACAAATAGCTATGCAAGGTATGTCCTGTTCCAGCCAATCCGAACACAGTATTTTATATAAATGCACTGCATTATATAACAAATAACTCACCCAAGGTCATTGGTCGAATGGTTGTCAAGTTGACAACTTGCCTCTATGGATTGAAATTGATGCTTTGCCAACTTGACCGTTGTAAAAAGTTGCATTGAAAATATGTTCTGTCAGTGATTCCATATCTTTTTGGTGATTTCGTAGAAAATATTTTGCGATGTGTGAAAAGAATTTAAGCCCAATACATGATGCATTGTGGCTGATTTATTCCCCTCAGGTGTTATTGTCTAAGCTTCAAACTCGATGTTGCACATCTCGTTCAAATGTAGAAATAACACAATGGTCCAGTCCACATTGCACTGAGTTAGGGCATTAATCCTTAATTAAATTTCATCATTAAGTAGCTTATTACTAATTGCTCCTGTAATATCAATCCAAATTATAATATTGTTTCATTATTTTTATTTTAGCCAGAGAGATAATAATGTAAATGCCACAACCGGCAAAAGATTCGTCAAGTTAGACTTTATCAAGTACCCAGATAGCTTCCTAAATGTGGTGCTAACTCAGTGTGTACCTGAAGAGGTGCAAGCTTCTATTGATGCTATGCAAGTCTGTGAAAACTATGCAGTAAGTTTTAATGCAATGTCAAATAAGGTATTGAAATACTTAAATCAATAACAAAAAATAGTCCATGTATAATGGTGATAAAATAATTTTTTTCCTAGATTGTTCGACCCAGTGCCTGTGGAAATGTATCCAATTTCTTAGCTTGGAATGTGTCAAAACCAACTACATGCATAATAAGTTGTTTAGTTTTTTCATACATTTTGAAAATTTGGTGAAAATAGTATTCATGGGGTATTGCCCAAAAAGTGTTTATTTTGGGGTCATCATCAAAGTTGAGTAGGTTATACATCAAAATTGTCATTTATCCTTTCAGAACTTTGGCTGGTGCAGTCTAGGTAGCACATGCCCAAAATCCCACAATTTGGATGATATTCTCGATCATGAAAATTCAGTCCTAGACAAGAAAGCAGAGAAAAAGAAAAACCGTAGGAAAAGAAAAAGGAAACAGTCTAATAATACTGAGACTGAGGACATAGAAAATGAAGAATCATCAATGAGTAGACCTGAAACCAATGTGCTTAATAAGGAACTTGATATGACAACTAATGGTTTAGCTTCGGCTGTAATTGGTACCCCTGCTGAATCAGGTGTCAAAATTCATTCTTCAGAGACAAAAAGTGTTGACGATGCCCCAGATAGAAACAGTACTGGCACCGTCATTACCAGTGCCACTTCACATTTAACCAGGGGACAAAATGGTGGGCATCGTGCTGGCTTCGATGCCTTTATGACTGGCTTTGCAATGGCAACGTTTATTACTAAATGTGGAAAATATGAGACGAAGGACATTTCAGCTAAAACTATAATGGCAGATTTTAAAATTGAGTCATTGGTAAATCGTGTCTTTCTTTGTGGAAAAGATTTTCCACTTCAAATCGCTAAAAGCAATTTTTCCAAGACATCAAAAGATCACTCAGAAAAATGGGAAAAGTTATGTATATTGGCTGGTCAGAAATAAAAATTCAGTTGTCATATCAAAGGTCTTGTTGTGTTTATCCCACCAAAAAGAAAAGCCTTATGGGAATAGTACTTCTGCTTGAAAAGGAATTTTCAATATGACTGCTAAATTCAAAATGGCCACCAATTTTCCAAAAAAATGTAATATTTGATAACTCAAATACAAGTCAACGGATTTGGTTCAAATTTTGTAAGCCGATGCCCCAGAAGACTGTAGGGACAAAAATGGATTTTAAGATGGCCATCGTATTTAAAATTAAGAAATGTAATCTTTGATAGCTCAAATACCAGTCAACAGATTTGGTTCAAATAGCATATGCTGATGGCCCCAGGAAATGGGACTCTGTTGAAGAAATTTTGAAGATGGCTGTACGGTTTTCTCATAAAAAAGTAATATGTGATAACTCATATACCAGTTGACATATTTGGTTTTTGCTCAAGATGGCTGCTTTATTCAAAATGTCTGCCTTAATTCATGAAAATGTAATCTGTTACCTCACATAATGGTTGACAAATTTTGTATGCTGGTGCCCTAGGAACAAAGGACTTTACCCGAGAAGAAAGATTGCTGCTGAATTCAAAATTTATGGCAAAAAATGTTCAAATGCATAATTGATTTGATAAAATATCGTTTGTTCATTGGACTTTGCAACTCCTTGGAGTCACTGTTTTTCTAGTTGATACACTTAAAGTGTACGAGATTATTGAGAAACCATGTTGGGTACATGCAAGTAATTTGGTACTATAAATAGGGCAAACAAAGAATGTATTAGTACTTAGATGTCTTCCTAAAATGTGATTCTTTTATCGATCGTAAAATCAAAAAATCATGAAATAGATCCCATGAATACATTGAACAATATTCCATATTAATTCATCAAGGTACCATCAATGTATTGTGTACACTGTATACACCTTGCTATGTGTCATGGATTGTTCAAGCTGAATGAATTTAGGCCAGTAATGCCTGGGTCACATTTGCTCGGATTCATCTGCTGGCGCCTGCCGATTGAGTATTTTGTTCAGAATTGCATTCATTTTTGAACAAAATACTCAATCAGCCGGGCGCCAGCCGATAAATCGGAGCAAATGTGACCGAGGCATAAGCTGGACTCTTGTTTGTAATATTAAATTAAGTTAACTTAAATTGATTGGTGAACAATGAACATATTAGGGGAGTGGGATCATTAAAAAATATCTTTGCAAGACAGATTGAATTGTTGCATTTAAATTAACTCAATCTCATCCAATAAGTTTATGAAACATCAAACAGTGTATTGTTCATAAATATAAATGTAGGTTTATTGTAAAATAATTTTAACCTCAATATTAACTACAAATTATTCTTCTGAAATATAAGGATTGGCATGTTCAAAATATTGGCAATATTGTTTACATAATTTGAAGGGTGATTTTTAACATGATGTAACAACAATCAATTTACAACAGATAAACTTCAGATTAAATTATGCACAAATCAATTACTGAACAGATTTTTTTTGGCAATACAACAGAAATCTCCACATTCCATCCACAATTCACACTTGAACTTTCAGCATGTAGTATTACATCACATAATCCATAGCAACAATCAGCAACATCTTAAATTATTCAGGAATGTATATGATATACCTGTATTCTATATATTTAATAACTTAAACCAACAGCTTTTATGTAGTTTCATCAAAAAGTAAGTTTGTATAGAATTGTCTAATTGTTAATACTAAGTACTGTACAGGGACACTTAAAAATATCTTAAAACTTTCTTAAGTGCCTTTATCAGACAAGCTAGATCGATCATGACTAAATAAATATCTTCCAATAGCTTTCAGATAGCTCAATACAAGTGGTCCCACAATCTGTTGGACACACGTCCATTTTAGCTATAAAAATACACATGGAGCAATCGCATTTGAGTGTTCATAATCAAATATGTCACAATTTTGTTTGGCATTTCTCATCTTAGGAAAGCTACTACATGATGTCTTTCATCCAAATATATCCTACGGTACTTTAAGAAAATACATAAATCACAATGTTGGTCTTCTATTCCAATTTTGCTGGAGTTCTAATGAGATTGCGTAAACTCCAGTTGGGCCCAAAGCTATCCTATTTACACTGTAGAACTCCATAGTCAACTAAGTTACACCACAGTCACAGTATTACGCCATAGTGTTCTCCCTGATGTCAAATTGTTCTGACACTATGCCGCACACACACATTCACTGTATCGTCCACTTTTCACTATTCACTAAACAGTTACCATTGTTATCCATTATGCTGTAGAAGCATCTGCAGCCTCTTTGGCCTTCAAAACATCCTCAACAGTCTTCACTTTGATCTGAAATGATGTACACATATAATAATATGATGATCAGAACATTTCTATAACTAAACAACGCATTAACATGCAAAATATCACCACCTGTCATTTGTGACAGAGGCTGAATGCCAGTCGCCAAACACTGACCACAAAAAAGTTAAAGACTATAACAATATATCATAATTTGTGGTGGTGACATAAGGACAGGTGGTGACATAAAAACTGATACTGCCTTATGACAAGAGGGGGTTCAGCTATGAAGCATCTGTGACTTAAATCATTATTATTATTAGGCATCTGATATCAATGTCAATAGAACATTTTAAAAACATTTACATAGAAGTAGAGTGGACTAAATATTTAAGGCATTCATTCTTATTGTGCCTATGGCCACACAAAATAAACTGTAGTTCATGTAATTTTTTCTTGTTTTTGTCAATATTATTCTTGTGTTGCTGTTGTGTTGTGTTGTTGCAAAATAAACTTTTTAGGCCTCTATGATAGGGCATCGATATACCAGCCGTTATAATATGTTGTGTACAAGTTACCTGAGCATCGCCACTTTCATTTGGAGTTCCATTGGTTTTTCCATTAGCATCACCATTGGCTTTTCCATTAGCATCACCATTGGCTTTTCCATTAGTATCACCATTAGCATCACCATTGGTATCACCATTGGCATCTTCCATAGGATGATCTCCATTAGTAGAGTCAATCTTAGATTCATCATCAGACTTGGCCTTTTTAGCTTCAGGCTCAGCCTCTTCCTCAGGTTTCCTCTGTTGAATCAAATCATTGCAATGTAAATACATTTTTTCTCAGATTAGACTTGTCATCCTATTACACAACTAAAGAACTTAATAAAAATAAACGAGACACACAGTAATAAATATCACATTTTTTATCAAATAATTCAAAATGTAGTCATAGGTCATGTAGGTTGAGCTTCTAATAATCTAATGCACAAATAAGTTGCCCATGGAGTCCACATTATCAGTCGATAGAGGACACAACTTCTGGAATAAATTTCCTAAGCATGCCCAAAACCTAATCATAAGACCTTGGCATTAGTCTGTTCTTGATTCTAAAATTTTCAAGTTGAACAGATAAGCAGTTTTCCTGAATTTTGATTTTGAAATTGAGGAAATGTCATTTCAAATATCCAATCAACCACGAAGCCCCGTTTACACTGACACAGACTTTTCAACAGACTTTATAAGTCTTCTAGCAGTCTAGAGACCGGCGATGACCAAAGTCCCCTCTAACCGTGTATGAAGGCCTCAGTTACCATGGAAGTATCACGTAATCAGATTTTAACAAAAAAAAGACCGATGAAGACCGATTAAAGAATGAAACTGCTCATTCCAATATATGACTGGCGGTCTTTTTGTAACGGTCTCCATTGGACTTCACCAGACTCAACAGGATTCCATCAGATTTTTTAAAAAGACCGATTAAGACTGGCAAAAGTCCTGTGAAGTCCGACCTAATAATCCTATCAAGACAGGGCTTAACAGGTACTTTTGATCACAAAAATACTTATTTCATTATATCATAATCAATTTCAGAATTATAATCATGATAATTCCATAAAAATTCTCATCAAGCTGATTTACCTTAGCTTAGTTGTTTTAACATGCAATCAAATACATAAATAGTGACCATAAAATAGGATGACAACTATGTGAGGTAACTGGAAAAATGCCATCATGATGACAGTAAGGACATTGTAACTTCTCTAATAAGATGATACATTAAGGAAATGGTCGCAATGAAATCAGAGCATTTTGTGTTGCTAGAAAAAAGATGTTTTTTTCATTTCAGAATGTCAACCCACCTTCTTCCTGATGCCAATAGTGACTGCAGGTTCAGCTGTCTTGGACTCTGAGAATCCACTGGAAGAAGCAGAGTCAGCTCCAGCCTTCACCATCTCTTTGAGCTTCTCCTGATTCTTCAGTTCTTCCTCAGTGTCTTCAATCTTAGCCTGCATCTCAGGGATCAACTCACTCAGATCTTCAACTTCTTGTTTGGCATTTTTAACCACCTCATCTGTAAAAACATAATTTATTTTAAAAGAAAAATATAAGTACCTCAGACAGTCCAAGATGATCATCGACACACTTTGATCAAAATAGGTTTAATTAGGATTGTGCACCTTGTTAAGAAATAAGAAAACTATTAGGTGATTATTATGTAGGATTTCATATTCATGATCACAATATTTACAAAAATTAAACTAACATGCATAAACTCCAGTTGCATATATTTAAGTATGAACATTTATTTAAATATCACCCACAACCATACCTTCTTTATTTTCTGTATCTGCTATTATTTTGTTGAGTTGAGTGACTTTATCTTGTATGACTGAGGAGGCGTTCTTGTATGACTGTAGGGACTGTTCATATTGTTTGTTAAAGGAGTAGGCTAGGCCTAGTTGGTAGTGGGTCTCAGCTAGGAGTCTGTCACAGGGCTCTAAGTGCACCTTCTGGATTGTTAAGCATTCTTCAAAATCTCCAATACTTTGTTCATATTGTTCTGAAAAAGTATCATAATAAATAACATACCATGAGATGGCTAGGCCCCAAAGTACAGTTTGTAGGAATGATCCAATACAATCAATAGCAGGGGCGGATCTGGGAACCAACAAAGGGGGGCCCAAATTGCAGGTCAGAACCCCCCCCCCCTCAGATGCGCCGGTGAATAGATTGTGTTGGCAATTTCTCAGTAACTAGAATGTTTCTACCTGACTAGGGATTGGACAGATCAGACTCATAGAAAGGTTTTATCAGGAGGGGCCTGTAATTTTTCAGATGGGCTTAGCTCTCTTGGTATGAGGTATTATAATCAACCACTTGTCTGCAGGCCTGTAGCCAGGATTTCTCAAGTCTGGTTCTCTTTTTGTTAAATTTACATGCAGATTTGCACCTCGCGCAATAATCAGTAATTGACTTTATTATCATTGTATATATATTTCCTTAAGATAATGAATGGATCTTAAAGATATGCCTATCTTCGCGGTCAGAATAGCCTTATAATCCAAGATATAACCACCTAAATTGTTTGCAATAACTGAAGTCGAAATGATTTTGCTCCTACTAGACATCCCGTCCTTGTTAAAGTTTCAAACGGGACTAATATGCTACATAGCCCCACATGAGCACAGTGATTGGTTAAATCCATTCTGATACTCATCACATTCTGCCTTCAACGAGAAATACGAAGGCCATGCTTTCTCATTGATGGGTTAAATCTTACCTAATTTATTTTATGAACTTTTGAGAATTTTTGACTCGAGAGTCTTGAGAGTATCTCAGGATTAAATGCTGTATTGTTTACCTGTTTCCAGTCCAACCTCTCCTAGCTTTAGATGAGCCTGGGCAGCCTTTAGTTGCATGTCCTTGGTGGCCTGTCTGGAAATGTGCAGGAAAGAAGCATGTTCAATAGTGACCTCCTTGGAAAAAATTAATCTGGACAGTTCAAACATCTATGGATAATATGTAATTATGCCATTAGGTTGTTCAATAAGTTCGCGGAAAAATGCTGTCATTTCAAAGGTTTTTTATATTTTTTCGTGAAATTTTCACATAACATCTAGAAATGTATATTTATCGATTTTCAAAATATCAGCATCTCTAGTTTGATTTGTCAGAAATGACGGTTACTATGGTGACTAGACTTTTAGGTAGGCGGGGCACTTTACGTCACACAATTTACCATTATTGATTTTGCTGTTTTCAACAGGATGAAGGATGGGTTAAAACATGTACAGTATGAAACAATGCAAGAACCTCAACGGCAGTCCAAATGGCCCTTCGAACAAGTTCCCCTGAAGGCTTCAGAACACAATATAATCAATGAGTTGAATGCCAGTGACTTCACTAAACACAAGGAAGGGCACTTCGAACACCTCCTGAGACAATACATGTAGTCTAATAAGGCTATGAGAAGTAACAGCATGTATAGAATTAATGAAAAGGGTTGCAGAAGTTATAATTAGTAATAATATCTGACAAAGCTCAGTTCCTACTTTTTAAATATGACTTTGGCGAGTTCCAACATTTCCCAAGCTAGCTGTAGGTTAGTAACGTCTTCTTCATCTTCCTTCTTCTCCTCGGCCTCATCTTCTTCTGCATCACCTGCATCTTCATCTTCCTCAGCATCATCTTTCTCTTCAGTCTCACCTGTAACATAGGGCAGATAAATGGTAGAGTTCTCATAGAATGCTCATTAGATGTGATTAATTATGATTGCAGAATACCATGCATAACTATATATGTGTAATCAACCAATCATTATTTTGTTGTGGAATATTATATATATCAACCCTTGAGAATGTAGAACTCTGTCTCTTGGTGTGATATGGTATTCTAAGGTTGATAATTTGCTTTATTCTATCTTGTAATACAATATTCTTATTATATTCCGAATACAGTGAAATTAATATTAAGATAGAGCATATAGAAATAGCAAAATTAAGTCCTTATTCTAGGCTAAAGGATGTTATTTAACACAATAACAACTTATCATACGTCATATCTTTAGCAGAAGAGCATTACTAATAAATTAATACATGTACACCCTTTCAATAAATATCCATTGATTTCACTCCTATTTTTTATTGTACAGACATCAAGAATATGCCCCTTACAGCAAAAATGCACTGGTGCCTTATGTTAACAATATATCTACGGATGGTCCAAAATGCCATATTATTTGAAAATATATGTATTTTGAAGGGCATGCAGGAATCACATTGCAATTGTTCCTGAAATGGGATAAATAAATCTTCAGTGGTTTCTCAATAATAAGGTAAACGACACTAGGGATCTATTTGAAAATATACAGACTTCAGGATGATGATATACGAAGCAACAATTTTACACAGATATTAGTCATGACACAAATTATAGTGACTGTATAAGATGTCAATCTGGTACAATCATTTGAGGCATGACCAATATCTGTATGAAGTTGTTGTATATATTATCCTTACAGTTGTAAATTTTGGAGTAGACCCCTAGTGTCCATTAGTCTTCTTCGGAAACTGCTTAAGGTTCATTTTCACATTTCAGAAACAATTGCAATTGTGATCCATGTATTTCCAGCAAAAATATTAAAATAAAAAAATTGTATCTCCCAAAAATATGGATGTTTTTTGGCCCACTTTTTGGCCCAGACATTTTAATGGAGATAGAGTTCATATACTTTACTGAAAGAACTAGCAAGACTTCTGTCTCATATGACATAAACTACATGTTTGTGATATTCCAGAAAATGTATCCTCTACTGAATGCTACACTGTCAACTTATTTTTGCATTATATTAAAAAAAAATATATAGTATGTAAATAACATACATGCGTATACATGAGCATTTTGTTACATATGCAGGGTTCTCACCAGGAAATTTTTAAACACCGGATGTTTCGCGGTATTGTGACTAAATCCTCCCCCATGTGTGATCAGAGATATCTTATTAGTTTACTTTTCAAAATACTACTTAAAAGATTATTTTCCTATTTTAATCACAATATACATTTCTAAAAGGTTTCTGACTTCCTATTCCTTCTTTTTATCCAGTTTTATGTATTTTCTCAAGAGTTTTGCCACAAATAATGTGACAGAAATGTAAAATTAGACTCTGGAAAAAACACTTTAGACTCCGGAAAGGCTATTAGACTCTGGAGCAAGAGGGTCTAAAGACAAGACTCCGGAGTCTAAAAAACCTAGTGAGAACCCTGAATGGTATTTAAATATTAACATAAGGGGTTGTCCTCCCCTTATATTATTAACAAAATCAGTTTAAACACATGCAATATGTAAACTAGAAAACAGCAACTCCACAAATAGTAGAAAATCCCACCTAACAAAACACACTTTGATATAAATTTCTTCTTACTGGGTATCAGTAGATAATTTTTGAAACAAATCCATCCACTGGTATTTGAGTTATCTAAAATTATATTTTTTACGAAAAATGAGGGCCATTTTAAAACTCCGCAATATTCTTTAAAATTTCTTCTTGAGCAGAGGTCCTTTGTCCCCAGGCATCAGTATATAAAATTTGAACCAGATCCGTCCACTGGTATTCAAAAAATGGTGGCCATTTTGAATTTCAGTGGCTATCTTGAAAATCTCCTCCGAAGCTCCTTTAACTCTAGGCATCAGTATATAACATTCGAACCAAATCCGTTAATAACTAGTATTTGAGTTTACAAAGATGACATTTTTTACCAAAAATAGTGGCCATTTTGAATTGAGCAGCCATATTGAAAATTCCTTCCCAAGAAGGCCCTACAACCATAAGTCATAAGGTTTAAAATATGAACTTATCTGTCAACCGATACTTGAGTTATCGCTCGGAAACATTACGGATGGATGAGTGACTTCTCTATATCCCTACAAACTCTGTTCGATGGGATAATATATATAAGGGTTTATACAGTATAAATACAAAAAAATACATACATTAGTACGGGTCCCACAATGTACAATTTTTAAATTCTGTAAGGCAATCTAGCTAATGTAGTGACCAAGGCAAGACCCCGAATATTTTTTTTCTGAATACCATTTTCTCATTAATAACGATACAAGTAACAAGAACATATAACACTAATATGAAACTTTATATAATACGCACAAGCACATTCCAATATTAGAGCCTGACAATTAGCATGCTTTTAAATATACACTGTATTAGCACAACATGCAATCTAATATCAGATTTACAGCAGTCAGCACAAGAATACAAATCTAGGCTGACATCCCTGCATAGTGGGCACATGACTTTACAGCAAGCCATATTGCAAGCTTTATAGCAAGCCATATTGGAAGCTAATACAGCATGGAAGCTTTACAGCAAGCAATATTGCAAGCTTTACAGCAAGCCATATTGGAAGCTTTACAGCAAGCCATATTGGAAGCTAATACAGCATGGAAGCTTTACAGCAAGCCATATTGCAAGCCTTGTCAAGACAAAATGATGGTCTATCTAAATCTTTAGGTGACCAGACAGATAATTTCTTGGGATATCATTACAAAAATCTTAAGTTTATGTTAGGTTAAATGATAATGTAACAGCATGCTGGAAGCACATGGGTGTTAGCAATATTAGCACACCTATAATAATGTATATTAGCATGCCTATAATGTATCATCTACCTTCACCCTCAGTCTCCATCTTTTCTTCATCATCACCTTCCTTTGTTTCGTCTGTCTTGTCATCAACTTCAGCTTTACTTTCCTCATCTTTCATTTCGACAGATGTTTCTTCCTTCTTTTCTACAGTTTCTTCTTTCTTTTCTACAGTTTCTTCCTTCTTTTCTACAGTTTCTTCCTTCTTTTCAACAATTTCTTCCTTCTTTTCTACAGTTTCTTCTTTCTTTTCTGTAGTTTCTTCTTTCTTTTCTGTTGTTTTTTCCTTTTCCTCAGTTTCTTCTTTCTTTTCTGTAGTTTCTTCTTTCTTTTCTGTAGTTTCTTCTTTCTTTTCTGTTGTTTTTTCCTTATCCTCAGTTTCTTCTTTCTTTTCCACAGTTTCTTTTTTCTGTTCAGTAGTTTCTTCTTTCTTTTCAGCACTCTCATCTTTCATTTCTTCATCCTTGCTTTCTTCAGCTGGCTTTACTTCAGCATCCTTATTCTCACCTGATTTTTTCTCTGTCTGCCTTTCTTCCGTCATTGCATCGATTACATCATCAGAAATCTTTTCTCTTTCCTCACCTAATAGGTAAGACAAAGGTCAAAGTTCAATCATATCTCAGATGTCAAATTGAGGTTATCCCTAGATGAAACACTCAATCTGATTTAAAGAGTGAAATTCATGCAATGTTCTCCTCAGGATTTTTTCTAAAATGGATGCAAAATTCTCAATTTCATAATTCTCACCAAAGTTGGTCTATTTTCTCGTATACTAGCAGAGAGTGGGTGCACATGAGTTCTCAAGTGGGTAGATAGCTACATTAAAAATCTCAAGTGTTTGCAGCACCCTCTTGTTTCAATGCTGGGGAGATCACTGATATGGTAAGGTGCAGAGTTAATTTCATATATTTTTTATATTTCTTAACCACCACCGCAACATGCAGTTTTCCTCTAAGAAAAATGCAACCATGCACGGTTGTGGATGACAACTTAGAGAATATAATGAATCAATTCAGGCTAAAGCTATTATCAATATTAATTTGAATTCCTCTCAAATACACTTATTAGTATTAATTCATTAGACAGCATATAGCTTTGCTCAAATCTGCTAGGTAAGTAAGGAGGTATTACAGCATAACATGGACTGCATTTGCTTCAATTTCAGAGGTACTAGTTGCCCGAAATGACCACTTTCAAACCTCATCAAGTCATTCCACAAAAACAGTCCTTGCAGAAATACAATACCTCAATCCTGCATTTTCTCACTCATTGTTAATAACCACAATCCACAAATGCAACCACCTTTTATATTAATAATACGGCAAATTAGAAATATGATCCACCTACCTACACATGTATCGGGGTTCTCTACTTGTTTGTCTTCTGAGCTTGTAGAAGCTTCAGTCTCTTTCTCCTCTTTTGCAGTAACTGGTTCGACTAAAATAAAGTAGTTCTCCATATATTTCATTTCTGTGAAATTCCTTTAGAATCATGATTGTAAATGCGTTAATACATCGAAAAAAAATATTGGTAATCAATTTCAAGTCAAAAAGCTTGAGGAATGTAAATTGTAGTTGTTAGACTAAACATGACTACCTACCTCCATCTAAAGCATTCCCGAGTACTCCATTCTCCATCCTGGCTAATTCAAGAAGAGCTTTTCCATAATAAAAGTATGGCTCCCCACATTCATCAGCCGTCTCGCCATACTTCTCACTCCTGCATTAACAATAACAAATAGCAATTATGTTAAGTCTTGATGTATTGGAATTACTGTCTATAATTTTGATACATGGCTCACTTTTTCACATCAGCCCTAAGAACAGGATTTCATTCGGTGTTTTCATTAACCAGTGAATACTTATCTAGTTTGGACATAGTTATTGGATGAGAATCAGAGACATTTGACATGAAGGCATAACTATCCATGGCTGGCATTTTTAAAAATCAAATATATAGCAAAAATCATAAGATAACACACAAAAAATGGCTACCATTAAAGCCAAATTGTCATCAGAAAGAATAATGTTATATCAGAAAGTGTATACCGGTATGTAATATTTCAAAAGCACACACACATACATGTCAATGGTGGCCATTTTTCAAAACTATTTTTCAAGTTACAGCAAAAATCGTAAAATAGTGTGTAAAGGCCGCCATTTTTCAAGATGGCTGCCATGTGCTTCTTCGAAATCTACATTTCTAGCTCTATTAATGTCCTATAATATTTTTTTATATTTAAAACATATTGATATTACAGTTTTACATTTTGTTCCTAAATTACTGTAAAATCGGCACTAAAATGGCCGCAATTTTTAAATGATCGGCCATTTTGAAAATCTGCTTTTGAGCAGAACTTCTACCCACATAGGATATATGTGTGCAAAATATGAACAAAATCAGGCCAACAGTATTTGAGTTATTGCCCAGATGGACAAACTGGATGTGCGTACGTACATACGGTTAGAGGGGCAGAGGCGTTCCCTTGAGTATATCTCTCCGAACTTGAGTTATGTTGGTATTGAGTTATGTTTCTGTTTTGGTGTCAAATGGCACAAGATATTACATAGAGTAATCTCATACTTATAATACAATATTACAATGTAGTTGTCATTGTCACTATTGAATATAATAGCAACCAACTGATAATAAAGAAATAACTAATTGCTTACAGACAATACAATTAACAACAAAATGTGTTCTCTAGAGAACTAGAGCTATTACCAATCTATTCTCCAACATGTATTATGGTCTTTAGTACAGTGTGAGTCTAAGGATTTTCTGTCACTCGACAAGTGGCAATCGGCTTGTGTTTTTTCACACTCGCCAATGAAAAATTAAACATTTAGAGGTTTCATTTACTTGCTATACATATTTGGAATGATTGCTATTTAGGCACATCCCATTCAGCACGTTTTAGTTGTCATTCGACAAGATTGACTTAACATTTGATCCAGATTGTCAGTTATCAAATTGACTACAAGTACTTTGAATAACTAAATCTCTTTGTCAATTTTCACCCTATCTACTTAATTACTGAAAGAGATACTTAGGAGGGGTTAGCCCCAGTATGAAGTATCCCTGATGTGATACAGATACTTTAATCTTGATTCAGAATGTTTGTAATGTAACTAATTTTACAAAACCTATCACATATTTATATAGTCAAGCATGGAAAATTCAATAGTCTTACATCAACTTGGCTGCTTCTTGAAGACATGATACAGCTGCTGGGAAGTCGCCACAAACCAAATTACGCTTTCCAGCAGCTAGTTGATTCTGGGCATCTGCAACAACATCGACCTCTGGAGTGGGAGAACTGCAAAACAGAAAGACAAACATGTGAAATGAAAACTGAATAATAGGTAGAAAAGTGAAAAAAAACTTATTTATTTATTTATATATTTATACAAAGAATACATTAAACAAGTGCACATGTGCTTGTAGCTGGGCATAAGCATTATCAGCCACGTTATATGATGAAAATTAATTAATAGTATTCAATCAGTGAAAGATTTTCATTAACAGGATGCGGAGAATAACACTTTGGTTTGCAAGTTACATGGTTCATTGTGTCTAAATGCCACAAAATAGATGGCCTATTGCAATATACTGATACTTAGACTGACATACAAGTTTCAAGTATACGTTTTTACCTGGGTGTGTTTTTAAAATGATTATAAAGAGACTCAAGTAAAATTAGAATATTAGGAAAGAATGTTTGGCTGTCGTTTGCAGACGAGTTTAGGACAGGGCAGAGGAGGATGGCCTGCTCTAGAGTCCATTTCACTGCTTCAGTTCGTCAGTAGAACGGCAAAAATAAGAAATTGGGAGACCATTGTGCAATAATATATGGAAAAGTATATTCATAATGTACATGAATGACATTTGTATATCTTGGATTGCTTCTAGTTTGGCTTATAAAGTGTGTGGCCTCTTATATTTGGATGTTTCTCTGCCATGCTATTTTCAATAAGATTAACATGGCTGAAATTCTTCAAATTACAAGACGGCACAGGCTTATTGCACAAAAAACTTAAAAATCTGAAATATACAAATGTCATTCATGTACATTATGAATATACTTTTCCATATATTATTGCACAATGGTCTCCCAATTTCTTATTTTTGCCGTTCTACTGACGAACTGAAGCAGTGAAATGGACTCTGAGATGGAAGAAACGGCATGATCTACAGTTGAACTATTGGTCTGAATGAAATGCTGCACAGACAGTATGAATGGGTCATCTGCTGTATTAGTCTATCCATACAGTAGGACCTGTTCGTGATGCTTTATAATTTAGACCAAAGTCTTTTTCTTTTGCCTGTATGATTACAACATGGGAGAATTTTCTACGCTTCTTACATTCGAGATACCTATTTATTTCAATAGATTCCTTGGTATTTTAGCATTCTTTTCATGTAGTTGAATCCACAATTGTCTGGGTTTATCGGCAGAACAAAGAAATTTTCGTTTTTGATGGCAATATTTGCGTGTAATATTTAACTCGTACAGGCAAATGATTGCGCTCGATGCAGGACTATAGTCCTGGCACGGAATAATATTTTACCTCTTGGATATTGTGCTAAATGCTCTATGGTAGACGCAACAAAGGTGATCGGGTTTCATTGAAATGTGTGTTCTAACCTCTTGAGGGTAAGTAAGACTCCTAATCTTCAGGTAACTCGTATAAACCAAGATATACAAATGTCATTAATGTACAATAGGAATCTATTTTTCCATATATAGGCCCATATATTAAATTATTCGAAGTGTCTGGAGTACCTTAAAATTTAAGGCTCTTTAGCCAAAATGCTAAAGAGCCTTAAAATTTAAGGCTATTTAGCTGTGAACATAGTGTTTTGGCTAGAGAGCCTTTGTGTTTATAATCCGTGTTTATATTGTTTTTTATTGAAGTTTTCGTCATCTAAACAATAAAACAACACTCTCGAAAGTTTTTCAACCCAGAATGCCACTTAAAAATTTCACACATGTATATCACTATAGAGTTGCAAAAAGATTTGGCATATCATGGTAAAACACTCTGGTATAGTGGTTAGGGTGCTCGCTTTCCACTTCTGCGGCGTGGGTTCGATTCCCTGACGCAGCACTTTTTATTTTGAATAACAAGCCGGAAGTTTGTTCTCTGAGGCCCGGAAATTATGTACACATTTTTTTCTAGAATTCTTGGGCTTGCTCCATCGCTCAATCGTCAATGTTTAATGAAATTAATCACTTGAATTGGCTTTGCTATTTTTGCATAATATTTTCCTCACAAGTGAGAATTTTTAAAAGAACATGAGAGAGCACAAAGAAAATTTACAGTACAAGAGGTGAACTGTCGAGGAAACAGCGGCTTATGCAACACAACAACAACATTTTTATCCTAGCCTCCAATCCATCAATAAATGTCTATACATCAAAATCTTTACTAAACGGACGTTGCGATTTATAGTGGATAAAATTTTTCTGGCTATAGGTGATTGCCTTGTCTTACACCTTCTCTGGTGAACCAGAGACATTATATTTTCGATATATGCATGAACATGAAACAATCAAACATTTACTTTTCAAAATCGATGTTTGAACCTTTAAAAAGCCAAATTTAGACTGAGGATTGAAAACATTCTTTTATTTCTCTCGGTAGACCGGAGGTAAATTTATGAGTCGAGCAAAAAGTGATAATGTTTTTTTATGAAGTGGGGATGTCAAAACAGTACTAATAGAAGAATAGTATAGACGTGTCGCAAAAAGGTGGCGCATTTGTTTTTTAAGGGTACCGCGTGAATGTAACTTTGATTCCCCGGATTATAAGATAATATTCTAATTAAAGTTATATATCATTTTAAAGCTGTTTCGATGAAGATTTTAGATCAACTACACCCCGTTCACATTTTTTGCGCGTTCGTTTTTAAAAAAGAGATTTTTACCAAAACATCTGGCAAATATCCCATGTTGACACGTTACATTTTGAATTATTTTTCGTCTTTAAACGCTCATAACTCAAACAATATATGACTATTATACTTATTTTTCGTCGCGATAAAGGTAGATGGAAGTTTTATTTCAAAGGATGAATTTTAGTAAGCGTCCCATATTGTGACGTCATAGAGTCTGAAAAATAGAATCTGTTGACAGCGACCTTTTTTGCTCATTTTTTGGTACCTTCAACTTTTCAGGTGTACATTAAACAAAAAATACTAGATCAATTTTTAATAAATCATACATGATTATTTTGCTCCTAAACTCTAGTTTATTAATAAATAGTTGATTTTGTTCACAAAAGTATGTGTTTTCTGTTGTATGTGGAAAAGTGGAGGACGAAAGGTTTTCAAAATTCATTAAAATAGGGCTAATTTACGCCATTCGCCTATTTTCAAGCACAGCAACACGTACATTTATTTCACCTAAAATATCAATTGATTCGTGTTTTATGATGCTCCTAGCCCATTAACTATATATATGTGATATCAGAATTATTCGTCTAAAATGTTTTGAGGTATAGAGGTAAATGTGGAGGACGAAAGAATTTTCATGTGTGTACATTTTTCTCAAAAACGTCACATTCTATCATGTTAAAAGCGAGGATCCTCTGGATTACGCCACAAAATGTGTAACAATGCGTGCGCGAGCTTTTTGCGATGCGTCATAGCATTAGAAGATCATTTAAAACCATGTAAATCAAATCGACGGCAAAGTTAGTTGAAATGACTGAAATCTTTATATGTTTATGTTATCTTTTTCATCTTCGCGGACCTCAGAGAAGACACTTCCGGTTTAATAATCAGTGATTTTATCGATCAAAAAAATTTTCTTTTTGAATTTGTCCGATATCTGCTAATATGGTATGTATATTTGTGCTGATTGTTAAATTACAAAATAGGTTGGGTATAGAATATGTCAAAGTCATTTGATCTTGTCCCAGAAGCAATATTTCGTCATTTCTGTAGCCTGTAATTCCTTTAAGGCTCTCTAGCAGAATTGGCTATCAAAATGCTAAAGAGCCTTAAATTTTAAGGCTCTTTAGCATTTTGGCTAGAGAGCCTTAAATTTTAAGGCTCTCCAGACGCGGCCTAAATTATTGCATAGATGATATTTTGATTCGTCTATTTTTTAGGTTTTACTTACGCAATAAAACAGTGTTGTCAGCGACAAAGAATTACAAAATGTTGTTACTATGTAATACTGAAATAGTGACTAACAATTTTAGATAAATGACGTTGTGTTGAAATTAAACTACCTATGCTTATCAACAAGAAACAAAGAACTGTCAAAACAAAGAAAAGGCAATTTTTTCCCGGCAATTTTTCTTTGTCCATTTTTGAAGCCTTGTTTTCATCATTCAGTCCTAAAATGCAAACGTATTTCATATAATCAAATGTGTTACCTATCCTGGGTTGTGGAGGTGGCAGCAACTTCTTCAGACATGGTAAAGAGCGTGTGAAATAGTGAATGAAATGCGGAGAGATTTCGATGTCCTGCTTTCGCGCCTTTCTTCTTCAAAGTGAGAGGTGACGTCAGAATCTAGTCTCGAAACATCAATTAAGAAAAGTTCAGAAAAACCGTGAACCATATATTGTTTGATTCCGCATCATTTTAAAATTATTATTTTGATGTTAAATTTGTCTTATATGTGTTTTCATCATTTAAGAAATGAATCATGGAAAAAATACACTTTTACCTTCCAGACTGTATTTATGTGACGTCACTAGACAGCCTTTTCATTCAGCCATTTTCCCGTGGTCCTCGTGGGTTGCAATTTCTCAAAATAATCAAGTAATAACGGCAGTTATATCACTCCAAGAGTAAGTTAATTACAATTATTCTTTTTTTAAATAGTTTAGTTCATGATATTTGTCGATTGTGATGTGAGGACTACACACTGCTTAGCTAAAACTAAGTTTGAATAAATTTTCTAAAAGTTTCCCAACTTCAAATTCAAGTAGGCCTAGGCCTACAGTTGGGGACAAAAATAAATGACAGGTCGATTTTCGATCACCATTTCCTAATTATGGTGGTCTGAAAGCCCATAATTTCCAATATTGTCTAGATACATATCCCTTAAAATTTGTATATTTTACATTTTGTATAATCTCATCCACTGATTTATGGCCTCTTGTTTTTAACATGGGAAATCCTCACTTCAGCAAATCCACCTGTCATTTATTTATGTCCCCAACTGTAAGCTTATCGCATCCTACGACCCCTTTAGATTGTGGTCGTAGGCCGGTTTCATTGGTAAGCCTGTCTTTCTACAATGTCGGAGAATGAACTACGCATCGCACTATTAAATGACCTACCTCGATACATTCCAGAGTATTTCAAAATTATTTTTATGTTGTTAGATCGCCAATTGTATGGGTTTATCGGCAGAATGAAGAGATTTTAGTTTTTACATCGGAAATATCTTAGCAATTTCCAAAATGTCGGAAGGGGAATTCCCCAGGGATTTCCCTTATGACTGGTGCATGCCGGGAACTGAATGGAGGAATTTGACGGTTGAAATAAGTTAAATATTACACGCAAATATTGCTATCAAAAACGAAAATATCTTCGTTCTGCCGATAAACCCATACAATTTGCGATTCAACTATATGAAAAGAATTCTAAAATACTCAGGAATGTATCGAGGTAGGTCATTTATGTGTGCAATGCATAGTTCATTCTCAGACATTGTAGAAAGACAGGCTTACTAATGAAACGGGCCTACGACCACAATCTAAAGGGGTCGTAGGATGCGATAAGGCCTAAGCTTACGTCCTGGGAGGTTTATGCGTGGGTTTATGAACGTGAATGATGATCATTTTCGTGATATTGATAAGCTTTCTGAAATAGGGAGCCATGATATTTTGATTTGTGACTTTAGAATAAGAAAAATTGTTGTCTTGGTAAGATTTGTTCAATGATTGTTCCATTGTTTCAATATTTACAGAGATGAATCCAGAAAAACTAAACAAGTTGAAGGATCAAGTCCGCATAGGAGGAAAGGTATGTCTAAACCTTGTTTTCATTAGCTTATTTTTACTCCATAACATTTTTAATTGTATTTTTAATTGTATCAGAGAATGTGAAATGATGTAAAAGTAAATCCATTCTCCGAGGTTTTGTCACCTACTTGTGTGAGTAGGAGTTGCTATGTGTGCTGGATTCTTCCAAGGTTTTCTTGTTAGATACTTGGTACTTTAGTACCTCTCTCATGTTTGTTTGTGACAGGGAATCCAAATTTGGACTCTTGAACCCAATGACGTTTTACAGATCTGATCACATTTATATCTATATATGTTACTTGCCCGTAGCCAGCTTTTACCAGGGGGGGGAGCTTTTTCACAATTTTGGCTAAAAATCATGCGAAAAATTCTCAGAATGGTGAAAAACTGCATGATTTTGAAAGAATTTCTGGCCAGGGGGGGGGAGCTTCCGCTCCCCCAGCTCCCCCTCTGGCTACGGGCCTGTGTTATTATATCATATCCCTTGCCAGAACAATTGTCCTGGAGCATCTCAATAGGTTGTCCATATGATTACAATATGGGAGAATTTTGTTATTGTAATGCCTTTTTGTAATATGAATTTATTATTACATCTATTGAAAGTTATCGTATTGGCCATATTGTAATTCTATGTTTTGTTTCAGGGTACACAAAGGAGAAAGAAGAAGGTGGTTCACAGAACTGCCACAACTGATGACAAGAAACTACAGTCCTCTCTGAAAAAACTGGCAGTGAACAGTATTCCTGGTATTGAAGAGGTGAGCATTCATACAGTATTTTGATAGTTTTTTTCAGATAGTTTTTCATGAAGAGATGTTGCTTCATATGATGATTTTGTATCACGATGGTCTACTGAGCTTTGCCTAGCATTGTTGAAGTCTGTATACACTGATTGAAGCACACTTTCAAATATATTGAATTCACTTTTTGAGATTTCTTAGTTTCATATTTCCCAAAAGAAGAGTTTGTTATTCAGGATAAAGAAGGTTTTATCGTCAAGTTATTTGAAATTTTGAAAACAACATGAACTCCTTTCATGTATTCATTTTGTAGGTGAACATGATTAAGGAAGATGGCCAAGTTATTCATTTTACCAACCCAAAGGTCCAGGCTTCTTTGGCTGCCAACACATTTGCCATCACAGGCCATGGTGAAATCAAACGTAAGTACAACACCTAATGTTATGATATCTCAATAGTCCATGAATGTTTGTGCTTAATGCCATTAAAAAATTTCGATGGTCAGATTTGATTCTGACACTACAAAATAGCAAAGTTCACTTCAGAAATGATGATTTTGTATCACGATGGTCTACTGAGCTCAAATGGAGCATTGTTGAAACCTGTATACACTGATTTGAATTAACTGTGCTACAATGGCACAGAAACATCATCCATATTGAACAAATCATAGAATTAAAATCTTCAGTTATCTCTTAGTAATATTGAATATCTTGGAATTTTCAGAAATGACTGAAATGCTGCCAGGAATTCTCAACCAACTTGGAGCGGAGAGTCTTGCAAACCTTAAAAAATTAGCAACAAGCGTCACATCATCTGGTAGGTGTTAATTAATAATGAGACATGAAGATGAAAAGTATCTTGTTTCCTTCTCGATTCTCTGCCTCCTGGACTAACATTTCTCTTGATAGCTTTTCTCTGAATGATGATTTTGTTTCACAATGATCTACTTACTTAGCTCAAGAAGAGCATTGTTACAGTTGAAGACCATTATACTGTCATATATGGTAGGATACCGAATACATTTTTGATTTGCTCTCATTCATTTATTTGTTCAATTTCTGCCAAACATGTTGCCCCAATTCTGCTTGCACACAGACACTGAGGTTGTCTGTTACTATTATTCGGAGTCACCTGAAACTAAACAACAAAATCTGTTTTTCTGTTGTACATAATTTGCTGAAGTTTTGACAGAAGAGTTCTTTTTGGCTCACACAGTGAGCCTATGGGATTGACCAGGCGTCCGTCCGTCCGTTGGTCCGTCCGTCAACATTGGCCGCACAAATTAAAACTGCTATTCGGATTGAGTCCTATCCACATTCATTTTATGCATATCCATAATGCCTATTTGACCTATCATCGCCATTTCCCAAGTTCGCCCGGTTTCGGAGAAATTGCGGATTTTGACGTCAAAAAGTCAAATTTTCTGTAAATACTAGACACTTTGTTGAAGTAGAACTTTCAAATACCTTTTAGTAGTTGGTGTATATGCAACTTATGTCCTCTGAAGATTTCAAAGCTCTTGGAATAACGGTTTTTGGTGTTTACTCCATAAAATTTGAAAAAAAGTAGGACTTATTTTCAGGAAACTTTCTCATGTATAAAGTCAATGGCATGTTTTGTGATTGACAAGATTCTTAAAGTTTGCCTTATACTTGATCATTTCCTGCAATAAATTACATCATTACTAGATTTAAGCATTCCCTAAATATGGCTTAATATATGTCAGCATCAAATTTTTTCCGTTTTTGAGATTTTTGACGTCAAAAAACAGTAAAAATAAGTTATTTTTCAACTTGCTTCAATTTGACCAAATTTTTTTTGAAAATCATCTACAAGTTACCAGGAGTTCAAATCTGACATTAGTTTTAGGATTTGACCTTTACTTGACCTTCAGTGACCTTCGAAAGGTCAAAAAAGTTGATTTTTCAAATTGATTTATGGATGTAAATTTTGGTAAGCTTAATCACAAAAGTCCTTACTGAGCTCTGAATAAGAAAAATTTTCAAGGTCAAAGGTCATCAAACTAGGTCACACAACTATGCTATCTAAGTTTCTCAAAGTTCGAGACTACAAATCCAAATCAATATTTTTGTTTGAAAGTCAGGATATAAATTCCTCTGAAGGTTCCAAACTGTGTGAGCATAGGACCGTGGGTCCTTCATTATTACCTCCATGTGTGATATGCCACTGTCATAAGATTTTGGAGCATACAGACTTTATTTGTATGATTGTGTCTATTTTCAGCTGCTGCAGGAGCAAGTGGCGCTGAGGCCATGAAACCAGCAACTGAGGAAATAGATGACGATGATGATGAAGTCCCCGATCTGGTTGAAAATTTTGATGAAGCATCGAAAGAAGAAAAAGCCTAGAAGTTTCTAGGTCTTCCAATTTTTTATCACTTTTTTATAAAAAATAACTTTACAATGGACTGAAAACATTTTTTACATCAATGAGCCTGACTTTTCATCTGAATTCACCCCAAAGATAGACAATGGAATCGGTTGTTTCAAATAGTATTGTGAAATCCTCCCTAATTTTTGCCAGTGAGACTCATCAGCCACAAAAGTTTGTGTAACAGAATTTACTGTGATGAAATATAATTGCTGAGCAAATAAACTATTTATTACTAGTTATCTGGTTAGTGTGCAATTTATAAAGCAGGTAGTATTTTGCCATCAGTCATTTTTTTTTTCTAAGGTAGTATCTTAATTCTCAGAGAAGTAGATTTATCATTATTACAGTCCTTATTCATTCTTCAGGTCTGTGACCACATTTATGATGGTTGAATGACAACTGACTACCATGTCTGAACCATTTCGTTGCCACTGGAATGGAAGACATACACAGGGTAGAAAATTGATGCAAAACTAGATTTACCATCTTTGGCTATTGTACTTGAATATTTACTCTCCTTATATTAAATAACTTAGTTGAATGTTTCATAACTATCCGTTGTGATTAATATAGTGCAGATTATAAATTCGCATACCCCATTTTGATCCAATAATAATGGGACAAGAACCATGCTCAAGTCGATCATCTACATCTCCATTTTTGTAGGAATTATACCATAGGACTGCAGACCCCTACAATGTCAAAATAAATGTATCTGTTGACCTCAAAAGATTCTTAGCAGTTTAAAATGAACCAAACTTTCCTTTGTATAACTATAATAGTGAGATGTCTAAGAAAATGTTGTATATGCCATTTTATTCCAACACGGTTCGGAAAGATCTTTTATTTCATTCTCAGAAATCAAGGAACAAACAAACAAAAACAATTGTACAAAAAAACAAAAATTGTTCACAACAATAATATAAAATACATATAAATAAGTTTCGAATTAAATTGTCAGTGACCATAACATAAAGCACAGTGTTTTTAAAAGAATGTTTTCGATAATTGGTTTGAGAGAAAAACATTGTTGAATTTAGTTCGCCATATCGATACCAATCTTTTGTGTCCAATACTAGTACGTCTTTTACATGTTTTACTGAGGGAATCTACAAGCCAACCATTTATATATATTATGTATCGGGTATCCCAAAAATGAGACCCTATTTGACAAGTATTTTCTCGGCAACTGATGAATCAATTTACTGAAAATGTGTACAAAGTAACCTAAGAGTATCATTATAGCAAGTTCTAAAATATATAAAAAAGATCAAGTAAATATTCCGTGAGAGCTCATCGATGACACCTCCACAGTGTTTGTATCAGGTGATGACATGTGTCAATCAGTCACTGAAATTAGCTTGTCTTTGTGTCATGTCTTATTCGTTTCATTCTTCCCAAATATCCAAAATCATCCATTCTCAAAATCCATTTGGGGTGATATTGTTAGAATAATACGGAAAAGTATTTTTGCTTCGAAATGGATTAATAAGTAACATAGGTTATTTTGACATACTGTCTTTAATTCAAAAATACACACATAATGCATGGCCAATCTTTTACATATTCATAGCATTAGCAGAAGATACCTAAGTGCCTAATGTAATTTTTAAGGATTTTGGCTCATCTATTACTGAGAAATTTTCAAATTTCTTCCCATGCTTTGGTACAAACGCTATGAACTTCTCATTGCGTTTTTCCGTATCGGATTAATTGACATGCTATCATGAATTTCTTAGTGCTCACATAACATATTTTCATATTTTTGTACCTTCCTAATTACTCTTGGGCTACTATGTACGAATTTTCTGTGAATTTGGTTTATCAGTTACCGAGAAAAATCTTGTCAAAAACTGTCTCATTTTTGGGACACCCTATATATTCAAAATAAATAAAAAATATATATTCTAACTAACAGGTTAATTGGTTTTGTAAAGTACAGTTTGGTGTAAGAGAAAATTAATGCATGTAGACCTACCTTTATTGGGTTAACGAAAACACCCAATTTTGTAAATACTGTCGCGCCACCTTTTGGAACATCCGCCAACTTTGGAACGATGGAAAATAAAACAACAAAAATATCAGAGCAGAAATTAGCCACTTGGAGCCACGATACGTCATATACGGATATTAAAATGCAACAATTAAAATAGGCGAGATGAGATACCTACATAGAACATGAGTGTTGCAATCCTGTCATGTGGAAACATATCGTTGTTGTTTAAATGGTCACCCTGCCTCTGCAAGAACAAGGACATCTTTTACAGCAGTACCATGGTCGGTGAATACAACTTCTTGTAAATTGGATATTATTTTTTAGTCTTAGGAAATGTTCCGATTTGAGGCGATCTCGAATGATTAATGTTTGAGCTATGTTTGTGAAAATGTGCGCTCCATTGTATCTATTGGTCCTCCTAAAACGGAGTGACCAAAATTGCAGTCCATCGTTTTAATATTTTAATAAGTCTGATTTGATTTGGGAATGACAACTAATGACAATGTTATATAGGAATGACATACAAAGCTATCCAAGTGTGGTTTGTACTGTCCCCCTATCCCATAGTTAAGAACCTGGAAAGGTTCGTTGAAGAAGTTAGACCCAGGTTTCTTGGCAGAGAGCCTAGTCAGTGCTTCAACCCGCTTGTCAAGTTTAGCGACAACGGGGTGTTTAAGATGAGACATCCAGGCGCTTTGACTGGTCCTGTATCCTCGACGGCCATCATCACCCAATGATTGCACGAGCGATCGGCGTAGCTGGAAAATATCCTCATGAAAAGGTGGGAGAAGCAACAACAATGGCCTGTTGGCACACGACATGAGAACGCAAGTCAATATATATATATGGAATAGTAGAACCTGAATGAATGCAAATAATAGTGCTGGACCCTTTCTCTCCGAAAAGTGGACGTACCGTAGCACTCTTTCATTATGTAGGCAATGAAAGTAAAATGCAGAGATAAATATCTTACCCAAGGAACAGATCTTGTCTTCAAATCCTCTGTCTCAGCTTCTGAGATTATGTTGTGATACAACACAATGCGTGGTTCAAGGAGAACGTCTTCCATCTTTACGTACCAACCAAGATTTATATTGAACTCCATGTAGCATGTCAGTCCTAGTTTAGAACTTTTTGACGAAACCTATATGGAAAACGTCTATTTGCAATATAACAATTAAAATAATCTGTAAGACTGGCAGCTCCACCATTTAATTGTAACATCGATGACATCGTAGATTTATAGAATTGTACACTGGATTATGCTATATGATTTTTGCAGTGAGAAGAAGACATTATTTGCAAACTTGAAACACGAAACCTTACATGACTGTTGAGAGATTCTCTGCATATATATTTAAAATCCCCAGCTCTACTAAAATTCGCTGACTCATCGCCTGACTCATCCTCTTCTTTTTGCTTCTTCAATATTTGACCAATATGTACGACTTCATCATATTCATTTTCTAAAAGTGGTAACCCGAATACATTTCCATTTAATAAATCACATTTGTGTAGATCGTAGAACTGTAACAGCGCGTGAATTGAGTATTTAACTTCACGAAATACAGAGCAAGACATCCGAAGTTCGTCTTCTGAAATGCATAGATCATAAAATGACTGAACACGTTCACATATGACTTATAAAACTTCTTCAAAACTATAAGAATGACTTTCTAAGCCATCTCTGCAACATCATGGAATACCATGGCCCTCTCTCCTTACATCAACTAAACACAGACAGGTTTTAGATGCGATGTGTATATCAGAATGTCTGTGCAAAGGTTTGGAATTCCTTTTATTCCGTCTTCACCCGACCTTTAAAAGGAGTTAGTTCCACTGGCAAATTTAGTAAAAAGAAAAGTACATGAATATTAATTCACTAGACTATGAAACATTTTGATTTTGAACTATGGATTCTATATATGACATGTAAGCATTCATCTAATTTTTTTTAGAAATATGTTCCTTTTATTGAATATTCGTAATTGTAATCATCATGAAAACCAAATGAAAATACGCATTATGCAGATCTACATTGAAGTCAATATATATGTATCTCTTCGACCCTTTCTCGAAGGAGAAAATGGCGACGAGCACAGGTATCTAAATATTAACTATTAATATGATAAAAAGCTTCAAAACATAGCCTGTCAAAGTCAATATACCCTGGTAATGGCGAAGACTAGCATTCCATTGGTTGCAGAGTCTTCCTAGAAGTCGGTATGCCATTAAAGGATTACTGATGTATACTTCAGGATGCACTGCCTCAACAACTGGCCCAGCACTTTCAATCATTGCTCTCATATCATCTGCTAAAGACATTCCATCCTGTTGGCTCGATCTAAGAATGTTAAGTTTGTAACGTGTGATCTTCAAAATGAAATCTTGCTAATCAATGGCTATCTAAAAAAAACTTCTGTGATAGGGAATCGAAGGACAAAAATCACAATCGAAGGATTGTTTCTGAAATAAAGTCCCAACTGTTAGACTTTTATCAAAACGTGATGATGAGAACAAAAATTATAGCTACAAGCCCCTGTGAACACCCACCCCCATCTACTTGACGACACTCCTTCTCACACAGTTGTTGGAATGAGTAGTGGGGGTCACAAGGGCTGTTGTGGCTAGTACTATATCGTGTGAATGTAAAATCATACTTACACCCTCTCAAATAAGTTCTTTTCTAGGTGAACAAAATAGGTCATTTTGGCAACAGATGTATAAAGATCTTCCTCCATTTCTAAACAAATAATTCGGTAAACTAAATGCAAAATCACACAAAAATAGATGTATGTTTTCCAAAAACTCTTTCCCATTTCCATCCTATATGATTGATCATCTTCAATAAGTAGTGAAATGAAGTGAACGTCAAGGATTATGTTTATTTGTAAAGAGATAAAGTTGCAAATAGATTTTTGTCCTAAATGAGAAAATGATAAGTCTAACATTCGCCCCATAATACCCTTTCAATTTCACCATTGCATGTGGACATCACGTACCAAATGTATTTTTAGCGAATCGATATTGCGGTTATATTGCTACAAGAGCTGGCATGACTTGATTCTGAGGCTGACAAGAGGGGATACCCGTACCCAAGAATTCCTAGATGCACCTATCGTTGTATAAAGATGGACCCTTCTAGTGGATCGTCTCTGTCTCTACATGGAGAGGTTTATCTCTGAATTCTTGGGTATTCCCTGCTAGCTCTTAACCAAAGAAATCAAAGAAAACGCAATGTCAAAGTTGGGACCATCCAATCTGTTCAAAACAAGAGGTAGATTGCAGGTATTGCAAAATGAATTCATGAGTCTCACTACACAAATCAAACATTCATGTTGTCATACTGTGGGCTCTGGTGTACACGCTTCGATACAGTAGTAGAAACAACAAATCATACCTGGAGTAGAGCTACGTGTATATAAAAATGTCAACATCCCAGTACAATCGTTATCAATATATTTTATTGACTAAACAATGGAACATTTACAATTAAATTAAATGCTGTTATTATAAGGAGACCCTGCAAGAGTCTTTCATTTATTCCTTCATTCATTTGACTTCAAGATTGATCAGATAATGAATTTTTACCCTGGCATGATCAGTTTTTTATCTCGATCAAAGGTTAACATCTTGTTTGAGTCTTACCTTTTTTCTTTTTGTGGGACTATGACATTTCTTTTCGATAAAATGAAGTCTTGCTTCAAACCCTTTTGACCTCATCACCAAAATATCTTATACATATTGCCCCAGTACGTATTCATTTTGTTTTACCTACTGACCATCAAATGGATGGATAAAGTTATAGTTTGATCTAGTTTTGGCACGTTCATATTTCAAAATCCTTTAAAAAGAAAGGGTGAATTATTTTGATCTCGTTATCATTCTTGAGTAAAATTTTGTCCAATTTTTTTTCAAAATATGACGCAATGTCAGGAGTCGCTCTTGACCTTCCTTGGCCAAAATGTAGATTTAACAAAGAACATTTCTTTATTTTTAAAAACGTTTAAAATCACACGACTTAAAAATGTAATCTGTTTTCTTGGGTAATGTGGAGAAGATTCAAACTCAAATTAAAGTTATTTCATGTTTCCTCATGTATAATTCGGATGGATATCGTTTAAGGTCAAAATATTAGATCAACTTACTGAGCTAATTTCAAAATACCATTTCGACTAATTTACCTTCAAATTCAATAATTCATATTTTTTTTATTCTTCTTCTAGATAAAAAAGTTCATACAGGTATCTGAACTTATACCATGGTCATAGCAATATCAGGTACATAATAAGTGATAAATCACATATTTGGGACACGGATGATATCAGGATAAGAGCAGGGATGACAGTAAATAATTTTCTTTTTTTTCAAAATGTCATTTTTCAAAAATTTTCATTTTTTCCATATTTTATTTTTTGATTGAAATTATCTTCATCTTTTAATTTTTTTTAAAGTATTAGTTTTTCTTGCCCTTAAATTCGCAATGTGCTTTGGAGTGCAATTATGTGTAACGTAAATATTTCCAAGATTCAATCCTTTTTTCTCTCATTCAACAGAAGATTTGGGGTAGATATTGCTCTTGACCATGGTAACAGGTCGTTTTTCACCTGTCGGTCAATTTGACTGGTTATCCCTCGGATGATATCGATATTTGCCTCCGTCACTGCGCTCCCTCGGGAAATATTGATATCATCCTTTGATATTCCCCATATCAAACCCCTCCTGTACTATAACTATTTTATATGAAATTGACCGTTTTTAGACCTATAAGTGACGGTTTTTAATCAAGGGCCTCCGTAAAATCCCAACTTGCAATTTTAATACCTTTTTATAATTACCTCGTCCCTGACTTCTTCATCGCATGATCAATCTGTTAACCGTGAACATGAACTTCTCAGGTAATATCAAGTTTGTATTTGATTAATTTTGAAACTGTGGAGGAGGTATATGTATGGTAAGAAATAATTTATATTTTCTGATTTTTATCATGATTTTATTAATTTAGGTTTAGGAATGATCTACGTGATATGTGTATGGGTCTCATCTTTCGATCTAATTTTCTCCGTGAGTACTAGTATATACTAATTGCTATATATAATACACATTCCAAATTAAATACAATTTGAATTACAAATTATTCCACACATCCATTCAGTTTCACTCTATGTAAATGGCAGCTCCGAGAGCAGGGTTGGCATACTTGTGGCAGTTCTAATGTTCCATATCTATGGTACGCTTTGCATTCGTTTGACTTCACTTCTTAAAAGAGAGCTTCGTCTTCTTCTTAGTAGTTTAACTAGACTCTGCACGCAGGGTATATCTATGGCTAAAACAACAACTTAAAAATAAGTTGCCTTGTCTGCATAGTCATTTTGGAAGACCATATATACATTAGAGAAATTTCGAAACTCACTATGTTTATCCACATATTATTTAAACGTATAAAGTATAACTTATGAAGCGTTTGACTACATCATCGTTGATTGCTCAATATGACACTAAACCTATGCTGAATGAGGTGAGTTTGTTAGGGTTACCTCTTTTGACTCACCCTGTATGTGCATAGTCATTTTTACAGTGCATTTCTGATATGTAGGTAAAAGCGAAAACGGAGGACAAAGGAGTACAAGGTGACGTTGTGAAAGATCTCCAAAAAAGACTTTGTACAAAGTTCTGGTGGTGTAAATATGCTAGCATTCACGATCCTGTAAGCGGACTATGGGGAGGAACTTACTGTAAGCAGTTCTTGAGTTGCAATTTTAGACCAATTGCATATAGATGGCGTTGTACAGGAGGATGTACCAAGATGCCACCGCCTGTGGTGTTCAGTTATTGGTGTTATCATTGTAGCGTCCGATGATTTTTTCATTATTTGTGATCTGAGCAGATTTACATGTATTGAATTCAAAGAATGAGAATATACAAATATCATCAATATGCATACATGTAATAAGTCGATTGATTGATCATGATTGAATGATTATTCTAATTTAGCAACAGTGTTTTTACATTTTTCTTATCAACAGTTCATAGTTAAATAAAAAGTCTAGGTTTGGATGGTTCATGTTGTTGAATTTATTGATAGGATTGTATGCTACATATTACTACATTAACTTGTTGATCTCTATTTTCTATTTTCTGATGCACCAGGACCTTTGTTCCATTTTTAGACAGTATTTTTCACCATCACCAAAACTTTTTGTACAGTTTACAAAAAATGTGATTTTGAAATTTCTACTTAAAAATCATCCATTCTTCGTTGAGAAAAGTTAAACTCCAATAAAGTAACGTTTTAAAAGCAAAGTTACTTGTTTCAGAAATGCCTGCATAAAAAACACCCATCGTTCGTTGAGAAAAGTTTAAGTCCAATAAAGTAACATTTTCAAGGCAAAGTAACGTATATAGAACTAGTCATGGGGAAATGATAGTCTAAAGTAGCGCCTTTTCAAAAGGATTATCTGACCACTTTTGAACAAGTCTTTCTTCGAAAATTTCTTTGAACTATTTCTTTCAAAAGAAACGAAAAAACTATATATTTGAAAAACCAAGCGTGGTTCTCGCCCCATGGTATTTCTTCCCCCGGTCTCCCCCTTCGAACCCATTCTGCAGAGAAGTTACCGCCTCTTATATATTTCAAGTGATATCGTAAAAATACAGACCATACAGAATTTCTGGTAGCGTTTAAACCGAAAAGAAGTTCATTTGAAAAATTAGAAATACTGAAAGTTTTCTCATCTAAAACAATCCAAGTAAGATGTGCTCTTGCATATCTAATTCATGGAACTCATGCAATTAATATCTATGATTGCATTCCTATAATAAAGCCCGTTCCTCACTGCTACCTTCATTATTTGTTGGCTAACTCATACAAGAGTTAATGTTGTATTGATCAGGGTTGAATTCTAATGCTATGGAACTGTAGTGTAGGCAGCGGAATAAAATGAACGTCTAGTGAACGGTGGTCCTAGGGAGTGGAGACACTAGGGAGCACAGACACGTGGACGTAGGGAGTCTAGAGACACGTGGGTGATGGATAGTGTATAACTCTATACATGAAAAACGTGAGTATTATATTTGAGATAATTAATAATAGTTTCGAATTTCTCTATGAATGTAATACCTGAGGTAATACCGATCACATGAATAGTTTTACGGGAAACTACTACAATAAAGGTGCATAGAACATAATAATAGGATAAATTGATCCAAATTCATCATTTAACACTATGTACATGCAGGTTCATACAGGTAGGTATAATAGATAGTGGTAAGTCCAATTTTATAAGTATTTCATTATATCAAATGTGTACTATACATGTATGTAATCATGTCATCTTCATATTCGACGATAGAAAGATATTTGGTTTTTAGTATCGAGAGTCTTGTTAATTTTGTAATTCCCTACAGAGTCCGAGTAAAGTCTATGTCGGATGTGCCAATACGAATGATGTGTGCATGTTTTTAAACAATCGATGTACATGTAGAAGTAGAAATACCCTTTGCATTCGTTTGACTTCACTTCTTAAAAGAGAGCTTCGTCTTCACTCTTTCAAACTAAAATAAACCTTCTTAGATAAAACTTCTTAGAAGTCCATGGTTTAACTAGACTCTGCACGCAGGGTAAAGTAGAAACGCCAACACTAACGTGACACAAATGCTATGAAGATTATACAATAAAATGTAAAGAACATTATATAATTATAATGCTTCGGTTACATATAAAAATCATATTTTTCCATCAATGGATTTTTACTAATCGTACTTTTTATTAAACCTTTACAACATTTATAAACTGACTGTAATTGATTTTATCCTTAACCAGATGTTGAGAGGTGTCTGATCAATACAATAAAACTTAAGGTGAATTCTAAAACACACAATCCGATCGATGCCATGTTCCATACGTGTATATTCCACAAGAAACAAGGTATACAGGATATGGTCATTGCAAACGGCAATACTTTTAATTTTGCCCGAGCTATTAAAGGAAGAGGGAATATGATGATGATGATGTTATAACTTAAGGAAATTGTTCTGCGACAACTAAATGATTATTAATTTTCAGCCAATCGGACAGGTATGACGATGATGTAGTCATCGTGTTGATTAGAACATTGTTAATCTGAGATCTGTAAATTTCAGGATATGGCGTTTGGCAACATGGCGAAAGAAAATGTCAACATGGAGGATGCATTGGGACGATAAAGTAGATAGAGGGCCGTAACTATGTTAGTCTACATTAACGCCCTCTGCTGGGCTGGAGTAACTGGTGCCGCCATCTTAGGAGTTATTCTAATACTAAAGTCTGTCACATACTATCGTTCGTCACATCAAACACACGATATTCTCATGCTTTCATTATTGTGCACAATGCTACTTAATGCTGTGATAATTTTGCCAATTCATTTGGTAATGCTGCTGAATAATTTTCAATGGCACATAATGTTGTGTCAGTTTTTCGTTTGGTGTACTATCACATTCCGAATGGCCGGGTTATTGTCAATAACAGCACTTGGGTTCGATAGAGTCCTCTCTCTAAGGCTTCCAAGTAGATATCGTTATTATGGAAACACATGCTCCGGTGCCACGTTTATATTTTTGCTATGGATAATCGCAAGTTTCATAGGGATTGCCCTCATTTTGGGCTGGAGTGATATCAACTTCCACAGCACGTCCCAATGCCAGTTCTTATCACACGCCATAAACAGAGCGTTTGCTATATTTGTACCAATTGTAATATTGACTTCATTCATTGTGACAACCGTTACCTTATCGGATGCATGCTCAGCAAATGAGTACCTACGAAAGAACATGTTGATTATGAAATACCGTAAAAACAGAAGTTCTTCCAAGATTCCTCCGTCCATAAGGTTAGAGAACCATGCAGAATCCTGGAAGAAGCCAATACTGCTGGGATCTGACGAGTTCAATACATGCTACGTAAACTGCAAAGCCACCTTGGTGGTTGCTATGCTATCCTTCATCTTGAATCATTTACCATATATGGTACGTATAATTAATTGTGTTGTCGATTTCCATGACAACGCATATTGTTCGATACAGGGAACATTTCTGTAATCTTGGTTAATAGCGTATGCTTAGAATGAAAACACAATCAATCACATTTTATAGTTAATTTTACTCAATATAAGAAGTGGAAAGAAATATTGGAATGAATCATGCTTTAAATAAAAGTATATCCTCTAATGTCGGACATACAATGAAAAGTACACTAATGGATAATCAGATCATAGAAATAAAGTTTAGAAAAATAATCTTGTATCATACAGAATCATTACTCCTCAAAAATGCCCATTGATCTTGGTTCAAGTTATTACACAATGTATCTTAACATTTTTTTCACTTTTTTACATAAACCGTCAAATAGGGGTAATTTGATTCAGCTTATTGTGTTCCAAAACAGAGGTAGATTGGTTACAAAGAAGAACATTTAAAACGAAAATAAAGCCACCATGATTTAGTCAACTATATCTGCATCGTATTAACTTTTTGCTCGATTATGTGCCTAAAGTTGCACCTTTTCGCTATCCCCTCGTTAACAAATAACACCCCATATCAACAAGCGTGGTAATACTTTATGTTTGGAAATATATACAACTTTCTTTATCTCTGATAATCTGAAAAGTAGTTAGAATACATCACATATTATTGTTGAAAAATTGTACGGTTTGCGCCTTAAATATATTTACTTTGTTGAAAACAACGGACGCTTTAAAGGACGATATGATTGATGCTAAAGACACTATGGATTATCGATATATCCGGAAGCTGAAATTGAAATAGGGTGATAAACTATTGTATAGTGGCGGAAAAGACAGATATACTTAATCTACAAAAATAATTATAGGAATAATTCTACTCAATCATTATAATGTGGGGCACCATTTATAAGTTTTATACCCTTTTGAAGTACAGTAGGCCTAGGCTAATCCTATGGTTTTACCGTACATCAGCACGAGGCTAATCCTTTGGAGCAACTAATACCTTGAGAATCAAGATGCTGTATATCAGCATAAGGCCTTTGGTTTGACTGTAGATCAGCATACGGCTAATCCTTTGGTTTGACTGCACATCAGCATAAGGCTTGATTTACTGTACATCACCATAAGGCTAATCCTATGGCTTTACTGTACATCAGCATAAGGCTAATCCTTTGGTTTGACTGTACATCGGCATAAGGCTAATCCTATGGTTTTACTGAACATCAGCATATGGGTCATCCTATTGTTTGACTGTACATCAGCATAACGCTAATCATATGGTTTGACTGTACATCAGCAGAGGGGTAATCATATGATTTGGCTATACATCAGCATAACCATGTCCTAGAATTTCAGATAGATGGAAGCTTCTTTCAATACCTAGATTGCACTTTAACTGGCTCTGTAAACAGTATTACAGTATACCAGTTCAGTGTAAAAACGTTTTTATTGTCCGGGTTACATACTAGGTATTGGGGGTGTTTTGAGACCTCTAATACGGGGAAGACAATGTGAATAACAAGTGATGTCAGAAATTCATTCAGACTAATATCGAGTAAACAAGCATGTAAATTTTATATCATATTCATGTTAAGTAGCAGACAATTCCCACTCGCCTCTCTTAATTACACAATCTAATTAATTAAACATTAAATATTTATGATCTTCTTGCCGATTATTTATTCACTCAGATCACCGTTATATTGTATATCCGTGCCTATTGTTGTTTTTTGTTGTTGCTCATTGTGCGCTCTGGTTCAACTTGACCTTGGTATCTCGCCAACAGATTGCAACAGATAACAGCAAACCCTTGAAAGAAGGAAAAGAATAAATGTCCGGCGTGACCGAATTACAATTATTTTCCTAATTAGTTCATACTTAGTAGGGCCAGTGTCTTGAATTAAAGGGGACAAAATTTTCTGTTTCACCGAAAAACCCGAGAGTTTGAATAATTTTTCACAATTTACTTGAACCAGATTCATTTCACCATTCAAGTCAAAGTGCGTTGTTTTTTAAGAAAAAATCAGAATCAATAATGTTTTATTCTTATTAGTAGTTAAAAAGATCTGAATCTCATTTCATTGGTGAAATATCTTCTTTATTACTTTAGGAATCTACCTTATCGCACTTATCATGTCATACTACCATTAATAATTTAATTTACTCAAGAATTATTGCCACATTAAACGCGTAATGTTCAAATCTTGTACGGAACTATATTTGATTCAGCTCATTCAAGCAGGATTCCAGTTGCTATGGATATTGTTGAGTTATTTTATTAAAAGGGTGTGCTTCATTAAATTGATTATGGTGATTACTGATGTTTAACACCGACCAGAGACTACTAGATTGCTAGGCGTAAAGTTAAGAGCATTCTCTTGAAGGAATTAGAGGGGATAAAGGGGTGTAAATTGTTGGAAGTAATTTTAAAAACGGAAAACCTTAAAAACGGAGAGTTGTCCTGAAATGAAATTAGAACTGTTGGATTTTTTTCGAAAATAGGCATGACATGGAATGATGAGATAAAAAAAATATTGTAAAATTGCAACATGTTTTGATAATTTATTCTCAACTCGTCTCTTTCCTTAGACACTTCCCTCTCTTTAAATAACTTACCAAATTGTCGGTTGCATTTTTAGACAAAAAGCATGGACTATGAAGAAAGGAAGCACCCAAGTGATCATTAATTCATCTTCCATTTTAAACATACGATGAAGACTCAAGTTATTCATAATTCATATGAATCGACGTTTTCTTGAATACCAGCGTAGTGAACATTTCAGAGATAATGCATTATTTGGTCCTGGGTTTTGAAAGCATAGCTTCAAAGTCAGTGATCATCTATAAACTTATTTTGATATCAGTCGCAATGGTCAGTATCTTGAGAATTTAAAGGGGCAACGTTTTACTTTTTCTGAGCTATCAGGGCAACATTAGGCTTAACATCTTTTTTGGCATACTATTTTCTTAAACTGTTAAATTGCACTAATTGTTGCACCTTTAACGATCGTTCCTTATTGATAATTACTTATACGTAGGAATTGGAATACAACCAAAATCACTGTGGAAGTACCATCTCATACAGATTTATAGTCATCATGTTAGTTGCGGTGTTTCCCAAGGTTCTATTCTTGACCCTATATTCTTTTTCATACCTCAACTGACCCAGAAAATGATTTTATGTAGTCCTCTTTCCACGGAAATTCTACCTACAATACTGAATAAGACACTCTGTTAGCTCATTTAAATGGGTGAGTACTCACAAACCACAAAGAGCAAAATTGAAAATCAAAATGCCACAATCTCCTTTAAACCTCTTTATATACACAAACACAAACATTTAACCGTGCAAATGGACGATCAAATTATGATCTCTTGGAAAATGAGCACCTGCGTACGAATTACCATATCGTGTACTTGTCGGAGCTATAAAAAGTTTTAGGAAAGCATTAGGCTAGCCACTGTTAATTAGGGAGCGGGTTAATCGAGTTCCTAATTACATTTATATAATAATTATACGAAGTGCTCCTAATCGGAATTTTATAAACACCGTTCAGTCTATCGTATGATATTCGATGATTCTTCAGTAAACTTGATATTCACTGTGCAAATATTGGCAAACGGGAGGCTCATAAATCAATGCTAAAACAATGGCTTTCTAAACAGAGAGAGCAAATCAATAACCGACAATTGCTTATATACCTTAGACAATATGATAACATTCAGACATTGCCACATAGAATTCTTATATTATTGTAATAATATTGATATTTTGTTTGAAAGCTGTTAAGTTTTTTGAGACAGTCAGGTGCATGAAGTAGCTGATCCCCATTCAATTCAAGGTGAAACATATCAATTGGTTTAGTCTACTCTTACTGATCAATGAAATAATCCCAAAGGGTAAACTCATTATCGCTGACTTATCCCTATGTTCACATATATCTAATAGCATGAGTTGGTTTAATATTCCATGCTAGATCAGCTGGTTTCTCTAAGTCATTGTCATCATAACAAATTGTCAATTTTGAATCAATACACGTGATTAAACATCCACGGATTATTTCATTTGCTTATGGGAGCTTTCCCTCCCAAATATCTGAATATGCCTTTCCATTTTGGGTACAACGCTTTAACATATTAAGTTATTTTAACCCGATGTTGTTTCCAGGTGCTATCGTTCATGGGGATTTTATCATACCAAGATCACAGTCATCTTGAGATTGCAGCAATGTGGTGTATTCTAATTGAAGTGCTGGTTGTTCCCCATGTATTATGGATTGTAAACCCCAGGATCAGACACGCTCTTGCCCAGACTCTTAGGTGCCATTGTTGTGGCCCACCTTCACCAGATTCTAGTAAGTATTTATGGAACTAAAATTCATCTTTGTTTTATTTTCTGGACAGGGAAAGAAATGTGGCATTTATATAGTATATAATATAAATAGTAAAAAGGTTTTTAGTAATTAACTTCTAGACTTAAATCAACTTTAGGCCTACTACTGCTATCTTTAGGCCTACCGCATCTTAAAAAGTAACGTCTGTCTTTTTATTAAAGGTAACATGGGTGTTACATTCCATGGTTACAGTCCAAGGCATACAACAGACACCAACGAATTGGTTGAATCCACTGAAATCAACACAAAACCAAAACCTGCCAATGGCGCTACACCAACAGCGGATATTGAATTGAGTGTACGACCTAATGGTAGCGCTAATGGGATCCGGCATCCTGATGCTGAAAAACAAGCTGGTACAGATTCCGATCACGAGAGTGAGAATGCTGTTGGTGGATTGGGAAACACGGTTGTGACTGCCAGTGTCCACAAGCACCCAAATGCAAACTCACCTGCCAAAAAGGAAAATTCTGGATTGAGTTCTAGACAACAATGGAAAGAAAATTTACAGAAAAACCATGTCAAAACTGGATTCATAAATGAAGCATTTGATGATGACATTGAAAAAATAAAACAGAATAATCACAAGCAGGATGGAGCTAGTCCTAAAAAGGGTCATACAAAAAATGAAAGTCTAACATATGTGTCTAGTGACTTTCACCACGATGCAATAACCCAGAATCGGCGTTTATCCGTCCCAACTCCAAAGGGTACACTAGAAAAGCAGAAAAATACTGATAAGGAGAATGAGTGTGAGACTCCTCCCAGAAAATATTCCATTGGCGATGTCAACATCGTTTTAGATATGCCACTTAAAGAAACTATTGTAGATATAGCTTACGAGGATTCTCTTGAAAAGGTAGCATCACCCGAAGATTGTCAGATTAATGTTACAAGTGATGATATCAATGATGAGTCATTGGGGGCAACAGGAGGGGCGTCTCTTCATGTAAGACCACTAACCCCAAACAACCCATTTAATGAGGACGCATGTGTCAATGTTGACGTTGATACTAATACAAAACTCTTTAATGATCAAGAAGACGGAAATAACATGTCTGTTATACGTGATGATGAAGCTTTTGAAAATAATCTCCTCAGAAAGCTACAGGCAGAAGACATAAGTGACAATGATCCAAAGTGGAATATTTTGCGGAAAGAATCTAAAACAAAATCGGACTCTGTTGAAAAAGGCCATCCACTTTGGATAGAATTGGATTTACATAGGGATATTAAACCCGAGGTACCTACAACTGAGGAAAACCAGGTGTTCTGGGTTGATGTGAAACCCCGAATGAAACCTACAAGACAAAGCTCTCTTCCAGGCAAATATGATGTTGTAAAAGAGAAAAGGGATAAACACCCAAAGAGGAGACACTCTGATTTGTCTCGTAATAAAAGGCCAAGCATAATTGATGCATTTGGGTCCAATGACTATAACCCTGAACTATCAACCATTCCAGGATCATCTATGAATCTTTATGAGTCGTCAGGTTCGTTGAACCATCTTGGCTCTAGTTGGACGCACATGTACAGAAAACAACAGAAAATACCATACGATGCGTTGAATGATAGCTACACCAGTAACAATGCATTTCTTCTTGCCAGTCACAGGGAAGTGAGTAACAACGATTTAATTACCGATAAATCAGAAAGACTTCCGTCCAGCTTGGATCACCCCGATTCCACCAACAAAATAACTTCGAAGGATTCTGACAGCACAACATCGGTGAATAACATCGATGCCTTTGATGAAAGCTACAACTCAAATGGTGAACTTGAGCAGATTTGGAACAATGCACCTTTAGACCGAACAGATGAGACGCCTGCTGCTCGAGGTGTAAATAATGATTGCATTAGTCAAACAAATGGTGATCGGGAGATATGTGATAATACAATAAATGAAATCAATGAGATTGAAATGCCGGTAGAACACATCACAATAAAAAGTAGTACAGCAACTCGAAATATTGATACCGATACTGAGTCTGAAGGAACTCAAAATTTTCACGAGATGACAACAGTGCTGTGATCATATTCTATAAAATATAGATCAATATATGAATATATAATTTTGCGTTCACATATTTCTACTATTGTCATCCTTGACTTTCTGACTTCTCTTAATCTTATTTATGACAATTCAAATTTATTTTGGTGGATGTATAATATGCTGCATGGAAGGCACATTTTATTATAATTGTCACAATAATTAGAGAGTTGATGGGTAAACCTCATATATTAGCTTAAACATATTCATGTAACATCATTTTTATTAATTTACGATCTACGATTTTACAGAGTGCATCTTTTATTTACAGATAAAATATACTTGTGTTATTTATCAAAATAAATATTATAATATGATGGTATGATTTGTTGAAGTGTTAAATATAAGGTCAGGGACGGTTGTGTTTCTCATCACAGAATAGGGAAGTCTCCAGAGAAGGGTTCCAAGCCTGCTTATATGGTACATTACGGTGTAAGTGGTAACTGCCTAATCATTTAATTTGCCTTTTGCCTAATTTCTGCCAGGTTCGGAAAATTAAATGTCGGAAATATTAACTTCATAATATTATTCAATGGGAAGTTTCTTGTCATTAGGAGAATTAAAATGAGGAAAATGATAAAATTTGACCATTTGGTAAATTAACCTCTCGGATTAAATACCACCTATACAGTACAGTATTCTTCAAAATTCTTCAATAGATGACATACAAAATAATAAAAGTGTAAAAATCGATTACTAATTTATTGCTGAGCTCTAACATCAGTCAATCATCATAAAAGATTTGAGCCTGGTTGGATCATCCTTCACAGTATATCCTTCGCTCTTTTACTGAACCAATGAATTAGATCATGACACTATCAATTAACAACACTTTAAAAATACATGTACATGTACAATTAGGTAACTATAGAAAACATTTTTCTACTTTTTATAAATAGAATTTATTTTGACATTACATATACATCAAACATTTGTTGTAATGGCTTTGCTTATAGAATTATAAGCCAATTACTCTAGTAACACAGGGTGGGATCATGAGTCTGCTATGCAATTTATCTTTTGTTACCAATATGTTTCATTATGCAGAAGAGAAAAATGTACTTCCTACATGCAATCTGGATATCATTTATGGATAACCTTCACTTCTATTTGTCCAATAATGCTAGGAGTTGAAGAAAATGAAAATGGCACTTGTGTATCATATTCTTAATGTAAGTTTTCCTTTTAAACTTTTTAATAGCACAATACGTTGACTTGATTGTATTTACAAATGTTCTCCTCGGAACACTGGGAACAAGAGTCAGACCTTCAGTTATATAGTAGGTCCTTTTATCATTTTTACAAAAAATAATGATAATTTTTGTCCTCTATTTGTAAGGCTATTTGTCCATTGTGGTGATCACTTCAGACATTAATGGACCATATTTATATTCCTAATATATGGTTCATCTTTAAAAAGGAAAATGCACATTTCAGGTCACTGTTTTAGGAGTAGGTTCTTTTCTTCATATACACCCATCACAGACAAATCTTGCAATCCCACCAGTGAGTTAGCACATTTCATCAGAATCAAAGTCAAATGTGTATATTTTGGTAAAATCAAATCCTTATTTTCCTCATTGACGTGGCATAAATTGGTTCCATCACATGGAACATCATATAAATCATAAGTGCAACAAGTAGCATAATCCCACAGATTGAAATCAAAGCAGTTCTACCAATAACATATTGGTCATAGACTTTCACATCTTCAGTTTCGGACGGAGTAACGCTTTCTCTTGGAAAGAACCACAGGGCAAGAGTCACAATCCCTGCCAGGACAATCATACCACCTCCAGCATAAGATGCGGGTCCCTGAGCACGGGATAACAATAGGCAGACCATCAGACTGAGCACCCATATTACAGCCAGGATAATAATCCCAACACCTATACCTAGCACTAGCGCCATCTTTTCATGAGATAATGTTTTTTACTCAGGTGAGAATAGTTGAATATCGTTCAAACTAGCCTTGGCATGCTGCAATCTTGAGTTTTCTGCAATTTGGAGATATTCTCAGTTGCTTACTGCCAAAGAGTATATGGAAGAACATTAATGTTTTATATACAATGTATGTAACATATTTCATCAGGCCATGTTTTTACAAGTCCACTTGTGCATGCTGTGGAATTGATAGAAGGGATTTCTCCTAAGTTCAAGGATCCCATCAAGATCACATGTTACGTCATATGATAGGTCATTTGATCAAGTTATGTAAGGTCAAAAAGTGAATAAAATTCACCATTTTTTGATCGGAACAAAACACTCAGACTAATTTCATTTCATTATAACATACATGTAATCCTCCTATCCAGTTATATTACATGGTAATTACTCATATGTGATGAATTTATGAACAGAAAAGGACCAGGTATAGTATAGCAAGTGATTTTAGATGATCATATCTTTCACCATGAGTACTTTCTGGGCATAAATGCAATGGTTTTTTATTAAAACAATACGTTTTCTTTCAAGTGAAGTCCCCATGATGATAAAAATATAGATCGAACAATTTGAAAAATTATGAAGAGAAACCCCACGTCATCCATTTTTTCAAAATTTTGAACCCTATTTACACGAAAAGGATCTTCTTTTGCTGATATTTATTGTATAAAAAGATTATTCAACAAGAGGTCTAAAACTTCTTCAAAAGTAGAATGGTAATGATTGTCTAGTTTTGAAGATATCAATTTTCAATGACCAAAATTATGCTGAAAACAATGGATAGCATGAGTTTTCCCTATGGGAAAATAACATGGGATATTTGATATTCTAAATGATATATGATACTTTAGCACATTTTAAAACCCATCCCCTTTTCAAAAATTGTTTTAATTATTGTATAGAAGAAACTTTTGATATGTTTAAATTATGAAAAACAAGATCCTATTTTGAGAAAATAAACCTAACATTTTAAAAAAGTGACAAGGTCCTAATATATAACTTGTCAAAGAGTTGGATTAATATTTTTAGTATCATGGGTTTTCAATTGAAAGAAAACATATTGTTTTAATTAGAACCACTGTATTTATGGCCAGAAAGTATGCATGGTGAAAGATATGACTGTCTGAAATCAGGTGCCATACTACACCTGGTCCTTTATGAAAAAGCACCAATAGCATCTTTGGCAAGAGGAGATTTACCAAGGCTGAGAGATGCCATAGTCACCTTAGATGACCAATTTTATAAACTGGAATCATTTGCAATTAAAATCAGAATGTCATCATACAGAATGTTTGCTGTTGTTTTCTGAATATTCTAATGAAGTTTGGGTAGCATCACTGAAACTGCAATATCCAAGTTTGAATTGATGATATTCAAGTGAAATAATTTTTGAAGTAATTAAACTGCCATTTCCACGATTTCAAATTTTGCTTTGCCCATACATGGCTCTTAGCCAACATGTGACCGTGTTTATTCACATTATCATATCCTGCAAATTGATTGGATTACATATCGACTGATGTGCATAATGCTCATGAATAATCAATCAGTTACAAAAAATGGCACCTCACTTCTGATCATTGGCAGTGGACCACTTTTTCTGCATGTTACACATGTACTGCGGAAGTGGCATCTATGAATATATTGAATATTTATTTCTAGAAGTCATGTCCATGAAAGTATTTAAACTTACCTAGTCATTCTTTAGACTGCAGCTGTAAACCAGCCCATGTTATCATGTAGTATAATATCAAGAATGAACAACCTGCAAGACATCCATCTATTTCTTTGTTTATTTGAATTCTGTAACAAACAATGTGAAAAAATTTTAAATACAGAAAATACAGGAGAGTAGAGTACACTTATGTACAGTGCGTTACATTGTAGTGCAGTAAAATACATTAGAGTACAGCGCAGTGAAGTATAGCATAGTACAGGAGTGTTCTCAATAGGATTTTTTCTAAACACGCCTAACCATCGCGTAAGCAGGCGTCACCGTACAGCGTCAAAAAATACAGTAGTACAGTTTTCTGTACGGTGACGAAAATTAACTGAGTTGAAGCAAAAACTATAATGAGGGTTTTAAAAAGATTAATTAGATGAAAATAAATACGATTTCGGGTGTAATAAAAACAGCATTCTCTTAGGAATGGTTTTAACTTTCTAATTATGATAAAAGTTTTTCGAGCACTGCTCGGATTTTTTCTGACTGGATCGGCCCACATAATCGACTCGAGAGAAAAATGGTGTTTTTTTCACTTTTCGTTTGGTTATTATTTTCCCTGTCGTCTGAGAGTATGGATTATTTTTATGAGAATATGTATTTGTTATCTACACATTTTAGAACAGATGCATATTCGGCAAATAATCATTCAGTGTATTTATTTAAAAAAGATCAGAACTGTACGGTGACGCATCAGCTGTACGGTGACGCTTCCTTAGATTTTATGAAGTGCTCCAAGCTTACTGTTCGAACAAGAGGTAAAGAAGCGTCAGATCTACATGTACATTATCACTGGTAAGTATCAAGCGAAGGTTACAGCCGTCACATTCGCATTTAAGATGGCGGACAGGAAGTATTAATTTCGATATTTTTAGTTTTCATGGAATTAACTATTTGAAAGTTGACGTAATGCTTTGGTATCATTTGAACTAAACCAGGCTTTTCTCATATGACTAACAAAGATAGCCTACACAGCCATCTTTACCCCATGCAAGATATTGCATCTTTCATCCTAAAAAGTCACACGTGCAAGATGAGATTTACTTGTGACATCCCTTGTTTTAAAACATCAATAACATAGCAACAAGAGAGTTTTTGGTTTCATGATCTTTACCGTATCATACATTTCCAGTAACCTTCCATTAAGCTGTGGAAGATATCGTTGAACTATAGCGCCCATGCTCTATATATGAACAAATGATCATACTCCAGAGTTTCAATTTCATACAATCTTAGTCTCATTTAGTTCATCAAAGCATAGCGTCACCGTACAGCTGGTGCGTCACCGTACAAATTTGATCTTTTTTAAATATACAAAATGAATGGTTGTTTGCTGAATCTTCACCCGTTCTAAAATGTGTAAGTAACAAATACATATTCTCATAAAAATAATCCATACTCCCAGACGGTAGGGAAAATAATAACCAAACAAAATGTGAAAAAACAACATTTTTTCACTCTGGTCGATTATGTGGGCCGATTCACTCAGAAAAAATCCGAACAGTGCTCGTAAATCGTTTATCATAATCAGAAAACCATTTCTAAGAGAATGCTGTTTTTATTTCACATGAAATCGTATTAGTTTTCATCAAATTAATTTTTTTAAACCCTTGTCATAGTTTTTGCTTCAAAGCAGTTAATTTGCGTTACCGTACAGAAAACTGTACTCTGCTATTTTTTGACGCTGTACGGTGACGCCTGCTTACGTGATGGTAAGGCATGCTAAAGTAGGATCAAAATTCCCATTTTCACAATTCAGACCTAAGTTGGTTAAAACATGCCGATTTTTCATGATTTTTCTCATTTTCAAGTGAATGCAAATGGATTTTCAGGTGGGTGCAAGCCCGTTTTCAAAATCTCAAGTGGGTGCTGCACCCACTTGCTTTAATGCTAGGGAGATCACTGCAAGCCCGTTTTCAAAATCTCAAGTGGGTGCTGCACCCACTTGCTTTAATGCTAGGGAGATCACTGCACAGTATGTACTAAGACTAGGGCTGAAATAAAAAGTAAATACTCATGTCACATATTTGGACAGCTCAATCATTACTGTACGCCCGGTATTATTCGCGAGCTTTAATTTCGCGAATTTTGCGAAAACACGGTTTCGCGGCTATTAATTTTCGCGAATTTCACAAGTTCAGAAGTGCGTGCCGGGCTATGTTTGCCCTTTCTGCGTCGTTGGCTATGTTTGCCCTTTCTGCGTCGTTGTACACGCTTCATGTTATTTTTAGCAATTTGAACTTCAGTTTCTATAATATCGTCGATGTCATTATTTAGCCTAGGCCCATTGGTAGTAGTTGGCCTGACTAGCCAACGTAAAATAGACATGTTGGTGGAAATCATCCAATTATCGCCCAATAACACTAGACGAAAAGTTTTACACAAAACGAAATGCATTTTGTAGTTCTTCTTACAGATGTAGGAATGGAGGGATCAGAAGTTGACGAAATGCATCAGAGCCCCGGGTAAAAACAAATTCCCGGGGATTTAATTGGCAATTTCGCGACGATAATTTTTCGCGATTTTAACACCATCGCGAAAAGCGCGAAAGTTAATCGCACGCGAATAATACCGGGCGTACAGTATTGAATGGCCTCACATATCCAATAGACTAGAAGTAAAAATATGATGTTATGATTTTGATTTTTATCCGATTTGAGCAAATTGGTACAGTCTATGTTATGAATGAACAGAGAACACAAAGTTAAAAAGAACACTATCTCCAGTATAAATAATGAACAGAGAACACTAAGCTAAAAAGAACACTATCTCCAGTATAAAAATTTCATCTACCCCATATAGCCAATACTTCAGCCTTTTTGTTAACAGGAGACACTATTTGGCCATTCTCTTTATTTGAGCTTGTCAGTTAAACATGGGCCTTCAAGAGAGTGAACAATATTTTTATTGGACTGTCTTTCTGAAGAATTACCCGTAATGCAACACTCAAGAAGCAAATGGTGATACCTCTTCTTTTCTTGTTGGTCATTTTTCTTTAATTCTAATAACAAGAACTCACTAGTGAGTCTAGAATGGGGGCGTGCCCCCCCCCTAAAAAGTCAAAATTTTAACTGGAAATCAAAATATATTGTTATGGATTGTCAATAACGCATTGCATACATTGAAATCCAACCCGGAAATTTTATATGGGTTAGAATGCACCAAATGATGCACCCCCCTATTCTCGCTCTGGAATTTGTCAGAATGCACCAAATGATGTTCAATTTTCAAAATTTTCTGGGGTGACAATCCTCCAGCCCCTCTATTCTCACGCTCATTTGCTGCACTCACTAATGCGGTTCATTTCTCTCACGGTTATTATTAAACCCCCCCTAACACAAAATCCTGGATCCGCCCCTGGAACTCATACAAATACAATCAGAAAAGGGAAGCATGGCTATGTGCTCATTTTGAAGTTTTCAAGGTGTTCAGATTTGGACCAAGATGTTTACAATTTGAAGGAAGGTGTTCAACATTTGTAAGTCACTCATTTTAGGTGTTCCCAAGTTGACAGGCCTGCAGGTAAATATCGCCAATAATTCTCCCTGCAGCCATAGAAATATATAGGCACGATCGGCAATATTGCATAACTTGGAGATTAAAGAATATCGAGTCGGAATTCTGGCTTCCAATCCTCCTTGCAAAATGGCGGCTGTTTGAATTCGAATTTTGCCTATACATGGCAAAAAATCAATGTTCCACTCTGGGATTCAGATAATGAAAACAGAATGAAATTTTGCGCTAAGGGCTGATGTGAAAAGTCAGTCCACCCCCCGGGTCCACCCTAGTATGTATCCAACAGACTGACTTCTAGTATGATGTACTACTTTCCTGTGGAAATTGCAGTGAAATTTTTTGCACAAAATTATCAATTAGGGGAACTATTTCTTCAATAAAATAAGCATTACAAAATTTCAATGAATTAGTAAGGTACAATGAAATGCAATAAAAAGAAACACAGCATATTGTCAAGTGGAAATAAAGCTAGTTGAAGTAACAAATGTGTAAATTAATTTTACCCAATCGGCCATTTTGAATAGCACTTCCTATGTAAACAAATATTTAAAATTACCAAACTTTAACATAGGTGCCTTATAGTCTGAATATAATTCAGACTAAATAGGATATAGTCTAGGGTCCACCCTAATGGGGATTGACCCCTTGCTTGCCGAACGAGTGCTCTACCACTGAGGGTACTGAGTTATGGAGCCGACTGGGTTTTCCACACCAAAATTGCATATATAGCATTGTAACCATGTCTTACAATACATTTTGAATAGCACTTCCTATGTAAACAAATATTTAAAATTACCAAACTTTAACATAGGTGCCTTATAGTCTGAATATAATTCAGACTAAATAGGATATAGTCTAGGGTCCACCCTAATGGGGATTGACCCCTTGCTTGCCGAACGAGTGCTCTACCACTGAGGGTACTGAGCTATGGAGCCGACTGGGTTTTCCACACCAAAATTGCATATATAGCATTGTAACCATGTCTTACAATAACAGGCCTGTCAACTGTCCCGCAATTTGCGTATTTGTCACGCATTTGCTGAAGAATTTGAAGTCACGCCAGTTATTTTTGCGTGACAGAAAATGTCACGCAAATACGCATTTTACCTGGTAATTGTCAAGCGAAAATATATCTGTAGAAAATTTTCTAAAAAAGATCGTCTACACAGCAAAAATACGAACGACGGGAAAAATCGTACGCAGTTCGTTCGGACTTTTCACGCGAATTACGGATATGTCACGCATTCCGTTTGAAATTTTTCGAATCTCCCCCCCCCCCCTCGGACTTTTCACGCGAATTACGGATATGTCACGCATTCCGTTTGAAATTTTTCGAATTATTTGCAATAAGGCTTGTCTAGTAAATGTCTACAGTTTACAATTTAGTGTGGGCGATAATATGTTTATTTTATGTAGTTACAAGTAAACAGACGTTTATCTGCATAGATCGTCAAATATAAGACCAAAATGAAAATTAGTTTGCATCTTCTAATGTTCCGTCAACTAAAACATTGTTCAAAAATACCCATGAAGCACAATATTTAGAGGAAATTAGAAAATAAATGAGAAAAATGTAAATTTACCAAATTTAGCGCCAGGGAGCCTTTCGTAATTGATTTTCAAAACATGGCTGCAAATGTGAGACAGAGGACCGTTCATGGACAGTCAAAAAACGTTGAAAATAATCACTTTTTCGATGCTGATCTAGACAAAACTAACGGTCGAGAGAGGAGATATCTCAAGGAATATATATGGCTAATAGTTTTCTTATTTGTAGGCTCATGTTTTGCAATAATTCACTTTGAGGACAACCGTTTCCCTGAAGCCAAAACTGTTGCCAATGCAAACCCTGAGGATTTTGTTGAGGAAAGGGCAAGACAGTATCTCCTTAGTTTAACAGACTTAGGTCCAAGACCTGTAGGTAGCCATGCAAACGAAGTATTGGCACCTAAAATACTTCTTGAACATCTTCATCAAATTAAATCAAGATTATCTCCAGCCAGTGAACTGGAAATAGATGTTCAAAATGTAACAGGCTCGTTTACGCTTAAATTTCTGGGGGAATTCTCCAGCTATTACGAAAATGTGAACAATGTCCTTGCAAAACTTGGCCCTAAGGGAGGATCACAGCACAGTCTACTTGTCAACTGTCATTATGATTCTGTGATAGACAGTCCAGGTAAGTTGGGATAAGAACAGATCTACTCTAATGCACATACGATTAAGTGCAGGATTCCGTCTGGTACAACCGGGACAATGTTAGATATTGTAACAAGTTTTGTAATAACACATACAATGTTAAATAATGTAACAATGTCTGGTACAACCGTGATAATGTCATAAATTGTAACATGTTCTTTAACAACACATACTATGTTAAACAATGTAACAATGTCTTGTACAACCGTGACACAATGTTAAAAACTGAAACACATTTTGTAACAAACAGATACAATGTTCAATAATGTGACACTGACAATGGCTGGTACAACCGTGACAATGTTAAATAATGTTGTCTCATGCATAGCTACGGTTGTGGCAGAAAATTATAACGTGCCACAGTTGCACCAGATCCTATCTGCAGAATTTGTTAACATTGCCACCGTTGTACCAGACTGAATCTTGCATTTGATCATGTCTCCTCTAATCCCCAGCATTACAACAGATCTGCTCTTAAATGCCAGGTGTAAGAACAGCTCTACTCTAATGCCTGGCATAAGAATAGATCTACTCGTATGCTCGGCATAAGAATTAAACTTATTTTGCCCAAACCTTATGTTTGCTGATGTCTGAGTAAAAGTTAGACGGTGAACACCGCCTCTAATGCGTTGGATTGTCGTAAGGACTTGCGATCCTCAGAGACCCAGAGGGTGCATGAATGCACCTAAGTAAAAGTAGGAATCCAAGTTCAAATGTTGGGGTTTATTTTGGGGTTTGATATAAATCAAGAAATGGTACAACATTATTAAGCCCATAGCCAGCTCGAAACTCTCCCTCTGGCCAAAAATGTGTTTAAAATTATACCATTTCGAGCACTTCAAGTGATTTTAATCAATTTCAAATTTGAACCCCCTGGAATTTTTTTAAAACTGAACCCCACCCCTTGGCAAAAACTGACTTGCTAATCATTTTATCATATCTTATCTTGATGGATCCGTCTAAAGACAACTTTGTATAGACAAGTAATAAACCTATAGCATAGAGATTACTTTGTAATATAATTAAGCCAGAGTATTAATTACTTGTCAATTGGTACATGGTGGTAAGGATGAGATAATTATTTGCGTTTATTATGATTTTTTGTTCATGCATCTGATTCTTTCTGATATGACCATGAATATATTGCAAGGAAGTTATAACAAATCTGGCTCCAATAAATTTAGATTAACAATTTGAACTAGTCACCAACTTGATATTTAGTGATTTGTATAATGACATTTTGTTATTTAAGGTGCAAGTGATGATGCTATTAGTTGCGCCCTCATGATGGAAGCCCTCAACGTTCTAGCCACTAGGCCCTATGCCCTACCCCACAATGTTATCTTTATATTCAACGGGGCTGAAGAAAATATTCTACAGGTAACATTGTACATTCCATTTATTATCACAAGAAATGTTTCGTGCAATTAAAATTAGTGAATCTTGCAGGGGAAAAATCTAAGCTTGAAGAAATTGTTCATGTAGAAAGTAAATTAATTGCCTTTTAAAATTGAAAATGGTGCAAGTATTGTTTTCGGTTTTAAAACTTGTACTGGTCAAGTGAGGAATTTTTAAGTAATTATAAAATCAGTTTGATAGTCAAAGTCAAGGATAGAGACTAAATTCAAACCATCATTTTTTAAAGGAACTAGTTCAAGAAGGTTTCATGAAGAATGTATTCTTATGTTTTGAGCCCAAATCCTCATGAATGAAATAACTTGCAATTAAAACTGAATATTTACTGAGTTTTAGTTGTCATACTATGCTAGAGTGTACAATAACATATGTGCCTGTTACTAAAGACATTAAACTCTACGGTTGTATTTGTTTACTGATTCTGTTAAAATATAGGATTTTGTCTTACATTATTGATGACGTTCAATCTAATATTACACACAGTATAGTCATAATCAGTGATAAGTACTTAATACTCATTTAGATTAGGTACCAAAGGTTCATGCATCAATCTAGATACTCTAAAACACACACACCTTCATACCTTGCAAATTTTACATATGTGATTATTATATATTATTATGGTTCATCTACTTCATTTCAACTATTTTTATCACAAGTGCTATATTGTTTTGGCCTTGCGCATATACCTTCTGTTCTTTGCCTCAGCATGGATTATGTTAGAATCAAAATGGTGTATGCATCTGTCTGCATATGTGGGTGCCATAATAATCTTGTTAAATAACATTTTAAATAAATGTTTTATTAGTCTTGTACTACATTATTCCTCTCCCCAAAATCTGTTTCTCCTGAGATCCTGGACCTGTGTTGAAGGATAATCAGACCAAAATTGGTGAAAATATGCCTATTTTTCATGATTTTTCTCATTTTCAAATGTGTGCAAATGAATTCTCAGGTGGGTGCTAGGCTAATATCAGAATCTCAGTTGGGTGCTGCACCCACTTGCCTTAATACTGGGGAGATCACTGCTTATTAATGAACTGAAAATAAAATACTCTAAACTGAATGGCTTAGACACACTTGGCATATTTGTATCTTTTTTTAGATAATATCAAGTAAGGAAATTATTTACCATTGACAGGTTCCTATATTTTCTTTTCATTGATAATCTATTATTTTATCCAAGACAGAACTGTGAATATTATATAGACATTTTATTTAACAATCAATACACCAGCATATTTGCTTTGAGTGCTTTATTGACTAGTTAATCAATATAAAGCTCTACAATAAAGCTTGTTCCAACTTATTGTTATACCTGTTAGGGTAAATATCAGATATCATTAGATAGACTTTAGATAAAGTGGGGTGTGTTAAGGGGTGTGTTGTAGGGTAATACTTTGGACCAGGAAGTTGTCTGAACTGGAACTGATTGGCTGAGTTGTTAAAGAAAATACAAGTGGTCCATATAATTACTGGTTAAAGTGCAAATCTAAAAAATACACTTTCTATCAAATATCAATAATTAACTCTGTGAGCTACCACATATCCCCATTATTTTAGTTATACACAGATTTTGTTCTTACTGTTTTGATATGATGTAGTAATGCTTTTGTTTATCGACATTGTAAAAATACAGTGTCCAGGCAGGATTTAATGGACAATTGATGAGATTCAAATATTCAAATTAATTTCTGAGTACATTCTTAAATACTGATGACTGCCTATATATTGAATTAACTCCATATGTTTTCACATTTTTACAATGTGTTCCTGTTATTTATAGGTTGCGCTTTTTGAGTAGGTTTTATAAAGTTCAAAGTCAAACAAAATCAATTATATGATCTGCTACTCATTTCTAATAGACTAAATGCGAGTAGAAATAATTTTGATTTATGTCATTAAGTATTCAAAATTCAGTCAAAGTGATGTCATATTTGAAATCTACATGTAAAAGTACATCTAGAAATATAGTTTTGAAAATCGTTTATCAACTTTGAAAATTTAATTTCTTTGAAAATGTGACTTTTAGTTTGGGTTGATTCCCCATAGACCCTATGTTACAAAATCTTAAAAAGTGAAATATCTTTTCTTGTATTGGACAGATAATATTTTATTTTACAGGACATATTTTAATTTGCACAACTATTAGATACATAAGGGTAATGTGAAAATTGAACCACTAAAACAATTGTAATTTAAGTTAAAGGGAACTTTCTACTATACCCGCCATGTTATCTGACCCAAATGAGCCACCTGGTGGTGAAACTTGTAACAACCTACTCGCATATGCGTTATATAAAAAGTATTATTACAATATTTGTTTTGCAGGAAAAGCTGCATTTGTATTTCACTTTGCTTAAAATAACTTTGTCTCCAGGCCAGTCATGGATTCATCACTCAGCACCCCTGGGCTAAATCTGTCCGTGCATTCTACAACCTCGAAGCAGCTGGGGCGGGAGGACGAGAACTAGTCTTTCAGACAGGTTTGTTAATATTTCATTGTATGAAAGAACAAGCTGGTTCATGATATGCAATATCTGCTTTTATATTTGAGTATTTAAGTAAAGTATATTCTGAAAAATTGTCTTAAGAATTTGAAATTTTTAGTATTTGAAAATTCCAACTTTACAACTTTTCCTGGGGGAGTTCCATGAGAAATATGTCAGAGTGTAAAACATCTCGAAACAAAGATAGCATGTATTTAAAACAATCATAACAAGAACATTTTCACATATTTAAAATAATCATAACAAGAACATTTTCACATATATAAAACAATCATAACAAGAACATTTTCACATATTTAAAACAATCATAACAAGAACATTTTCACATATTTAAAACAATCATAACAAGAACATTTTCACATATTTAAAGCTGGACTTCGCTCCGAAACGCAATCTTGGGTTGTTTCGGGGGTGAACTTTATCATTTTGAGCTTAATGAAAGATTATAGAATGATGAACAAATGGGGCAAATCTTGTGTAGAAATACTTACGATAAATGTGTCATTTCAAAGATTTTTCATTGAATTGATTCGATCGGAGCCGGCGATATGATTTTGGAAAGGTTTCTAAATGAAGAACGTGACGTCACTTCCGAATCATAGCATTCAAAATAAGTAGCGTTTAATTACTTCCACCATTCATAATAACACGGTGGTCTAGCGGTAGAATCCTTGCTTAGCACGCGGGAGGCCCGGGTTCGAATCCCGCATTCGCCTTTTTATTTTTTTAACTAAATGATTGTTCTTTGATATTACACAGAAAAAAACAATTTTTATTTACATAAACTTTGTATTAGAACTTGAAAATGTAAAAACAATATATGTCAACATATTGCGTTTTGGAGCGATGTGCAGGTTTAAAACAATCATAACAAGAACATTTTCACATATTTAAAACAATCATAACAAGAACATTTTCACATATTTAAAACAATCATAACAAGAACATTTTCACATATTTAAAACAATCATTCCATATTTTTATTAATCATTGTTAGTTGAATTATTTACTTTTTTATTGCTGTATATTCAGGTCCGGAACATCCTTGGTTGATTCAGACGTATGCACAGTCAGCAAAATATCCATTTGCTTCCATATTTGGTCAGGAAGTATTCGAGAGTGGACTTATTCCATCAGATACAGATTTTAGGATATACCGTGACTATGGAGGTGTTCCAGGTACTTTTTCATCTGAATGATTATTTTATTCCACAAAATAAATGGTATATCATGAAAAAAACTGCAAGTTATCTTCAAATTCAGTTTACCCAATCACATTGCTAACATAATATTTTGATTTCGTTAATTAGGTATTGATGTAGCCTATGTGTCCAATGGTTATGTCTACCACACCAAGTATGATGACCCAGATAGAATTCCACCAGGCTGCATGCAGAGAGGAGGTAACTAGAAATACTTAAACAACTGTATAAGTAGGAATACAATATTCCAATGTATAAGGAGGTTATTCCTAGGGAGAGGCTGTATATGGGTTTTATCATGAAGGATGATATCTGACTAAGGGAAAGATATCAAATCCTGAAGGATAAAACCAAATTAACATCTAGATGGGAGTATGAATTTTTGTCCCATTGAAAAAGCTCATGACAAAAAATGTTTAGAATGTACAGAAGGTGGGTGTGAGATGGGTTTGTAATTTCATCATGGTTTGACCCTCCCTATATCTAAAAAAAATTTTATTTGTCTTTCACTTAAAGGGTTCCGATTAGCATCCCGTATAAAAACAATATGGCGGCTCCAGGCGAATCAACTGGATCAGTCCATTTTTAAGAAATAAGGGGAGTTCTGTAAAATCCAGTTTATTGAAATTTTCTTTGAGATAAAGTAATCCGTTTATAATGATTTTGAAAACGTTATCCAAAGAGTGATTGCGTTCAAATAATACATGTACAACAGCCAATATAAATTCTTGTATTATAAACCGGTTTGTCTTGCTTTGTTTCATTTGTAGGATATTTCATATGCCAAGCTGTGTGCTATTACGTTATGGGGAAATTTAGATGCCAATTTTTCCTTATTATATAGCCTTGCCCAAGTCGGTATTTTTTACTTATCTGATCTTGAATTATTACCGCCTTGTACAATCCAATACATCTCCGCTGTTATTATGCTGAAATATTCAACGGTTTCGAGATTTCCATAATACCTACGCTATCAGGGGTATCGCGAAACCTTATTGATTGACAGATATCGCGTGGACACGACGTGTGACTTCAGGCTGAATGACCAATCAAAACGTTATTAGGTTGAGCTGCATAAACAAAACAAACTTCCCATCTACGACTTGAAATTCAATGATCTGATCGAGTGTTTCTTTAGAGTTACAATATATTATGTAATTAAATGTACATTGTAAGGTAAGAGTCATTAATATAAATTAAATCATGCGATTCAATGTTGATTTAAAACTGATTTCGCGATGAAAATGCACGAATGGCCTAGTTCAATGTAGCGGGTCATGTTGTCGTCGATCGGTGATTGAATCTCAGCCTACATGTTCAGCGATCGTTTCAACGTTTATTGTTGAAATCTTCTCACCTTTGGTTATCCGATCGATGCCCCGGCATCCACTAAACTCTCATTGATATTTATCTGATAAAATATTTGTATTTTCATGATGAATTCGTGCTCAGATTCGTGCAAGATTTGTTCGTGAAAAGTCCCGGTGAAAAGTGTACTTGTTTTTGACCGTGCATAACGATGAGCTAACGCTACAGGGCCGTCGTTGATTGGTCAAATTTTACCGACATCAACAAACTGTCGGTAAAGCACGTGGCTTTCTCTTTGGTACAAGGCGGTCATAATAGAAATCAAGATTAGTAAAAGAGACCGACTTGGGCAAGGCTACTTATTATACACAAATAGAAGATCCTGAAACTTCACCCATAAATGTGGAATTGATTTGTCAAAATAAAAATCACCCTTTTATAAATGTGTGACGATCTATAATATACTTATGCTATATAACAGTTAGAGGTGTTGACACAACGACCTCGAACCTGTGAACCCTTGAGTATTATTCCGGGATCGGGCCTTTTATACTAAACGGTGAGCAACACCAGAAACGAGCGTTCGATTTGCTAAACGATATGCGTCACCCTTTAAATATTTAAAAAATCAACATTTCGCTAACGACTGTCACATTATTTCAGGTGAAAATTTGCTGTCAAGTATCAAGGCTCTTGCCTCCTCTCCATATTTGGCAGAACCTGGTGAATATCGTCATGGAACAATGGTGTTCTTTGATTTCATTGGTTATTTCCTGGTGTTGTATCCTGAGAGAATGGGAATCATCCTCAACAGTATGACAGTCCTGGTTGTCTTCATAGGGATACTCAGGAAAGTAGTGGGAAGAGACAAGATGCAACAACAGGGTATGTAACATGTGCACGAGTTATTACATTGATATTTTAACATGCACATTGACATTTTAACATGCACATTGATATTTTAACATGCACATTGATAGTTTAGCATGTACATCAATATTATAACATGCAAAATCATATTTTAACCTTAGTAATACCCAGACTAAATAAAATGTATCATAAACTAATAACTGATAAATATAATTGGTTAAATATTATTTGGATCCAGAGAATATGAAAACATAAGGTTACACTTGTTTCAATTAAATTGCAATTCAATTAGTAATCATTAAAGTCATAAAAATTGCATGTACTTTCTATTTTCAGGATTCCAAGGATCACTTTATATTAAACATTTGATGATAGCTGCTGGATTCTTGCTGTTTAACTGGACCTTAGTGATCTTGACGTCTTTAGCTTTGGGCTTCTTCATGTATACAGTGGGTCGCCCCATGTGCTGGTTTTCCCACCATTTGTTCATGGTACCCATGTATGTAGTACCAGGAGTTCTGCTCTCCCTCACTCTACATAGCTTTATAAAGGAGAAGTTTTATAAGGTGCACTGGTTTGTCATATGTTTTTCATTTAACAAACTCTCAGTTGTTGTTTTTTTTATTAAGAATTGTAATTTATTTTGATTAATTTTCTCAAAGCTAAATCAAAACCACAATATTTTGTTTTACTCACATGTTCAAAATATTATGAAATGATAATTAGAAGTATCAATAAGTTCCATAAAGAACCATAAAGTTCCATATGGTATTTATAATGAAAAGGTAAATGTAACCATTCAAGTTCAATTTGCTTTTCAGAATGTATTCGATTTATACAATGTTGAGAGGGTTTACTTTGATGCACACATCTGCATGGTATCCCTCCTACTTGGCTTTATGACATACAAGGGAGTCTGTTCTGCTGTTATTGTGCTAGTCTGGGTCCTGTTCCCATTATGTATCAGGGACAGGGGGTGTCAGTTTCTCAATGTTAAATTATCAGGTCAGTACGTCTTATTTTTATGAATAATTTTACTCACTCTATGTTATTACATTTGTATATTGTTTAATATGAATGGATTTAGATTCAGTCATTTTTCTGTGTAATTAAATTTTGTCATCTTTTATTCTACATTGTATTCCTATGATACTGTTCTATTTTTGTCTTAGAAAACGATTGCAATTTAAATGGGTAATTCCAGGTAATCCAACAAAATTGCTCACAGTTCATCTAGTCTCATTGGCATTCCCTAGTCTGATAGGAATGTACCCTATATACGGGGTAACTGAAATGTTTGTGCCTGTCATGGGGAGGGTAGGCACTGAGGCCATCCCAGATGTCTTCATCGCAGGCCTTATGGCAGTATCAGTTGTATCACATATGGGATACCATGTAAGTGTATTAAAATTGTAGTCTCAGTAGTTTTTCTAGTCAACATGTTTTATTATCCCACCGAACGAAGTTCGAGGATATAGAAAAGGCGTCCATCCATTTGTCCATCCGTCTGTCCATCCGTTCGTCTGTCTGTCTGTCCGGGCGATAACTCAAATATCGGTTGACGAATTTAATTCAAATTTTATAGGCTTATGCCTTATGGGTATAGGACCTCTGCTCAAGAAGGAATTTTCAATATAGCCACTCAATTCAAAATGACCGCCAATCTTTGATAACTCAAACTCTCGTTGACGGATTTGGTTCAAATTTTATATGCTGATGCCTAGGGACAAAGGAGCTATGTTGTTCTAGAAAGATTTTTAAAATGGCGCCTGAATTTCAAAATGGCTGCCATTTTTCATAAAAAAAGAAATGCTAGTTAATGAAACTCAAATGCTTATTGAAGGTTTGGTTTACATTTTATATGTTGATGCCTAGGGACAAACAAGCTCTGCTCAAGAATTTTCAAGATAGCCACTAATAATCAAAATATGTTTCGTGGGATTTGCTACTCCTTGGAGTTGCTGTTTTTCTAGTTTTAGTTCTTTATCCTCATTTTATTTTACTTGTGGTCATACAAATGAAGCCTCAATTCATATAATATTTTCCTGTCTTCTTATCCTAAACTATTGCTGTTGCAATTTGAAAAGCTACTTTGTAATCTCAATGTTGGATATAGGAACATGTGGCCTTAAATGTATTCATATAAATCCTCTCATGTGAAATTTTTCTTTTGCAATAAAGCAATGTCAATATGAAAAGATAGAATAAACTTTCCATAGAGGTAGTGACATTTTTTCATGAAATCCCTTTCCTGAACTTACAGGTGTCCTTGACTTGGTGACCTTGACATGTGCCATTTATGTATTCCAAATTTTCTCTTTGAATAATGTTATGTTAATTCCTGGCGTGTTAACCAATATCATACCTTGTTATTTCACATCAAGATAAAGAAAGATGTAAGGAATATGCTTACATCGATTAAAACATCACAACGACGTGTTATATTCAAAAACTAACTAGAGAGAATTTGCGCAAACGAAGGTGGTACGGAAGAGACTTAATTCGTCTGTCATCGCTAAAGCTCTCGGGGTTTCCCTCCTCTTATGTAATCCCTTTCCTGAACTTATAGGTGACCTTGACCTGTTCTATTTATGTTTTGCAGATTGGGTTGATCTATATTACTGAGAATCTCTCTACTTTACGCAGAGGGCTGTTAGCAATTTTTCTATTTTTCCTTGCCCTGATGCTGTTTACACCATTAGGCTTTCCATATCGTGCCAATGAGCAATTTCCAACTAAACAACGATCCATTCTTCATGTGAGTAAACTCTTTATTATCTCTGTATAAAATCAAATATAATGTTAGATTAATTCATTTGATGTTAATTAAGTGTTGATTTCTATTTTCTATCACGTTTTATTATAATCCACAGTATGGATGAACCCAATTATTTGTCAGTCATTACTGAAGTACTAAAATAAATTATTGTTCATTTTTTCCCCATCAAACAATTACATTAATTTTGTTATGCAAATACAGTGTACATGGTCTTTCAAGAGAAAGCCTATTGTTAATTTTTCGCACCCTAGTGGTACAGTATCAAGTTCCATATTGTATTTTAATGTCATCATAAAATTTGTCTTATAGCATATAGATAGACGCATCCATAATTTAGAAGGCCAAATCACCAAAGAAGATTCAGGGATCTGGCTGATTCCATTTGACCAGTATTCTATAGAACCATTAAAGCAGGCTAATGTCTCTGCTTTACAAAATGTAACCCCCCTAGAATGCTCAGGTCCCTATTGTGGTGTACCATACTATTTCCCTATGTTAATGTTAATGAGGTAAGAAACAACATGAAAGTCATATGTATGCAATATGCCTATCCAGTAAATATATCTTCTTTTGCTGGTTGTATAAGGGGTATTGTATTTTGTACAAGGTCACCTCTAAGTAATGTATTCCCCAGGGAGGAGGGAGCTTGCCAGTATTATTGCCCATGTTGTTTTCAAAATATGGTATTAGGGCACTGTAGTACTGCTCTCTAACTGCAATCACAAAATAGATTACTCAGGTATATGTACTCGGAGACTTCCCCCTCACTAAAGGCACGAAACTCTCTAGAAATTCTTTTATCCCATATACTCTGTATATAATTCTTTATCCCATATACTTACATAGATACCCTCTAAATTCAAAATGAGTGACATATTTCCTGGATTGGCCTGTATATTGCATTATTACTTGTTTTGTCATGATATCCCTATCTGTACATGTACAGTATATATGGTACAATTATCTCCTCCCTCAGTTTATGATGCCATCCATAGTCCAAACCTACATCAGCGTCGATATTGTTAAATACAATGGCATGCATATTGAATGTTGTCAAAATGTATGGTTCCAGCATACTGATCGGAGATTCCATGATATACACGGCCGATTAAAGCATGTAGATTCTGGCCTCTGGTATATTCCATTTGACAATTATGGCATTTCACCAATGCGTTCTGAAGTCCCTGCATTCGAAAATATCCAACCCACAGAATGCACAAATAATGCATATTGTGGGTGGCCTTACATATTCCCAATTCACAGCATGTTTAGGTTGGTATGGTAACATCAGGTGGCTGAAAATCAACATGTCCTGTTAATAACACCGTCCTGTTGATAAATCCACTGAATTTTCGAAATCATTATCCCATCGAACGAAGTTCGGAGGGATATAGGGAACGCCTCCGTCCGTCCGTCCGTCCGTCCGTCCGTCCGTACGTACGTCCGTACGTACGTCCGTCCGTCCGTCCGTCTGTCCGTCCGTCCGTCCGTCCGTCCGGGCAATAACTCAAATACCGTTGGCCCGATTTTGTTCATATTTTGTACACATATACCCTATGGGGGTAGAAGTTCTGCTCGAAAGCCGATTTTCAAAATGGCCGCTCATTTCAAAATGGCGGCCATTTTAGTGTCGATTTTACAGTAATTTAGGTGCAATATGTAAAACTGTAATAGCAATATGTTTTAAATTTAAAAAAATTATAAAGGACATTAATAATGCTACAAATGTAGATATTAAAGAAGCACATGGCAGCCATCTTGAAAAATGGCGGCCTTTACTCGTCATTTTACGATTTTTACTATAACTCGAAAAGTAGTGGAGCGATTTTGTTCATATTTGGTATGTGAATACTATAAGCATGGCACACTGTCCTATGACACTTTTGGTAGAAGGCGGCCATTTTGAAAAAAATTTTGAAAAATGGCCGCCATTTTAACGTATTTTGCTATAACTCGAAAAGTAGTGGAGCGATTTTGTTCATATTTGGTATGTGAATACTATAAGCATGGCACACTGTCCTATGACACTTTTGGTAGAAGGCGGCCATTTTGAAAAATTTTTTGAAAAATGGCCGCCATTCTAACGTATTTTACTATAACTCAAAAAGTAGTTGAGCGATTTTGTTCATATTTGGTATGTGAATACAATAAGCATGTCACACTGTCTATTTCTAATGACACTTTTGGTAGAAGGTGGCCATTTTGAAAAATGGCCGCCATTTTAACGTATTTTACTATAACTCGAAAAGTAGTGGAGCGATTTTGTTCATATTTGATATGTGAATGCTTTAAGCATGGCACATTGTCTAATTAAACTTTGGGGAGTAGTCGGCCATTTCGAAAAATGGCCACCATTTTTATGTGTGTTATTTTACAAGTACGTGTATGATTTTCAAAAATTTTAGAGGTGGCTACTTAAAAGCATATTATTTCTTCTGATGACAACTTGGCTAGTGAGCAACCATTTTGAAAATGGTGGCCTTTCTGGTGTGTTGTTTTATGATATTTGCTATTCGTTTGTAAAAATGCCAGCCATTTCTGTTCGATGGGATTCGCTACGCTTTGGCGTTGCCGTTGTTCTGGTTTGAGTTGAAAAAAGTAAGACATTTCCTCTACTGAAATTTAAATCCATATATATGATATACAGTATATCATATACAACTATTTTAACCTAAGTTTCATCAGTTGCCTATACCCCTCTGAATTTTTTAAATCTGGTTCCCATGCAAAATAGAAGAATCTCTCAGAATTGATCAACAGTCGCAAAAATCTCAGAAATGTGGTGCCTTTTTGCTAAAAATTGTTATATACCAGTATATACATGTACTGTTAATTATTTAGAAGCAAATTAAATATAATTGCAGCATACTGTATAAGTGGTATTTCATCCGAGTGGTTAATTCGAATGGTCAAATTTCATCATTTTCCTAATTTTAATTTTCCTAATTACAAGAAACCTCCCATTTGATAACATTATAAAGACAATATTTCCGACATTTAATTTTCCGAACCTGGCAAAAATTAGGAAATAGGCTAATTAAATGATTAGGCCAAATTACCACTTATACAGTATTATTGAAAAGCTTTTGTCGCATCAAACATTTTAACTAATGGAGTCCATTTGTAACATTTAACGATATGTACCACAACATTAAAAATGTGTTTTAATGACATGTTGATTAACAGTGTAAAATGTTGTCAGTTCATTGTGCTTTATATTGTTTATAATGTCTAGTTGTTGTAAACGTTTGTGAGGACACCTATTACGGATATTCTGTTTGTTTTCAATAAGAAATTAAATGTTATGAAGTAATGTAGAATCCTTCTTAATGTATTTATCATTAAACACTTATTATCCCAACGAACGAAGTTCGGTAGGGATATAGTGAAGCCCTCCGTCCGTCCGTCAGTCCGTCAGTCAGTCAGTCCGTCCGTCCGTCCGTCCGGAAGATAACTCAAATATTAGTTGACGGATTTTCTTCATATTTGGTGGAAAGATGTATATTGATGAAACGTTTTACGCAAAAAAAAAAAATTTTCAAGATGGCCGCCGCTTTAAAAATGACGGGACTTTTTGCAAAAAATCATAAATTTTTCATTATAAACCAAAGTAATTAATTTTATTGTTTGAAATTTTGGTAGTATATTCGCAACATCCATCTATTTCACATATATTCCGTGTTTTTCATCCTGACCCCCAGGGGCCGTGTATGGGGGGTCAGGAAAACAGAAATTTTCACTAATTTTTAGTTCTTTCTGAAGTATAGCTTTATTATACTCAAATGAAAGGCAATTAAGAGTAGATTGCAAATATTGTATCTTTTTTCTGATTCGAGCCTCGTAAAATTCAAAATGGCCGTCTAATGTACGATTTCGCAATAATTTTTCGATCCCTTCAAAGTATGGCTATATAATACTCAAATTGAATGAATTTTGACAATTATGGTATTATTTTTCAGATTTGTACGTCAGAAAATTCAAAATGGATTTTTTCAAGATGGCCACCGCTTAAAAAAATGACGGGGCTTTTTTGCAAAAATCATAAATTTTTCATTCTAAACCAAAGTAATTAATATTATTGTTTGAAATTTTGGTAGTATATTCGCAACATCTATCTATTTCACATATATTCTGTGTTTTCCATCCTGACCCCCAGGGGCCGTATATGGGGGGTCAGGAAAACAGAAATTTTGGCTAATTTTTAGATCTTTCTGAAGTATAGCTTTTTTATACTCAAATGAAAGGCAATTAAGAGTAGATTGCAAATATTGTATCTTTTTTCTGATTCATGCCTCGTAAAAGTCAAAATGGCCGTCTAATGTACAATTTCGATCCCTTCAACGTATGGCTATATAATACTCAAATTGAAGGAATTTTGGAGTAGATCATAATTATGGTATTATTTTTCAGATTTGTACCTCAGAAAATTCAAAATGGCTGCTTTGCATGAATTAGCAATTCTAAAATCTAAATTTTTCAATTTTAACCAAAGTAATGAGTATAATTGATTGGAATTCGGTAATTGATATTTTGTTCGTTGGGATTTTCTACTCCGCGGAGTTGCCATTATTATTTAATTGCTTTGTTTTCGTACTATTGCTTCATCAAAGAAACTGTATTTTTCTGATGGCATCTTGATCTATGTTTCTATGGCTTTTAATGTTGTGTATTAGTATGCTAGAAGAGTCCCTTCTGTTTCATATAAATTCATGTTACAAATTCAGAAGATCAATTTCCTTGCACTAACATTTCATTTTTGATCATTCAGTTGTGTTTCCTGATCTACCATAGTTTTCATATTATCAAAACAACCTGGTTCTAGTATACTAGTATATTAGACATCTTCTAATATAATATGACTCTTGAAATGAAGTCTCCATTTCTACAAAGGGAAGTTAATGGGTAGGGAGAGGGTATTTAAGACCTATTTAAAGAAAAGCCTGTATAATCTGAGTGCCACTGGGGCCTGACAAGTGTTCTATATTTCAACTGGTTACATAATACATCAGTCAGTGGGAGATACTGGGGACTGAGAAGATGTGTTCACATCGAAAGCTGTTCAAACTAGAGAGGTGTTTCGAATACAGATTTTACTTAAATACCTTTAATACATGTATCTAAGTTTTACATTTGGGCTATGGAAAGCATCGTTCATTTGACCTCAAATTCTAAACATATATGATATACATATTTATTGTAAACAATTGCACCTACATTGAGCTTCCCTACACACATAAAATTTGTTATATATTCTGTTACACCATTATGTACATGCACAAATAGTTATATCCAATGCATTCTAATATTGAGATTTTACTTACTTGTACAAATCATGGGCTTTCAACTAGAATAAATTAACTTACAATTATTCTTCATATTTAAACAATTCTAGCTAAGATGATTTCAAATATAAAACCTTATTTATACATTCTACATTGATAAAATCTTATTTTATTTAAACCTTCTTAAAATCAGATCACAATGTTTTTGTATGCATTTCATTCCATAATGCATATAGTCAGCAAAAGAAGGATACTTTGAATAAATCCTACACATACTTTCAGAACTACCTATTACCTGCCTGCTCCCAAACTAAATGCAGAACCTAGAGTGGCTATGACTTGGAACAGGGAGATTAATGGAAACAGGCAGAGGCTCACTTTTGAAGCTACAGGTAATTTGAAACTCTCTCACATTGTGAAACCTAGAGTAGGACGGTTCCATCAATTTATTTTCAAAAGTCATGATTTAGTCCACCCCTGATGGAACTGAAGCCATGGCCTTTCAATATTGAATGCTTAACCACCGACCTGTGAAACAGACTGCCTTTTCATTGTCAACATTGAATTTTTTTCGTTTTCTTCATTTCTTGCCACCCCGATTCCCAGAAAACCCCTCATCTTACAGATGTTAAATGATGTAAGTTCTAGAGCGCTGGAATTAACTTCTGACTGTAGGTCATTTTAAATGTCTCTTGTCATTGCATTTTATTCTAAATCACACTTTGCATCAAAATATTGAAGCTAGGAAACTGCTTATTGGATGTACTTTAAAAGGTTAGTTCCTGGATATAGCAAATGAATCAAGAAAAATCCAGTCCACACTTACTCCTCTCATCATATGTAAAATGTTATATGTGACATATCGCAATGTACATTTATAATTAATTATTTCCAGGGCCCAATCACATCAATGTGTTCATCCAACTTCGAGATGGTGTTTCTATTGTTGAGTGGTCTATAGGATCAGGTCACCCCTCCCCCACATTGACACCAGATGGTATCAAAGAACAAACCTATTTCATCTATTATTCATATGGCAGTAAACCCCAGGGACCCTGGAAGTTCTGGATAGATGTTCAAGTGAGTGCTACTGCAGGTTAATGAACACATTCAGAAGAGGAATAGATTTATTATGTCAGATATCAAACAGTTTAACAGTAGAGTAAATGATAGGAATTATATTTCCATGATTTCCCATACCTGTGAATTTCATTCTTAAAAGTCTGCAAGAACCATGTAGACCAACTTTTTTCCCCTCATTATAGATGTAGTATGCCCATCTTTGTCACCGCCACAATTGGTGACATATTGTTATGATCTCCAACTTTTCAGAGTTCGGAGTTCAGCGTCTGTAACAAGTGGGATGTATCAAATGGCAGATGGTGTAATTTTGCACACTAATGCCTTGTCTAAAGATATTAAGAGTGTTGTAAACTTTCATACATTTACTTATTGGAAAGACTAATATGCATGATGTTATTTTTCAAGGTTTCTCCTGATGTGGACACATCTAACGGTATTCTTGAGCTGGCCTTAGCAGGTCACTACGCCTATGGACCGTACAAGATGACAGCACCAATGCAAGAGTTCATAGACACTCTACCTGACTGGAGCTACCCTGTAGGCTGGTCAGCCACATATGACTCTTGGGTGTTTTAGACATGACAACATAGAAGCAAATCTTATGATGTTTTAGTATGCTGAATGTATGTAACAAGCTGAAGAGGGGGGAATTTTAGTACATTCAGGGCTCTAAATTGTAAAGAAGTTGTCACAATAGAACTTCATTCAGAGAATTAATTAAGCTCTTATTGACATGGATATTGTCAGATAAATAACACTTAGATGATAGTACAAATTAAAGAAATATTTTACTTAAACAGTTTAGAAATTGACTGTGATGTAGCAATTCATTCATTCATTTCTTAGAGTTTTTGACATATCAGAATACAGTTTAACTTGACTACCCTTTGCAACTGTGATCACTGATCAACCTCTATATCACTATCACTCTAAATTTCTGATAAACTTCTGAAATCTCTGAGCCAATAGGAACCTGCCATTGCTCATTGACACCAATTTTCAAACAATGTTCAGTATATTTGAATATAATAGTGGTTCCGTGGTGATCTCTGATTGGTTGAACTGCAAAATGTTAAACTATTGTTCCCAATCAGAGGAAAGTACTAGCCAATGACCTCAGGGTAAAACTTGACAAGAGCTCTCCTATAAATTATTTAGGTCAGACCCTGAGTGTTCCTATTAAAGTTTTACAATTATATTCCAATAGCTTTTGTTATGACAGCATTACGCTCAGTATATGTAATACTGTATACATCTGAGTGAAATTAAAAAGTGATTTCCATTATAAGTAATCTATATTTATGTCTCCAGACAATAGTTGTGAACAGAATACTATACATGTGTAAACATTTTATGCATTATTAATTTATTATTATTTATTTACGATTAGTTGATAAATGGATGAATGGATGTCATAAATTGTATTTTAATTATTTATTCCTTATTTATGTTCAATAAACAATATTCAGGATCTATGATTTGCTGTCAGTGAAAAAGAATTTCATTCCAAAAAATATAAAAACAGTGGATTGTACAATTACTCTAAGAGCGAGGAGGAAAATTCTTAATAAATGGAGTATAGTTGGTTTGGCAGCATTTTCAGTTAGAGGGAAGTCTTGGATGAAAATTCTACCTAGGTGATAGCTTCACAGAGTGGTACATAATTCTTTTTTTCAGGGATTAGCCCCCCACCCCCCAAAAACACCCCACCCCCGGAAAATATTTTTTTCATTCTCAATAACTTTAAATATCTTGATGTTTGTAAGTTACATACATGTACATTATATATTTGAATCATTTGCAAAATAAATAATGCCAATCACTCCTACAGAATTTGAAAAATAGTACAAAGTATGTACCCCAGGGGGCAAATTCGTGACCCATTTTCTTACTTTTTAGAGCCTCACTTTTCAACCAGATACTGGAAGAGATTGGAAAATTTCATGTGAAGTGCCCAGTAGCAGGACTATAAGCCCTGAAAGAGTCAAACTAATTGAATCAGTAGGAGCTGAGAAAAAAATTGTTGATTTTTTGAAAAATTTGACATTTTTGAGAGGGGTGATTTTGTATATGACTATAGCTGATGCCTATGGTTTCCAGATCTATCCCTCTTTGATGATAAATATGGTTTTGAAGTATGGAACTAAGATGTAAAAACTAATTAAAATGGGTTTTAAGGAAGTTTAATGTTTTAAACAAGTTCAAAATTCGAAGAATTGTTCAATATCAGGTCTGAATTTACGAATTTTAGGTAAGACCTTGGATGAGCCTTAGATTTTTTACATCTGTCCCCCTTTGATGATATTTATGGGTATGCAGTGTGGAACTAAGATGTACAAAGCAATTTAGATGGTTTTTAAGAAGGTTTAAGGATTTTAACAAGTTTAAAGTTTGAAGAATTGTACAATATCAGGTGTGAATTTACGAATTTCAAGTAAGACCTTGGATGGCTCTTATGTTTTTACATCTGTCACTCTTTGATGATATGTATTGTTTTGTAGTGTGGATCTAAGATGTAAAAAATGGTTTAGATGGTTTTGAAGAGTATTTAGGGATTTTAATGAGTCCAAAATTTGAGGAATTGTACAATATCAGGTCTGGATTCTTGAATTTCAGGTATGACCTTGGACGACCCTTTTGTTTTTTATGTTTGTTCCTCTTTGACGATATTTATGGTTTTATAGCGTTTAACTAATATGTAAAATATAATTTAGATGAATTTAAGAAGGTTTAAGGATTTTAACAAGCTCGAAATTTGAAAAATTGTTCAATATCAGGTCTGAATTTACGAATTTCAGGTAAGACTTTGGATGGCTCTTATGTTTTTAGATCTGTCACTCTTTGATGATATGTATTGTTTTGTAGTGTGGAACTAAGATGTTAAAAATGATTTAGATGGTTTTGAAGAGTGTTTAGGGATTTTAATGAGTCCAAAATTTAAAGAATTGTACAATAGCAGGTCTGAATTTTCGAATTATAGGTATTACCTTGGACGACTCTTTTGTTTTTTACATCTGTCCCTCTTTAATGACAGTTATAGTTTTATAGTGTGGAACTAAGATGTAAAATATAGTTTAGATGAATTTTAAGAAGGTTCAGAGATTCTAACAAGTTCAAAATTTGAAGAATTTTACAATATCAGGTCTGAATTTACAAATTTTAGGTTAGACCTTGGATGTGCCTTATATTTTTTTTACACCTGTCCCTCTTTGATGATATGTATGGTTTTGTAGTGTGGAACTAAGATGTAAAAAATAATTTAGATGCATTTTAAGAAGGTTTGAGGATTTTAATTTGAAGAATTGTATAATATCAGGTCTGCAATGAATGAATTTCAAGTATAACCTTTGTTAGCTCATATGATTTTAATACTATCCCTTTTTCATGATATATTTGGTTTAGTTGTGAGGAAATATGTATAACATAATTTACATCGGTTATAAAGAAGCTTAAAGTCCCCGTCTAAAGTTTGAAAATATTTTTTTATCATTCATTTACTATTTGTCAGGACTTAAAAAGTGATTTTAGAGATTTTTGAACAAAAAAACATTTTTGAAAAAAGTTGTGAGCATTTCATTTTTTCAAATATTCAAATTTCCCGCCATTTTTCAAAAAAAGTTGAAATTTCTTAATCATCAAATATTTCTTAATGCATTTCAAAAAAGATTATCTTTTTAACAACAATGCAAAGATTGAACAAAGGACACACTATTTCAATAATAAAATGCCATATTTAATGGGCCACTTCAATGTTTTAGCATATCAAAAATATTTTGAAACATTAGTGATGTCACTAAGGTACCAAAAACTTTTTGAAAAAAATTGAAATTTTTTTTTCGATGTCAAACTTTCCTAAATATGCTAGACTTTCATAAAAAACCAATGTTGATTGTCTAACCAGGTTAAAAGGAAGAATAAATTATGTTTTAGATATCATTGTACCATTGGTTTCTATGAGAACTAATATTTTGAAATGCATTTTTCTCAGAACCATTTTCATGCACTGATAAGTTCATTTCTCGCTTATTTATGAACCGATTTTCTTAATTTTTTCGGTAAAAAACATGGGAGGATGAATGCTATGCAAAAACCACTTTTTCAAATTTAAAAAAAAAGTTTCACATATCACACTTTGATAACATTGGGTAAGACTACAATATAAGCCAAAGTGGTTTAAACTTTATATGGGGCCTTTAATGTTTTAAACAAGTTCAAAATCTTAGCGTATTGTACAGTATCAGATCTGAAATTAATGAATTTAAAGTATAACCTTGCTTGGCCCTTTTATTTTTAACATCTCTCCTTTTTTGATGATATATATGGTTTAGTAGTATGGAGCTCAAATTAAGATGGGTTTTAAAGAAGTTTAAGGTTTTAAATAAGTTCAAATTTTGATGAATTGTACAATATCAGAGCTGATATTAATGAATTTTAGGTATTATGTTTTTTACATCTATCCCTTTTTGATGACATATATGCTTTAGTAATGTTGAACTAAGATGTTAAACAAAGTTTAGACAGGTTTGAAAGAAGTTTAAGGTTTAAACAAGTTAAAAAAATTGAAGAATTGTACAATAACAGGTCTGGAATTTATTAATTTTTGGTATAACTCTGGATGGCCCCTATTCGTTTTTTACATATATCTCTCTATGATAACATATATGGTTTTGAAGTATGGAGCTAATATGTAAAACATAATTAAGATGGGTTTTAAGGAGGTTTAAGGTTTTAAAACCTGTTCAAAACTTGACAAATTGTACAATATCATATCTTCTGACATTAACAAATTCCAGGTATGTATCTCTCTATGATGATATATATGGTTTTGTAGTATGGAGCTAATATGTAAAACATAATTATGATGGGTTTTAAAGAAGTTTAAGGTTTTAAACAAGTTCAAATTTTGACAAATTGTACAATATCAGAGCTGATATTAATGAATTCTAGGTATTAAGGTGAGCCTTGTGTTCTTTACATCTATCCCTTTTTGATGACATATATGCTTTAGTAGTGTTGAACTAAGATGTTAAACATAATTTAAGGTTTTAAAGAAGCAAAACAAGTTAAAAAATTCAAGAATTGTACAATAACAGGTCTGGAATTTATTAATTTTAGGTATAACTGTGGATGGCCCTTATTCGTTTTTTACATATATCTCTCTATGATAACATAATATTATATGGTTTTGTAATATGGAGCTAATATGTAAAACATAATTAAGATGGATTTTAAGGAGGTTAAAGGTTTTAAAACCTGTTCAAAACTTGACAAATTGTACAATATCATATCTTCTGACATTAACGAATTTCAGGTATGTATAATGTTAAAATTCTCTCAAAATAATAAGAACGGTAACCATTCTTATGGAAATAATACATTATTGTAGAAATCTTTAGTTTTCCTGAAATAAAGTGCGCACTTTGGGGATTATTAGCAAATAGACATGAAAAGGAATGACAGAAATATTCAAAAAGGTCCATGTGCATTATGGCAAGTGATTTAAGACGGTCATATATTTCACCATGAGTACTTTCTGGGCATAAATACAGTGGTTTTTATTAAAACAATATGTTTTCTTTCAAGTGAAGTCCCCATGATAATAAAAATATCAATCGAACAATTCGAAAAATGATAAAAAGGGACCCCATGTCAACATTTTTTTTCTAAATGTTTAGAGCCAACCAAGGTTATACTTGAAATGTAGTGTTAATTGCAGACCTAATATTGTACAATGCGCCAAGATTTTGGACATGTGAAAATCCTTAAACCATCTTAAAATCCATCTTAATTGTTTATTTTACATCTTAGTTCCACACTACAAAACCATATAGTACATATCATCAAAGAGGGACAGATGTAAACAATATATGGCTCACCAAAGGTCTTACCTGAAATTCGTAAATTCAGACCTGATATTATACAATTTTTCAAATTTTGAACTTGTTTAAGTCCTTAAACCTTCTTAAAAGTCATCTAAATTATATTTTACATCTTAGTTTGTTACTATAAAACCATAAATATCATCAGAGAATGACAGATATAAAAACATAAGGGTCAACCAAGGTCATACCTTAAAAAAGTAAATTCAGACCTGATATTGTACAATTCTTCAAATTTTGGACTCATTAAAATCCTTAAACCTTCTTCAAATCCATCTAAGTTATTTTTTACATATTAGTTTCTCACTACAAAACCATAAATATCATCAAAGGAGGACAGATATAAAAACATAAGGGTCATCCAAAGTCATACCTTAAATTTGTAAATTCAGACCTGATATTGTACAATTCTTCAAATTTTGGACTCATTAAAATCCTTAAACCTTCTTCAACTCCATCTAAGTTATTTCTTACATATTAGTTTCACACTACAAAACCATACATATCATCAAAGAGGGACAGATGTGAAAAATATACGGCTCACCAAAGGTCTTACCTGAAATTTGTAAATTCACACCTGATATTGTACAATTCTTCAAATTTTAAACTTGTTAAAATCCTAAACCTTCTTAAAAACCATCTAAATTATTTTGTACATCTTAGTTCCACACTACAAACCCATAAATATCATCAAAGGGGGACAGATGTAAAAAATCTAAGGCTCATCCAAGGTCTTACCTAAAATTCATAAATTCAGACCTGATATTGTACAATTCTTCGAATTTTGAACTTGTTTAAAACATTAAACTTCCTTAAAACCCATTTTAATTAGTTTTTACATCTTAGTTCTATACTTCAAAACCTTATTTATCATCAAAGAGGGATAGATCTGGAAACCATAGGCATCAGCTATAGTCATACACAAAATCACCCCTCTCAAAAATGTCAAACTTCTCAAAAAATTTTCCAATGTCTTCCAGTGACTGGTTGAAAAGTTAGGCTCTAAAAAGTAAGAAAATGGATCACAAATTTGCCCCCTGGGGTACATACTTTGTACTATTTTTCAAATTCTGGAGGAGTGATTGGCATTATTTATTTTGCAAATGATTCATATATATAATGTACATGTATGTAACTTACAAACATCAAGATATCTAAAGTTATTGAGAATGAAAAAAAAATTTTCCGGGGTGGGGTGTTTTTGGGGGGTGGGGGGCTAACCCCTGAAAAAAAAGAATTATGCACCACTCTGTGAAGCTATCACCTAGGTAGAATTTTCATCCAAGACTTCCCTCTAACTGAAAATGCTGCCAAACCAACTATACTCCATTTATTAAGAATTTTCCTCCTCGCTCTTAGAGTAAATGGCTTTTGAATGTGCAGAAACAATTTACTCTTGTGATGTAAACACTGCAAATATGCTGTATATGTAGAGTAACTGTTGAGAAAATATAACGACAATCAGTAATCATTTCAATCATTTTAGATTGTTTCTCACATCATTGATTGCACGTTTATTTTCAGTCCACATTTTAGTTTTGAATGAGTTATTTTGAAGTTGACCATAAGCCTTAACAGGGACCTGTTAATAAGCCCTATGGTCAAACGCTGTTAAGGCCTATGGTCTTTATTTATGTCACCATCAAAAGTGGTGACATATTGTTATGATCTCCATTTTTTGTGATGGGTGGTGGTGGTTAGCATCCAGCGTCTGTAATAAATTCTTACAACTTCCAATAACTTACAATAAATGCTGTTTAGACTGACTTCAAAATTTTTCAAAATCGAAGGGTATTTTTTCAACTTGCTTCAAATTAACCAATTTTTTCAAAATCATCTACAGGTTCTCAGAAGTTCAAATCTGACTTAAGATTTGAGATTTGACCTTTAATGACCTTCTCAAGGTCAAGAAAGGTCCTTTGCAATTTGCTTCAAATTGACCAATTTTTTCAGAATCATCTAAAAGTTCTCAGAAGTCCAAATCTGACTTTAGATTTGAGATTTGACCTTCAATGACCTTCCTCAAGGCCAAAATTGGTCTTTTTTCAACTTGCTTCAAATTGAAAAAAAAAATTTTCAAAGTTTTCTACAAGTTCTCAGAAGTCCAAATCTGACTTTAGATTTAAGATTTGACCTTCTCAAGGTAGAAAAGGTCAAAAGGGTATTTTTTCAGCTTGCTTCAAATTGACCTATTTATTTTTTCAAAATCATCTACAAGTTCTCAAGAAGAGTTCACATCTGACTTAAGATTGAACTCATAAAATTGTGAGCAACTAGGTGGTGACATTTTGTCTTGTAAATGCCTTGTTCCATGTATATTGTGGCCCTAAAGCCATATTATATATATATACTTATAATGTATGTTTCCAACTGTTTCTGTTTCTTGTATTTCAAATCACTGTTTGTTGTAAAAGTGGGGTTTGATAAAAGAGAAACAAAGTAATTGGGTCAAGGTATCTCAGGAAGAATTACTATTAAGGGCACAAAGGTTAGACCCTCCCTAAGATCTCTTGTCTACCCCTGCTTGTGAGTGAGCTCAATTATTTTGTATTTTAGTTCTATGAATACACATGGTTGAGATATCATGTAGCTTTAAACTAGTTTTTTATACATAGTTATGGTTGATATAGTGATGATAAAGTGACAAATTATAATAATGTTATATCCATTTAAGAGTGTTGTGAGGATTTTTTATTTGTGTTATTCTTGTGCAGTCAGGCAGTGTTAATATTTTTCACTTACTCTTAATAATTATTTGTAAGTGTAGATCAGAATGAAAATAATTGTTTCATTCTCGCTATAGAACAATGTTGTGATTTAATTTTGTAAAATATACTGTTGTACTTCAACATTATTCAACATTCTGATTTTCTTCATTGATGTATAAACCAAGAAATCAAATTGTGATATAAAGAAATTTCTTGGAGCGTTCACAATGTATAATATGCAATATATGTTTGTTCAATATCTGCATGTACTGTATGTTAATTGTATGCAAGTAATCAAACAAATAAACATGTTGATTGTGATAAAAAAAAATGTTGACGTACTGTGGATAAATTATCATTTGAGAACTTAAAAATGTACAATTAAGATGAGATCATTATTTTGACTTTCAAATTGATTGAAACAACAGAAGAAAAAAGTAATATTGTAGTTCAGATATATCTAGATTAGATAAGTTTTTTTTCATTTTTATGTCACCACCAAAAAGTGGTGACATATTGTTATGTTCTCCATTTTTGTGACAGGGATCGGTGGGTGGTGGTCGGCGGGTGGCGGTTGGCGTCTGTAACAAATTCTTACAACTTCCAATAACTTAACAAATGTTTAGACTGACATCAATTTTTTTCAAAATCATCTACAAGTTTTCAGAAGTTCAAATCTGACTTTATATTCAAAATTTGACCTTCAATGATCTTTTCAAGGTAAAAAAAGGTATTTTTCAACTTGTTCTCTAGTATCATCTACAAGTTATCAGAAGTTCAAATCTGAGATTTGACCTTCGATGACTTTCTCAAGGTCAAAAAAGGTTGAAAGGGTCTTTTTTTCAACTTGCTTCAAATTGACCAATTCTTTTTCAAAATCATCTACAAGTTCTCAAAAGTTCTATTCTGACTATAGATTTGACCTTCAGTTGATATTCTCAAGGTCAAAAAAGATTTGACCTTCAATGAAAAGGTCAAAAAGGTCTTTTTTCAACTTTCTTCAAATTAACCAATTTTTTCAAAACCATCTACAAGTTCTCAGAAGTTAAATCTGACTTAAGATTTGAGATTTGGCCTTTAATGACCTTCTCAAGGTCAAAAAGGTCCTTTTGCAATTTGCAACAAATTGACCAATTTTTTCAGAATCATCTAAAAGTTCTCATAAGTCCAAATCTGACTTTAGATTGAACTAATAATATTGTGAGCAACTAGGTGGTGACATTTTGTCATATTAATGTCTTGTTTGTTATACCTGGAATGGCATCCATTGTTATTCTGACAGTCTGAGGGCTGATGGAAAATTATATAGTTATATAGATTGAAAGGAAGATGCCAGTGAAAATCAGTGATTTGTGTGTTTGAAAGTCTCATTTAATGTTTGTAGCGATCTGCTTGTACATTTGGCAAATGGTGTAATGTGCTGGCACATCCAGTCATTTGATGAAGTGTTCTAATTCATGAATTCATTATTCATGAACATAATTTCTATCTATTACCACTATCTAGGTAAAAAATATATGGGGGTAGAGATATTTAATCAAGCCTCAACTCAACCAGTTGACACATATCTTCAATTATTATTGAATTCTGTCTCTGACAACTTGGAATTATGATATTTAAATAATCAACATCACTGATTCAAAAAATAATATTCAACTGTTGTGTAATAAAGAATGCGTCGTATTTAATACAACGCCCTGATTTACTGGAATGTGAGATATTAATCAAGGACACATTTATGGTTTCATGACCATCACATGTACCAAATTATTGAGCAGCAGCAAATCTTCTGCAGCAATAGGATAACATTAATAAATCACTATAAACAAGAAAGACATCGCACTAAAATGAATTGCTCATCAAAAATACAGAGATACGTTTCAGCATTTGTAGGAATTATTGGAATGTTAGGCTGTGGAGTTGTATATGGTTGGAACATATTTGCAGTTGCTCTAAAGAAGAAATTCAACTGTTCACAGTCGGATATTGAGAACATCGCAACAAGTGGTGCACTGGGAATGTCCATTGGGGGCCTTCCAGCAGGAATGGTGTTCGATAGATTTGGACCAAGAGTGACATCTCTATCAGCTCTTGTACTAACTGGGTCTGGATATACTCTGATGTGGATGACAACACAACTCATATATTTCTTTGGCTCAAATATTTGGCTGGTGTGCATTATATACTTTGTCACAATGCTCGGAAACAGTTTTACTTTTATTGCTAGCCTTGGAACCAACTCTTTAAATTTTAGAGGAAAGCATCATGGTAAAATTATTGGTCTCTTAAGCGCAATGTTTGGCTTTAGCCCTGCAATTTTTAGCCTAATCTATGACAGATATTTTGAGCAAGGACATATTATGGATGAAGAAAATCAAAACTTTCCAGGGTTTATGGCTTTCCTTGCTGTGTGCTCCATTTTTGTAAATCTATTAGGAACATTAGGTTTAAAAATAGCGTCTAAAGAACCAATTCATGAAGAAATGTTATTGAGGGAAACGGAAGTTTCAAATGTGAATGCCAAAGATGATATTGTTACTACTGATATCTTAAAGAACAAGAAAACGGAGAAAAAGAAAGATCCAAGTGATAAGACTCCACTGATCTTAGATGATACTTCCGACAAATCAGAATTCAACTGCTATCAAGTTATTAAGACATTAAGATTTCATCTCTTGTTTTGGATAGTGGTTATTTTAGGCGGTATTGGTGGATCGTTCGTAAATAATATCACAGCTATCGTGAAGTCTGCACACCTTGAGCAAAATACCTCATTATTTACCGCCATCATCCCAATTTGCAGCTCAATTGCCCGATTTCTCAGTGGAATATTACCTGATTATATCACAGAAAACTGTAAGCGATTGCCAGTCTCTTCAATTCTACTCGTCTCATCGTTTTTTACATGTATTTGCCAGACCATCTTTGCATTTTTCAATCAAAACTTTTTAGGTTTGCTTTGTAATTCTATGCTTATGGGTGCCGTATATGGACCATTGTTTGTGTTAGTTCCAATAGTTCTCATTGAGCTATTTGGTGGCAAATATTTTGGACAAAACTACGGTTTAACTATTATTGCAAATGGTATTGGGACAGTAGCTTTTCAAAAATTGTTTGGTGTAATTTATGAATCAAACAGTCCGCCGGGATCCACAGGATGTTATGGTCAGCTTTGTACAAGATGGTCATTTGCTATATCTGCCATCATGGCACTGTTTGCTACTTGTCTCAATGTGCTACTAATGTATGCTGAGATACAGCAGCAGAAGAAGCTAACCGTATAATGAGGCCTGGTTAGTGATGTAATATGTCATATATCCAAAAATTGTCGCTCTTTTTAATGAGTTAAGAAATATAAAATTTGAAAATTAAAAATATTGTCATTTTTTGTTTTTGCTGAAGAGTGAAGAAAAACGAATATTTTATATTCAAAATATATTATACAAAACACTATTTGAATTTGAAATGTTTTGAAAATGTAGCGTAAAATGATCGATACAAATCCAAGTGTAAATAAAATGCAGCGTTGTAGTAATTATTTTAAATGATAACATATCAGCAATGCCCCTATGTGTATAGGTAATGTTCGGATGAATATACACTAACCCTCGTGATATCGTGTGGATTTTTAATATAAACTCCCTTATATGTCATGTGTATGTATGGCTAGCGAATCAACTCCATTTTGATACTCATAGCATCTCTCTCTCTCTCTGTTGCATCGCAGAAGGATACAGATGGAGAGGGCGTGGCTTACAACGATGAACCAACCCGATGAATACTCACGTTTGTTTATGCGTGTGTAGTTGTTAATTACGCGTATCAAACGTAAATAACGTTTCAATCACAATCACATAATAGAGAGGTTAAGCTAACGATGTTTTTCACAACGTAACCGTGAACGCAAAGTACAAAAATTAACAAAGGAATGTATCGAGCGCTCATAGTTTTATGCGCGCTTAGTCTACTTCAGATACTCTTTCAGCTTCAGAGTTTCGGGTTTAGAACGGGAGATTTGAAATTTGACGTTGGGTCAACGGGAACCATTTTACTCGTGTCTATTGAACACTATGGTGTCAATTTTGATTTCGATGCACAGTTGAATTCTTGCTGAACACGATGATGTATGTCATGCATGATTTAGCGCCAAAAATCTTACGAAACGAGCTCGTTTAAAATATGTATTAGAAAACCAGCTATAAAACCGCATCAATGACATACTATAGAATCATTACACGCTATGGTGTAGTCTAAACAAACACTGGATTTGAACGGCTATTTATATGAGAAGGCTACATGAATTTGTATATGGTCGAGTGATACGTACAGGTTCAGTTTCGATTATATATGCCAAGCTTAACCTCTCCAATATTGAATTTCAACGCCGCTAATTTAATTTATCTTATACAGGGTATCCAAAAAACAGGGCCGTAAAAAGAATTATTTAGTTCATTCAATGTGAATTTTGTTGTGAAAGTTTGATAATAATCTGCCAGTTGATACTCCAGTAAAAACATCAAAAATAAATGAAAAAATTGCAATACTTATTAAACCTAGTGCAACAAATGCATATTGGTGAGTTTAAAGACATATCAAAAATCTAGAAAAATCTAAGTAGTGGAAAACATGTAAAATTCACTATTTGTACCCCCTGGTCTTTTATGAGGGGTACTATGATAAGCATTTATATTTTCTGTTGGGTGCCCCTAATCACAATTCAAATTTTCAGGGATTATGCATCCATATATAGTTAGTTCTCATGCAAAGTTTGATCTTGATTGGTCAATTGGTTACCATGACAATACAATTTAATTGCAAAATATTGTAAATATTAAGGATAAATCTACTGTTCCCCTACAAACAGATGATAGGTTGTCATTCTTAATTTTACAAAATGGACACAAAGTTGAGCTTGGTACATATTGAAGGAGTTTACAACAACATGATAAATTGATAAATAGGATGACATATTTGGCGCATGTTTGATAACTACTGCTCAATTTACCACAAAGTGGGCGTGGCACTTTTTGTTCCAAATAATTTCATGTTGACAGAATCATATTAACAAGGGTAATTAATACAAAAGTTATTTTCTGGTATGATGAGTCTAATCATCTTTTGTCAATTGGTTGCCATAGTAACAAAACATAATATATGTAAATCGTTGGTAGAGGTCATTTCAGGTATTCCTTGTTCCTTAACAAATTGTTTATTTATAAATATAACTTTGACTGATTTTGTAAAAATAACCGTTTTAGCAAATTATCACTGAAAAGTGCCACGCCCACATTTGAGTAGATAGAGAGGTAGTCACATAATAGAATAGAGTCCAGAGTCAAAGATATAATACTATTAAACACTCCCCAAATATGTTTTTAGGGTACATTAATGTTCATTTTCAAATGATTTGAAGAGAAATGGGAACATCTGTTATATAAGAAGCTTCAGATTTACCTGAAATATTAAAGATTTTGAGCAATTAAATGGTGTTGCTATGGTAACCAATTGACCAATTAATGTCAAAATTCTTGTGAAAAATCACTATACATAGATGCATGATCCCTGAACATTTTATAGTGATTGGAGTTATAAAACAGAAATTATTAATGATTATAATAGTACCCCCTCATAAAATTACCCCAAGGGGTATAAATGGTGATTTTAAGGTTGTCCACCACTTAGATTTTTTTTTAGATTTTTGATATGTTGTTTAACATACCAATGGCTATTGATTACACTAGGTTTACTCTGTATTGCAATTTTTTCATTTATTCTGAATATTTACAACGGTTTTACTGGAGTATGAGTCAAAATCTACAGTTCCTTACAAAACGTGCCCCAAATGTGCACTTCTCTCTGTGCACAATTCAATCCGGTGAACAAAGTTGTTGATGATCTTCCTCCACACATATATTTATTCCAAGAACTAGACTGAACTGTTCACGCTCGCAAGTGGCATCTCCAACTCCATATATGGGCAAAAAGGTGGAGTTAACAATAAGCAATGCAGGGATTGACACGATTGACACGAAGAAGTCTCGATGAATCTCGCTTAAACTCCGCCCCTTCTTCGTGAAAAATCACGTGAATTCCGGCTTTTGCTGGGACATATCCGGGCATCTCGGCTTCGAACCCAATCAGAAGTTTCAATTTTGACTGGCGCCGCATACATTATCTCAAGTCTCACCCAATATTTTTATGTATACGTTAACAATTGAAACTGGGACTAACATCAGGCCCGTAAGACACTTTTCTCCAAGGGGGGTGCGGTTTTCAGCTTACTAAAGAGAATATAAAATTGTCATTTTTTTGCCGCGTAAATCAAATCGCGTAAGACAGAGGGGGGGGGGGGGGTCAGTTACTCCCTATATTTGTTTGGAATTAACAAATGCATGCAACTTCCTAACGTTCCAGATGTTTTGTGGGGGTGTGAGGAGTGGTCCACTCCCCCTAGAAAATTTTACAGTTTTGAGATGCTATTTGGTGCTTTCTGGGCACTTTCAAAGTGTAAGTTTCTAAGTAGTACGCCACCACCACGGGAATAAGAGTTGAGTGAATAAAAAAACGAGCATTCAGGGGGGTCGGGGGGTTCTCCCCCAGGAAAATTTTGAAATTTGGTTGTATTTGGAGCGAATTTGCAACCATCTGGTACGCCTGTGCGTTATGAGTCAATAAGAAAAATGTGATTTTTTTCAAATTCTTGGGGGTGTCAAAGAGGATGAGAGGGTGAAGTGGGGTGTGGTGCCAGTAGGGGAGCAAGGGGTTGTCCCCCAGAAAGATTGACCATATCAAGGTGCTATTTGATGATGTCTGGGCACTTAAAAAATGTCTGAGACAATACATGAAATTCAGAATATTTTCTTTTGTTTTGTGGGGGATGTGAGGGGTGGCTAACTCTCCTAGAAAAATTTACAATTTAAAGATGATATTTGGTGCTTCTGGGCACTTTCAAAGTGTATTAGTCAATAAAAACATTGAAAAACAATCACAATTTTTTTCAAATTTTGGGGGTGTCAAAAGGGGGGAGGGGTGCCAGAGGGGAAGGTTGGGCTGGGGTGCCAGAGGGGGAGCAAGTGTTTGTCCCCCATGTCAAAATTTACAATATCAAGGTGCTATTCGATGAAGTTTGGGCACTTTAAAAGTGTCTGTGTCTAAAAGTGCCTATTTCCCAAGAAAATTTTACAATTTTAAGATGCTATTTGTTGCTTTCTGGGCACTTTCAAAGGGTATGAGTCAATAAAAAAAAAAAAAATCTCAATTTTTTTTTGGGGGGGGGGGGTGTTAAGGGAAGGTGGAGGTGGAGTGCCAAAAGGGGAGGTGGAGTGAGGATGCCAGAGGGCGAGTAGGTGTTCGTCTTCCAGAATCATAACTTTATCAAGGAGCTATTTGATGATGTCTGGGCAATTTAAAAGTGTCTGAGACAATACATAAAACAAATTCAGAACTTTTCCATTGATTTGTTTGGGGTGTGAAGGGTGGCCCACTCCTCCTAGAAAATTTTACAATTTTACGACGCTATTTGGTGCTTTCTGGGCACTTCCAAAGTGTATGAGTCGATTAAAGAATTTGAGAAAATCACCTTTTTTTTGGGGGGGGGGTCAAGGGGGGGGGGCGTCAGAGGGGGGGGGGGGGGGGGGTATGCAAGTGCAAGATGTGGAGTAAGTCCTCCAGAAACACTAACTATATCAAGGAGCTATTTGATGATATCTGGGCATTTTAAAAGTGTCTGGGACAAAACTCTAAAATAAATTAAGAACTTTTCCATTGTTTTGTGGTGGATGTGAGGGGTGGCCAATACCCCTAGAAAATTTTAAGATGCTATTTGGTGCTTTCTGGGTACTTTTAAAGTGTATGAATCAATGAAAAAAAATTACAAAAAAAATATTTTTCAAAAAAAAAAATTTTTTTCAAATTTTTTTTTCAAATCTATTTTGGGGGGTGACAAAGGGGGGTGCGGTCGCACCCATCGCACCCCCCCATCTGACGGCCCTGAACATCCTTCTGATGAAATGTTACCGGCGCACTCATTGCATTCTGAACAATGCATTGCCTGGGTGGCAATGAGGAAACATGGAATCATCAGTCCTTTCTGGCTCGAAGGTGACTGGGGACGTGCTTTCACCATGAACAATGACCAGTAAGTTCTCGCTAAGCTTTGGAGGTCACTAAGCACCAGAAGGGACATCTAAGGAGATAAGCAATGGTTTCATCAAGCCAATACCACCCTAACACTGCAAATGATATGCTGAAATTGGAATGCTTTGGTGGTCAGCTCATCAGTCGCAAAACGCAAACCATATGGGCAGCTCGTTCGCCAGATCTAAATCCCCCAGATTTTTATCTTTGGGGATTTCTCAAAGCGAAGGGGAACACTGACAGGCCCCTGACAATCTCATAAGAGAGCAATAGCTACCCCAATATATACCATCCACATTGATGTGTATAGGTTAGGGTCACTAACGACTTATTTCACAGTATTCGTTTGTGTATAGAGAGGAGCAATGCCCACTTTGAGCTTGTTTTGTAAAGTATTGTAGTTTTTGACACAATTAACAGATTATCATCAAACTTCCAGAACAAAATTCACATTGAATGAACTAAATAATTCTAAAATTTCAAGGCAAAATATGCAAAATTTACCGAATTATTCGACTTTCTTATGGTCCTGTTTTTTGGACACCCTGTATCAGAGATATCGCTCATTTCTTGGACTTAGGTGTTAAAAGCTGCATATCATGTATACGCTTAAAGGCAGAATCAGATCTATAGGGGTGACAAAATTACAAGCAACTTTTATAATTGACTTACCAATCTATTCCTTACAATATCAAATACAATATCTCCCAAAAGATTCACAATGAATTGGTGAAGTTATTAATGATTCAAAGTGCAAAAATAGAAAATAGACAGGACAAGGAATGACATGAGCCAAAAATGTTCTAAAATTGAGACAATTTTTTGTTTAGCCTGCTTGCTATATCTGATTCTCTCTTAACTATCATTTGGACTTTGTATAAAAACCTCCTACCTCATACCCACCTACCCACGTACGTGGGACATGATGCAGTCTTTGAAGGGTTCAACTTTTTAAAGATCTTAGTTTATTAATTTATAAATCTTAGTTTATGATGAATTATAGATGCATTTGTAACGACCCTTTATACATGTTTATAGCAAGTTGCTACTACATCCCAGCTGGATTCGATTCCCACTCGGGGCATGGAATTTAGCACACTTTCTTTCATTTCTTTATCTGGCTTGTTGGACCTATGTTCGCGGTCGTTAGTTATTTATTCCCCCGGGGCGCCCTCGGGTCATTACATTCTAAAATGCATCCATATGCCTTTATTTATGGATCTGTCATCTGTCTAGTCATAAAATAAATAATAAATAATTTGAGCTATTTTGAGATTTAATAATCTTTAATATTGAACCCTTCAATGACTGTATCATGTTCCACGTAGGTGGGTAGGCGGGTATGAGATATGAGATTTTTATACAAAGCCAATACAAATTCCTCATTAGAGTCATCAGAGTATCAGAATGATTAATGATTAAATGATTAAGCATATATAATATATCATTTGTGTTCTGGCCGGGAGACCCCTTTATGATATTGATATACATATGATATATTCAATGAATATTATTTAAATTAGAACAAGAAAGGGGATGGGGCTTCATTTACCAGTCAAAACGGACTGCCCTGGGTCTCTTTCTTGAGAATATTCAATCAGTAATACACCCAACAATAGCTATCAAAATATGCTTGAAACTCAACAATTTAAGTGAAAAAAGGTTGAATATGTTACTACTTAGGTGGGTCAAAAAGTTTTGCAGTTGATGCCATAACTTCAAGGAAAATAGGACTTTTACAATGAAACTGGCTATTTTTCTTCAAATTCTTCAATTTTTCTAATTGTGTCTATGACATCACAATAGACAAGTGACACGATAATTTCTTTTGTGATGTATACTGTCCAAAACCCAGTTGAAAAATTGAGATGGAAAAGTGAGGAAATTTTGAATTTTTTTTCCAAAATTTTCAAAATGGCAGATGTTTCCACACCAACCAAATTGATGAAATGGAAGCATAGAAATCTGATACAGTGCATGGTTCAAAATGGCAAGACTTTGCAAGAGACTTATGAACTGGTTCAGGGAGGATTTGGAAATGATGCCAAAACGTATCCAGAAATTGCCTAGATGCTGCAAGACACGCTTCCCTTTGCTCCACTGTGAGGAACTTTGGAACCCACTTTGCTGCAACATACCGCTTTTTCAAGATTTTTGTGACAATTGTATGGCAGGACCCCTTAGATATATCCAGTAAATCACTTATTTCCTCTAATGAAATATGTCTGTCCTTTGAATTTGAAGAAAAATAGCCACCCAAAGACACTTACACCTGCTAATTGCCACTTTAAAAAGAGTTTATTCAAGCAAGAAAACTATTTGGAAAACGTAATTTCGGGTTGAACATGGTACCCACCACTCTGTTTACCATAGCAACCATATCTCAAGAACCAATCGAAATTGAGGTCCCAAATTTTAACATATAATGTATAAATGTATAACACATATGTGTACCAAGTTTCATTGTAAAAGTCTATTTTCCTTGAAGTTATGGCATCAACTGCAAAACTTTTTGACCCACCTAAGTAGATTTGATCTTCCAAGGCAAACATACAAGATTAAGTTTGGTCAAGCTGAATTTTTCAATTAAGATTGCTTGGACAAAAAACAAACAAACAAACGAACAAACAAACAAACAAACAAACAGCAAACTGAATGAACAATTCAAAACTGAGTCCCAGGCTTGAACTTGTAATTCAAGAGAAGAGGGGTAATATCAAACATTGTCTAGTTTAATGCATTGACTTTGTTGTTTGCACCTATGAACCTCACATCAGATATATAAGTGACTGAACAATATTCAGTAAAATGTTCGTGCATTTTAGAGGAAGAATAGCGATTTTCAAATGTTCCAATTTTTGGACCACCCTGTAATATACGCTCTATTTTCAAGAATATCAAACTTTAGTGGATCGTGTTAATGTCATTAATTATATATGTTAAGGAAATAAATGGATAAAGGGAGGCATTTAGGTGAGAATGTCTCTGGTAGATACAAGTGTAAGCTAAAAAGGTACACACATTACGTGCAGTGGAGAGTTCTGTCCAATAAAAAAGCCAGATGCAGTCATCTTTTGCTGAGGAAAGCAAAGGCATAAGGAGGATTACTTATATCAAATAAGTATAGATTTATAATTTCGAATGAGTATTTAAAAGTGTGTCAGAATTTGACATATCTTTGAATGAACTCTAAAGATTGAATTGAATGATGAATTTTCAATGATAGCTCGTTAAAAATATGTTCCTTAGAGATAATGTTATAATTTGCCCTTAACAAAAGTTGGCTCAATGTATGCTAACCCTTGATTTGTATTTCATTGAACAATTAAACAAGTGTTATATTAAAATGTATGATTTTGCTTCCAGATTTCAATATCTTTTCAGTAAAAGATTCACCAAAAACTATTTCAATATAGAAAATCAAATTGTTGCCAAACTTTTCGAGGGGTGTAAATTGTATGTATGACAAATACAAAAAATGCTTTTATGTGAGGTACACCGATGAAGGGGGAGATTTGTGGATACATAAAAATCGAACCCCTGGTCACCAATTGCTGGCTACGCCCCCGGGGCTACGCCACTGCATTGACAGGTTATGAACTGGGATCAACTCGGGGATCAACTGATGAATTGATAAATTTCATATAAGCATTCAAAGATGTCGCCTCTATCTATAGAGGCCGAAGGAGATTGCATGTCGTTTCTGAGAATGCATGCAACTGCTATAACTTTACTTTTGTTTTATCTAGACTAAGGATTGTTTAAAAAATAAATCTACAAACATCATTTTTGCTGTAGTCCTTCACCTGTAGTCTTAATCTAAAACCAACGAGAGCATTTGAGTTAAGATTTCACTTCTACAGAAGTTTGCCATTTATTGATTTATAAAAATGGGCTCGGCTCAAATACTCATTTTGATTGGTCAATAGTTTTCCCACGTGACAATGTATTGTATCTTCATCAGCTGTGTACTTCAGGGGCATTTGTACTGTGGAGCCAGAGCCAGCAAGTTGTTCTTACAGTTTACCTCACTAAAATGACTCTAGAGATCGTATAAATCATACGAGTCTGTGTAATAAGTGCGTGGTCATCAAATAATAGCAAAAGAAAAACAGAAAAATGCTACGAATTGCAGAAAAAATTCGAGTTCTTCCTTGGAAAAACATTTCAGGAGAATTCTGCAAAAATCAAAATTTTGGATCGCAAATCAAAATAAACAGATATTTATCCTCATCAGCTTTCGATAGACTATATCCAAGACATAATGATTTCTCAGAGAGACACATTGGACCAAGTGAAGACGAAAAACTGCTCATGCTACAAGCTCTTGGATTAAGGGTAAGTTTGCTTAGAAGCACTTTCATTTTGGTGCTCTCAAGGGCTCACCATAAATAATTTGACAATTTTGAATTACCATTTCCAGACCATGGTGATTTGAGACTTCATACTTTCCAATAATATCTAGATACACATTCCTTAGTTTTGTATATTTTACATTTTGTATACTCTTATCCACATGGCCTCTTGAAAATATTTTCTTCTTTTTAACATGGGAAATCCTCACTTCAGCAAATCCAGTTGGTACGCCTTACTCACTTCGAGAGCCATGTTAGATTTTGAAACTTATGGCTCTCAAACGGAGAAGTGAACAGCTGATCAATAGTGACCTTTGAAATTGAATTAAGTCGATCCGCGGCTTACTTTAGGTCTCTAACTGTGTCTTACATCAGTATCATCAATCCGTGTAAGTATTGGAGCGCTGGAGTACTTCTTTTTCGATCAAGACTTGTAAATTATTCATCGAGTTAAAGTTTTACAGACCTATTTCCAATATGGCGGTTTGCTAGGTGCGAGATACGCAACAAACGAAATGAATTTTGAGAATTAGTTAGGTTCGGACAACCTCCGGAGATTTACGAAAATGTCCGAGCAGAAACAGCCATATTGGAATTTGGCAGTAAAACGATTCACTCGACTAACAATTACAAGTCTTGATCGAAAAAGAAGTACTCCAGCGCTCCAATACTTACACGGATTGATGATACTGATGTAAGACACAGTTAGAGACCAAAAGTAAGCCGCGGATCGACTTAATTCGATTTCAAAGGTCACGATCATTGAGCTGTCCAAATGCTCCGTGGGAAAGCTATTATATCAAAATCCAAATAGCTTTCGCAGGAAGTAAGGTACGCCCACTTGTCTGATTGCATGGCCGAAGGACGCACATTCTGGGAGGTTCGGAGGTATGCTCTCCTGGGAAGGCGTTATTTGATGCAATCTGAGCGTTTTTATCAACTTAAATAGTTCTATTCTGATGAAACTAATCGGGTTAAATATTCAAATACAGAATTATCAATAAACATGCAAACAAATTTATGCATTTTAACACATTTTTAATTTTGTTCAAATTCATTTGGTACGTAAGGGCGTACTGTGTGTAACAGGCGCTACACGCGTGTAATATGTACTGGTATCATATATCTTAAATCATGTTCAATTGTTGCTGTACACCAAATACATCTCAGATACAAGGTTTTCCATTTTCCAAGTTTTGAGTGACTTAGCCTAGTTTAGCTGGAGTTTTTGTTATGAAGTGCTCTCCCAACTATACTGTATGTGAACTTATAAAAGTTACACAATAAATGGATAAGGATAATACTTCTTAACTTTATGTAGTATTATGATTTGCATGCAGTAATATAGGAGTAAAACAGTAATCATATCATACAGTAACCTAATTGATTTTGAATTACTTTTTAAGAGTTGTACTTCTTTTTAAAGGCCTTGTTGTTGTTGTGTAGGTGTTTACATATGCTTTTAGATTGTTTGATTTTGCCTTTTAAAAAGCATCATATACACTCTGAGGAACAGATAAGTCTTTGATCTAGCCTTAACCAAAGGTGATTGTACTGCATTATCAAATTCATCGCTATTAGTGATAAAATCAATGTCATCTGCTAATGATAATTATTAGGAGGCCCCATCGGGGGGCCTCCTATCAATTTTGTAGATATTATTATTATTCTTTATTATTAGACTCCAGATTGAAAATCTGGAGTCTATTACTTTTGTCAGTATTATTCTTCTTCTTCTTTATTAGGAGGCCCCAACGGGGGGCCTCCTATTAATTTTATAGATATTATTATTATTATTAGGAGGCCCTCCTGAAAGGGCCTCCTATAGCTTTTGTAGCTTTTTCTTTATTAGGAGGCCCTCCTGAAAGGGCCTCCTATAGCTTTTGTAGCTTTTCTTTATTAGGAGGCCCTCCTGAAAGGGCCTCCTATAGCTTTTGTAGCTTTTCTTTATTCTTCTTCTTATTCTATCAAAGCATTTTTCTCCTACTTCCAACTAGCTTTCAACTACCTACTATATGATCCTACAAGGTACCTTGGCTGAAATTGGGGGGAAAATATTTTTTATCTAGGTCAAGGTCAAAGGTCAAAATCTAGGTCAAATCTAAGCTTTTTTTCAAGTTTCTCAAGTTTGTCATTATACTTCATTATTTCTTGCGATGAATTAAACTGAAACTACATTTAAGTATTCTCTACAAATTGTTCACTATATGTCAGCATTAAATTTTTACCGTTTTTGAGATATTTGACGTCAAAAAACGGTCAAAAGAGGTCATTTTTCAACTTGCTTCAATCTGACCAATTTTTTTTTTAAAAATCATCTTCAAGTTCCCAGGAGTCCAAATCTGACTTCAGATTTGACATTAGATCTTTAGTTGACCTTCAGTGACCTCCGAAAGGTCAGAAAAGTTGATTTTTCAAATTGAGTCTTTGGATTCAAATTTAGGTCAGTCTAATTAGAAAAAGCCTACTGAGGTCTAAAAACGTAAAAATTTCAAGGTCAAAGGTCAAGGTCATCAAATGAGGTCACAAGCTGTGCTATCTAAGTTTCTCATAGTTCAAGACTACAAATCAATATTTTTAATTGAAAGTCAAGATGTACATTCCTCTGAGGGTTCTACACATATTAGTCATTGACTATTTATTAAAATTTTGTCCCAGTTTTGAGATATAAGAGCTCAAAAACTGAAAAAGGTCAATTTTTTAAAGTTTATAAGGTCAAATTTTAACTTGCTTCAAATTCACACAACTTTTTTTTAAAAATTATCTACAATATCTCAGGAGTTCATATTTAACCTCAGATTTGACATTTGACCTTTAGTTGACCTTCAGTGACCTTCAAGATGTCAGAAAAGTTGATTTTTCAAATTGAGTTTTTGGATTCAAATTTAGGGTAAGCCTAATCATAAAAGACCCACTGAGCTCTAAAACAGAAAAATTTTCAAGGTCAAGGGTCACGGTTATCAAATTAGGTCAAAATCTAGGTCAAATCTAAATTTTTTTCAAGTTTCTCAACTTTGTCCTTATACTTCATTATTTCTTGCGATGAATTAAACTGAAACTACATTTTAGTATTTTCTACAAATTGTTCACTATATGTCAGCATTGAATTTTTACCGTTTTTGAGATATTTGACGTCGAAAAACGGTCAAAAAAGGTCATTTTTCAACTTGCTTCAATCTGACCAAATTTTTTTTTAAAAATCATCTACAAATTCCCAGGAGTCCGAATCTGACCTCATATTTGACCTTTGACCTTTAGTTGACCTTAAATGACCTTCGAAAGGTAAGAAAAGTTGATTTGTCAAATTGAGTCTTTGGATTCAAATTTAGGTCAGCCTAATTAAAAAAGACCTACTGTGGTCTAAAAAGGTGAAACTTTTCAAGGTCAAAGGTCAAGATCATGAAATTAGATCACAAACTGTGCTATCTAAGTTTCGCAAAGTTCAAGACTACAAACCAATATTTTTAACCCGAAGTCAAAATATACACATTCCTCTAAGGGTTCTACACATATAAGCAATTGACTATCTAATAGAATTTTGTCCCAGTTTGTGATATAAGAGTTCAAAAGTTGAAAAAAGGTCAATTTCGAAATTTTTCAAGGTCAAATTTAAACGCGCTTCAAATTGACAAAATCTTTTTTTGAAAATCATCTACAAGTTCTCAAGAGTTCACATCTGACCTCAGATTTGATATTTGTCCTTTAGTTGACCTTCAAATTGTCAAAAATGCCTAAGAGGGCCTCCGTGAGATTGCTTGCAATCTTCAAAAGTCTAGTTCTTCTTATTCTTCTTATTAGACTCCAGATTGAAAATCTGGAGTCTATTGTTCTCGTCAGTTTTCTTATTCTTCTTCTTCTTCTTATTATTATTATTCTAAACCAGTTTTCTCAATAACCATAAAATTTTCAGTAAAGTCAGTCATTTGGTCAATTTAGGTCCAGAATCTAGTTCCTCGGAAATTGGGTCAAATTTTTATCTAGGTCAAGGGTCAAGAACTAGGTCAAATCCAGTACTTTGTCACTTTTTTCGATTTTCTCGGTCGTCCTTCAATATTTTCGATCCGGGTTTTTTTCATTGTGCTCCTTATAAAAAAGTAGAAAACCTAGGGTCGATTTAGTTTTTTGATATCTCAAACCGATTTCGAGATATCAGTGTCCGAAAACGAGGTCCAAAAAAAAGTTCTCCGAATCAAATGTCCAGGATATTAGTCTTATAGGAAATTTTCTCAGGATTCCGAATCTGAAAACGAAATTTGGATCTGACTTCCGGTTCGGAAGTTATGGCGTTTTGCAAACTCAAAAATCGCTAAATTTGGTGCCCATGTTAAGTCAATGGGAAAAAAGATTTTTTTGAAGTAAAAAATATGAAATATAGACTGAGTTTAGCTTAAAGGGAATGCGAAGTTTCATGTTCTAATTTACACGCTGGCTACTTATAACCATCATCTATCACTTCAGCTCACTCATGGGACATATCGTGTTTGAACTAACATATAATTTAAGTTCAAAGTACCCATATCTGGATCGCTACGGATGCCGCCATTGTTATGTATCAATGACGTCATTGATGCCTTAAAATTGATGCCTGGGAAATGTCGCGTCATACTCGGATCGCAGAAATAGAACACATTTCACTGATATTTTATAACTATTTCTGTCCGCTTAACATTGTTGCCGCATGTTCATGTCAATGTTCATATATTTGGAAAGGTTGTTTCAATATATTCTTCATAGAAATTGAATTGTTGCAATGTATTTTTTCAAATGTTTGTATTTATTTTCTCCAATCAATGTGATATAGTAAAGGCTAGGTAGAAAAATCACTAAACTTATGAGATATCGGCTGCGCGATTCGGAAGTCATCGCATTATATTCCACTTGAAAAATATCCACTAGAATTATTTTATATAATGATAACACTGGGTCAAAAAGGATAAATCTGTTCAAATCCTGTAAATGTTTTCTTGTATATTTAACCAATGAATGAGGTAAATGCATTAAAATATACAAAATGGCATTTATACATAAATGCATTACTGTGCATCAATGGGGATTTATTTAACTAAGATTAATGTGGCTAATGTGTTGGCGTATTTATGGTGAAAATAAGTAAGTTATATCATCGGCCGAACGCATCCAACAAATAGTTGCATTTACCATATTTATGTTAATACGAATACACGACATACCATTTAAAATATCGAAATCTATGCTAATGTTCATTAATGCGCTGATGAGCATTTACGGCACATCATTATTAACCTAAGGTATACGTCGGCAAATAGGCATACTGCCGCAATTGCTTTCTTACCTAATCATAAATGGTAGATTACTTCAATCTGTAGTATTCTATTCAAATATGTATAGGTGCATGAATAGGTGCATATTGGAGAATGAAAGAAATAAAACAAAAAGTAGTAATCCAATGAAACAGTAACTCCCTAAAGTGTTTAGCCATTTAAATTCTGATGAAAAACGCAAACAAAAAAACGAAAACTCGATGTCGTCTAAATGATACGTATGTAAATGTCAATCTCCTAAATATTAAGATTGGCATGCGCAATAGCTTTACAAGGACATGCCACTGTCATATTTTCAAAAAATAATACGTAATGTTTAATTTTTCTCAGTTGTTAAACGACCAATTTCAATCATCATATCACCGTAGCGACATTCGATATGACAAAAAAAGCTTTTCAAAATTCAATGGTATTTCACCTTGGATCATGACAAGAGAAGGCTCATAACATTCAGTGATGCGGGGAGACGATGGGGTCGATTGTAGTATGATATTTCATTTCAACGACGATAAGGCAATTGCCGTATTGATAGTACGCCAATAGTTTAATATTTATTTTATTATATATTTATTTTTTGTTAAAAACAATTCCTGATTTCGAGCTCGAATTTAATTATATAACATCCGTGGTAAGTACAGTTCTACAGTGTTTTCGAAATAATGATTTTCAATTTAATGGCATACAACCTTTTGTTTTTCTATATCGGAAAATAAGTGGAACTTTAAAAGCTTCAGTCACATTTGTTCAATGCGACCACACGTCGATCGTATTTCCCTGAAATCAGTAAATTACTGCGGGGTCACCTTGCTGTCTACGTACACGACATATCCAGTTTTTACAAGGCGTAGAGTCGGAATTAAAACTTTTTCTTTCCTGTGGTCACCATAGGTATCAACAAGCAGCAGCCAAACCGTAGGTCTCACGACGGCCCTACGTCGGGTTCACGGTCGACTTGCGGCTGCGCTTGGAGGTTACAATTGACCTTTCCGAACCATAGAGACCCTTGTGGATGCCTTCAAGAAAAACTACGCACGTCGTAGGGCCGCCCTACGCTGATCGTGCGTCATCATTTATCAGCCGTACGGGAATCGTAGTTTTTCCTCATAATCAAGATACGCCGTACGGCTATCTTAGCAAATGTGACTGCTAAATTATCTGACTGCAGAAATACTTAGGCAACCGTAGAAATCCTACTTACCACAGAAATGATAGACCGTACGGTCCCCGTAAAAATGTGACGTGAGGCTAATACGAATCCATGATAGTAATTGAATACGGTTTTAAAATTTAATTTTAAAATTTTAATTTCTTTGAATACCTGTGTTAAAGATAAACATAAATGCAATGAATATTAAAGTACGAACACGTATTTTTGTAATGAGACTAGCAAATTAAACCATTGCATTCTTGGATTCAAGATGGGTTGGTTGAATTAATTTTATTGTTTTATTCAAATAGTTTGCATTCGCCCGATAGAATTAGCATTCTCTGTTCGCATTTAGCGCTAGACCTAAGAAAAGTTAAAAAGTCACGAATTCCAGATTGTTTCAAGTGTAAATAAAGAATAAATCTAACCTCAGTGCATTCCAGACATTCCATGTCTAGATAGGTAAAAAGCAATTCCGAAAATGCCGGCGTTAATATTCTATTGAAATCGTTCTTTATTATGGGTGGTATATACGTATTCTTTTAGTTCCTTTGGAATGATTTCTTTGGTTTTGGAATGGCAATAACTCGGCATTCATTTTTTGATTCAAATATGGCGCCACAAAACTTTTGAAATGCCAAGGCATCAATATGGCATCAATGACGTCATAACAATGTCGTAAAGAACCACTTTACGGTTGAAATGGCAGCTCCGTGGTCCAGTTCATATGCAAAACCCGGGGCTCAATAACAATTTAAAGGATAATGATAGAACAATAAAACTAAGTTAGATTGAAAGATATATCTTTATTCTAACTTATTATCAAGTTTAAGGGACAAAACTTCGCATTCCCTTTAATATAATGAAAGCTTTTAAAAGAATGGGACCTCAAAAGCCATCTAGCTTCAAAATTTGGACACCAAAATGCCTAGGTCAAAATCTAGGTCAAATTCAAAGTTTTTCCTTATTTTTGCGATTCTGACACTACAGATTAATTATATTCTTCGAAATTTTGTATACATGTAGCCAAGAGTACGCTAATAGTGTTAGCCTTTTGCCGTCAGAAAGTATTTTGACCCACTTTTGAGATATGGTGTCCGAAAAGTAGGTCAAAATAAAAAGTTCTCCAAATTTAACGTTTGAGTTATGAATTAAGAATAGAATCTTCTCAGAAATCCGAATCTGCAAACCAAATTTCAATTCGACTGCCGGTTCCGAAGTTATAACGTGTCCGAAAAGTAGGTCAAAATAAAAATTCGCCAAATTTAACGTATGAGTTATGAATTAGGGGTAGAATTTTGTCAGGGATCCGAATCTGTAAATCAAATTTCGATCCGACTTCCGGTTCGGAAGTTATGACGTTTTGAAATTTCAAGAAAAATCGATCTGATGGTATCCTGATAGAAAGTCAAGAGTAGAGAAGAAAATATTAAAAAATGCATCCATCCTTCCTTTCTGATCCTATCCTCTCCTTCCTATCTACCCTTGCTTCGTATTCTCTCCTTCCTATCCTTCCTATTCTATCCCTTCTTCCTATTCTATTATATCATTCTTTCCTATTCTATCCTATAGTTCCTTCCTATTCTATCCTATCCTTCCTTCCTTTTTCATCCATCCATCCATCCATCTTTTTCTGGATGACTTAGCTTATTTTGGATGACTTGGCTTATTCTGGATGACTCGGCTAAAAAAAGTCTAGATCTGGAGTCTGAAATTGAACTCGTTCAATTTCCAAAATCTAGTTATTCTTATTATTCTAAACCAGTTTTCTCAATAACCATAAGGTTTTCAGTAAAGTCAGTCATTTGGTCAATTTAGGTCCAGAATCTAGTTCCTCGGAAATTGGGTCAAATTTTTATCTAGGTCAAAGGTCAAGAACTAGGTCAAATCCAGTACTTTGTCACTTTTTTCGATTTTCTCGGTCATCCTTCAATATTTTCGATCCGTTTTTTTTTCATTGTGTTCCTTATAAAAAAGTAGAAAACCTAGGGTGATTTAGTTTTTTGATATCTCAAACAGATTTCGAGATATCAGTGTCCGAAAACGAGGTCCAAAAAAAAGTTCTTCGAATCAAATGTCCAGGATATTGGTCTTATAGGAAATTTTATCAGGATTCCGAATCTGAAAACCAAATTCGAATCAGACTTCCGGTTCGGAAGTTATGGCGTTTTGAAAGCTCAAAAATCGCTAAATTTGGTGCCCATGTTAAGTCAATGGGGAAAAAGATTTTTTTGAAGTGAAAAATACGAAATATAGATTCAGCTAAGTATAATGAAAGCCTATGAAAGAAGGGAACCTCGAAGGCTACCTAACTTCAAAATTTGGACACAAATATCCCTAGGTCAAAATCTAGGTCAAATTCATAGTTTATCCTTATTTTTGCGATTCTGACACTACACTTTAATTATATTCCTCGAAATTTTGTATGCATGTAGCCAAGAGTGTGCTTATAGTGTTAGCCTTTTGCCGTCAGAAAGTTTTTTGCCCCACTTTTGAGATATGGTGTCCGAAAAGTAGGTCAAAATATAAATTTCTCCAAATTTAACATTTCAGTTATGAATTAAGTATAGAATTTTCTCAGGAATCCGAATCTGCTAACCAAATTTCGATCCGACTTCCGGTTCGGAAGTTATTACATTTTGAAAGCTCAAAAATCGCTAAATTTAGTGCCCCATGTTATGTCAATGGGAACAAAAAATTTTTTGAAGTGTAAAATACGAGATATAGACTAAGTACAGCTTAAAATAATGAAAGCCTATGAAAGAAGGGAACCTCGAAGGCTACCTTACTTCAAAATTTGGACACAAAAATCCCTAGGTCAAAATCTAGGTCAAATTCATAGTTTATCCTTATTTTTGCGATTCTGACACTACACTTTAATTATATTCCTCGAAATTGTGTATACATGTAGCCAAGAGTGTGCTAATAGCGTTAGCCTTTTGCCGTCAGAAAGTATTTTGACCCACTTTTGAGATATGGTGTCTGAAAAGTAGGTCAAAATAAAAAGTTCTCCAAATTTAACGTTTGAGTTATGAATTAAGAGTAGAATTTTCTCAGAAATCCGAATCTGCAAACCAAATTTCAATCAGACTTCCGGTTCCGAAGTTATGGCGTGTCCGAAAAGTAGGTCAAAATAAAAATTCGCCAAATTTAACGTATGAGTTATGAATTAGGGGGAAATTTTTGTCAGGAATCTGAATCTACAAATCAAATTTCGATCCGACTTCCGGTTCGGAAGTTATGGCGTTTTGAAATTTCAAGAAAAATCGATCTGATGGTATCCTGATAGAAAGTCAAGAGTAGAGAAGAAAATATTGAAAAATGCATCCATCCTTCCTTTCTGATCCTATCCTATCCTTCCTATCTACCCTTGCTTCGTTTCCTCTCCTTCCTATTCTATCCCTTCTTCCTATTCTATTCTATCCTTCTTTCCTATTCTATCCTTCTTTCCTATTCTATCCTATCGTTCCTTCCTATTCTATCCTATCCTTCCATCCTTTTTCATCCATCCATCCATCCATCCTTCTTTTTCTTGATGACTTAGTTCATTTTGGATGACTTGGCTTATTCTGGATGACTCGGCTAAAAAAAGTCTAGATCTGGAGTCTGAAATTGAACTCGTTCAATTTCCAAAATCTAGTTCTTATTATTCTATCAAAGCATTTTTCTCCTACTTCCAACTAGGTTTCAACTACCTACTATATGATCCTACTAAGAACCTTGGCTGAAATTGGGGGGAAAATATTTTTTATCTAGGTCAAGGTCAAAGGTCAAAATCTAGGTCAAATCTAAGTTTTTTTTCAAGTTTCTCAAGTTTGTCATTATACTTCATTATTTCTTGCGATGAATTAAACTGAAACTACATTTAAGTATTCTCTACAAATTGTTCACTATATGTCAGCATTAATTTTTTACCGTTTTTGAGATATTTGACGTCAAAAAACGGTCAAAAAAGGTCATTTTTCAACTTGCTTCAGTCTGACCAAATTTTTTTTTAAAAATCATCTACAAGTTCCCAGGAGTCCAATTCTGACTTCAGATTTGACCTTTGACCTTTAGTTGACCTTCAGTGACCTTCGAAAGGTCAGAAAAGTTGATTTTTCAAATTGAGTCTTTGGATTCAAATTTAGGTCAGTCTAATTACAAAAAGCCTACTGAGGTCTAAAAAAGTAAAAATTTCAAGGTCAAAGGTCAAGGTCATCAAATTAGGTCACAAACTGTGCTATCTAAGTTTCTCATAGTTCAAGACTACAAATCAATATTTTTAATTGAAAGTCAAGATATACATTTCTCTAAGGGTTTTACACATATTAGTCATTGACTATTTATTAAAATTTTGTCCCAGTTTTGAGATATAAGAGCTCAAAAACTGAAAAAGGTCAATTTTTCAAAGTTTATAAGGTCAAATTTTAACTTGCTTCAAATTCACCAAACTTTTTTTTAAAAATCATCTACAACTTCTCAGGAGTTCATATTTAACCTCAGATTTGACATTTGACCTTAAGTTGACCTTCAGTGACCTTCGAAAGGTCAGAAAAGTTGATTTTTCAAATTGAGTTTTTGGATTCAAATTTAGGGTAAGCCTAATCATAAAAGACCCACTGAGCTCTAAAACAGTAAAACTTTCAAGGTCAAGGGTCACGGTTATCAAATTAGGTCAAAGGTTAAAAATTAGGTCAAATCTAAATTTTTTACAAGTTTCTTAACTTTGTCCTTATACTTCATTATTTCTTGCGATGAATAAAACTGAAACTACATTTTAGTATTTTCTACAAATTGTTCACTATATGTCAGCATTGAATTTTTACGAGTTTTGAGATATTTGACGTCGAAAAACGGTCAAAAAAGGTCATTTTTCAACTTGCTTCAATCTAACCAAATTTTTTTTTAAAAATCATCTACAAATTCCCAGGAGTCCGAATCTGAATCTCATATTTGACCTTTGACCTTTAGTTGACCTTCAATGACCTTCGAAAGGTAAGAAAAGTTGATTTTTCAAATTGAGTCTTTGGATTCAAATTATGTCAGCCTGATTACCAAAGACCTACTGATGTCTAAAAGGGTAAAACTTTTCAAGGTCAAAGGTCAAGATCATGAAATTAGGTCACAAACTGTGCTATCTAAGTTTCGCAAAGTTCGCGACTACAAACTAATATTTTTAACCCGAAGTCGAAATATACACATTCCTCTAAGGGTTCTACACATATTAGTAATTGACTATTTAATAGAATTTTGTCCCAGTTTGAGATATAAGAGTTCAAAAGTTGAAAAAAGGTCAATTTCGAAATTTATCAAGGTCAAATTTAAACTTGCTTCAAATTGACAGAATCTTTTTTTGGAAATCATCTACAAGTTCTCAGGAGTTCACATCTGACCTCAGATTTGATATTTGTCCTTTAGTTGACCTTCAAATTGTCAAAAATGCCTAAGAGGGCCTCCGTGAGATTGCTTGCAATCTTCCAAAGTCTAGTTTATTATTATTATTCTATCAAAGCAGTTTTCTCCTACTTTCAACTAGCTTTCAACTTTCTACTATATGCTCCTACTAGATACCTGGTTTGATCTTGATGGGAAAATATTTCATATCTAGGTCAAGGTCAAAGGTCAAAATCTAGGTCAAATCTAAGTTTTTTTTCAAGTTTCTCAAGTTTGTCATTATACTTCATTATTTCTTGCGATGAATTAAACTGAAACTACATTTAAGTATTCTCTACAAATTGTTCACTGTATGTCAGCATTAAATTTTTACCGTTTTTGAGATATTTGACGTCAAAAAACGGTCAAAAGAGGTCATTTTTCAACTTGCTTCAATCTGACCAAATTTTTTTTTAAAAATCATCTACAAGTTCCCAGGAGTCCAAATCTGACTTCAGATTTGACCTTTGGTTGACCTTCAGTAACCTTTGAAAGGTCAGAAAAGTTGATTTTTCAAATTGAGTCTTTGGATTCAAATTTAGGTCAGTCTAATTACAAAAAGCCTACTGATGTCTAAAAAAGTAAAAATTTCAAGGTCAAAGGTCAAGGTCATCAAATTAGGTCACAAACTGTGCTATCTAAGTTTCTCATAGTTCAAGACTACAAATCAATATTTTTGATTGAAAGTCAAAATATACATTCATCTAAGGGTTCTACACATATTAGCCATTGACTATTTATTAAAATTTTGTCCCAGTTTTGAGATATAAGAGCTCAAAAACTGAAAAAGGTCAATTTTTCAAAGTTTATAAGGTCAAATTTTAACTTGCTTCAAATTCACCCAACTTTATTCTAAAAATCATCTACAACTTCTCAGGAGTTCATATTTAACCTCAGATTTGACATTTGACCTTTAGTTGACCTTCAGTGACCTTCGAAAGGTCAGAAAAGTTGATTTTTCAAATTGAGTTTTTGGATTCAAATTTAGGGTTAACCTAATCATAAAAGACCTACTGAGCTCTAAAGCAGTAAAATTTTCAAGGTCAAGGGTCACGGTTATCAAATTAGGTCAAAGGTCAAAATCTAGGTCAAATTTAAATTTTTTTCAAGTTTCTCAAGTTTGTCCTTATACTTCATTATTTCTTGCGATGAATTAAACTGAAACTACATTTTAGTATTCTCTACAAATTGTTCACAATATGTCAGCATTAAATTTTTACCATTTTTGAGATATTTGACGTCAAAAACAGTCAAAAAAGGTCATTTTTCAAATTGCTTCAATCTGACCCAATTTTTTTTTAAAAATCATCTACAAGTTCCTAGGAGTCCAAATCTGACCTCAGATTTCACCTTTGATTTTTCAAATTGAGTCTTTGGATTCAAATTTAGGTCAGCCTAATTACAAAAGACCTACTGAGGTCTAAAAAAGTAAAACTTTTCAGGGTCAAAGGTCAAGATCATGAAATTAGGTCACAAACTGTGCTATCTAAGTTTCGGAAAGTTCGAGACTACAAACCAATATTTTTAATCCGAAGTCGAAATATACACATTCCTCTAAGGGTTCTACACTTATTAGCAATTGACTATCTAATCGAATTTTGTCTCAGTTTGAGATATAAGAGTTCAAAAGCTGAAAAAAGGTCAATTTCGAAATTTTTCAAGGTCAAATTTAAACTCACTTCAAATTGACAAAATTTTTTTTTGAAAATCATCTACAAGTTCTCAGGAGTTCATATCTGACCTCAGATTTGATATTTGTCCTTTAGTTGACCTTCAAATTGTCAAAAATGCCTAAGAGGGCCTCCGTGAGATTGCTTGCAATCTTCAAAAGTCTAGTTATTAGACTCCAGATTGAAAATCTGGAGTCTATTGTTTTTGCCAGTATTCTTATTATTAGACTCCAGATGTCAATCTGGAGTCTATTGTTTTTGCCAGTATTCTTATTATTAGACTCCAGATGAAATCTGGAGTCTATTGTTTTCGTCAGTTTTCTTATTCTTATTAGACTCCAGATGAAATCTGGAGTCTATTGTTTTCGTCAGTTTTCTTATTCTTCTTCTTCTTATTCTTATTCTTATTCTAAACCAGTTTTCTCAATAACCATAAGGTTTTCAGTAAAGTCAGTAATTTGGTCAATTTAGGTCCAGAATCTAGTTCCTCGGAAATTGGGTCAAATTTTTATCTAGGTCAAAGGTCAAGAACTAGGTCAAATCCAGTACTTTGTCACTTTTTTCGATTTTCTCGGTCGTCCTTCAATATTTTCGATCCGGGTTTTTTTCATTGTGTTCCTTATAAAAAAGTAGAAAACCTAAAGTCGATTTAGTTTTTTGATATATCAAACCGATTTCGAGATATCAGTGTCCGAAAACGAGGTCCAAAAAAAAGTTCTTCGAATCAAATGTCGAGGATATTAGTCTTATAGGAAATTTTCTCAGGATTCCGAATCTGAAAACCAAATTTCGATCTGATTTCCGGTTCGGAAGTTATGGCGTTTTGAAAGCTCAAAAATTGCTAAATTTGGTGCCCATGTTAAGTCAATGGGAAAAAAGATTTTTTTGAAGTGAAAAATACGAAATATAGACTGAGTTCAGCTTAAAATAATGAAAGCCTATGAAAGAAGGGAACCTCGAAGGCTACCTAACTTCAAAATTTGGACACCAAAATCCCTAGGTCAAAATCTAGGTCAAATTCAAAGTTTTTCCTTATTTTTGCTATTCTGACACTACAGATTAATTATATTCTTCGAAATTTTGTATACATGTAGCCAAGAGTGTGCTAATAGTGTTAGCCTTTTGCCGTCAGAAAGTATTTTGCCCCACTTTTGAGATATGGTGTCCGAAAAGTAGGTCAAAATAAAAAATTCTCCAAATTTGACGTTTGAGTTATGAATTAAGTATAGAATTTTCTCAGGAATCCGAATCTGCAAACCAAATTTCAATCCGACTTCTGGTTCGGAAGTTATGACATTTTGAAAGCTCAAAAATCGCTAAATTTGGTGCCCCATGTTATGTCAATGGGAAAAAAGATTTTTTTGAAGTGTAAAATACAAGATATAGACTAATTACAGCTTAAAATAATGAAAGCCTATATAAGAAGGGAACCTCGAAGGCTACCTAATTTCAAAATTTGTACACCAAAATTCCTTGGTCAAAATCTAGGTCAAATTCAAAGTTTTTCCTTATTTTTGCGATTCTGACACTACAGATTAATTATATTCTTCGAAATTTTGTATACATGTAGCCAAGAGTACGCTAATAGTGTTAACCTTTTGCCGTCATAAAGTATTTTGACCCACTTTTGAGATATGGTGTCCGAAAAGTAGGTCAAAATAAAAAGTTCTCCAAATTTAACGTTTGAGTTATGAATTAAGAATAGAATCTTCTCAGAAATCCGAATCTGCAAACCAAATTTCAATTCGACTTCCGGTTCCGAAGTTATGGCGTGTCCGAAAAGTAGGTCAAAATTTAACGTATGAGTTATGAATTAGGGGTAGAATTTTGTCAGGAATCCGAATCTGCAAATCAAATTTCGACCTGACTTCCGGTTCGGAAGTTATGACGTTTTGAAATTTCAAGAAAAATCGATCTGATGGTATCCTGATAGAAAGTCAAGAGTAGAGAAGAAAATATTGAAAAATGCATCCATCCTTCCTTTCTGATCCTATCCTATCCTTCCTATCTACCCTTGCTTCGTATCCTCTCCTTCCTATTCTATCCCTTCTTCCTATTCTATTATATCATTCTTTCCTATTCTATCCTATAGTTCCTTCCTATTCTATCCTATCCTTCCTTCCTTTTTCATCCATCCATCCATTCATCTTTTTCTGGATGACTTAGCTTATTTTGGATGACTTGGCTTATTCTGGATGACTCGGCTAAAAAAAGTCTAGATCTGGAGTCTGAAATTGAACTCGTTCAATTTCCAAAATCTAGTTATTCTTCTGATTATTATTCTTATTCTAACCCAGTTTTCTCAATAACCATAAGGTTTTCAGTAAAGTCAGTCATTTGGTCAATTTAGGTCCAGAATCTAGTTCCTCGGAAATTGGGTCAAATTTTTAGCTAGGTCAAAGGTCAAGAACTAGGTCAAATCCAGTACTTTGTCACTTTTTTCGATTTTCTCGGTCGTCCTTCAATATTTTCGATCCGGGTTTTTTTCATTGTGTTCCTTATAAAAAAGTAGGAAACCTTGGGTCGATTTAGTTTTTTGATATCTCAAACCGATTTCGAGATATCAGTGTCCGAAAACGAGGTCCAAAAAAAAGTTCTCCGAATCAAATGTCCAGGATATTGATCTTATGGGAGATTTTCTCAGGATTCCGAATCTGAAAACGAAATTTCGATCCGACTTCCGGTTCGGAAGTTATGGCGTTTTGAAAACTCAAAAATCGCTAAATTTTGTGCCCATGTTAAGTCAATGGGAAAAAATATTTTTTTGAAGTGAAAAATACGGAAAAAAGACTGAGTTCAGCTTCATATAATCAAAGCCTTTAAAAGAAGGGGACCTCAAAAGCCATCTAGCTTTAAAATTTGGACACCGAAATGCCTAGGTCAAAATCTAGGTCAAATTCATAGGTTTTCCTTATTTTTTCGATTCTGACACTACACTTTAATTATATTCTTCGAAATTGTGTATACATGTAGCCAAGAATATGTTAATAGTGTTAGCCTTTTGCCGTCAGAAAGTATTTTGACCCACTTTTGAGATATGGTGTCCGAAAAGTAGGTCAAAATAAAAAGTTCTCCAAATTGAATATATGAGTTATGAATTAAGGGTAGAATTCTGTCAGGAATCCGAATCTGCAAACCAAATTTCGATCCGACTTCCGCTTCGGAAGTAATGGCGTGTCCGAAAAGTAGGTCAAAATAAAAAATCGCCAAATTTAACGTATGAGTTATGAATTAGGGGTAGAATTTTGTCAGGAATCCGAATCTGCAAATCAAATTTCGATCCGACTACCGGTTCGGAAGTGATAGCGTTTTGAAATTTCGAAAAAAATCGATCTGATGGTATCCTGATAGAAAGTCAAGAGTAGAGAAGAAAATATTGAAAAATTCATCCATCCTTCCTATCTCATCCTATCCTATCCTTCCTATCTATCCTTCCTTCATATTTTTTCCTTCCTATCCTTCCTATCCTATCCTATCCTTTCTTCCTATTCTATTCTATCCTATCCTTCTTTCTTATTCTATCCCATCGTTCTTTCCTATTCTATCCTATCCTACCTTCTTATTTTATTTATCCATCTCTTTCTAGATGACTCAGCTTATTCTGGATGACTCGGCTTATTCTGGATGACTCGGCTAAAAAAAGTCTAGATCTGGAGTCTGAAATTGAACTTCGTTCAATTTCCAAAATCTAGTTATTATTCTCTCCCAGTTTTCTCCATAACCATAAGGTTTCCAATAAAAATCATTATTCAGTCAATTTATGTCCAGTATCTAGTTACTCGGAAATTGGGTCAAATTTTTATCTAGGTCAAAGGTCAAGAACTAGGTCAAATCCAGTACTTTGTCACTTTTTTCGATTTTCTCGGTCGTCCTTCAATATTTTCGATCCGGGTCTTTTTCATTGTGTTCCTTATAAAAAAGTAGGAAAGCTAGGGTCGATTTAGTTTTTTGATATCTCAAACCGATTTCGAGATATCAGTGTCCGAAAACGAGGTCCAAAAATCAAGTTCTCCGAATCCAATGTCTAGGATATCAGCATTATAGGAAATTTTCTCAGGATTCCGAATCTTAAAACCGAATTGAAATCCGACTTTCGGTTCGGAAGTTATGGCGTTTTGAAAACTCAAAAATCGCTAAATTTGGTGCCCATGTTACGTCAATAGGAAAAAAGATTTTTTTGAAGTGAAAAATACGAAATATAGACTGAGTTCAGCTTCATATAGTCAAAGCCTTTAAAAGAAGGGGACCTCAAAAGCCACATAGCTTCAAAATTTGGACACCAAAATGCCTAGGTCAAAATCTAGGTCAAATTCGAAGTTTTTTCTTATTTTGGCGATTCTGACACTACACTTTAATTATATTCTTCGAAATTGTGTATACATGTAGCCAAGAGTGTTCTAATAGCATTAGCCTTTTGCCGTCAGAAAGTATTTTGACCCACTTTTGAGATATGGTGTCCGAAAAGTAGGTCAAAATAAAAAATTCTCCAAATTTAACGTTTGAGTTATGAATTAAGGATAAAATTTTCTCAGAAATCCGAATCTGCAAACCAAATTTCGATCCGACTTCCGGTTCCGAAGTTATGGCGTGTCCAAAAAGTAGGTCAAAATAAAAATTCGCCAAATTTAACGTATGAGTTATGAATTAGGGGTAGAATTTTGTCAGGAATCCGAATCTTTAAATCAAATTTAGATCCGACTACCGGTTCGGAAGTTATGGCGTTTTGAAATTTCGGAAAATCGATCTGATGGTATCCTGATAGAAAGTCAAGAGTAGAGAAGAAAATATTGAAAAATTCATCCATCCTTCCTATCTGATCCTATCCTATCCTTCCTATCTATCCTTCCTTCGTATCCTTTCCTTCCTATCCTTCCTATCCTCTCCTATCATATCCTTTCTTCCTATTCTGTTCTATCCTATCCTTCTTTCTTATTCTATCCTATCGTTCCTTCCCATTCTATCCTATCCTACCTTCCTATTTTATCCATCCATCTTATTCTGGATGACTCAGCTTATTCTGGATGACTCGGCTTATTTTAGATGACTGGGCTTAAAGAGACTCTATTGAGACTTCTCTGTGGCATTTTTTCTTTATTCCTTTTTGTTTTGAATTTTTAACACCATAACATTAACTAACTACTCAATATGCAACTTTTCACCACGTAGAATTTTAAAATATTAAGTTTGAAAATTCCATTTTTATAATGGAGCTCAATGGGAAAAACTACATAATTTGAATTATTTTCAAACGTAGCGGCGCGATTTTGATAAAATTGACAGATATAATAAATATTGGTAAGACGAAATGTTTGATGAAAAATGAAGAAAATTCACCGTCCTGGTTATGCAAACTATAGAAAAATCTGAAATAATCATAAAAATCTGTAAAAATAGATTGAAGGGGGTGATATTCATTTCTAATGTGCCTTTCACTACAACAGGGTAACCATAATTTTGGTACTGATTTGATTTTTCAATGAAAATCATTTCTATAGTGTATAGTCAGTTTAAATAATGCAATTGCTATATTTCTTTACTGAACAGTGCAATCATTTATTTATTTATCAACAGTAATGCAAACTACATATTATACAGTTAGTAAAATATTAAAATAATTCTATTAAAATTAAAGCATTGAGATGATACTTAAATAATTACATATTATATTGATAGGCATATTATGTTATAGGATTTAAGCCAATGACTCAATGCATTGTAGATGATTAAATTTAACATATGTCCTGATTCTAGACTATGAACGAGGGTGGAAGTCCGAATTCAAAGCATAGACTAGAAGACATAAGTGAATTGAAGCATCCACTATTCATTGAATCATGTGCTTTAATTCAATTTCACACATTGCAAAATGATATTTTTTCAAAGATTTGTTGTACTTTTAGAATCATTAGCTTCAAAGAATTGAACTATGGCGGCCTTTACTCGTTATTTTACGATTTTTGCTGTAACTCGAAAAGTAGTCGAGCGATTTTGTTCATATTTGGTATATGAATACTATAAGCATGGCACCCTGTCTAATGACTCTTCTGGTAGAAAGCGGCCATTTTAACGTATTTTACTATAACACTTAAAAGTAGTGGAGCGATTTTTTCATATTTGGTATGTGAATACTATAAGCATGGCACACTGTCTAATGACACTTTTGGTAGAAGGTGGCCATTTTGAAAAATGGCCGTCATTTTAACGTATTTTACTTTAACTCGAAAAGTAGTAGAGCGATTTTGTTCATATTTGATGCGTGAATACTATAAGCGTGGCACACTGTCTAATGACACTTTTGGTAGAAGGTGGCCATTTTGAAAAATGGCTGCCATTTTTGCTGTATACTTTGTTTGTAAAAAAATGTCAGCCATGGCTGTTCGATGGGATTTGCTACACTTTGGTGTTGCTGTTGTCTAGTTGAAGGATGGATGGACGGACAAATGGAGGGGTCTCTATAGCTTATCATCCCCTAATCTTCGTTGGATTGAACAATTGTGAATATGGTTTGTTGGACAAATAAAACTGATTGAATGTCTAAAAGCAAATAATGAAGTGGTAATTTATTTAAAATCATTAAAATCTCAAACATGCTTGCTTTGGTCTAGTCACTTAATTCCTAAATGTCCCGTAATTAGTATCTATATACCTTATTAGATGCAGTGAAGGAGTTAAATCATTGGGATATGAATAAATCATGCAAAACATATTTTGTACATATTTCTCATCATTTAGGGTTACCCAGTAGTTTACAAGCTGACCTTTGCAAAATATATTTCACTTACTATCCTCATTCGCTATCACGCTATCTAGTTTCTTTCCAAATTGGCCTGAATTGCCTGGTTTATTGGTTTTAGCGAACCGTCCATTTCGTCGAACCATCATTTTGCTAAGGTTGTTTGTGATGAATATACAATATTCAGTTACATATAACTGTACAGCAACTTTATGCAAGGGAAGGTAATTGTATGAGAGCACATAAAGTACACGAAGTATTGACCCACTTGTCTCAGTGAATCTTATAAACAGTGCATAAAGTTTTTTCTATGCAATGATTGGCTCACAGTAACTTATAGTGTAAGTTATTTTATTTCTATACAGTGTGGAATAGAGTGTATAAACTTTTACAGTTTCAAGCAGGTTTTAGTGTTTTCTGACCAATGATATATTCAGACTTATTCATTTCACGATTATGTAATACTGACCTACATATCTGTATAGCATATCTTTAAAAAAAAGTCTAGATCTGGAGTCTGAAATTGAACTTCGTTCAATTTCCAAAGTCTAGTTATTATTCTTATTATTCTGTAGCCGTTTTTTCAGAAACTATAAGGTATCCAGTAAAGACCATTATACAGTTTATTTAGGTTCAGTATCTAGTTGGTGGGAAATTGGGTCAAATTTTTATCTAGGTCAAAGGTCAGGAACTGGGTCAAATCCAGTACTTTGTCACTTTTTTCGATTTTCTCAGTCGTCCTTCAATATTTTCGATCCGGGGTTTTTTCATTGTGTTCCTTATAAAAAAGTAGGAAAGCTAGGGTCGATTTAGTTTTTTGATATCTCAAACCGATTTCGAGATATCAGTGTCCGAAAACGAGGTCCATAAAAAAGTTCTCCAAATCAAATGTCCAGGATATTAGTCTTATAGGGAATTTTCTCAGGATTCCGAATCTGAAAACCAAATTCGGATCGGCCTTCCTGTTCGGAAGTTATGGCGTTTTGAAAACTCAAAAATCGCTAAATTTGGTGCCCATGTTAAGTCAATGGGAAAAAAGATTTTTTTGAAGTGAAAAATACGAAATATAGACTGAGTTCAGCTTCATATAATCAAAGCCTTTGAAAGAAGGGGACCTCAAAAGCCACATAGCTTCAAAATTTGGACACCAAAATGCCTAGGTCAAAATCTAGGTCAAATTCCAAGTTTTTTCTTATTTTTGCGATTCTGACACTACACTTTAATTATATTCTTCGAAATTGTGTATACATGTAGCCAAGAGTATGCTAATAGCGTTAGCCTTTTGCCGTCAGAAAGTATGTTGACCCACTTTTGAGATATGGTGTCCAAAAAGTAGGTCAAAATAGAAAGTTCTCCAAATTTAACGTTTGAGTTATGAATTAAAGATAGAATTTTCTCAGAAATCCGAATCTGCAAACCAAATTTGGATCCGACTTCCGGTTCCGAAGTTATGGCGTGTCCAAAAAGTAGGTTAAAATAAAAATTCGCCAAATTTAATGTATTTGTTGTGAATTAGGGGTAGAATTTTGTCAGGAATCCGAATCTTTAAATCAAATTTAGATCCGACTTCCGGTTCGGAAGTTATGGCGTTTTGGAATTTTGGAAAATCGATCTGATGGTATCCTGATAGAAAGTCAAGAGTAGAGAAGAAAATATTGAAAAATTCATCCATCCTTCCTATCTGATCCTATCCTATCCTATCCTTCCTATCTATCCTTCCTTCGTATCCTTTCCTTCCTATCCTTCCTATCCTCTCCTATCATATCATTTCTTCCTATTCTGTTCTATCCTATCCTTCTTTCTTATTCTATCCTATCGTTCCTTCCCATTCTATCCTATCCTACCTTCCTATTTTATCCATCCATCTTATTCTAGATGACTCAGCTTATTCTGGATGACTCGGCTTATTTTAGATGACTGGGCTTAAAAAAGTCTAGATCTGGAGTCTGAAATTGAACTTCGTTCAATTTCCAAAGTCTAGTTATTATTCTTTATTTATTTATTCTTCCTAAACCTTTTTCTCCTACTTCCAACTACCTTTCAAGTATATACTATATGCACCTACTAGGGACCTTGGCTGAACTTGGGGGGAAAGGAATTTTTATCTAGGTCAAGGTCAAAGGTCAAAATCTAGGTCAAATCTAAGTTTTTTTCAAGTTTCTCAAATCCTGACACTACACTTCAATATTTTTGGCTGAATTTTTGCATACAGATAGATATTAATATTCTATTAGTCTTAGCCTTTTGCCGTCTAGAGAAATTTTGCCTAGATTTTGAGATATTGAAGGTCAAAAAAAGGTCAAAAAAGGTATTTTTTCAACTTGCTTCAAATTGACCAAATTTTTTTTAAAACTCATCTACAAGTTCTCAGGATTCCAAATCTGACCTTACTTTTGACCTGTGACCTTTGGTTGACCTTCAGTGACCTCCGAAAGGTCAAAAAAGTTGATTTTTCAAATCGATTTTGTGGATTCAAATTTAGGTATATTTATTCCCAAAAGACCTCCTGAGGTCTAAAAAAGTAAAATTTGCAAGGTCAAAGGTCAAGGTCATCAAACGAAATCACAAACTATGTTTTCTAAGTTTCTCAAAATTGGAGACTACAAATCAATTTTTTTTTACTGAAAGTCAGAATATATATTCCTCTAAAGGTTCTACACATATTAGCAATTGACTATTTATTAAAATTTTGCTTCAGTTTTGAGATATTAGAACTCAAAAACAGAAAAAAGGTCAAATTTCGAAATATTTCAAGGTCAAATTTCAACTTGCTCTAAATTGACCAAACTTTTTTTTAAAAAGCATCTACAAGATCTCAGGAACTCAAATCTGACCTTAATTTTGACCTATGACCTTTGATTGATCTTCAGTGACCTTCGAAAGGTCAAAAAAATTGATTTTTCAAATTGATTTTCTGGATTCAAATTTAGGTTTCTTCAATCAGAAAAGATATACTGAGGTCTAAAAAAGTAAAACCTGTAAGGTCAAGGTCATCAAACTAAATCACAAACTGTGTTTTCTAAGTTTCTCAAAGTTTGTGACTACAAATCAATATTTTTGAATGAAAGTCAGGATATATATTCCTCTAATGGTTCTACACATATAAGCAATTGATTATCCATTAAAATTTTGCACCAGTTTTGAGAAATGAGAACTCAAAAACTGAAAAAATGTCAAATTTCGAAATTCTTCAAGGTCAAATTTTAACTTGCTCTAAATTGACCAAACTTTCTTTTTAAAAACATCTACAAATTGTCAGGAGTTCAAATCTGACCTTGGTTTTGACCTTTGACCTTTGACCTTCAGTGACCTTAGATAGGTCAAAAAAGTTTATTTTTCAAATTGTTTTTCTGGATTCAAATTTAGGTATACTTAATTATTAAAAGACCTACTGTGGTCAAAAAAGTAAAATTCGCAAGGTCAAAGGTCAAGGTCATCCAATCAAATTACAAACTCTGTTTTCTAAGTTAAAGTTTGTGACTATAAATCAATATTGTTGGATGAAAGTTAGGATATATCTTCCTTTAAATGTTCTACACATCTTGGGCGTGTAGCTCAGTCTGAAATTAAATTCAAACCTAATAAAATAACAAATGTATGTTCACCAAAATCAAAGAATTTTCAATTGTTAATACCACAACTAGAAAACTGCAATACCACGGCATACCAAATCCCATCAAACATCTCCTCAAATGGCCCCCAGTCTTTGTTTCTTGTGTGTTATATTAATGTAGTTTAAATGCAGCTAAATGTATTTCTGATTCTTACATACAATACATAGAAAAAGTCAAGAATTGACCAAAACGTGGCCATCTTGGAAATGGTGCCCATTTTGTCTAACATTACGTTTTTTACTATAACTCAAAAAAGTGAAATGAAACAAATTTAGTTCATATTTAATATTTAGGTTATGTGGAAACAAGACTGATGATTTTTTTGACTTTTTCATGAATATGGCAGCCATCTTGAAAAATGGCGCCTAATTTTTTCTCACATTACATTTTTCCCTATAACTCATAAAGTAATGAAGCGATTTTGTTCATATGTTATATTTAGATACATTGAAATGTGAATTGTGATATTCTTGCCTAATTGAGCAAAATGGTGACCATGTCAAGGTCATTGAATTGGGCAATCACGGGGCCTCCTAAAGATTGCTTGCAATCTTGGTCTCTAGTTATTATTATTTTTCTCTACACGTTTTCTCAATAACTAGAAGACATTGAGTCAAGTCCTGTATACAGTCAATTTAGGTCCAGTATCAAGTTTCTCGGAAATTGGGTCAATTTATTATCCAGGTCAAAGGTCAAGAACTAGGTCAAATCTTGTATTTTCATCATTTTACATATTTTCTCAGTCGTTCTTCAATATTTTTTCTCGGTCTTTTTCATTATGTTCCTTGGAAACAAAGCTAATTCCGTAAGGCAAATCGTTTTTTGATTACTCTTACCGATTTTGAAGTATGGCGTCCAGAAAGTAGGTCACACCAAAACGTGCTCCAAATTCAATGTATGAGTTATGAATTAGGGGTAGAATTTTGTCAGGAATCCGAATCTGCAAACCAAATTTCGATCTGACTTCTGGTTCGGAAGTTATGGCGTTTTGAAAACTCAAAAATCGCTAAATTTTGTGCCCATGTTAATTCAATGGGAAAAAAGATTTTTCTGAAGTGAAAAATACGAAATATAGACTGAGTTCAGCTTAATTTAATGAAAGCCTTCAAAAGAAGGGGACCTCAAAAGCAATCTAGCTTCAGAATTTGGACACCAAAATTCCTAGGTCAAAATCTAGGTCAAATTCAAAGGTTTTCCTTATTTTTGCAATTCTGACACTACACTTCAATTATATTCTTCGAAATTGCTTGAACATGTAGCCAAGAGTGTGCTAATAGCGTTAGCCTTTTGCCGTCAGAAAGTATTTTGACCCACTTTTGAGATATGGTGTCCGTAAAGTAGGTCAAAATGAAAAGTTCTTCAAATTTAACGTATGAGTTATGAATTAGGAGTAGAATTTTGTCAGGAATCCGAATCTGCAAACCGAATTTCGATCCGACTTCCGGTTTGGAAGTTATGGCGTGTCCGAAAAGTAGGTCAAAATAAAAAGTTTCCAAATTTAACGTATGAGTTATGAATTAGGGGTAGAATTTTGTCAGGAATCCCAATCTTTAAATCAAATTTCGATCCGACTTCTGGTTCGGAAGTTATGGCGTTTTGAAATTTCGGAAAATTGATCTGATGGTATCCTGATAGAAAGTCAAGAGTAGAGAAGAAAATATTGAAAAATTCATCCATCCATCCTTCCTATCTGATCCTATCCTTCCTATCTATCCTTCCTTCGTATCCTTTCCTTCCTATCCTCTCCTATCATACCCTTTCTTCCTATTCTGTTCTATCCTATCCTTCTTTCTTATTTTATCCTATCGTTCCTTCCCATTCTATCCTATCCTACCTTCCTATTTTATCCATCCATCTTATTCTGGATGACTCAGCTTATTCTGGATGACTCGGCTTATTTTAGATGACTGGGCTTAAAAAAAGTCTAGATCTGGAGTCTGAAATTGAACTTCGTTCAATTTCCAAAGTCTAGTTATTCTTCCTCCCTCTTTTTCTCCTACTTCCAACTACCTTTCAACTAGGTACTACATAGTCCTACTAGGGACCTGGGCTGAACTTGGCGGGAAAGGAATTTTTATCTAGGTCAAGGTCAAAGGTCAAAATCTAGGTCAAATCTAAGTTTTTTCAAGTTTCTCAAATCCTGACACTACACTTAAATATTTTTGGCTGAATTTTTGCACACAGATAGATATTAGTATTCTATTAGTCTTAGCCTTTGCCGTCTAGAGAAATTTTGCCTAGATTTTGAGATATTGAAGGTCAAAAAAAGGTTTAAAAAGGTCTTTTTTCAACTTGCTTCAAATTGACCAAATTTTTTTTTAAAACTCATCTACAAGTTCTCAGGATTCCAAATCTGACCTTACTTTTGACCTTTGACCTTTGGTTGACCTTCAGTGACCTCCGAAAGGTCAAAAAAGTTGATTTTTCAAATCGATTTTCTGGATTCAAATTTAGGTATATTTATTCACAAAAGATCTTCTGAGGTCTAAAAAAGTAAAATTTGCAAGGTCAAAGGTCAAGGTCATCAAACGAAATCACAAACTGTGTTTTCTAAGTTTCTCAAAATTGGAGACTACAAATCAATTTTTTTTACTGAAAGTCAGAATATATATTCCTCTAAAGGTTCTACACATATTAGCAATTGACTATTTATTAAAATTTTGCTCCAGTTTTGAGATATTAGAACTCAAAAACTGAAAAAAGGTCAAATTTCAAAATTTTTCAAGGTCAAATTTCAACTTGCTCTAAATTGACCAAACTTTTTTTTAAAAAGCATCTACAAGATCTCAGGAACTCAAATCTGACCTTAGTTTTGAACTATGACCTTTAGTTGACCTTCAGTGACCTTCGAAAGGTCAAAAAAGTTAATTTTTTAAATTGATTTTCTGGATTCAAATTTAGGTTTCTTCAATCAGAAAAGATATACTGAGGTCTAAAAAAGTAAAACCTGTAAGGTCAAAGGTCAAGGTCATCAAACAAGATCACAAACTGTGTTTTCTAAGTTTCTCAAAGTTTGTGACTACAAATCAATATTTTTGAATTAAAGTCAGGATATATATTCCTCTAAAGGTTTTACACATAATAACAATTGATTATCTATTAAAATTCTGCACCAGTTTTGAGATATTGGACCTCAAAAACTGAAAAAGGTCTAATGTTGAAATTTTTCAAGGTCAAATTTCACATTGCTTCAAATTGACCAAACTTTTTTTTAAAAATCATCTACAAGATGCCTGGAGTTCATATATGTCCTTGTATTTAAGATTTGACCTTTGGCTGACCTTTAAATGTTCAAAAAAGCCTACGGGGCCTCCGTAAGATTGCTTGCAATCTTCTAGTTATCCCAACAAACGAAGTTCTGTAGGGATATAGTGAAGCCCTCCGTCCGTCAGTCTGTCAGTCTGTCAGTCCGTCAGTCAGTCCATCTGTCTGTCCGGAAGATAACTCGAATACTAGTGGACAGATTTTCTTCATATTTGGTGGAAAGATGTATACTGGTCAATAGTTTTACGCAAAAAGATGGCCGCCAGTTTAAAAATGGCGGGATTTTTTTGCAAAAATCTTATGTTTTTCATTTTAAACTAAAATAATAAATATTATTAATTGAAATTTTGGTAGTATATTAACAACATCTATCTAATTCATATATATCCTGGGTTTTTCACCCTGACCCCCAGGGGCCGTAAATGGGGGATCGGGAAAACAGGAATTTGCGTTAATTTTGAGATGTTTTTGAAGTATAGCTTTATTATACTCAAATGAAAGGCAATTTAGAGGAGATTGTTAATATTGTAGCGTTTTTTTGATTCGGGCCTCAAAAAACTCAAAATGGCCACTTATGCGGGATTTCGCAATTATTTTCTAATCTCCTCAAAGTATGGCTATATTATACTCAAATTGAAGGTATTTCAGAGTAGATCATAATTATGGCATTGTTTTTTCTGATTTGCGCCTCTGAAAATTCAAAATGGCTGACTAGAGCAGAAATTCGCAATTACTTAGAGTAATCTTGAAAGTATGGTTACATGATAGTACAATAATATAAAATATTTATTGAAGGTAAGAGTAGATGGTAAATATTACATTGTGGCTGTACAGATTGATGATTTACTTAAGTATATAGTGTTCGTTGGGATTTGCTACTCCGTGGAGTTGCCATTTTCTAGTTTATCCTCTGTTTGACAGCTGAGCACTAGTGGATAAATATCAGATATTGGTATTATTGCTATTAGCAATAATATCTTTATTTTCAAGACTTTATTGATTTTATTGCTTAAGAATTTTTGGTCTGCAATTTGTTAGAACCAACAGGGCACACTTTAAATTAGCATTAGCAGATAATAAACATCGCTATAAGCGATCATATCGATATTATCAAAATTTTATCGCTTATTTATAAAAGCGATATTCTGCTCCTAGATGAACTTGTGTAAATATAGGGCACTGACACCCAGGGAAGTGTTTACACTGGTTTATTGGTTTAAATAAACAAGTCTTTTGAAACATTTACTATTAAACATAGCTTAGTTTCCTGTTATTTTGAATCATGATAAACTTGTCATCATATACCCTTAAATTTTATATAAGGTTTGGTGATCCAGGAAACCTAATATTCTAGGCATTTTGAAATCTCCCATCTGAGTTCATATTCAATAATATTCAATTAATATGATAAAATGATCAAAACTATATATTTACATTGCAGTGATCTCCAAAGGATTTTTTCTCAACTGGGTGCAAAATTCTCATTTTCACAATTCACACTGAAATTGGTCAAAATATACCCATTTTACATGATTTTCTCATTTTCAAGTGGGTGCAAATGGATTTTCAGGTTGATGCAAGCCTGTTTTTTAAATCTCAGATGGGTGCTGCGCCCACTTGCTTTAATCCTTGGGAGATAACTATATTGTACATTTTTCCATTGTTAAAATGATTGTGTGCTTTGTATGTTTCAGAGCATTGATGAACTTATTGAAGGCAGTGTCCCATCTAGTATTCGGTCAGGGCTGGAGTTAAACATAGATAAACCACTAGGTAGGCAAACCACTAAGTAGGCAATAAGTATTGCTACAATAAAAACTATACAGGGTCATTGGTGGGGGGGGGGGGGTCAATGGGTTTATTGCCATAAAATTCTTTTGAAATCTAGCAGAGAAACTTCAGCTTTTATTAAAAATCTATTTGAAAAAATACTATAAATTAAAAGGAATGACAGAATAGTTAAATTTTGCAACTTAGGTCTAGTGGAAAACTACTCAATTTAGTAAGATTATCATAATTTTAAACCATAGATTAGCAGATATTCATTTGTTATAATCTAGAAGCTGATTATCCCCACCACGTGATCAGTAGGTTATAAAAATATTTTCATGTAATCACTAAATGCTTAGAGTTCATGTAAGGATAAAATACTGAAAAAGACATAAGATATTTATTGTATTTACAGGTTGGGTCAAAAAGCATAAATAGTTTTTATTTGCTGTATTTTTTTCATAATGGATGGATTTCGATAATCAATTACAAGTTGGCTTAGTAATCATATCTATAGGGTGGGGTTTGAATGAGAAAGGTTAACATATGGGTGTAAATGCACTCACAGTTTTAAGGAAAATGATTTTCTCCAAACTTATGATTGTACCAGATGAACCCCTGAGTCCTATAGAACATTGAAAAACAAGTTCCATGATTTTATGGGCTCAATATTACAAAATATTACACTATACTGAAATTCCTTTCCAAAACATCTCATAAATTTTTTATTTATTAAAAAAGATGATGAAAATTGATTGATGAAAATATGGACATTTTTTGGCCCACCCTTCAGATATTGAAACTAGACATTACCTTGGTATTACAGGTTATTTGGTTATTTTTCTGTGTTATAGTTGTTAATTCAGGGATAAATTCAACTTGAATAATTGCTTTGTAGGACTGACTCAGAGCTGTAAATTCTAAATGTGTTTCATGTATTTACAGGAGAACATGAATTACTTGAAAGGGCTAAGGAGCTTGGTAGACAGAATAAGGTGTGGAGGTCTTACATTGGAATGGGCTATTACAATTGCAGAATTCCTACCACAATCCTTCGAAATATGTTTGAAAACCCAGGATGGTGTGTTTTATTTTTAGTATACTTTAAAAACAGCGCACATGCGATATCTCCATCCTGCCCATGTATTTTCTAGAACAATGCCTTAATGTAATTAAAATTTAATCAGTTCACTCTCCTTGAATAAGTTTAACTTGCAGAAGTTCTATCACAAAAATACCATAAGAAAATTGTATTGCATTTTAGAGCTCTATCTCAAGTCAATCAAAGTATGTTAAGATATAAGTGTTCTCAGCCAAAGTGCAAGGTGTCCTCCTCGATGTAATGCCTTGAAGATAACAAGTTTTCCTAATATGGGAGACTGACTCTGATAAGATTTTGATGTTTTCCCAAATATGGAATCCCATTTTATATAAGTGCTATCATGCCATACAAAGTCCACACCCACCCAATGTCACCTGAACAACTGAACTTTATAAACTCAATGTAACAAATATTTTCAAAAAATGTAAAATAAAATCTGGAATTGTAATAAAATTTGAAATTGGTGCCAACTTTTATATCCAATACAACAGGAACAGTAATACACAAGGAGATATAACATGAATTTATTCTGCATATGTCATTCAGTAATTCTCAATGTTTTACGTGACTTGTCAGTAATCACATGCTGCTTGAATGGCAAAAGCCTGTACGAGCACATGGGGCTGCGGGTCAATTGCATGAATGATTTTAACTTGCTGCTTTGGACTATGTTCTTTAGTTGAACTAGGTCACAGTCACATCACATGCAACAAAAAATCATCTGCTTAATTCTAGCTTAATTCTAATTGGAGGATATAGAGATAATTGATGTGTTTTGGTATTCTCATGTATTAAAAATCCTGTTTTTACACCTTTCTGTTACTACATGATGCTGACAGGTGTTACAGCTGATAAGCTTAAATCATCAATTGTATTTCTGATAGCAATATGTGGCTAATTTCTCAAAGAGATATCCATAAATATGTAGAAGATAAGCTAGTACACAAATTTTATTGTCCCGAAGAAAATATATTAATAATATTAGATAACTGTCAACATATGTCATGCAAACAAATTAATTAACTAATTAAATTGACTAATATTAAAATGAAAATAACAGTCAAATATAAGGACCAATTTACTGGATAGCACTCTGTGCTGCAGACAAAATAATATACTTCTTAAAAGTAATCCGTGTTAATATTGATAAATACCAAGCTAGTCTATTGTTACGTAATATCAACAATATAGTTCCAAGGGCTAGAATCTCAATGTGTATGCCTATGGTCACCTATGGTCACTATGGTCACAAAAATGAAATAATCTTTGATATTGTTTCAGGACGACCCCCTATACCCCCTACCAGCCTGAAGTGGCCCAGGGTCGGCTGGAAAGTCTACTGAACTATCAGACTATGGTCTGTGACTTCACTGGTCTTGATATTGCCAATGCTTCACTGCTAGATGAGGGTACTGCAGCTGCAGAAGCTATGGCTCTCGCTTACAGGTATGTTGGGAATATAAACTGCCTGGGAATTCATATTGAGCTCTTGTTTATTGTTGGTCCTGGGCCATATTGTGATGTCACAGTTCGTAAGATGTGGTGAAAATTTTGAGCCTTTACATTGAGGTATTAACCCTGATTTGAGGAAAACATGTGGCTCAAAAGTATAGGTAATACCAGTTATATAAATCCTGATTGAATTGAATGCATTTACCATTAACTCCCATTGGGCATTAGAACCATATTGAGCCACATTAATTATTATATGTTATTGTCATCCAAATAGAAGTCTGCTTAACAGAATCCTTGTAACAGAATATACTTGTAGAATAAAGGATGCTTTGCCCCCTCCCCCTCTCACTACCTAGGCATATTGTTCCTATATACTGTTTATTTTGTATGGTTTAATTGTAGGCATGTCAAGAATAGGAAGTTTTACATGGACACAAGATGTCACCCACAGACCAAATCTGTTGTTAATACCCGAGCTGGGTAAGTTCATTGTGTTTTATGGGTTCTATTTGTCATCATATTATTGTAAGGATTTGGGCTTCAAATGTTTGTACCTTAATGCCATTGTCATGATATTGTGCCATTTTACACTAGGTCCCATTTTCAACACAAATGGTGATATGTGATCATGTATCAAATTATAAATCATAAAATTAGGAATTTCGTAAAAATAATTTTTTCCATGTTGGAAATTGTCTCCAGAATAAAATATGAAAATTTCAATAAGAATGGTTGTTCTTTTGGAAATATAGAGTAAAAACATGATTGCATCATCCAACCTGTCCGGGGTACTATGTTGTTTTGAATATTGATATGTAACAGCAACAGTCTGGCAAGTGCTCATATCCTTACTGACAGTCTTCTGTTTGTATCCAAAGCTCTGCTGCTGTAAGACTAACAGCATGTTTTGAAAGTATGGATGTTTCAGGTCATGTGTTGGACTGATTTGTTGTATGATGTTGAACATGTTAACAATGCCCTTTACATTTGGAGAGAAAATGTTTCACATTTAATTTCTAGTAAATGAACATATTTAACAGGTCTTATATAACTCACTAACAACCATTAATTCAAATCACAAATGGTTTGTAGTGTAGGTTTTAGTGTAATGACCTACAAGAAAGTGAGAGTTCATTTAATGGTCAGCATGTTTTGAGCTACATAAACTGGTGAGAATTCTATTTGTCAAAATAACTCATCTGGTTTAAACCTCAAGTGTTGAACTTGAATTTTGAGTATGTAATGATATTGTATTTTAATTTGGGGTTCCCATATTAGGTTATTAAGTGTCATATTTAAAGTTGTTTACAAGTTTTTATCTCAAGTGCGACATTCTTTCAAAAGATATATGCTATCAAGCTTTTATTAAACCGATATCATCTGATTTTTAAAAATGCTACTACATTGTTGCTTATTTAAACAGTAGGTTTGATAGCTTTGTGATTTATATCAAGCATATAAGGCCATAAGAAGTAGATTCTTTGTTTTGCGTCCCCTTGCTTGGACGATTTTGAGTAAATCATAAAAAACAAACACATCCAAATAGCAATCACAAGGGTCTGAAAGTACTATCGCATTTCGTTCAATCAGAGACAGACGAAATGGCGGATAATATGATATGCGTCAAAATTGACAGTGTTGTTGATTACTTTGGCATACATTGTGTATTTTCTTACTTTTTACCCTTGATCACTGCAAATTGGTATGTTATCCCTTTTTATGCCCATAATACATTTCTCAGCAAACAAGTTTGTGTTTGTATTCCTTGTACCCTTGCACGATTTGGATTTTGCCAGGAAGCAAAACAAAGAATGTACTTCTTATGGCCTAATTGAGATTGGCAGCAAACTGAAATAAATAAAGGCAATAAACAAAAATATGCACTCCATAGAATGAAACAAAAGTTGGTCTCTGAAATAAATTGATCAAAGTTGCACTCTTTCAGATAAATTGACCAAAGTTGCACTATTTGAGATAAATTGACCAAAGTTGCACTCTTTCAGATAAATTGACCAAAGTTGCACTCTTTCAATTAAATTGACCAAAGTTGCACTCTTTCAGATAAATTGATCAAAGTTGCACTCTTTCAGATAAATTGATCAAAGTTGCACTCTTTCAGATAAATTGATCAAAGTTGCACTCTTTCAGATGAATTGACCAAAGTTGCACTCTTTCAGATAAATTGATCAAAGTTGCACTCTTTCAGATAAATTGACCAAAGTTGCACTCTTTCAGATAAATTGACCAAAGTTGCACTCTTTCAGATAAGTTGATCAAAGTTGCACTCTTTCAGATGAATTGACCAAAGTTGCACTCTTTCAGATAAGTTGACCAAAATTATGCTCTATGAGATAATTTGACCAAAGTTGCACTCTTTCAGATAAATTGATCTAAGTTGCACTCTTTCAGATAAATTGACCAAAGTTGCACTCTTTCAGATAAATTGACCAAAGTTGCAAAATTATGCTCTATGAAACAAATTAACGTAAGTTACATTCCCTAAAATATAATACCCCCTAAGAAATTGTCTCAGGTTATTCTCTATGAAATTAACCAAATTTGCACTTCATAAAATAAATTGACCAAAGTTGCACCCCGCAAATAAATCACCAAAGTTGCATCTGAGAAGAAGTGATACTCAAGCACATTGCATTTATCAGCCTAAGATAACTTTGAACAACTCTCTCTCTTGAACTGCACTTAGGTGAAGTAGGCTTGATAAAATATTGAGATCATTGTTAAGATGACAATTGCATTTTAAATAAGGCATTATAGCAAAAATATTTGCTGCTTAAATTTTTAACAGCACAATTTGCCTACTGAAAAAGTTATTTGTAGAACAAGGGATGTTCTGATTGGTTCTCATAAACACACCTAGATCTAATGTCAAACTACCTTTTTAATAAAATCCACTTTCAAGGCCAACGGAGAAATGCAGGAATATGATGCCTTTCTGAGATAAGTAAAGGATATCCTATGATTTTGAGAGATATCATTTTTATCCATGAATTGAAATCCATATCTGGACGAGTGAGCGTAGTGAATGAGTGTAGATATTGATATCAATGAGTGGATTAAAATGATATCACGGAAAAAATCATAGGATGTTCTATTTATCCCATAGTTGAGGTCAAATCATCCCATAGCTCACCTTACAAAGCATTTTAATACTCAGTTTGATTTTGTCATTTGAACTACTAGCCAAAGCATTAATCATTTCCATATTTGTGACGTCATGAAATCACCATGTAAGCATATAACATGTAACCATGTATTTTTTTGTATTTTTTTATTTATTTATTTCTCAATTCACCCCTTATAGGGTATAAGAGTACAAAAGATAAACTTAACTAATACAGTAACAAACATTAAAATAACATTTATATACATGTAAGAACAATTTTTTGCCCAGCCTCGATTAAAAATTTACAGTTTTATGAGTATATTTTTGTTTGAATTCATTAATTTCTCAAACTTCTGTGTGTTTGGTCTTGTGGTATACCATTTAGGAAGGTATCTTTTTCTAATATAACTTAAAGTTTTGCATTCTAAAATGACATGAAATTCATCACCTATTCCTTTACCACATAAATCACAGGCTGGTATCGAAAGATTTGTCCGCTGTGACGGAGCATGCTATTTTTCATAAAAACACTAAGAATGCTTCACGATTTATTTTTTAACTCATATGTTTCGTTATGTCAAAGATAATTACTTACTCCATGCAATGTATATATCATTTGCGTGTAACCTTCACTTCTGTTTGAAGTCCAATAACGCTAGGAGTAAAATCTATTGAAAACGGCGCCAGAGTATCAAACTCTAAAATGTACCATTTCTTTTTTAACTTTTTAATGGCATGATATAGTGACACGATACTATTAACATATGTTTTCAGCATAACTCTGAATGTATTAATGAGATATTAATGCATTGGATCTTTTTAATTTTTTTTATAAAAAATAATATTAATATTTTTTGTCCGCTGTGACGGAGCATTTTCACAGTTCACATTTGCAACTGCTCCGTCACAGCGGACAAAAAAATTAAACATTATTTTTTATAAAAGAATTAAAAAGACCAAATACATCAACATCTCATTTATACCTTCATAGTTATGCTGAAACCATGTGTAAATATTATCGTGCCACTATATCGTGCCATTAAAAAGTTAAACAAGAAATGGTACATTTTGAAGTATGATACTCCGGCGCCATTTTCAATAGCTTTTCTTCCCAGCGTAATTGGACTTCAAACAGAAGTGAAAGTTACCCGCAAATGATACATCCATTGAATGGAGTGAGTAATTTTGTATGGTATAACGAAACATATAAGTTAAAAAATAAATCGTGAAGTATTCTTAGTGTTTTTATGAAAAATAGCATGCTCCGTCACAGCGGACAAATATTTCGATACCAGCCTGTGTAAATCACAAAACCTATTTTCCCTAGGAATATTTTTATAACGTCCTCTTTCAACTGGAAGTTTATTATTACACAATCTGTACATAATTAGAACTTTTCTATATTTATCTGGCATACAGTCTAAATACTGTTCAAATGAAAATTCTGTTTTAAATATTTTATAGTTGTAACTTTTACCCCAGACTGGTCAGAGAGTACCGTTTTCTTAAAGAATTGACAAACAAATGGTTTGAAAATGATTGAAATGAGTTTAGATAAATTGCTAAACAGTTTTAAAATGCGCAGTTTTATCTTCGATTGATTGGTTATGACGTCAGCGCCTTGACCAATCAGACCAATCATCATAGGTATGTTATAATTGCATTTATCACATCTCAAACTAAAATGATGGACTGTGATTGGGCAGATCACTTCACATGATCATTTGATAATTTGGTCTAACACATTGAAAGTCCTGGATGTCCCGAAATACCCGGGTGAACCATGTGATGATGTAAAAGTGCCCAGATGAATCATATGATATCATTATAAAATGGTGTAATACACATTCCGAATTATGACGTCATATAACAATCTTGGCGATGAATTCTTGGAATATGATGCGATCATCTGTGACATCAGACACATATTGCCCAATCAACAACTAAACAAACAAATAATCTAGACCGGCCTCACTGATTGGTTCAAAGTTTCTTCGCATCGTGTGTGATTATCATGTTACCTAAGAAACGACAAAACAAATAAGCAGATAGTTTTGTTCAGTGGCTTTGCTCTTTTGTTTTTGATGTACTGTGAATCAAATGAATGTTTTCATGTGATGAACACATCATTACATTATGGAGAGTGTGATATATATATCACCTCTTGGAAATTTTTTCCTACAGTATGGTGTCATTAATTAAATGTATGTTCACTCCAGAGGCATGTGTTAAAAACCCTGAATCTATCATCTGTCAGCTGTCATCTGAACCTGTTCATGAATAAAACAACAAATATCACCATTACATATGCCAGCTAGAAGTCAATGTCACCATTTAAGCTCTTCCTCCTATCATGCATTGTCTCTTTGTTCAGCTCCCTCCCTGACACAAATTATTTGTTCCTAGATCCGCCCTTGATATGGAGAGTAATTCCTGCACTTGGCTGGTGTGTTATACCCTTTTCAATAGTTTGACTTTTCTTCTTTTAAGAGAACTTCATTTTGTTACCATGCAACATATTATGCAAAGGTCCGTCATAAAGCAAGGTATATTTCACTGTTGGTCAGATGATTGGACCATTTTGTGGGCATTTGTGCTTAGTGCAATCAATCATTGAAATTAATCATGGACAGAAAAGTGTTAATCTTTCTTGATTATTTCATTCTAGTGGTTTGCTTTTCATGAATCCCTCCCCAGAAGCATTTTTTACATCTCTTGGGTATTACTAATAGACACCACTGGCGGATCCAGAACTTGCGCGGAAAAACATTTGGGGCCCTTAAATCCAAAATTGAGCCCAAATTTTGAAAATTTAAGGCTAATTTTTGATATTTGGTATAAAAAGGCCAAGTAATGCCCAAAAAGGCCCACTAATTGAGGCCCTCCCAAGGGAGAGGGTGGACTCCATGCACCCCCCCCCCCCTGGATCCGCCAGCAATAAACTAGGAAACAGCAAAGTCCTAGTTAGCCCTTGTTGGTATTATGTTGAACAAAAACAACATACATCATCATTGTAATATGTTTCAACGCAAGCCACAGTGTTACAAAATGTAGCTGAACTGTTGAACCTGTTTCACTGTAAGTTGTGATAAATTAAGCAGACTGAACAGAACTTTTGTAGCGTGAAGTTTGCTCTCAAATGATATGGTAAACAGAATGAGCATCAAGGTCATTACTGCAGTATACATCACCACAACCTAGCTGGCCTCGATTTTTGATCAGCTGTTTTTATTATGAAAGTGTTAACATGCACTCTGTTATATGGTGCTTGTGTAAAATATGCGCTTCACCCCTCAATTACAGAAAATAATTTTAATATGGTTTTATGTTGTAAAATTTTTTATTTTTTGTGTTGAATACCACCATCATAGTTGAGTGGACCTTCCACCTTCTGTTTAATGCTAAAGTTAAACCCCTTAACATCACCTTCCTAACACTTCTTTGGGCCCCTTCTTTGTTGTATGAATTACATTTTTTTATCTGAACTTAATATGTATATTGTGTATTCAAAAAGAGACGTTGACTCATGTTTACAGCACTTGCTATCCTTTTAACACAAACAAAAATGTTTCATTCCAGTTCGCTATATATTATTCATGTCACTTATACATGTAAAGCATTTATGTGCGCAATTTCATAGATCCTTCATGTTATTTCACATCCTGAAACTCAAAACAGAAAATATTATCTAAACAGAAATCTGTTAGCTTGATGGTTTGAAGGTCATGTCCTGAAATGAACTAAACATCAATCTAATTAAACTAAATTGTTTTTAACCCACTGGCGGATCTAGGGGGGGGGGCCAAAAAGGCCAAAGTGGGCCTTTTGGTCATTATTTAAGGCCTTATTTTGAAGAAAATAGGCCTCAACATTTTTTAATTTGGGCTCACTTTTGGGTTTTAGGGGCCCAGAGTTTTTTCTCTGACCTCCCCCTTGTTGGTTCCCAGATCCGCCCCTGTAACCTGTCAGGACTCATAATAAATACATTTTTATTTTGTAGGCATGTTAGCTTGCTACCTTCTGTTTTTTTAGCTTCTTTACCAGAACCTGGATTACATATTACATTATGTTTGTTTTGTGTTGGAGTATGCATGTTTTGTATATACATATGTGTTGTATAAGATCTGTATCGTGACATATCACAATATTTAGGTTTTATAACATATTATGTATACATGACTATTTCATTGCATATTGCGTTATATCATATTGCATTTCCTATGTTTTCATCTGGGTGCAAACCTTCACCAGGGCTCAAATAGGGCACTCAAAAGGGCTCAACAGGGCACACTGCCCAGTAAAAAGTGGCCGAGGAGATCACTGCTATGTCCCATGGGTGCAAAGATTTTTTATTGACTTCTACATGATCTTATTTTATGTCCAGTACATTGGTGGATGGCATTGTTGAAAGCACTGATTTCACATGTTTAAATTACAGTCACTCTTAATATATATAATATCATATATTGCATTGTCTTGCAGTGTCATGGGCATAGAGGTGATAGAAGAAAAGTATGAGAACATGGACTTTAGTAATCGTGACTTCTGTGGGGTCTTATTCCAGTACCCAGACACTAATGGTGATATCCATGACTTCACTGCCCTAGCTCAAACTGCACGTGATAATGGAGTAAGTACTGGAAACATATGCAAAGCAGGGGCGGATCTGGGAACCAACAAGGGGGGGGGGCACATTCTTGGTCTGAGAAAAAATATTTTGGGCCCCTGAAACCCAATAGTGGACCATTTTCTTTAAAAGTTGGCCCAAAATTTAAAAGTAAGGCATTAGAAGGCCCAGTAATGACCAAAAAGGCCAACTTTTTGTGACCTCAAGGCCTTTTTTGGCCCCAATTTTTTTCTGGGTGGTGGTGGTGGGCCGCTGTTTCTCCTAAACTGCTCTTACGAAGTTTAATTATTTCATTTAGTATATATCTGAATGAAGGAATAAATATTTTTGGTTGAAGGTTATTGGGTTTCTAGCTCAAAGGGTTTAAACCTAGAGCAGTTTTAATATTGTTTGAATAGATGTGACATTTTATTTTGTGGTAATAAAAGATTTGGATTCAGAAGTCATTATTTGATAGCATTTTAAATCAATCTTTATCTTACTATTTCACTTCATGTAATCAGCAATGGTCACGAGAATCTTACCAATATAAACATCGAGCTGTTGGACTGGTTCCAAATCCAGTATATGAAGTCATTTGTTTTTTTGGTTTATTCTTGATTATTTTTGGAAGTTCTAAGTGTGTATCTGTATTCTCTTTCATTTTATTGTTCTCGGAAGTTCATCATCCAAATGCAAGTCTACATACCCATCCACATCATTACTCCAGATTGTAGAGCCCTTTGTTTTGAGATTGTAAAAAACAGAATATTTGAAAAACTAATCTACAAGTGAGACATCTATAAACTGAGATAATGTTTATATCACATAATGTAAGTTATATTTATATACAGGCCCTTGTCATTGCTGCTACAGACCTACTGGCATTGACAATACTCAAGCCTCCTGGGGAGTTTGGTTGTGATATGGCTGTAGGGACCAGCCAGAGGTTGGGGGTACCATTAGGGTATGGTGGCCCACATGCTGCATTCTTTGCTGTGAAAGACAGGTTCAAGCGTCTTATACCAGGTCGCATGGTAGGAGTCACCAGGTAGGGCATCTGCAGTTTATCATAGCAAAATTCACAAATTCACCAGGCAGCATTTCCCTATTATATTATGGATTTATTCAGAATATTTTCTGTGGAATACCAGTTGTATCAGCTTCATGCAATACAGCTTATTTGAAGCTTTGAAATACAAATATGTATTCATAACTGAGCAGTTAAACTTCATGGTAAATGTGACACATCACATTTTGTATCTCAGGAAGACTTTTTCAAAATTTCTGCTTTTTTGTTAGAGATGCCCGGGGCAATGAGGCACTTAGACTAGCTCTACAGACTAGAGAACAACATATCAGACGTGACAGAGCCACTAGTAATATCTGCACAGCTCAGGCACTCCTGGCAAACATTGCTGCCATGTATTGTGTTTATCACGGACCACATGGTTTGAAATATATTGGAACGAGAGTCCATCATGCTGCATTGATGCTGGCAGCTGGTATGTATGTTATACAAGTATATAAACATATCACTTTCTCAAAATGGGTCTCTGTGGTACCCATTCCTGGCTAGGCTAGAACTAGGTCTTTACAAATTATCTTTCTAAATTATAATAGATATTAAAATTATTTATACATATAACCTTTTCATGAGCCCATTTTCATCTATACTCTTTGATTTGAAGAAATTCTCTGATCCAGAATATATCCAATCACAATATGTAGTTAGAAAATCATGACACAAGATTTTCTCCTTATGATTAAATAACATTAATTAAACATTTAAACACCGATATTAAAAATGTAGTAAAATTGATTGATATGAGATTGTTGAGATCTTGTCATCTTAAATAAATGGTCATTCAGGGTAACACATATATTGCTATTGTAGGAGTTGAGGACTGTGGCCATGCAGTACAGAACAATCTATTCTATGACACAATCAAAGTGCTCCCTAAAGAAGGAGTAGATGTTGAATCAAGGGCTAAACTTAAAGAAATAAATCTGAGATATTTTGAGGATGGAACAGTAAGTATAGACCTATGTACATACAATACATGTTTGCATTTGTCACAAACAGCTCTTGTTTGCATTTGTTAAACAAACAACTGAAATCTAATATTCAGACAACATACTGTACATACTGTAAATGTATATTAAATGAGTATTTGAATCGTGTTTTAATATTGTACAGTGAAATGTGTGAGAAAAGAGATGTACAATTGTTATTGCCTTGTTTCAGATAGGTGTTTCAGTGGATGAGACCACTGAGGAAGCAGATCTGAATGACTTACTCTGGGTGTTTGGCTCAAAGAGATCAGTGGTGAGTCAAATTATATGACTATAAGATTTGAATTTGTAATTGGTATTAATAGCTATTTTTAGCCTCTACCTTCAGCAAAAGTGGGGACTTATTGTTCTTATTTATGATTCTGTTGTTTCAGAGGGATATTGCTGATTCTATGGGAGAAACTCTTAATGGAGATATATCTAATTCACCATTTTACAGAACATCACAATATCTTACAAATCAAGTATTTAACACGTAAGTACTATGTAGAAAATGTTAGATCTTACCAGTCAAGTATGTAACATCTAAGTACTATGTAGAAAACCCTATATCTTACCAGTCAAGTACATTAACATTTATTAGGCCAAAAATATCCAAGTTTTAATCTTTTGCAAAAACATTTCAGAAATGATTGGAAAATACATTTATCTTACTTGTACATAACTATATTTTTCCATTTCGTATAATCCATAAAATTCACTATGTCAGGTACCAGTCAGAGACAAACATTGTGCGTTATATGAAGCTTCTGGAAAACAAAGATGTCGGCTTGGTTCACTCTATGATTCCCCTTGGATCATGTACTATGAAACTCAACTCTACTACAGAGATGATGGTAATTATACTCATTTGATGTATGATATAAGTGTTTATAATATTTACTGTAAATATATGAAAGAAATGTCTTCAGTTTTAAACTAGGAAAATACCTATTTCAAGAGTTCAATAACAAGAGTATCTCATTTTGTGCATTAAGCCATTGAATTTTTTCATTATTCTACCTATTTCAGCCATGCTCCTTCCCAGAGTTCACAGATATTCATCCATTTGCTCCCCCAGAACAGGCTAAGGGGTACGCTACCATGCTGCAAGAACTGGAGGATGACTTATGTGAAGTCACAGGATATGACAAAATTTCACTACAGCCCAACAGGTAAAAACATATGCATGCATTGTATTTTTACGGCATCTTATCGACTAAAAATATTTGAAAGTGATTTCATTTTGAGGGAAAAAGTCCAATTTCTTTATAATGCATAGTTTAGATGCTTATTCAGTATTCATATACTGGTATGCTGTTCTTATTCAAAGAAGTATATGACATTTTTGGAATTTGTTCTGGTTTTGTTCCTCATATGCCCATATCTCATGTGTTACAGTGGGGCCCAGGGGGAATATGCGGGTCTTAGAACTATCGCTGCATACTTAGACTCCATTGGTGAAGTCCAAAGATCAGTGAGTATTCACTTCAATATTGAATTTGAAGTCCCGAAAAATCAAAAGAATATCCAGAGTGACAGATATAACAAATGCAGAATTTCTATAACCAAAATGAATATCAAACATTTTTTTGTGTAAAAAATAGAAATATAGCAAAAGAAGGCAAAAAATGAAAAAGGCTGTGGTTTTCAAGAGGATTATTTAATAATGATTTCACTATCGAAGCAAATGTATGTTTACACTTCAACTGCTAGCCTTGCCCAAGTCGGTCTCTTTTACTTATCTTGATTTCTATTCAAGATCAGATAAGTAAAAAAAATAACGACTTGGGCAAGGCTATTCAACTGCTGGAATGGTACAAATTAATGTTTCAAAAATAGGCCGATACATGAACTATTTCTTGACACCTAAATTGTATACCGTTAGTCAATTGGGAAATGCATCAAGCTATAGAAAGTATGGATTGAATTCAAGAGGCAATATATATGACTTATATTCTTTTAACCTCTTCCAGGTGTGTCTTATCCCTGAGTCTGCTCATGGCACCAACCCTGCTAGTGCACAGATGGCTGGGATGAAGATACAACCAATCAAGGTCACCAAAGAAGGGGCAGTTGACATGAAACACCTCAGTGATATGGTGAGGCGTGCAATGGATTAGTTGGTTTATATTCAATTCAATTCAATTTATTCATTCAAAATTACATCATACAACATTTCATCAATAACATAAAAAGACCTTTTGATAACTATTTATTTATTGTGTTTTTCTGTATAACAAATATTACGAGGTTATATCCATAAATTCTCTAAAATATCTCATTTACTTTTATTTACTCAACTCTTTGTACAATTTCTGTACATTATGTATATGTAGGCCCATGTTTGACTAAAAGCCAGTCCATTGTCATGTTCTTAATCCATTTCTTTTCATTGATGTTTAAGGCTGAGAAGTATTCAGAGACATTGGCAGCACTTATGATCACATACCCCTCTACTCATGGTGTGTTTGACGAGGATATCATTGAGATATGTGACCTGATACACCATCATGGAGGCCAGGTGTACCTTGATGGTGCAAACATGAACGCACAGGTAGGGACAGATACGGCTAGTATGTCAATCAGTTCACATTCAGAGTTCTCCCAAATGACAAATCCACTGGCATTGTCAAACAGACGATCAATACCAACGTGAGACACTAATAGGAATTTTCATTTCTAGGAAAACCAATTTTTTAACTCAGCCAGTCATTGACTATACACGCAAAATTGGCCTTTTCACATGAAAATAGCAGACTACGGGTTGTATTCAGTAAAATTGTCCAGACTTGGAAGGGCTTAATATGTCTCTTTGTATTTTCTTCAAAGAACAATTATACATGTTGCTTGCATCTTCGCACGCTCCGGTTTTCACTGCATTCACCGACGACGAGAGCCGAGTGAACGAAGATGTGGTGCTTGGATATACAACAAAAATAACTGTTCATTCATTTGTTTATTTTAGGTTGGCATCTGCAGACCAGGTCATTTTGGTTCTGATGTCAGTCATTTGAATCTCCATAAAACTTTCTGTATTCCTCATGGTGGAGGTGGACCAGGAATGGGCCCCATCGGAGTGTAAGTAATATTAAAATGTTTATCGCATATTGTTGTACAGGTATGTGATATTAAAATGAAAAGATCACATCAAAGTCAAAAAATTGAATAAATACAATGTGCGTTGGATTTAGTTTCTGAAGATCTAAATGATTTAATTTGCATTTTGATTACAGTAAAGAACATCTTGCCCCCTTCCTTCCAACTCACCCAATTCTAAAGCCTGGAGCTGACTCGCAGTCATTCGGATGTGTCAGTGCTGCCCCCTATGGTTCAAGTGCAATATTACCCATATCCTGGGCCTATATAAAGATGATGGGTGCTAAAGGTTTACGTCATTCATCAGAGATTGCTATTCTTAATGCAAACTATATGAGCAAAAGACTAGAAGGGTACTACAAAACACTTTACCTGAACAAAAATGGTGAGCTTAAGTGTTGGTATTATCAACATAATAGAGCTAAAATGTATATAACAGATGTTTAAATTGAATACTACGCATAAATCTGGTTAATGTATTACGGATTTTAGATATGTTGAGCTAAAAACGTAGTGTCAAACCTTTCTAAGCTTTACTTGAAGTTTGGTAATTATTTAGTAAATTTTTATTCTTTTTCTATATTGAAAATCCTTATGATCAGTTTGTTTAACTTTGTTCAGATGAACACCCAAGGAACATTTTGCAATAGCATGAATACAAAATTAAACAAAGATATGATTTCAGGCTTCTGTGCTCATGAATTTATAATTGACTGTCGACCGTATAAGAAGACAGCAAAGATAGAAGTTGCTGACATTGCAAAGAGGTTGCAAGATTTTGGTAAGTTTCTAGAATAGGGTATATAAACAGATTACTGATACGGTACAGTGCATTTAGAAATAGCGCCCATTGGGACGAATGAGATAAGAGATTAAAATATTGTACCTCATATTTTTGTGCTTTAATCAATTTATCATTTACATGGACACAGCTTGTATGTAATACATTGATGTATACAAACACATTTTGTACATGCTCAGTACCAATAAAATATTAATTCATGTTGATATAATCAACTACTTCTCAAATGCTTATATTAAACGTTCTGTCAAAATCATCTACTTTTTACTTTATTCTGATAGGTTTCCATGCGCCAACTATGTCGTGGCCAGTAAGTGGTACACTTATGGTAGAACCCACTGAATCCGAGGATAAACGGGAACTTGACAGGTTCTGTGATGCTCTCATAAGTAAGTATATAGTTCGTACAGGTTGAAGGCAGAATAAGGCAAAGATATAGGGGGTGGCAACATTTTGCAATTGACAAATCAATGTATTTTTCACCATCTCAAATACATCATCTCTTAGAAACACCAGTGATAACTTAAATAATGGTAAAGTTATTAAGATTTGAAGTGCAAAAAATTGTAAATTCTCAAAAATAATAATAAATATTGATCATGTAAAGATGGAATAAAGTATGAAACTTCGGACATTGTGAGACAATAGATATGAAATGAGTCAAATTGTTGTAAAATGGAAACAATTTTGGGGGAAATGTTGCTGCTAGATCTTCGATTTTCTTTTTGAGGGACTTCAAAAACAATAAGAGTACAGGACTGATCTTTTTCTAAAAAATCATGAAAAATTGCAAACTCCTTAAGACAGGCATAAAAGATTTGATCAGTGAAAATGACATTTACTTATTCTTTTACAGAATCCAGCCAGTCCCTGCATATAGAGTAACCTATGATGTATATTTTTTTATGTTGCAGCTATACGTAAAGAGATTCAGGACATTGAAGAAGGTCGCATGGATATTAAAGTCAATCCATTAAAGGTGAGCCAGTGCAGAATCACTCTATTTAGTTTTAGATACAGAGCAGAGTGTTAATTTGTATATCTCATTTTTTCTGAATTCAACCTCAGTCAGATAATTTAACGTGCCCAGCTCTGTAGCATTGGCCGATACATGTGCTGTCTGTCGTAATCACATCTCTAGAAAACACCATTTCATACCATAGTACAATCTGTGACAATTATCAAACCCATGCACACAGTTCTACTGAAAGAAAAAAATGGGTGAAATGTACCGTAATAATACCTGTAGACTCTTGAACCAAGATACCGGTGTAAAAGAAATTATGGTCCCCTGGGAATTATGGTCCCGTTTCCTTGCAGCCCTTACTGGCCCTGACTGTGTATAAATAAGGAAAATAATTGTAATTAGGTCACCATATAAATCAATAGAGAGTAGGACCAAAATTTGATAGGACCACCTACCCTTTTACACCGGTAGTACCTATCAAGTGATTTGTTTAATTGTTGTAAATGTTCAGCATTTCCATCAGTCCTTCTGTCTTCGAGAAACCCTGTGAACATCATTATAGCATCTTATTTAAGAATAGTATGATCCATTTTGAAAGTGGTGACATTGTGATAGCAACCATTTTGTATTGATGGTAAGTGTCTGTAACCCATCAGTTGATAACATTTTGTCATGCTAATGACTTGTCAATTTGCACATGTAACCATGGTAACTGTTGTTTTAGATGGCGCCACATCCCCAGTCAGTGATTGCTACAGATAGCTGGGACAGACCATACTCCAGGGAGCAAGGAGCCTATCCTGCAGTAAGTGAAATTCAGAACAGTCGATTGCATGAAGTATAATAGAAAATCTCCAAACTTAGATATTATGAATTTTAACCCCAAAATATCCAAGCCTTACATGGCATGCCTCTATCAATATATTTAGAAACTAGGCTTTGAGAAAATGATGTATTAACTTCTTGACTTCCCAGAGTGATGAGATTTATCCTCAGCTAAGAAATGACCTTGAAACCTAGAGTGATGAGATAATCGGTCACAAAAATGTTCACTAAAATTGCTTTTATTTGATTTACACAAAGAAAGTTTTTAAAATGTGTAGAAATGATCTCTGCTGACTCATTCCACTAAATTGAGCATCACCTTTTGTATATGTCTGTAGTACAATGTCAAAAGCTGGCAAAAAATGAAATTTCTCTTGTTTCAAACCAATTTTAGAATCTGGAATTCAAGAGGTTAATAATTAAAAAAGTTAGAAACTCTTTCTTCTCCTCTTTGTTATGAGCTTATGGACTTTAATGATAAAAGTGTGACACCCATCATCCATTTTGAACTCTACAATTTTTTGAGTCCCAAAGAGTGCAACATTACTTCAGCTGAAAATGACATACGGTACATATACCGAGACCAAGCCCCTAGACTGTAATACATACTTCAGAAGTACAGGAGTAGATTTTATGCTAACATGTCACGAAATTTCCTCATGCCTCTGTCTTATTCTGTTACCTTAAATTATATCTTTACCTTTCAGCCATTTGTTCGACCAGAGACCAAATTCTGGCCTACTGTAGGGAGAATAGATGATATTTACGGTGATCAGAACTTAGTTTGCTCTTGCCCTCCTATGGAGGCATACCAATCACCCTATCTCAGTGACGATGAGGTCCCCTCAGCATCTCGCATACAAGTTTGATGTTGTTCATAAATGGATTCAGAATGGAATAAGTGGAGGGATTATTTTTATATGGAGGACTTTGTACATACTTCTACATGGACAATATATAGTGTGGGTACCACACAGTTGGGTATCTATGGTATTGTATAAATAAGAATTTTGCTGATGAGCACAAAACATGGAAATACTCTGTGTCTGATTCTTTTAGTTGGTACTTTGACTTTATAAAAAACAGGGTTTTCAACGAAAAAGTACTATATTATATAGTACTACAGTATAGTGACATATTTGAGATCATTATTTTACAGATTGAGAAATATAATCAATCATGTGATGGGGTTTCTATTACTCTTATAACCTGTAAATAGACTAAATATTGTGTACATAATATGAGATGTTATTTGTGCATAATGTTACAGCACTAAAACTGTATATTCATGATATTTATGGAGCATTCAAAATGTAACTGTTAAGTATATGTCTACCTGAAATCTGAGTCAGATGGTTTAATCTGAAATTCGGTGATGAATTGATAACACTAAATTGTGATGGGAGCTTTTTAACAGGACTTGAATTCTTTCAAGGATTCAAAATTAAATTGAATTTTGTTGAAAATCTAAGAATTTTGTAAGGATATGTTGAACAGTTGTTACTCTAATTTGTTATTCTTGTTGATATAGTGCTATACCAAAAGACGAATCTTTTGCTGTTTTCAGAGACTTAATGATCGGAAATGTTTGATATATAGTTCTCAACTTTCTGTTTATATTTATTGAACTACCGATCATATCTAAATAGAATTCTTTCCGGCTATGGGCATCTTTAATGATATGATTGATTACTTTTACTTTTGGTGATCAGAGAGATTCAATGAGAGTTAGTAGGTGCAAATCATTAGTTCAGGAGTGGTCCAAAAAACGTCCTTATAGTTTATTTTGGTTTAACTTTTCGCACAATGCATGGATTTCAATGATATTTTAGAGTGATTTTAGTTATACCCCGTGAAAGCATTGGAGTACATTTAGACCAAAAACCCCAAATCGGATGGATTTGTTGGTTCATCAAGAAAAATGGGACTGTTGGGCCAAATTGTGTGAAAAATGAAAGGGTCAAATATTTATAAATATAGTACCTCACTGCTTTTTCCTCGAAAGTAAATGCCTTACTAAAAAGGTCAAATAAAACATATGGACATTTTGGCACACCCTGTATATACGATATGTAGTATATATTTTGGAAAATATAATATACATTTGTACTCTATACTCTGAAATCAAAAAGATTTTAATTATATAGAAAATTAACATCCACATTTATATTTCTATCCAAAAAGATTTGTATACATGAACATATGCTAGCTCTTCTATGCAAATGGAGCTCTTTTTAAATTGAGCTTACAATAAAATTTGATAATACTGATTGCATATTATTATAATTACACCATATATCATTTTAAAGTGCAGTGTATACAATTCCAGTTGTAATCACATGTAAAATTTAGAATTCACGATGGCATGTAACTTGCATTCTTATTTGGTAGAAACCTATTTTTTCTGAAAATACTAAACCTTGAAAAAATGCTTGCTTATTAACCAACATGATGTGTTTTCAAAGTTGAATTTTACTGCGTGTCAATTTTAAAAGGGTACAAATAAATTGTACCCTTTCTTTTGGTGATACAACTTATTGTATAACATTAATATTTTTGCATAATTTACAATCAGAAATATATAGCAATAGTATAGTCTGACCCTTAACTCATTGAATGAGTAATATACTGTTTATGTACATAAACAAGGGTCGTTCGAAACATATATACATATATTTATCAACGTTTTTCCTATAGGTATAAATACATGTGTAGTCTTATCTGTAGATAATGGAAAAACTGTAATAAAAATCTATAAAAATATAACATATTTAAATGTGTGGTGTTACTAATTACCTAAGGATTGACTCCCATAAATTATTCTCCTACTCTGATACTATTCAATCATACATGTATAATTAATTATCTATATCCAATCTTATCTGCATTACATGTTTATCTATAGTATTATATATATCTTTTATTGACTCTTTTTAGATGTCATATCATGACATATTCGTCACTAAGGTAGAGCAGTTCTTCCCATTGTCTTTATCCTGGCTAGAACCATAGACAATTCTAGCCAGCGCCAGCCTTTTATCGAGTTAGCAGCACTCTAGCAATCGCAGGTATAGGTCAGCAGTCATAGGTATTGAATTAGACCATTCAAATTTCAATATATATTATACTATATGTCTAATTTCACATTCCGATTAAATCAAATTTTCAGGAAGCAAACAAAAATTGAAGTGCCTAGTGTATATATACTTGTAATGATTTCAAATGACCATAGAAACTTTTTTAATTGTTCATCATAAACTTGACAGCAGAGCCAGGCATAAAAAATGCTTCCATGCTCAAACTGATTTAATACAATTCATTGTTTATGAAAATCACTGCTAAAGCTAACAAGCAGTGGCAATTTTTTGAAAAATCCCAAAGTCCAGTCATTTGAGCTAACATGATACCTGATTAATCGATAATGCAGTGACTATAAAAACATTAACAAATGGACTCTTCAATAGCCAGCTATTAAGGTCTCGTTTCATTGTAGACTATCAACATGAATCATGCTTCTCATTCATTTCGCTTTGAAACAGACACCATCACTCCATCCTTCGGAACAAATGTCCCCCCTTCTCTTATTTGTAATGGAATTTGAAGTTCATCTGTTTTGTGAATAGTGTATTTCTTCAGAAGTCTGGTTAGGGCAAATTTAGCTTCCATTAATGCAAACCTCATCCCTACACAGTTACGGGGCCCATGACCAAATGGCATCCAGGCTATGGGGTCTCTCTTTGCTTTATTTTCGGGCAGGAATCTGAAATATAGTAGGGTAAGGTTTCAAGGAAGGGCAAGGAAGGAAGGTAAGGATGTTGCAAATAATGGCTTCTTAAATTATAATTTCAGAATTGATGTGCCATAATTCTCGGTAGTAGAGAGGCTGGATAAAAAATGTAAAAACCTGAAAACCTTGAGATATTACGTTAGTAAATGTGGATGGATCATGGTACATACCTGTCAGGACTAAAGATGGCAGGGTCTTCAGGTCCCCAGTATTTCTTGTCCATGTGTAGACCAACAGAGTCTGCCATTACCATGACTCCCTCAGGAATGTCGACTCCCTTTACTGTGCACGCTTTAGTACATCTTCTTGCAATGATCCTATGAATACATAGATCGGACACTGCACGAATTGAATAAAAATCTGACTTGAGTTGAAACTGAAGAAAATCATCCCATGATGTCAAGAATATTACCTCACTTGAATCACTGTTAGGGATATTGAAAGAAGATACGTTTAGAATGAGTAAATTCTAATTGAGGATCATTTTTAACTGAACCACATATCCTCTTTCCTGATGAAAATAAATTAGTCAAAAGTTTTATTTCTATTGACTATATTATTCATCAAATCCTTAAGCTTAATACTGTATATCTAAAAATTATACCGGACGTTAATTATGCAGAATGCAGAATTGAAACCCAAATCTGTTTTTAAATTTGCCTAGATAATAATTTATCTAGATACATATCAAATGATTAGATAATGAGTGGGAATGTACATGTATACAGTAAAAACATGTCTGTACATATACTTACGGAGGAGCTATACTGTGTAGTCTCAAAACCTCACTAAACACCATATCTAAGTAAGGCAGCTTCTGAACAGAGTTGTAAGTAGGACACTAAAAAAACAAATCAATTACAAAAACATTCAGTTTTCATAAAATAAAGACATTAACAATTGTTAGAATATATTAATGATGAAAGTAACTTAGATAATGACTTGACATAAAATCTGATATGTTATTTGGGGAGCATTGGAAATAATATACATGTACTGGGAAAATAAACTAATAGTATATCTATCCCAGAAAATTTCAAATGAAGAGAAAGACAACATTTAAAGTCTTGTGAATCAAACTCTTCCTTATATTGAAAAAAAATACATGTACACTGAAAACAGAATATTTGTACAAATATGCAACCATACCATGTCATCATCATCTGGAAAATATTCATCAATTTCTACTTGGAGTTTTTGTTGGACATCAGGGTTCAATGCTAGTCGGTATGATGTATAGGCTAGAGCAGTACTTGTTGTTTCGTAACCCGCCAATAAGAATATCATCAGATTTGCTTCCATCTCCTTTAAAAATAAATGACAACTAGAAAACAGCAACACCAGGGCATAGCAAATCCCATTTATTCAAATGGCTCCTCGTAGGCAAGATGTCAAAAGAAAATACTTAATGCTTCAATGTATTTACATATAAAATATCAACAATATTGTTCCACTACTTTCTGACTATAGCAAAAGCCATAAAACAACACATAACAATGGCTGCCATTTTTAAAAAAGCTGCTCATTAAACACACTGACATAAGACAGTGTAATTATTCACAAATAAAATCTCAACAAAATCACTCCACTACTTTTAGAAAAATTCTTCTTTGCCATCAATGCTTTGGATATTCCAGTGAAGTTTAATTTTCCATTTTTTCTTTAAAAAACAAAGTCCCAAAAACTGCTACAGTCAATTTAATAAACATAAGTATGAGCCAGCACATAGAAAATACCTCATTTGTCATTCCTTTCTTTCTTAAACTGGAAGATGTTTCTTTGTCACCGGATGATGTTCCAGTTGATTGGTCAGCTGTGTCAGAGTCATCAGAGGTCATTGTGAATGAGGCATCATTAGCATGTTCAGTAGCACTCAGCATAAGATTAATGAAGTCAACTCTGTCAAGCTAAAATTATAATATTGAATGAGATGAGTACAATTGGTAGACTGGCATGGTTGTACATATTTTAAGAACATCCAACTTAACACATTGCACTTCACTTGACTATATCAGAAAGGACAATGATAGCCCAACATAGTACAAACACCAATAAAAAGAGATTTTTGTATGAAACACCCAGACATTTGATCTCAGAATCCTACTTTGACTCGGACTTCAGTAAACATGAGGTTTGGGCAAAGTAGGTTCAATTCTTATACCAGGCATAACAACAGATCTTCTCTCCGAGTCAAAGTAGGATTCCGAGATCAAATGTTAGGGTGTTATGATTAAATGTAAATGAGTGTTTAATTAATTTTTAGTTGTGAAATCTCCCCAATCACATTCTCACTCATGAATGTGGACTGGGGATGAAGCTTAAAAACTAAAGACTACATGTATTGCACCTTTTGTGATCTCCTCATCTGAATAATATGCCGTATGTGTTCCCGCAGATAAATGAATGGATTGTTGAAGATTTCCCCAAGCTTTCTACCCAATCTAAACCATAGAGGCCTCAATTCAGGCAAAAGGACTGAAAGCATGAAACATAGCAATTAAAAGTAGGATATGTTTATTAAATTTCATGAGGCATATGTGACCACTGTAATCATTATGTACCCTATACTTGTAACTACACATCAGTAAAGAATAGGAAGAAAAGCCTCTTTCTTGCAAAGCAGAATGCAGCTTAGAAATCCAATTAGAACTCCTAATCATTAGTAAACAGACTACTCTTGTTGACAGGGAAACACACGCAGGAATGAAAGTAGCTATCTCAATGTCTCAAAATGCATTGAACTGGTGGTGCATTTAAATAGTGCATACAAATACATACATACATGCTGCTATTTGGAGTGCATTCCTCTGTGAAACTCTCAGAAACAGTTCCCTTGCTTTCAGTAAGACAGGGTGTTTAGTATCAACTTGGGCATCAAGATCCGTCCCAAAGGCGCATGCACAAATCACCTCCATAGTAAGGCCTTGGTATACACTAGCAAAGAAACAATTAATAAAAACTTGTTGAGGCTGGGCCTTTCAAATGAAATAAAAAAAAGACAAATAAGGACCCCATTTGACTAAGGGTTAAAAGCCTATACTCTACTTAAATATGCTCAATTGTGAACTATTGTGTCCTAATTTTATGATTAGTATCCATAAGCCAAGCTAGGATCTTAAAATAGATGAGGCATATTTGAATAGGCGAGGGAAAATTAAATAGGCAAAAAATTGAGTTTATAATACTAACATTAGACATCATCTTCAGTTATAAATAAATAAGTACACCAAAATATTGAATAAAATACCTCAAAAACATCAAGTAATTTACCTGTAAATATCAAATGTTGTTCCTGCATTTGCTTTCTCTTCTAAAACATTGAGAAGTTTGCCAACGCTGTTGTTTATCAAAGGAGACATCTGGAAATATGGTAGATTATGTATAAATCATGTATAAATTAATTTGCACAAAGGACAACTTGACAAAATACTACACACTTAAAAATACCTTGAAAGAACAAATAAATGAATATTACTTCCCTAAAGTTTTTACACTTTCAAAAAACATTAATCCAATTAAGATTGCATGGAATAAACCAACCTGTTATTTCAAATTATTGAAATGTGCTTCAATTTTTTCATTACCTTTGTTTTATTTAGTTAAATTACTATTGTTCTCTATTTTTCAGTAAAATCTGCATACTCCAACAACTAGCTAATCTGAACAGTGAACACCTCTCAATAACACTTTTTCTCAGTGCCAATTTTGTTCCATCTCCCATTGACTCACATTAAGAACACTTATGGCCAACCCCAGTGGTGTTCAGATTAGACAGACTACTACTCACCCCTATTAAGAGTTCCAAAAGCACCTTGTATAGAAAACTCACATACTCACCTCCTTCATTCTGACCCCACTGAAAAAGGGACTTGATAAAGCCCTGATTCTCTTCCAATCTTGGCCCTCTGATTGTATTATATCAGGATTATGCTTGGGGCCACGACCCATGGGAAATATCTGTAATTATTACAATTTCTATTTTTTCACTTTTTTCACTTGTATTTTTACTTCTACAACTAATTAAATGTTGAATGAATGGAAATCATTGCAGAAGTATTTGTGCAAAATATATCAGATAAAATTAAATATATCGCACAACAAAAAATAAAAAAGATAATATGTGCAATATTTGACTTGAAAAAAATAAATTATTTCTTACCCTCCTGCCACTGAAATTGCTGAACAAGTCTTTGACAAAAACTTGCTTGATCATCTCAGGATCTGTAATTACTAAGATTGGTTGAGGCCCTTCATAGTATCTAAAATAGAGAAAACAGTATACTGTATATCCATGTCAGTTTCTATATTTGGGTAGTCACCCATGTTTTGATCAGTTTTATTTTAGAATGTTTTTGGGTCTTGTTTTTCTGTTTTGTTGTCCTCATGTTTTTTAAATAAGCACACTCATACATACCCATACATTCCCCCATATTCATTTCTCCACTTTTCCCAGCACTTCAGCAGACCATATTTGTACATGTCATAGAAATTGCCAATAAGGAATGCAGGGGCAGGTCCATTTATACCCATCCTCTTAAACAGGTTATACCGGTTCTTTCTGTGCCTAAAGAAGAAGCAGATTAGTCATTAATATGAATGACAGGTATGGATTCAATAAAGTGGTAAACACTTTCAGACTAGGTAAATTGTATACAATCACTGTAATTCAAAATGTCTGTTGATTGAAAACTACTGATTGCTGAACTAAGCACATGATCATAAATGAGTTTTCAATTGAATTTCTGCCAACAGGGGGAACAAATTAAAAAAAACAAGCAAGATCATTGTAAATACAGTAAAACCTTTACTGTATTTACTGAAAACTTTTGTAAGCAAAACACTTTAACCAGTAGAACACCTTTGGGTCATTTTGGGTTGCTCATTGATTAATCCCAACAATGCTGAAGTCTACAATATGGATACATCAGTCAATTTTTACAGTTTGAATAATCTTTCACTTGAGTGTTTTATAATCTATAATTCTATGAGTGAATGACATACAGATTATACTTTAAAAGATTGTCATATCTTATATATAATGAACCTAGGAAGACCCAAAATTGAGCCCTAGAGTACCCCAGATGTAATTATCAGATTTACAAATATTGTCAGTATATCAATTCTTTGAATATTTTCAACTAACTCTGAGCACATCCTCAAAATTCCTTGATGTTATATGTAAACATAACATGTGAGAAATGCTCTACAAGGCTAATATACATTTAATATGCCATAAGTCTATTGATTATACAAGTTATATATCAGTATGTCATAAAAATATTTTAGGGTTGTTAAGATGAGAACTACATCTGTTAACCTATTTAGAGTACTGAATACTTACAAGACCAACACTGTGAGAAGGATTGCTAGGAGGGTCAATATCCAGGTCAACATGGTTGCTTTGTTCACTCCCAACTCAGCAGTATTAGAGTTTACCTGGAATTTACATTACATTACAGTACATCAAGATAGTCTGATGTAATTGCAAATGTAAGTACAATTTCAACTTGACTTCAACACTTTGAAAACTTAAAACCGGTGCATTTTCAGACATGACCATAGAAATAATGGACGTGTACCAGGATAATACTAATGATATTTAGAATGTTAATCCAAAAAACATTTGTGATGACCTGAGGACACCCCAGGGGGATGACAAACTAATGAGCATAGTATAACAAGCCAGATACAGACATGAAAGAAAGCGGATTAAGAAATTTAACATCATTTTTTGAAGAAAATAAAAAAATTAGACCATATATATCTAGGTCTCTATACTTCCATAGTTTTGAATGATGAAACATGTTATATAAAGTAATCATATTCTAACATTAAGAAAAAAGGAAAGTGCACATTTAGAGTATGATGTACTACGATTTTCTTGGTTACAGTGACACGGGCAGTGACACATCTGAGTAATGAAATAAATTGTTACATCTGTAAGAAAAATAGCTTCCCTATAGGGGACAAATCTTCCGATCCCTATATGTGGGCTCAATGGAGCAAATGAAAAATGTGGACACAGAGCAGACTCAAAATCAAACACTCGAAATGGTATAGATTTTGATTCTCATATCTGATGAAAACATCATTTGTTCAGATACGAGACTCGATATACAGTGGGGGACAAAAATAAAACTCAACGTTCACAAGTTGTCACAATGAGCTAATTTCCAAGTTTCGTGTCTCAAACTCTCCCAAGCGGTAGAAAAATAATTCCCGTTCACTAAAGTAGCACAATTAATGAATCCAAAGCTTCATACCTGCAAATAATGGATAAATCCCTACCAAATCGAATGAATGTTTTCATGAATCGCCATGTTTGTTATCCAAGGACGGTTGACTCCCAGAATGCAACATCAGTTACCGTATTTACTCATGACAGGTTTCAAAATGGCGGATCAGCATTTTGAAAGCTGGCACGTGTCATGTTGCATTCTGGGAGCCAATCCTCCGTTCCGGCGCAATCGGGCGACAAAATCACCTCAACATTTGAAGAGTCGGCATAACATGTGATTATCCACTTCAACTTTTGAAGTTCTTATTTGTCATTAGGGACACACATTCCACTATATTTGGACTTACTCAGACGGAGAAAATAGAGCACTGAAACTACTGAGGTAAGAATTTATTACATGTGCAACAGCATTTAATTTTCATAGCTTTTGCAATTCTTTATGATCCCCACTGTAGACTCTACATGTACAAAATGGCATTCATTCAGCATTCTTACAATTTTGATATTTTACAATATATATTTCAAGAACTCAACTGCACAGTTAGTACTTTATGACTTGCTTAGACGAGTTAAGGCTGTTGTCAGCTTTTGAGTGTTATCGCTTTAGGGGATAGGACTAGGACTCCTACAGTAATAGGAGGAAGACGGGAACCCGGAAGTAAAACAATCCATAACATTAGGAACAAATACAATTTGCCTGACTTCATGGTTATTAAACGATAATCTACAAGTTCTGCATGTTACAGCACATTTATACTTACGGTTTTATAACAAAAACTTCCCAATAGTATTTTCTGTAGAACAATAGAAGAGGGAAATTAAGAGAGCACTAGATTTAGACTTTTTGTTTTGAAAAGGCTGTCATGACTCGCCCCAATTCAATTACAATGTAGGATTTACACACCACTACAGTTATTCTAAAACTATATCTGTTTAATAATTAATACAATTTTGAGAATTATTCATCGCGGCATATGTAATGTTTGTGGTTTCATCTGAGAGAAAAGGCTAACGTGGTCCTCCAAGGTGTAGATCTATATTCTTGTTATGGCGTGTCGTGTATTTCTTCAGTCCGTAAATTTAAGCATGAAAGTTTTAAATTTCTATATTTTTATTTTTCCCAAAACAAGGCGTTTTCCTATGTTAAAAAATGAAAAGAATTAAATCGGACCAGTTGAATGGATGCTTCAGTGATTATGTGAAGAGACGTGTCTATTCTGTAAGTACACCTTCATGGAATACACTCTTGAAAATGTCAGTAATTCTTTAGTTCATGACACTTGACTGTCTCTCTGACTGTCACTTACTGAACACAGCTGGCTCAAAAGCCAGCTGACGAACCGTTAAAATATACCGTCTTGTGAAGTGGTTTTCTCCAACTTCCAGCAGGCGCGCTGGAATAAGAAAACGGTATTTAAGAAGATAATTGAATGTAACTTTTCATGACGCGTGGTGACAATAAGTCCTACTTGTTGCGTAATTGCAGTTAAGTGGAGAAATTCCAGAACTGGCGCGCACCATTTTTTAACTTTTTGCGCATGCGTACACATGCGCATTGTACTTTTTATGCGCATGGGTATTACTGCTGAAAGATCATGTGACTATTCATATTTAGCTAACGCGAGTTATTTTGTAGCAAATTTTTACTTTCGAAAGTCACGAGATCTTGCGAGACCTAAAATGGCTGGAATCTAAATTCAAAAGTTTTGTTGTCTTAAGGCGACGCTATATTAAATAAAAAGTACAAAAAATTACTGCCATATTTTTTTGATAAAGACACATGTTTTTAAAATCTGTTTACCTTGTATATGAATTGTGTATCTTGACTAATGAAACATGTCAAAGTTAACATCACACATAAACACATTTTTCCAAACTATGAATTGGAGGTGCATGGATCCCCAAAGCTAGCATGAAGAGTGCGAAGTGAGGCTAATTTTTGAAAGTTTCAAGGAGTAGTCTTGCAACAGTCACACATTTGCAAGAGTCTAAAATTTCCACAAATCATCTTACCTTACCAAGGAACAACGAAGGAGCACGAAAATGTGTACTTCTTGCATTGTTAGAGTATAATAAAGCTCAAACCATTGTGAATTCTAAATATTTCATGTCCACCATTTTGTTTCCTGGAACTATTTTTTAGTCCAGAGTTATCTTCATTCATGTTTCCATTGTTTATCATTCATAAAGCCTCTATCATGTATCTATCATGATAATTACACTGTAATAGATAAAACATACAAGTGATAATCCATGCCACTTGGTGTAGTCACAAAACTTGCATGAGGATTAATCAGGAAGTCTAGAAGTAGTTCCGGCAAACAAAATGTGGACATGAAATATTTGGAATTTACAATGGTTTGAGGTTTATTATACTCTAACAATGCAAGAAGTGCACATTTTCATGCTCCTTCGTTGTTCCTGGGTAAGGTAAGATGATTTGTGGAAATTTTAGACTTTTGCAAATGTGTGACTGTTGCAAGGCTACTCCTTGAAACTTTCAAAAATTAGCCTCACTTCGCACTCTTCATGCTAGCTTTTGGGATCCATGCACCTCCAATTCATAGTTTGGAAAAATGCGTTTATGTGTGATGTTAACTTTGACATGTTTCATTAGTCAAGATACACAATTCATATACAAGGTAAACAGATTTTAAAAACATGTGTCTTTATCAAAAAAATATGGCAGTCATTTTTTGTACTTATTATTTAATATAGCGTCGCCTTAAATAGAACATTGATTTACTACAACAACAGACTGTTGAAGGAACAAAATAAGGGTATGCAACTATGTGTAATAACATGAGACATTCAAAATTAGCAATGCCATGCTTCCCTTTTATGGTGATATTTCAAAAAGTATTGGATACATGTACATGTTTTTGTATTATTTTGAATAAAAATCAATTTTCAATATGATTAAAGCATAAAATATATTCAATCTCATGTAAAAGTAAACAAAAAAGACCAATAAGAATAAGAGGTATCAAGATGTTCTCTTCGAGTATTGCATTGTGGGTAATTATTCAAGAACACATTCCAATTAAAAATTTAATTTGTGGGAGAATGTTCACTTTCTGTATTGTCATAATTACGATGAATTCCATTTTTTATTAAATTTTCAATATGTATGGAGATAATCATGTTTTTATTTTTGAGTTATTTCTTTAAATCATCCATAAAACGGACAAAATAAGATTTTCTTGGAATGTGTACATTCTCCAATTTTGAAAACCCAAAGGCAATGCCTATGTATGAAATGTGGGGAGTTGCCTACCCTTCTAGTTGAAAGCCCATAGAATTATGTATTGATTCAAATATATAGCGTATTATAAAGGCTACTCAGCACAGCGTTTAATCAAAATGGGCCCGATTTATTCTCTTCAAGTACACATGCATCCAACTTCCCAGAGCTGACTTCTCTCAGCTCGGTAGAGTAAACTGTCACTGACAGTGATTGATACTGATCATAGTGATAGCGCTACAAACAATCACCCTTAGATTTCCTTGTCAAATTTCTTTCTTTTATTTTAAACTCTGCGAAACATGACAGTGAGGACCTTATCCTCAGAAATAAGATAAAATTGAAAAGATTTCCATTTGTCAATTTTTAGTATTGCACAAACAAGCAAAATTCCTATTCCTATGTTCATCCATGGACTTCTAATCACGTTCAACAACTCATCATATTATGTATTATCTGTCATCCCTTAGTCTTTAAATTACTGTCATTCCCGTCTCATGTACCAGTTATTTTATCTCTGGTACTTTTCATCTCAATTAAGGGGTTATAATATCAGTCTATGGTACCTAGTAGTAGCTCGATAGATACCAGAGATTCTATAAACATGTATTCAATAATTTCATTATATTTTCAAGGATGAACCAGCACAGTCAAAGAAATCTAAAGAAGGTCAAAATACCATGAGTAAGATGACATTAAGGAGGAGTACCCAGAAGGATACTGGAGTTGGGGAAGTCTTGAGCTTTTCCAGCATATCTGGGGATACTACTTCCTTTGATCTACAGTATACAAAGTAAGACTGACTCGATGTCACCTTAAAAGATATGTCATGAACAATAAGTCCAAGAAAAAGTGCTATATGCAGGGGTTTCATTAGCAGCAGGCAACAGGCGATTTTCACCATTTGTTTTCACAAAGTTGCCTGTTGTTTTTTATAGACCTTCAACTTATCCATGTTAATTTTATGATTTCCATTAATTTTGCCTGTTGTTTTCATTTATTTAGCCTGTTGAGAGAAATTTTAGTGAAATCACTGAAGATGTTTGTCTGGTGAATGGGTGAATATGCCTGATCAGTATTTTTATGATGCCACACTGACTGGAAATTTATTATCATGAATGCATATTGATTTTTTTATTCAGGATTAAGAAATTCATTCTTGAATCACCAGAACCTATGCAGAGTGATCTAAAAGAAATCCTCTACCCATTGTTTGTCCATGTATACCTAGAGCTGCTATGCAATGGGCACAAGACACCAGGTAATGGCAAAATAACTGGTTGAACAATTGCATGTATTTAAGCCTATTTTAAAAGTCTCTGTGTGTCAAAGATGTTAACCTGGGATGTCGCATTCTTAGCCATGAACATTTATAAGTCAATTGTTGTCACCATAGAAATAATTACATCATACCAGTAGTTAAAGTAGAAGTCTTATGAACTCTCATCTAAGAGGGCGGTAATTGTCAATTTCGATAGTTTTAGTCTTCATTGAATTAAACTGCTTTAGTTGACGTTTTGCTTTGATATTTGAACCCAATCAATCTTATATGACATGAGAACTATGGAGTATGATAATTTGCTCCTATATCGTGCTTGGTTGCCACAATTCAACAATATCTTCCACCTCTTAAGGGAAGGTGGTAATGTATGAGATGATAACGGTCATGTTAGTTTTCAATACGCAGTAACTGGACACCTTAGCCATCCATTATAAACTCTCATAACATTACTACATCACCGCATATCTTATCATCTGTAAAACCAAAATTACAGTTACCTTCCCTTAAAGGTAGATTATGCTTAAGGTTTCTGCCCCGGACAATCAACGATGGCCCATTATAATGGCCTTATTTTGTTCATATTTTGTACACATATACCCAATGTGGGTAGAAGTTCTGCTCGAAAACCGATTTTCAAAATGGCTGCTCATTTAAAAATGGCGGCCGTTTTAGTGCCGATTTTACAGTTACTTAGGTACTGCATATAAAACTGTAAAAGCAATATGTTTTAAATGTAAAAAGGTTATATAGGACATTGATTAAGCTAGAAATGTAAATACAGAAGAAATACATGGCAGCCATCTTGAAAAATGGCTGCCTTTGCAAGTCATCTTACGATTTTTGCTGTAACTTGAAAAGTAGTTGAGCGATTTTGTTTATATTTGGTATGT